>CM055119.1:184296556-185496556 GCA_029206835.1 Rana muscosa | reverse complement strand
CAGGTTAAGCAAGAAAGAAATAACAGTCACTGTCCCTGCCTATGCTGCTCTATCCCTGCTCCGGAACACACTACACTAGGCCGCCGTGCTGGCGGCCTTTTATAGTGTGGGGCGTGTACTAAACACCCTCAGCAATAATTGGCCAAAGGCATCCTGCCTGTGGCCAATCATTGCTCTCCTCGCTGCCGGCGCTGTGATTGGCCAAGCATGCGGGGTCACAGTGCATGCTTGGCCAATCACAGCGCCTGGATGACACTGCGATGGCGTAGTGCATTGTGGGCCGTTCGCGTCACTCGAATTTGGCGCGAACGGCCCAAATCGTTCGATCTTCGTCGAACGATCGAACAGCCGATGTTCGAGTCGAACGTATGTTCGACTCGAACACGAAGCTCATCCCTAGTCCAAACAAATAGCCACACAGGCTTTGCCTCACCGCACAGGGGTTCACTCTCCCTAGACAGTCCACACAGGTCTGGGTCCAGGCATGAGCTAACCTCTAATGAAGCTGGGAGTTCTTATAGAGGCCTAAATGAGCTGACAAGCTTCAGCTGGTCTCATCAACTCCCTGTCTGTACGACGCCCCACACTCTCCCTAGAGGTATGAGTCATCCATGAGCCCACTAGCCTTATACAACTCTCCACCTAGTTGTATAAGTCGGCGTAAAGCCTGAATCTGGGCGAAATATATCTACCCCCCTGGATGCAACCAGGTGACTTTACCTTCCTGCTGTCACAGTTCCTTTAGAAATTTTGGAGCTTTGAGACTAAAGCCTCGTACACACGACCGAGTTTCTCGGCAAGAACCAGCAAGAAACTATCTGGCAGAGATTTCTTGCCGAGAAATTTGTTCGTGTGTATAATTTCTCGTCGAGAAAACCGACTAGAATCTCGACGAGAAAATAGAGAACCTGCTCTCTATTTTCTTGTCGAGATTCTCGTCAGCCTGTTTCTCAACGAGAAAATTGTGTGTGTGTACACTTACCTGTCTGCCGGGAAGCCCGCGCATGCTCAAAATGACTTTGACGCATGCGCGGTAGCTTCCTAGGCATATTCAATTACGTCACCGCGTTCGCTCCATTCAAAGAACCGCGGGTTCTTTGAAATGAGCGTGTGTACACTCGGCCGGGACAAGTTTCTTATCCAAGGATCTCGTCGGAAAAAACGACGTGTTTTTTACGACGAGATTCTCGGCCGTGTGTACGAGGCTTGAGAAACAAAAGGAGTGTCCATTCTTACCCTGTCTATGGATGTTGCAGCTGTAGAAGAATTGTTTAGCTATACAAATCCCTTGTTTTGCATCCAAGTTCCACTCACAACACCGGGCTTCATCAACATGCAAAGTACCAACAAGCTGATAAGACCGGAGCATTTATCCTACTAAGTATCTTTTTAACAGTAATCGATAAAGCCGTGGCAGAGACGGATCGTATCGTCAGAGAGGCCCTTGTGATGATCACCGACTCGTGTTTAACTCCTAAACCAATGCTAAGTCTAAATGCTCATTGAAAACTCTCATTGAAAACTCTCATCTGTTTTTGCCTGACAAGAACCTACATGTGCGTCATGGAAATGCAGTTGTTTGAGGAAGTAAGTAGGTAAGTACATACATTTCACAGCTGTCTAGACCTAAATTGTTGAAGGGATGTGGTCTGTAAAAGTGAGAAACCAATTTAACCAAGCAAGGGCAAAAGGGATTGGGACAGGATAGAGTGATTTGGGGTCAGGCCAGTAGTGTATTTAGGTTTTGTGCTGCCCTAGGCCTAACTAAACTCGTGCACCCCCTAATTTAAATATAACCCGCCACACCCCTTTCTGTTTAAGACCCGCCCTGAAATTTTCAAGTGGGGACACTAGTTCTGACGGGGACGGGGGACGGGGGGGGCAATGGATTCCCTTAATTTGCATAGATTTCCTCTTGCATCCTGTTTGGCTATGGGGCAGGAAATGAAGGGAAATCTCTGCAATGTGACAGGGATGGTAAAAAATAAACTGACCGGGGCTATAACCCTCCCTTACTCTATCCAAAATGAAAAAAAAGTGTTGCCTATAGTTCTACTTTAAGCATCAAATTTCTGATAATTTTATGGAGAGGACTAAGAAGATATAACTATGCCAATGGTGCAGCAGAAAACATATAGCACAGTGAGGAAGGTTTGTGGTCCAGGATGATTGGACAGTCAAATTTAGAAGCAGCGCCCCCCCCCCCCCCGCCCAGTTGCGGAATGCCAGCCGCCCACATACTACCGAAAGCAGTGCGGCCGCTTTATGGGGGCGTTAGACTAATTTGCCTCTCAGCCGTCCGCCCCATAAGACTGGCGCTACACTAACAGTGTAGCGCAAGCTGGCGGGGACTCTTTCCGTGCTGCTCCCCTGCAAAGTGCTGCCCTAGGGCTGGGCCTTGTTGGCCTAGGCCAGGATACAGCGTTGGGTCAGGCATAACATACTGTATAAAGATAAGATAGCTGCTCAACCGTATGGACTTCTCAAAGTTGGAAAGATCTGTGCTCTGGCTGAAGTGTCTACACACTATAGCAGTAGTCCATGCAAGAGAGTAAAGCCGGAACCAGGCATCGTCCATGAATATGAATCTTTTATTTAGGGTTGCACGCACTGATACCGGTATCGGTATGAGTGCGGATACTAAGCATTAGTATGGACTTCTCAAAGTTGGAAGGAACCATGCTCTGGCTGAAGTGTCTACACACTCTAGCAGTAGTCCATGCAACAGATTAAAGCTGACAACCAGGCATTGTCCATGAATATCATACAAAAGAAAAAGGTAATAAGAGAGCCTCACCTGCAGTAATTACTAAGGACCATGCAGCTGAGCTTATAGATAAGGGAACTTATCTATAAGCTGCATGGTCCCTAGTAATTACTGCAGGTGAGGCTCTCTTATTACCTTTTTCTTTTGTATGCTATTCTCAATTACCAGGATCACACCTTATTGAGGTGAGTCAGCTATTTGAGGGGCGCTGTGTTTGCTCTCATACAGAGCCTTCCCAGACCATACACCCCAGTGTACTAGCTACTGGCTATCCCTTGTTTTTTTTTCCCCCCATGTCCATGAATATGAATCTTTTATTTAGGGTTGTACGCACCGATACTGGTATCGGTATGAGTGCAGATACTAAGCATTTGAATGGACTTCTCAAAGTTGGAAGGAACCATGCTCTGGCTGAAGTGTCTACACACTCTAGCAGTAGTCCATGCAACAGAGTAAAGCCGGCGACCAGGCATCTTCCATGAATATTTATTTAGGGTTGCACCGATACCCGTATCTGTATGAGTGCCTATACTAAGCATTTGTACAAGTACTTCCTCCCTGTGTCAGCTGATAGCCTCTCATGGCTTTCAATATAATTTCTACGCTAATGAGACCAAAATCTCTCTCTCCACGACTCAACTCACTTCATCAGCCTTCTCACTCATCACTAATTTACTAACAGACATATCTGTCTGCATGTCACACCACTTCCTCAAACTCAACCTATCCAAAACCGAGCTCATAATATTTCCTCCCCCCAGTGCCCCTTCCCCTGACTTCTCTGTCAAGATCAATGGCACAACTATCAACCCGTCCCCCCATGCCAGGGTGCTGGGTTTTATCCTGGACTCTGAATTCTTCTTTCGGCCCCACATACAATCACTTTCCAAAGCTTGCTGCCTCAACCTCCGCAACATCTCCAAAATACGCCCCTTCCTAACCAATGAAACCACAAAACTCCTAATTCACTCTCTGGTAATCTCTCGCCTCGACTATGGCAACTCCCACCTCATTGGCTTACCTTTAGATCTTTCAGTCCATCATGAATACAGCTGCCAGACTCATCCACCTTAGGAACTGCTCAGCGTCTGCTACTCCTCTCTTACAATCACTCCATTGGCTGCCACTCTCCCAACGAATTAAAGTCAAAATACCAACAACAACTTACAAAGCCACCCACAACTCTGTCCCCAGCTACATCACTAATTTAGTCTCAATATACCAATAAAATCCTTCAGCTTACTATGCTTCAGTTATGAATGAACACAGTGAGTGATCGGTACCAATCACTCACTGTTTTCATTCCAAAAAGGAAGGGACCAGTAAATCACATATTTACTGGCCCCTTCCTTGCTCTCTATTCTGAAAGATCCCCCCACAGCAGCCGATGGGAGAGGAGAGGAGGGAAGCAGGCAGCGTGGCAAGAGAAGGCGTGGGACACGGGGGGCCCAGGCAGCAGGGGCAAAATGCCCCTCACTGGGTGATTAGGGTGTGCCCAGGCACACCTGGAACACCCCGTGTGAATGCCTATGCTGGTGACCGTTGTCTCTGTAGCAAGGTCTCTGGCCTTGTTCCAGTCTAATGAGAACTTTCAGGGCCAAAGATAGCTGTCATCCTTCTGTATGTGGTGGGTTGTGAGGCATGGTGGGTGCAAGGTGGATAAAGTTTTTGGGCGCCAGACATTTCTTAGATGTAAAAGAGGTTTTATTTCTTTTGACAGTCCTTTTTTATATTTTGAGGGTAAAGAGGTTTAGGGCCAGGACTCCCGCAAGCAATTGTAATTTCAATTGGCAGACTCAGAGACTTCAATAGGAGGACAGCCATGCAGGGAAATGCCCCAGCAAGGCACCACATCTGCACGTGCAGAATTGCTGTCTCCTATGCTCTTATGGCAACAGTCTTTAACAGTTCCTAACACAAATCGTTACGGTTCTCTTTACATCACTACAACTTCTGCTTGTAGTTCTTCAGAGCCTTGAGCTCCTGGTCTCTCACTGGACCCTCTGATTCACTGACTTTGAATCCCTGGAGCTCCTGAAAGCTTTGCGGAGGTATCTCCCTCAAGCTTCACCCACGCTTCCCTGCTGGGTCCCTAGCTTGGCACTCCAGATACTTCTCAAGTTTCACCCTCGCTAACCGGCTCGGTCCCTGGCTTGACACACAAGGCTGCTCTGCAAGCATCACCTCCGCTGGTTGGGTCCCTGACTTGATCACCGCCTGAAGTTTCCCAATTCTCAGCTGTGACCGTTCAGTGAGAATGCTGCTCCGGTACTTGCTTCAGTTACTCACTGTGTTCCCTGGTAAAGGTGGTTGGTCCCTTTGTGGCGACAGCTTTCCTTCCACCTCCGACCACTGATAAATTCTCCGGCCAGCAGAACCGTCACTTATAGTTGGACTGCAAGGCGCAATCCCAACCCTGCGCTGCCCTCTTACTTCTGGATAGGCCCTCATACAGCCTGGCAGCCAGATGTCCCCGGGATAGGCCTAATCTCCGACCTAGCAGCCCAGGGCGTACAACACATGTCCACCCAGACAGCCGTCCAGGTGGCACAGAACATAGATCACCTGACCTCACCTGAATATATAGGTTCTCCCAGCAGGCCAAGGGATTCAAGAAAGCCCCTGCCCATTGGCTGAGATACCTCATATACCCATAACCTGACCTTGGGTTGCCCTTCTCATATCCAGTACCACCAAGTACCCGGCCACCTAGCGGTAGAAGAGAAAAGTGCAACAAGGCCAAACTTAGGGAGAAATCAATTGATCTCTAGCAATTGACCAGTTTAACTACTCCCAGGGCCACCATCAGGAATTTTGGGGCCCCTTACTTAGCTTCAGGCATGGGCCGCCTGGAGCAGAGGAGAACCGGGGGCAAATTGGGGAGCGGGGGGGCTGCCGCGAATTGAGAAGTGGGGTAGTGCTACGAATTGAGAAGCGGGGGGGTGCTGCCGCCGCAAATTGTTGAGGTCGGGGGGGCTTTGGGTGCTGACGAACAAGAAAAAAAACAAAAGGACAACAAAAAAAAGGGGGGTTGCCATCTGGGGACCTCTGGGCCCCTTACATAAAAAAAAAAAAAAAAATTCTAAAAAAAAAAAAAAAAAACATTTATAAAAAAAAAAAAAAAAAGGGGGGGGGGTTGCCATCCGGGGCCTCTGGGGACCTCTGGGCCCCTTACAGAAAAAAAAAGGAAAGAAATAAAAAAGTAATAAAGTAAAAAAAAAAGGGGGGTTTCCATCCGGGGCCCTGGGGACCTCCGGGCCCCTATAAAAAAAAAGAATAAAAAAAAAAAAAAGGGGGGGTTTGCCATCCGGGCCCCTTACAGGTGTACTGCCTGTACCCCCCTGATGGCGGCCCTGACTACTCCTGGCAAGTAAGTTTGTCAGGAGCTCCCTGACTAAACCCCAGGGCGCTGCATCTCCTTTACAGAAAGTGATGTTAAATCCAAAAGATTTGATTATCTGCTGGAAATGGTGCTGAGGGGAAAACTTCTAATGGGGGAAAATGGTTCTAATGACCACTGTCTACTTTGCAGAGATTTCCTCACACTTCCTGATGAGTCTCTGGGACAGGAAGTAAAATAAGATTTCTCAAATGGCACACAGACAGTAATAAATAAATAAATACAGATACTCCTCGTTTAATGACTTACCTGTTTACCGACCACTCAGACTTACGACCAGTTCTCCCCACCCGAACGATGCGCTATACATCATTGTATTGTACAGTACAGTACAGAATTTTTGTTATTTATATATTCGTGTTCTGTACTTATGCAAAATAAAACAACGCTATTGAGCTGGAGTTTTGTGTTTAGACCTTTTTTTTTTTTTTCACAATACAGTACAGTGGTTAAGAATGCTTAAAATATTATTTTCTTGTGGCTCCTCGTTTAACGACCAATTTGTTTAACAACCTGGTCATTGGAGCGGAACCTGGTCGTTAAGTGAGGAGTACCTGTAAATAAATACATGAAAAAAAAAAAAAAAAAGTTTTGGCTTTACACTTTAATCATTTTTTTTTTTTTTTTTTTTAAAGAAACTCCAACCTAGCTGTATTGCAGAAGTGATGTAAATGATACATTGCACATTCTGTATCTGTATACATTTTACATATTCACTATTTGATGGCAGATATATCGGTTCTGCCCTCAGTAAATGATCCTAATTAATCCAGAGACTCACCTTTCCTGTTGCCAGAAGCCTTCCCTGCATTGACAGCTGCCTGTCATCAGTTATTTAGGTATGTAAAACTATGGTGGGCAGTGATAAACACTCGCTCATGTGTGTAAATAGCCTGTCAAGCTGCCAGCGTTTATTCTTCCCCGGCACATGAAATGCGTCCCGCAACTCTGCAATTAGAGTTAATTACATTTCCTAGGGTTCTTGAGTTATTATTATCAGGGATTTAACGCTAAAAATACTCTGCGCACCCTATTTCTGGAATATTTGGATGCCAGGTTAGACTGAGCGGTGATCCGAACTGTTTTTAGGGACGGTCTGAGGAGGCGATGAGACATGTTTGTATGTGTTGAGGCTGCCGTAGATGTAGCCAACTTGCTTAAAGGAACACTCCATAGATATTAAAGGGATTGTAAAGAATTTTTTATTTTTTATTTTTTAAATAACAAACATGTTATACTTGTGTAGCGGGGGTCCTAAGTTTAGGGATTGCTATGCTAAATTTAAGGGTGATTCGAGTGGTAGTTGGCTTGAATCTTTCAATTGCTGGACTCTGCCTTGCTGCTGTTTCACCTGGCGTGCAGTTCTCCTTTAGAAGTATGGGTGGCCCTGTCACTTGTACTCGGGGTTGAACCACAGGTGATGAAGTGGCGATTGAGTGTCCTCTCTCGGCAGCTGTGCAGTGGGGGTGGTCTGCCTGCTGTGCATGCCGGGAGAGGATACATAAGGGGCAGACGCCACCTGAAAGGGGTCGGTTCTTCTTGGTTCCAGAGTCGGAGTACTGGTGCGTGGCCACGTGCACTTCAGTCCCAGGCACCTTTAGTCCTGGGACTGCAAATTCAGCCCTGGGCCCAGCACCTTTATCTGGAGCCCACTTCGGGAGGAGGAATCCCAGGGTGCCGCCTTGCGAGGGGACCCGTTTCTAGAAGAGGAGGCTGGGGGAGGACCGTTCCGAAGGGCTGGTGGGAGATCACAGTGAAGGAAGGGGCCCAGTAACTCTCTGGAGGGATGTCATCCATCCGAAAACAGGGATCTAAACAACGGGACCATTAGGAGGTTTGGGACACTATAGATTCTGTGGCAGGGCGGGAAACTTGCGGTGACGCTGAGGGAGAGGAGATAAGAGGGGGCAGACGCCCGGAACACGTGGTTCAGATTCGGAGGTCAGAGTCGCGCCCAGGCACCTTCAGCCTGGGTGCCGGAGTTCCGGAGTTCCGGGCCCAGGTGCCCTTGACCTGGCCGGAGCGGGAGATGGAGTCCATCCCAGGCACCTTTAGCCTGGGGTGAGGTACTATTGAGGAGGCCTGGGGCCGGGTACCTTCGACTGGGTCCCGCAAGCGTGGAGGAATCCGAGGGAGCCCTAAAGCCTTGGGTGCCCGAGTCTGAGATGAGGAGGCCAGGGAGCGTAACCCCTCCGAACAGTCCGGTGCAGCATTGCTGGTGACGGCTGGGCCTCTGGTAACTCTCTTGGATGGATGTCTTCCCTCTGACAGGGGCTGCGCTTAGCGAAGGTAATTCACTCCCTGTTCTACACGGTCGGTGGCAGCGACTGTACGCCATAACCGTTTGTGACACCACAATGGTTGGTTCTATCTAAGGATTGTGCCTCGATCTACTCCCCACCTATACTGAACTGTTCTTTGGTCACAACCTGTCTGTGCTAAATGACGATTTATTGCTGTTGGAGAATAAATAAGAGTTGGACCTTTTCAGTGGTGTGGAACTCCAGTTACTGGGAGCAGAGGGGGTCATTTACAGAAAAGACTTGGCTCTGGGTTATGCACACGACCCGATGGTAAAATAGGTTCTGGCCTTCACCTCTATCCAAAAGAGGACATGGGCCGTGGTGTATCGCATCCCTCCTCCCATACTCCCCCCTAGACGAGACAACAAGCCGAGAAGAAGAAGGGGTGAGAGGGGTGAGGTCGCTACACTTAGAACCTCCAAACATTATATATATTTTTTTAGCAGAGACCCTATAGAATAAAATGGTAGGTGTTGCAATTTTTCATGTCACATGGTATTTGCACAGCGGTTTTTTAAATGCAATTTTTCTGGAAAAAAAACACTTTCATGAAAAAAAATTAAAAATACTAAAGTTAGCCCAATTTTTTTGTATGATGTGAAAGATGATGTTACGTAGAGTAAATAGATAGCTAACATGTCAAACTTTAAAATCTCGTCTGCCCGTGGAATGGCGGCAAACTATGGTGCTTAAAACACTCCATAGGCGACGATTTAAACGCCTTTACAGGTTACCAGTTTAATGTTGCACAGGAGGTCAGGTACTAGAATTATTGCTCTCGCTCTGACGTTCGCGACAATACCTCACATGTGTGGTGCAATCACTGATTTAATATGTGTGCAGGAGTAATGTATGCATGTTTGCATTTGCGCGTAATCACGGCGGGACGGGGACGCTTTCAATTTTATTTTATTTTTTTGCACAAACTTTATTGCCATCACAAGTGAGGAATAACATCCCTTGTGACAAGATGGGCTATGCCAGGTCTTTTTTATGGAGAGATCTGGGGTCTTTTAGACCCCAACTTTCTCCTCTAGCCTCCCTCTGATCGGCTGCTTTCCTGGCTGCTGGTGGCCAGGTAAACAATGGGGCGGAAATGGAAATGACCAACTATTGGTCGCTCCCGGTTTCCAGGGTTACAGGGAGAGGGGAATGACATTGGTTCCTCTTTCTCTGTACAGGGCAGCCATCGCTGCTGGCCGCATCGCTCCCATACTCTGCGATGGGACAGGAGAGCCCGGGGAAGGCGGCGGTGGGAGTTGCTAATTAGCCACTCAGATCACTTCTGCATGAAAGAGAATCACCTGCTGAAAAGATTGATACCGGGATGATGACTGTAGCTGCCATCATCCCGGTATAACCACTGAAAACCGAGGATGTCCATGGATGTCCTACGGGTTGAGAAGTGGTTAAAGCGTATGTCAAGCCACAAACAAGGTCCTTAAAGTCATGGTTGAGTGAGTTTGGGGTGGAGGAACTTGACCTCAACCCGATAGAACACCTTTGGAATTAATTAGAGCGGAGACTGCGAGCCAGGCCTTCCCGTCCAACCTCACAAATGCTCTTCTGGAAGAATGGTCAAACATTCCCATAGACACACTCCTAAACCTTGTGGACAGCCTTCCCAGAAGAGTTGAAGCTGTTATAGCTGAAAAGGGTGGAACAACTCAATATTGAACCCTACAGACTAAGAAAGGGATGCCATTAAAGTTCATGTGCGTGTAAAGGCAGGCGTCCCAATACTTTTGGTAATATAGTCTAGTTTTGCCCGCAGGCTCTCAAAGAGGGGATGTTTATTATTGTAGCCTCATCACAGTGCATCATGCCGGAGAACATTAATACACAGACTGTGGAAAGGGTCTATACTATGTTTTTAACCATGTGGCCAGATATCAAAATGTGATTGCTTTGCCTGTCCAATTAAATATTTCACATGTTCTAAAAATATATTTCAGGCAGCAGCATAATTATCCTATAGAAAATAATACTAGCCTTTCGATATAGCAATAGAGGGTAAATCATATGACAAGGCCACCTCCAAGTCTATCCAAGACAATCGCGCACTTTTAACTGTGGAACGCATGGAAATCGACACTGACTTTAAACAAAAGAGCATCCTTATTCCCGATGAAGGGGAAAGCTAGATCAATACTAATTTTCTTTCCTCTAAATCAGAAAGGGCAGTTAATTTAGATAGATTAATGGTTTCCATGACGATTGTTCTCCAGCTGATCGGTCTTGGAAGTGAATGTGAGCGTCCCGTCTTTAATAAAATAAACTCTACGGTCAATTAAATCTGAGGCCTTCTAATGTTATTATAAGAGGATAAGACCGTATTTTACATATCAGTGTGCTATAAGGAAGAAGGAGATCTTGACTCCATGTAATAAATAACGTTTTCTGGGATGCCAAATAAACCATCCTGGCTTTACGATCCATTTGGACGATCAGAATTCTGGAGCCGTTTTTAGGGGCAAAAAAAAAATGACCGGAGTCACTTTTCCCAAAAAGTCAAAGTTTCCAAAACAGAGGGAAGTTATTCAGCGTTAAAGGCCAGTTTCACCGGTGTAACTATTTCTACATGTTATATAATTGCAGAGCATTCTTTATTTTCTTACATTACATTTCATTTCTTAAGATGAGCGAAACTTGAGGTTGAGAAGTTGCTTTGCTGAAATTGGCAAAATGCATTGGTGTCAATGGATAAGGTGAAATTAGGATAGTTTAGAGTTGAACTCTGGGCAAAAAAAAGTGCACTGCACGGGTCAACTGCTTATTGTTTGTCCAGGGCAGCAATCTCCAAACTGCGGCCCGGGGACCAGATGCGACCCTTTGCTTGCTTTAATCCGGCCCTTGTGGCACTATTTCATTTATAGTACTGACACCAACAAAGGGGCATACTTCCTCCCAATAACACCAATGGTGGGGCACAATTCCTATCAATGACATCCATGATGGGGCACAATTCCTCCCAATGACACCAACGATGGGGCACAATTCCTCCCAATGACACCAACGATGGGGCACAATTTCTCCCAATGACACCAACGATGGGGCACAATTCCTCCCAATGACACCAACGATGGGGCACAATTCCTCCCAATGACACCAACGATGGGGCACAATTCCTCCCAAGGACATCAACGATGGGGCCCAATTTCTCCCAATGACACCACTGTGCACAATTCCTTCAGATGATGCCCCTGACGGGGCAAAATTTCTCCCAATGAAACCAATGATTGGACGCAATTCCTCCCAAAGACATCAACGATGGGGCACAATTCCTCCTAATGACACCAACGATGGGGCACAATTCCTCCCAATGACATCAACTATGGGGCACAATTCCTCCCAATGACATCAACGATGGGGCACGATTCCTCCCAATGACATCAACGATGGGGCACAATTTCTCCCAATGACATCAACGATGGGGCACAATTCCTCCTAATGACACCAACAATGGGGCACAATTCCTCCCAATGACACCAATGATGGGCCTTAATTCCTCCCAATGACATCAACGATGGGGCACAATTCCTCCTAATAACATCAACGATGGGGCACAATTCCTCCCAATGACATCAACGATGGGGCACAATTCCTCCTAATGACACCAACGATGGGGCACAGTTTCTCCCAATAAACAATGGGGCACTATTCCTCCTACTGACACCAATGATGGGGCACTATTCCTCCCACTGACACTAATGATGGAGCACAATTCCCCCCAATGAAAAGAATGATTGGACACAATTCCTCCCAATTAAAACAATGATTGTATGCAATTCCTCCCAATGACACCAATGATAGGACACAATTCCTCCCACTGACACCAATGATGGGGCACTATTCTTACCAATGATGTAAATAATGAGGCACTATTCCTACTGGGGACACCAACGATGGGGAACTATTCCTGCCAGTGAAACCAAAAATGGGGTCCAATGGTACCAATGATGGGGCACAATTCCTCTCCATGACACCTAATGCTGGAACATTTTCTACTCCCGATGGCCACAGTCTGAAGGACAGTAAACTTGCCCTTTGTTATAAAAGTTTGGAGACCCCTGGTCAGTGATGGGGAACAGAGATAGACTTCCGTAAACCTCCAATCCTCCCCACACAAGACCGATCCCTGTGGCTCCCCCCCGCCCACATGGTCTAGCAGTCTTGTGCGGTGGACTGTTCTGGATGTCATCATCTCCATAAACCTGCTCTGGACCTCAGGATGTCAGGCACAGTCCACCGCTGGATCGTTGGGGAGCGATGTTTGGCGGTGGAGTGGTGGATAAGGTGAGTATACAGCTTTCTCCTCTCCCCTGTTCAAAAGGAGCAGTTGACCCACACAGGGCGGGCACAGCTCCACTACATGAGAGAGCAAATACCCCCCAAGTATTAGGGACTTTAGAGGCAACAAGAAAATCGGTAGGTGATTTCTCAATCTCGGCCTCAATGATGCTCCTTTTCCTTGCCCTTGTTCATGATGGGCACATGCTGTGTGCTTTTTGCTTTTTATTTTGCCTGCTTCTATTATGTTCTTTGTTTTTTTTTTTTTTTTTTTAGAATGTGCTATGGTAGTCTCATCTTGCCTTGAATTCCCCTGATGAAGGGACCCCACAGTTGTCCTGAAACGCGTCGGGCTGAATATCCACAATTACAACGCACTAACGATTTACCATTGTATCTTGTTTTTTTAAATAAATTCTATCATTGGTGATGTGTCAGGAACTTGGTAGGAGGCCGAGAAGCACGGGTGCCTGGTAATTGAAGACAGACGTGCTTGGAGGGTCCAGGAGACAGAGACCAGTGGAGCAACTGGAAAGCTGAGTCGGGAGCCAGGCCAAGGATCATTCACAGGAAGACAGTCCGTAATCAGAATGACCAGGGATGAGCCGAGTCTTAGTGCAGGGAGCAGGATATGCAGAGTTCAATAGACAAGCCGGGGTCGGATGCAGGGAGCAGGCAGAAGGAGGTCAGGTGCAAGCCAAGAGTCGAGCCAAAGGATCAGGAAGAGCGGGTCAGAACAAGCCGGGTCGGTACACAGGAGATCAGATCAACAGGTGATTCAGGATACAGGAACACAGGGGGAGCTGAAGATAAACCAGCAAATGCAGACACTAGCAGACTTCCTTATATAGGCCCATGTGACCTGCTGGTAGAGATGCTGGGTCCTAAAGTCCTTCTCCTTCTGTTGGTTCCCTGACAGTGCCTTTGCCTATGCAGGTTTGCCAACCCTGCACCATTGCGCACAGGGATGCGCCTATTTCCCTGACAGTGCCCCCCCCAACGGGCAGCCTCCGGATGCCCAGTTGCGCCCATTTTGCGGGATGACTGGTGCGAAATCTTTGTACAAGCCTAGGGGCATGTACATGACTCGCAGGTTCCCAAGAGCTCTCTTCTGCAGGGTATCCTTTCCACTTAATTAAAAACTGAATTGTCCTACCTCTCCGACGACAGTCAAGGATGGACTCCACTTCGAATTCAGTCTCGTCTCCAACCAAGACCGGAGGTGGGGGTATTTCTTCTCTCCCTGAAAAAGGACTGGAAATTACATGTTTAAGAAGTGCAACAGGGTGGATTTTATACGATTCAGGCAAGGCAAGTTCGAAGGCTACTGGATTTATTTCCCGTTTTATTTCAAAAGGGCCAATAAACTTCGGTCCCAATTTTCGGGAAGGACAAGGCAGTTTGAGGTTTGCAGATGAGAGCCACACCTTGTCCCCCACCTTAAAGGCAGGGTTTCCTCTCTTCTTCTTGTCATACTGTCTCTTATATCCTTCTTGGGCTTTACGCATTGTGTCCTGGAGAATCTGATAATTGGTTTGGATGGAATTTATTCTGTCCTGGACTGCCGGGACTGAGGATTCGGGAATGACATTGGGTAAAAATGAAGGGTGGTAGCCATAGTTCGCCCAAAAGGGTGACTGGTTGGTAGCAGTGTGCACAGAGTTGTTATATGCGAATTCCGCACAGGGCAATAATGAGATCCAATCGTCCTGAGAAAAGGAACAAAAACAACGCAGGTATTGCTCTAAGGTCTGGTTAGTCCTTTCTGTTTGGCCGTTACTCTGGGGATGGTAAGCTGTGGAAAAACATGTCTCAATTGATAGTGATTTGCAAAGGTTCCTCCAGAACCTAGAGGTGAATTGTACACCTCTGTCTGACACAATGTTTTCTGGTACTCCGTGTAGTCTGACTACTTCTTTAATGAAAATTTCTGCTGTGTCCATGGCAGAAGGTGTGCCCATCATTGGTAAGAAATGCGCCATCTTGGATAGCCGGTCTACTACTACTAGAATGGTTGTAAACTCTTCTGAAGGGGGCAAATCCACAATAAAGTCTAAAGAAATATTTTTCCATGGTTGTTCTGGAACTGGCAGTGGTCTTAACAGGCCCCAGGATTTCGTGTTGGACCCCTTATTCCTTTGGCATATTGTGCAGGAGTTGACATAGTCCTTACAATCGGCTCTCAGAGTGGGCCACCATAAAGACCGTTCGACCAGTTCGGTCGTTTTTCGGACCCCAAAGTGGCCAGCCAGCTGGTGATCGTGGAAAGTTTTTAGGACCTGAAGCCTGGCTTGCTGTGGGACAAAAATCCTGTCTTGATGCCAAAGGAGTCCCTCCTGGCTTCTGAGGGAGGAGATTTCTGTTTCCGTGCACTGAGTGGATGCTTGTTCAATTGAAGCTCTTAAATCGGGCTGGATCAAGAGGAAGTTTTGAGGGGACAGAATTGGACTGGGTGTAATCTCTTCAGGGGTATCAGGAAACATTCTGGACAAGGCATCGGCTTTTCCATTTTTAGACCCTGGGCGGAAGGTGATATGGAAATTGAATCGAGAAAAGAATAAAGCCCATCGAGCCTGCCGGGGTCTCAGTCGCTTGGCCGTGCGGAGATACTCCAAGTTCTTATGATCTGTAAAGATCAAAATAGGGTGGACGGCGCCCTCCAGGAGATATCTCCATTCCTCCAGGGCGGTCTTTATTGCCAAGAGCTCTCGATCCCCTACGTCGTAGTTCTTCTCAGGCTGGGTCATCTTCCGTGAAGAGAAGGCCACGGGATGAAGTAGGGCTTTGGGCCCCTGACGCTGGGAAAGAACTGCTCCTGTGGCTACTTCGGAGGCATCAACTTCCAGAACATAGGGCAAGGCAGGATCGGGATGCTGTAAAACAGGTGCAGAGGTAAAGAGGACCTTTAGTTGATCAAAGGCCGTTTGTGCTGCTTCGGACCACTGGAATCTGGTATGCTGACGTGTTATCTGGGTAATTGGTGCTACAATGGTAGAAAAGTCTCTTATAAATCTTCGGTAAAAATTTGCGAAGCCGATGAACCTCTGAACACTCTTCTTATCAGAAGGGGCCGGCCACTCAAGAATGGCTTTCACCTTCTGAGGATCCATGGCTATCCCATTGGTGGTGATAATGAGTCCGAGGAACTGGATTGTCGTCTTCTCGAAGTCGCATTTTTCGGCTTTTACATACCATCCGTGTACCCTGAGGATGCCCAGTACCTTTTTTACATGTGTTCTGTGAAGCTCCAGAGTAGCTGAGAATATGAGGATATCATCGAGGTAGACGATAATGAAGTGGTCTAGGTACTGCCGGAAGATATCGTTTATGAAATGTTGGAATGTGGCTGGGGCGTTGCATAATCCAAATGGCATTTCTAAGTATTCAAAATGTCCAAACCTTGTTCTGAACGCTGTTTTCCACTCGTCCCCCTCCCGGATGCGGACAAGATTGTAGGCTCCACGTAGGTCTAGTTTAGTGAAGACATGAGCTGTACGGAACCTCTGGAAGAGTTCTGGGATGAGGGGGAGCGGGTAGCGATTTTTAAGAGTAACTCTATTCAATTCTCTGTAATCCACACATGGCCTCAAAGTTTTATCCTTCTTCTCAACGAAGAAAATGCCGGCACCGGCAGGAGAGGAGGAAGGGCGGATAAATCCCTTTTCAAGGTTTTCATCAATATACTGTCTCAAAGTCTCAAGTTCAGTCTCAGAGAGGGGGAAAATACGGCCAAAAGGAATCTCAGCCCCCGGTAACAACTCAATGGGGCAATCGTAGGGACGATGCGGGGGTAGAGTATCTGCTTTCTTCTTGTCAAAGACATCCTTGAACTCCTGATAGGCTGCTGGTATATTGGGATCCACACTGGGTGTGGGTAGAACAGACATGCAACTGGAAGAGTCCTTGGTTTCAGGAACAAGACAATGCTGCCGGCAGTAGGGAGAGGTGAAGAAAACTTCCCTTTTGGACCAGTCAATCTGAGGGTTGTGTGCCTGTAGCCATGGGGTTCCCAAGATGACAGGGAATATAGGAGAGCTCAGGACATCAAAACGTAGAAATTCCTGGTGACCAGAATTGATGGAGGTAAGGATAGGTGCCGTTTCCTGGGTGACATGCCCGGAACTAGGCATTGAGCCGTCGGCCAGGTGGACAGTCAGTCTTTGGCCCTTGTGGTGGAGGGGAATAGCGAGTCTCTTTGCCAGTGTCAGATCCAAAAAGCAACTACATGCCCCGGAATCCAGTATTGCTTGGAGGTGAACTTCTTGTCCTGCTATCAGTAATGTGACAGGAAGAGTAATGTGAGAGGAGGAGGACCTGGACACCTGACAGTTGACCGTGGTGCGGAGGACCGATTTCCTGGGTCTTATGGGGCAAAAGGTTATATAATGACTGGTTCCCCCGCAGTAGAAGCAAAGGTTCGCCTGTCGGCGACGAAGTCTCTCCCCTGAGGTTAATGCCGGATGAGCCAGGCCAAGCTGCATAGAACTAGATGTGGGCGGAGCTTCGAGAAGTTGGGGGGTTTGGATGCGTTCAGACCGGCGCTCTCGTAAGCGTCTGTCGAGTTGAATAGTCAATAGGATGAGACCCTCTAGAGTTGAAGGGGTCTTGACTCTAGACAGTTCATCCTTGAGGGATTCAGACAGTCCCAGCCGATACTGATAACGTAACGCTGCCTCGTTCCATCCTGAGTCTGAGGACCAGGTACGGAATTCCACTGTGTAATCTTCCGCAGGGCGCTGACCCTGCCGTATGGCATGTAGAGCAGCTTCAGCAGTGGCCGCCCGCAGGGGATCCTCATATAACTGGGCCATGATTTCAAAGAATTGGTCCACAGAATTGATGAGGGGACTTTCCTGCTCCAGTAAGCCATGAGCCCATACTTGGGGTTCGTCAGTCAGCAAAGAAATGATGAATCCCACTTTCACTGCTTCAGAGTAAAAGGTCCGTGGTTGCAGAGCCAGGTACAGGTAACAGGCGTTTTTAAAGGATCGGAATTTCTTCCGATCACCGGAGAAGCGTTCAGGTGTTGGCACTCGTGGTTCCGGAGGGGGCATCACCACAGCAGGAGTGGTTGCCAAGGAACTAGTTAAAGATGACCCTTGACCTGCGGGAGAAGGTTTTGCAGGCAGGTGCTGCAGTCGGCCCTCTAATTGGCGGTACTCTTTCTGGAGTTCTTGGATGGCCTGGGTGAGGGCTGTGATCTGTAGGCTGGCGGCTTCCAGCGGGGAGACACCTCCGTCGGCCTCTGACATGGCTGGTTTATACTGTCAGGAACTTGGTAGGAGGCCGAGATGCTGGGAGGGCTCCCCTTGCGGCCGAGTGCAGCACACCACTGAAGATGACACAGCAGGTGTAGTGCCCACAGAAGCACGGGTGCCTGGTAATTGAAGACAGACGTGCTTGGAGGGTCCAGGAGACAGAGACCAGTGGAGCAACTGGAAAGCTGAGTCGGGAGCCAGGCCAAGGATCATTCACAGGAAGACAGTCCGTAATCAGAATGACCAGGGATGAGCCGAGTCTTAGTGCAGGGAGCAGGATATGCAGAGTTCAATAGACAAGCCGGGGTCGGATGCAGGGAGCAGGCAGAAGGAGGTCAGGTGCAAGCCAAGAGTCGAGCCAAAGGATCAGGAAGAGCGGGTCAGAACAAGCCGGGTCGGTACACAGGGGGAGCTGAAGATAAACCAGCAAATGCAGACACTAGCAGACTTCCTTATATAGGCCCATGTGACCTGCTGGTAGAGATGCTGGGTCCTAAAGTCCTTCTCCTTCTGTTGGTTCCCTGACAGTGCCTTTGCCTATGCAGGTTTGCCAACCCTGCACCATTACGCACAGGGATGCGCCTATTTCCCTGACATGATGTTTGCACCTGATCAACTTTTATAATCTCTATTAATAAATACCAATATATACCAATCAGATAATTTTTTGTTTATATCCCTTTTCTTGTTGCTTTTAAAGTCCCTAATACTTACCTTGGGGGATATTTGCTCTTTCATACCTATATCGGGATTGGGAACTCCTTGGTCCTCATTGGTGGATTTACACACAAATGCTCCACTACATGGGAATTTTTCCCCCCCTAGAGTTGGGCCTTAACTGTGTCTGAGCACCACAAAATGAAAGTGCTATTTAATTCAAGTAATCACCTCGCTGTTTATTCATAAACTGAAGCATAGTAAGACCAGTTTACTATGCCTCAGCTATAAATGAATTTAAAGCAGAGTTCCGCCGCCCCTCCAAAAATTAAAAGTCAGTAGGTCAGCAGCTACACCTACTGTAGCTGCTGGGGGGGGGGGGGGGAGACAGATAAGCGGAAGTTCCACTTTTGGGTGTGCAAAGATCGTGCTGGGATTGGAGCTGAGCTTGTAATGCCTTGTACACACGCTAGGAATTTCTGATGAAAAAAGTCTGATGTAATTTTTTCACCAGAAATTCCTATCGTGTGTGGGCCCATCAGACTTTTTTCCATAGGATTTTAGAAATAGAACATGTTTTAAATTTTTCTGATGGAAAAAAAATCCCATGGGAAATTCTGATCGTCTGTGTGGAACTCCGTCGGAGAAAAAACCCACGCATGCTCAGAATCAAGTCGACGCATGCTCAGAAGCATTGAACTTAATTTATTCTCGGCTCATCGTAGTGTTTTGTCACTGCGCTTTGGACAGTCGGAATTTAGTCTGATGCCGTGTACACACAATCGGTTTTACCGATGAAAACAGTCCGATGGACTTTTTTCATCGGACAAACCGATCATGTATAGGCCCCATCGATATATTTTTTTTTCCGATAGCAAATTCCAATTGTCTGTGTGGAACACCATCGGAGAAAAAACCCACGCATGCTCAGAATCAAGTCGGCGCATGCTCAGAAGCATTGAATTTAATTTTTCTCGGCTCGTCTGAGTGTTTTACGTCACGGCGTTTGGGACAGTCGGATTTTTGAATGATGGTGTGTAGGCAAGACTGATGGAAGCCAGCTTCATCGGAAATCCGATGGAAAAATCCATTGGATTTTATTCCATCGGAAATCCGATCGTGTGTACAGGGCTTAACAGTGTGTATGCAAGACTGATGGAAGACAGCTTGAATGGAATTCTGACAGAAAATTCCATCAGATTTTAGCCTATAGGAAATTCCTATCGTGTGTACAGGGCATTAGAGTAACATCCAGATGAAATGCTGATCCGGGAGTTCCAGTAAGGATTTCTATACAGGCACTGATTGATCACCTGTCTGGTGAGTGTAACACCGCAAGGGAGAGGACTCACTGGATGCGGTGACGGGAGCCAAGGATCCATTCAGATGTAGTTTTGAGAAAAATACATATTTTATGGACTGAACTTTATTAAATAATCACATTTGATTAATTAGGACACATTGGGTGTAATTTTACAGCCCACACAGCGCTGATAATGTTGTAGAATATTCTAAGTAGCGATTTTAGAGATATTTTAGAACATATGAGTTTTTAAGCATCTAATCTATCTATCTATCTCTCTATCTATCAATAATTTTTTGTATTATCTGCTGTATCCTCCTTCCCTTCCCTTTTCTCTGTCCCTATCTAATCTGCATTACAGGTGATACTCGAAAAATTAGAATATCGTGCAAAAGTTCATTTATTTCACTAATGCAACTTAAAGGTGAAACTAATATATGAGATAGACTCATTACATGCAAAGTAAGATACTTCAAGCCGTGATTTGTCATAATTGTGATGATTTTGGCTTACAGCTCATGAAAACCCCAAATCCACAATCTCAGAAAATTAGAATATTACATGCAATCAATAAAACAAGGATTGTACATAGAACAATATCGGACCTCTGGAAAGTAGAAGCTGCATATGTACTCAGTACTTGGTTTGGGCCCCTCAATGCGGCGTGGCATGGAAGCAATCAGCCTGTGGCACTGCTGAGGTGTTATGGAAGACCAGGATGCTTCAATAGCGGCCTTCGGCTCTTCTGCATTGTTGGGTCTCATGTCTCTCATCTTTCTCTTGGCAATGCCCCATAGATTCTCTATCATAGATTCTCTATGGGGTTCAGGTCAGGCGAGTTTTCTGGCCAATCAAGCACAGTAATCCCACGGTCATTGAACCAGGTTTTGGTGCTTTTGGCAGTGTGGGCAGGTGCCAAGTCCTGCTGGAAAATTAAGTCGGCATCCCCATAGAGCTCGTCTGTGGAAGGAAGCATGAAGTGCTCCAAAATCTCCTGGTAGACGGCTGCGTTGTCCCCGGACTTAATGAAGCACAGTGGACCAACACCAGCAGATGTGTCAGGAACGAGTATGGAGATCAAGATGCCAAGAGGGCTCCCCTTGCGGCTGAGTGCAGCGCGCCCCTGGAGTTGGGGACAGGGAGCGCGGTGCCCACAGAAGCATGGTTGGCCAGGTGCTTGCTTGTAGTCTGATGGGCTTAGCCACTGAGGGATGGCTGCAGCAGGCAGAACTGAGCTGCGTTGTGCTCAGATGAGCGGAGATACCAGAAGCCAGGCCGGGGGTCATACACAGGTAGGTCAGTCCAGAGCAGTTACAGGGGCGAGCCAAGGTAATACACGAGCAGGGTCCAGATACAAGCCGAAGATCAAGCCGGGTGGTCAGGAAGCAGAAGCAGAGTCCGGAAGCAGGTCAAGACTAGGAGAACAGGAAGCGAGGTCAAGGAAAGACTGAAGAGATAATCCAGCGCCATCCAGCAGTCACAGGCTGACTTAAATAGGGCCATTGGCACCAGTGTCAGTCACGCCACTTGCACGCCGTCGCGCTGGTGCATGTCAATGCACGCTGATGCGCGGCGCCCGCTCGTGCACATCTCAGAAACCGTCCGTGAGCGTCCATTGAGGTTCTGGGCAACATTGCCAGTACTGTGACGGCCATGTCCCTGACAAGATGACATGGCTCCTCAAATCAACACAGACTGTGGAAATTTCACACTGGACTTCAAGCATCTTGCAGTGTGTGCCTCTCCATTCTTCCTCCATACTCCGGCTCCTTGGTTTCCAAATGAAATGCAAAATTTTCTCTCATCAGAAAAGAGGACTTTGGACCACTGAGCAACAGACCAGACCAGTGTTTTTCTTTAGCACAGGTAAGACACCTCTGACATTGTTTGTTGTTCAGGAGGGGCTTGACAAGAGGAATATGACATTTGAAGCCCATGTCCAGGATGTGTGGTGGCTCTTGATGCACTGACTCCAGCCTCAGTCCACTCCTTGTGAAAGTCCCCAACACTTTTGAATGGCCTTTTCCTGACAATCCTCTCCAGGCTGCGCTCATCCCTGCTGCTTGTGCATCTTTTTCTTCCACACTTTTCCCTTCCACATAACTTTCTATTAATGGGCTTTGATACAGAACTTTGGGAATAACTGTACCTGCCCAGAACCTAAAAGACAAGTCAAGAACCTTGGAATCATTTTTGATGCAAAGCTTACCTGTATTCCACAAATCATGAACTGTATGAAAAATGCCTCATTCTATTTGCAAATTATTCGAAAGATCAGACATCTACTTTTATATCGACACCAAATCACACTTACTTTGGCTCTAGTACAATCCAGACTAGACTTTGCCAATGGTTTTTGCCTTGGCCTTCCCCTTAAGTGGGTTAAAAAAATCCAAATTATACAGAATCAAGCAGCACACACTATTACGGGTACACCATATAGACATCACATCACCCCCGTGCTGGCACAGCTACATTGGTTACCTATAGTACACAGAGTACAATTCTAAATCTTGGCTCTGATGTTTATAGCATATTGGGGCTTGGGCCCACTCTATCTCATGGAAATGGCCCCCCATTACACACCAATTAGAGCATTGCGGTCAGGGCTTCAAAATAGGATCATCCAAGCACCCGCCCGACTCCCAACCTTGGGAGGTCGACGAATGCAGACTATGGGCGCGGCCCTTTGGAACCAACTCCCCGCCCATCTCCGGCTCCCAATGCCCCAAGCTCTTTTCAAAAAGCAATTAAAAACCCACCTTTTTAAAAACGCTTTTTCCCAACTACGTATGTAGAGACACTAAAATCAGTAATACTTAACGTCAACTTTGTTTTTCTACTCCTCTCGTGAGCCTTTCCTTCTTTTTTTCTCTCCTCCCTTTTTCTCAAGTAGTTTTTTTTTTTTTCCTTTTCTCAAGGCTGATTGGTGAATTTATGGTACAGCGCGCTTAGTTGCAGTCCTCCAAGACAGTATTTGGCGCGATATAAATTTACATATCAATCAACTTCTTTTGCAATTACCTTTTGAGGCTTTCCCTCTTTATGGAGGGTGTCAATGATGGTTTTCTGCACAACTGTCAGGTCAGCAGTCTTTCCCATGATTGTGATTCCTACTGAACCAGACAGAGAGACCATTTAAAGGCTCAGGAACCCTTTGCAGGTGTTATGGCTTAATTAGCTGATTAGAGTGGGACACTATGAGCCTAGAATATTGCACCTTTTCACAATATTCTAATTTTCTGAGATTGTGGATTTGGGGTTTTCATGAGCTGTAAGCCATAATCATCACAATTATGACAAATCACGGCTTGAATTATCTTGCTTTGCATGTAATGAGTCTCTCTCATATATTAGTTTCACCTTTTAAGTTGCATTAGTGAAATAAATGAACTTTTGCACGATATTCAAATTTTTTGATTATCACCTGTAAATCTATATATTGTTATCTATCTATCTATCTATCTATCTATCTATCTATCTATCTATCTATCTATCTATCTATCTATCTATCTATCTATCTATCTATCTATCTATCTATCTATCTATCTATCTTTCCATATCTATCTATCTATCTATCTATCTATCTATCTATCTATCTATCTATCTTTCCATATCTATCTATCTATCTATCTATCTATCTATCTATCTTTCCATATCTATCTATCTATCTATCTATCTATCTATCTATCCTCTTCTCTCCTATTATATCTATATACATATTTATCTATTTATTCCACTTTACTCATTCTATCTATCTATCTATCTATCTATCTATCTATCTATCTATCTATCTATCTATCTATCTATCTATCTATCATGTATCTACAAACCATTAATATCTTGTCTATAATTTGTCCTCCATTATTCATTCTCTGGAATCTTCCTGGCACAGATGTAAAAATATTCATCTTTGTGGCAGATGGGAATTAAAGCCAAAGAGAACTGTTAATGTAAACAAATTACACGAGCGTCTGGAAACTGCAGAAAAATAAATTCTTCCCCACCAATTTGTTTTATAGATTGTTTTCTTGATCATTTTTGTGACATCTGGCGCATCTCATGATGGGAAGAAAAACTCCGGGTGTCAGAATCATTAAATGAAAACCATAATATCATTTCAGAAATAAATATCATCATACATTCTGCTTGTAAGATGAGGGCAAACTGCCGCAGTGTTACGGAGTTTACATATATCAAGAGCCCGGAATGTATGGAGTGTGAATTTTTCTTGAACTGAAGGAAAATCTTTGTTCTCTCCATCTGAGATACAATGGAGTGGGCAGCAGTGGGGTAATCTGATTAACTGAAGGCACTATCTTTTTTTGTTTAAAGGTTAAGTTTATTAGATTTTCCAAAAAACAGAAATAAAAAATGTACAGCACGTCTTTTACATTTTACATCAATGGTTGTATAAACTCAACAGCACATAGTCAAGGCTGAAGGCACTATCTTTAGAGGCTCATTCACACCTGATTGCAATGTGAGAAACACATACAATATATTGTCAAAAGTATTGGGACACCTGCCTTTACACGCACATGATCTTTAATGGCATCCCAGTCTTAGTCTGTAGGGTTCAATATTGAGTTGGCCCACCCTATGCAGCTATAACAGCTTCAACTCTTTTGGGAAGGCTGTCCACAAGGTTTAGGAGTGTCTATGGGAATGTTTGACCATTCTTCCAGAAGAGCATTTGTGAGATCAGGCACTGATGTGGACGGGAAGGTCTGGTTCATAGTCTCCACTCTAATTCATGCCAAAGGTGTTTTATCGGGTTGAGGTCAGGACTCTGTGCAGTCCAGTCATGTTCCTCCACCCCAAACTCGCTCATCTATGTCTTTATGGACCTTGCTTATTGCACTGGTGCGCAGTCGTGTTGGAACAGGAAGGGGCCATCCCCAAACTCTTCCCACAAAGTTTGGAGCATAAAATTGTCCAAAATGTCTTGGTATGCTGACACCTTAAGAGTTCCCTTCACAGGAACTAATGGCGCGTACACACAACCGTTTTTCATGACGAGAAAAATGCTATTTTTTTATTTGGTCATTAAAAACGATCGTGTGTGGGCTCCAGAGCATTTTTCACGACGTGAAAAATGGGCATTAAAAATTTGGAACATGCTCTAACTTTTCTCGTCGTTTTTCACGTCGTCATTTTTCTCGTCATGAAAAACGGCCGTGTGTAGGCTTTAACGACGTGAAAAAAACGCACATGCTCAGAAGCAAGTGATGAGACGGGAGCGCTCGTTCTGGTAAAACTAGCGTTCGTAATGGAGATAGCACATTCGTCACGCTGTAACTGACTGAAAAGCACGAGGCTGAAAAGCGCGAATCGTCTCTCACCAAACTTTACTAACACAAGGATCAGCAAATGCAGCCCAAAGGGTGGCGCCATCCGAATGGAACTTCCCCTTTATAGTGCCGTCGTACATTTCGTACGTCACCGCGCTTTGCTCGAGCATTTTTTTTCATGATCGTGTGCAGGCAAGGCAGGCTTGAGAAGAATCACGTCGAGAAAAACATAGTTTCTTTCAATGACATTAAAAACGGTCGTGTGTACGCGGCATAAGGGGTCAAGCCCAACCCCTGAAAAACAACCCCACACGACAATTCCCCCTCCACCAAATGATTTGGACCAGTGCACAAAGCAAGGTCCATAAAGACATGGATGAGCGAGTTTGGGGTGGAGGAACATGACTGGACTGCACAGAGTCCTGACCTCAACCCGATAGAACACCTTTAGGAGGAATTAGAGTGGAGACTGTGAGCCAGGCCTTCTTGTCCCCTAGTGGGGGAATCTTGCTAAGGCAAGAGATGTGGAAGTGCTGCACAAATAAAGCTATTAAAAAAAAAACACACACACACACTTCCATTAACAAGAGGAGGAGGGGGGGGGGGTGTGATTGACAGCCTGTGATTGACATCCTCAGCTCTGTCTCTGTGTGCTGTGTGAAGTCTGGTGTGTGTCTCCCTCCAATCAGCTCTTAGAACTCTCCTCACTGGGCTCTGCAGTGTGTAATTGCAGCTTCCCGGCCCCTGTTTTTTTCAAACAAGCTATATAAGTTCTGGACTTTGAACGGATGTAGAGAAGAGAAGACTGCAGATAAACAGGTACAACTTATCTAAGTGGATCTCTGTGTATCAGCTGAGGCCTGTCACTTCACTGGGTAAATGTAAGGATTTACAACCACTTTAACTATTAATCAAAATTCACTTCCCTGTGTGTGCCATATTGATCACATGGGTTGTCGACTACAAATTGATTATTCCCTATCAGAAGAAATCGATATGAAAATAAATTGATCATATTTCGAAGTGTATATGACCACCATAAGTCACACTCATATTTTAACTATCAATCAAAATCCACTTCCCCGATCTGTGGCATATTGATCAAACTGATTGTCAACTATAGATCAATAATTCGTATCGGAATAGAGATTGATCGGAAAAGATATCTAAGTGGATCTCTGTGTATCAGCTGAGGCCTGTCACTTCACTGGGTAAATGTAAGGATTTACAACCACTTTAACTATTAATCAAAATTCACTTCCCTGTGTGTGCCATATTGATCACATGGGTTGTCGACTACAAATTGATTATTCCCTATCAGAAGAAATCGATATGAAAATAAATTGATCATATTTCGAAGTGTATATGACCACCATAAGTCACACTCATATTTTAACTATCAATCAAAATCCACTTCCCCGATCTGTGGCATATTGATCAAACTGATTGTCAACTATAGATCAATAATTCGTATCGGAATAGAGATTGATCGGAAAAGAAATGGATCATTGATCGCCACCAATTAGAGAGATACCGACAGACAACAGTAGTGAAGATACTCAGAGTAATATCTAACAATACAGTTCTAGTTTTGCTGCAAACTCCATTACCCCAGAATTGTACACAATGTTTAATACCATCGCCATCCTGTGTTTGTGTAGCATGGCGCTTACGACACCGCCAGCCTTCCTCTCCTCATTAGCCGTTAATAAAATGTTCCAATGGCAGCTAATTATGTACATCTAGTAATTACATGTAAATCCTCCTTAACTCCTCCTGCTGTTCCTTCTCAGATCACCGTCTGTTACATATCAGCGCACCGCAAACAAGCCTGTGTGTATGTTGTCAGGAGACGAGAAGAGGAATTTATAGACTTTTTCCAGAGTAGATGTCCATGATCTTTATATTATACAGTATATATATTTTTTTACCACTATTAGTTTATTAAAGCCTTTTTCACTCTAACATTTTTCTGTTATAGCTAATTAGACACATAGAAGTGAAAACATAGGCAGAAAAAAATACCAAGTTGTCTTTTCAGCCTTATTTTTGTTTTTTTAAATAAAATTGTTTTTATTTAACAAAATGTTTTAATTTTTTTTTTTGGTATGATGTTAGAGCTGCACGATTCTGGATAAAATGGGAATCACATTTTTTTTTTTTTTTTTTGCTTAGAATAAAGATCACGATTCTGAAGAACTTTTTTTATTTTAAAGACTTAGATTGTCAGACAAGATGGCAAAAAAATAAGACATACTACTCTTTGCTTCAATCAAATTTAAAGAAATGTAATGAAAATGAATGTAATGTGTAAAGAAAAAAATAAAATAAATAACCAGTTATAATAGTTATATTAGGGTATTTTTATTTTTAGTACTCGCCGATACCAATTACTGATACCTACCAAAACTTTTTTATTTACACTTCAGCTGTCAGCAATGGCACTAAGCATTGAAAAGTTATTGTGAAATATTTTTTTTGCTCTTTTTTTTTATTTTTATGTGAAACGTTTAAATGTATGTGTAAAAATAATTATTAATAGTTTATAAAATAGCAGAAAAAAAAATCAGCAGGAAAATAATAATAAAATAGAGAAGGAGAATAAGGAGTTAATAAGGCTGATTAGAATAAATTAAAGGGGTTGTAAAGGTTTGTTTTTTATTTTCTAAATAGGTTCCTTTAAGCTAGTGCATTGTTGGTTCACTTACCTTTTCCTTTGATTTACCTTCTAAATGTTTTTTTCTTTGTCTGAATTTCTCACTTCCTGTTTCTCCTCAGTAAACTTCACACCATCATCCGAGTGGTGTGGAGTCAGCCAGAACAGCTTACTGAACAGCTTACTGAGGAGGAACAGGAAGTGAGAAATTCAGACAAAGAAAACAAAGAAAAAAAACATTTAGAAGGTAAATCAAAGGAAAAGGTAATGCACTAGCTTAAAGGAACCTATTTAGAAAATAAAAAACGAACCTTTACAACCCCTTTAAGGGTTTAAGTGGTTGTAAACCCGGAATTTTTTTATTTAAAAAAAAAAAAACACCTGCAAGACAAAGCCATAATGAGCTAGTATGACTAGCATACTAGCTCATTATGCATTACTTACCTTAGATCGAAGCCCCCCAAAGCCGTCCTCGTCTCCTCTTCCGGCCGCAGACATCTCTTCACAGATACCCGGAAGGTTACTTCCGGGTATCGCGCTCCGGCGCTGTGATTGGCCGGAGCGGCGAAGACGTCACTCCGCGCATGCGTGCGGGAGCCGTCAAATCCGGCAACGCCGGATTTGTAAATGGGGATTCTCTCTGTGAATGCGCCGTTATCTACGGTGCGCATGCCCCGTAGACAACAGTGTATACCTTTTGCCAAATATGTCCTAAACCGTGTAGGTTTAGGAGATATTGCAAACACCTACAGGTAAGCCTTAATCTAGGCTTACCTGTAGGTGTAACTTCCGGGGGAGGGTTTACAACCACTTTAATAAGGGGTTAAACAGAGGAACAATTTAATAAAAAACAAACATTAGGGTCTTTTTTTTAGTACTCGCCGATACCAATTCTCAAAATAGATGACAACAAAATAAGACATAATACTCTTTTTCTTCAATCAAATTTAAAGAAATGTAATTAAAAATAATGTAACGTGTAAAGAAATAAAAAAAGATAACCAGTTATAATAGTTATATTAGGGTATTTTTTTTTTTTTAGTACTTGCCGATAGCAATTACTGATACCTACCACAACTTTTTTATTTACACTTCAACTATCAGCAATGGTACCAAGCATTGAAAAGTTATTTTACAAGTGAAATAAATTATTATTTTTTTAATTTTGCTCTTTTTTTATTTTTTTATGTGAAACGTTTAAATATATGTTAAAGGTGTAAAAATATTA
Source organism: Rana muscosa (assembly GCA_029206835.1). Taxonomy (NCBI): domain Eukaryota; kingdom Metazoa; phylum Chordata; class Amphibia; order Anura; family Ranidae; genus Rana; species Rana muscosa. The sequence continues at coordinate 185,467,400 of CM055119.1, read as the reverse complement.
ATGAACAACGCAAACAAAAAGAAAAAAGTTTTAATTATTAATAGTTTATAAAATAGAAGTAAACAAAAAATAAAAAAAATCAGCAGGAAAAGAATAATTAAATGGAGAATAATGACTTAATAAGGCTGATTAGAGTAAATTAAGGGTTAATAAGGGGTTAAACAGAGGAACAATTTAATAAAAGACAAATATCAGGGTCTTTTTTTTTAGTACTCGCCGATACCAATTACTGATACCTACCACAGCCTTGTACCTGAAGAAGAAATCAGGAGGAACAAGGCTCCTCTATGGTTTACTGGGTCACTGGGGAAGCAATACAGTTAGATGCTGCCGCCCTATGTGAGTCTGGCAGCCATCTAGGGTCAGGCAGAGCCTTTTTATTGCCCTGGCTCCCAGGCTTGGTGTGCTTTATGCGAGTGGGTAGCATAGGGTACCCCGCCTGTTAGGGACAATACTAGCTGGAGGGAAAGGTTCCTGAGGAGTAGTGATGAGCCGAACACCCCCGGGTTCGGTTCGCACCAGAACCCGCGAACGGACCGAAAGTTCGTACGAACATTAGAACCCTATTAAATACAATGGATGCGAACGTTCGAATTCTAAAGTGCTAATTATAACAACTATTATGCATGTTATTGTCCTAAAAAGGGTTTGGGAACCCGGGTTCTGCACCAGGGGACATGTATCAATGCAAAAAGAAGTTTTAAAAACGGTCGTTTTTCGGGAGCAGTCATTTTAATGATGCATAAAGTGAAAAAAAAAAGTCAAATATTCCTTTAAATATCGTACCTGGGGGGTGTCTAAAGTATGCCTGTGAAGTGCCACGTGTTTCCCGTGTTTAGAACTGTCCCTGCACAAAATGACACTTCTAAAGGAAAAAAAAGCCATTTAAAACTTCTTGCGGCTTTAATGTAATGTCTGGTCCCGGTAATATGGATGAAAATCTTTAAGAAAAATGGCATAGCTACCCCATGACCCCCCCCCCCCCTACCCCAGCCCATTACCAGCCCCTTTGGGTCTTGTATGGATATTAAGGGGAACCCCGCACATAAAATAAAAAAGGCCCTATATACTCTGAACAGCCGTATACAGGCGGTGCATACAAGACAGGGACTGTAGGTTTGTTCTTATGTAGAATGTGTTTGTAATTTTGAACAGGTACATTGTTGAAGTGTAGCTCCAGCCCAAAAATCTATTTTTAAACTTTTTGGGAAACATAGGTAAGGGTTATCACCCCTGTAACATTTGTTTTGCTGTCTGTGCCCCTGTTCAGAACATTTCACCTCACTTTCCGTCCCAATGACAACTGTTTTTGAAATGTGGTGTTTTTCTTGAAACAAGGATTGCTGATGAAGCATCAGTACAGAGGAGACACCTTTCTCCCATATTTATTCTTACAGGAGAGAATTTTCCTTCCTAGGGGTAGATTTCCTCTCACTTCCTGTTGTCTTCTTTCGTTTGCAAGTAGGAGTCGTTTGTAAGTTGGATGTTTGAAAGTAGGGACCTGCCGTATATAATCTGCAGAAATAGGCCCCTTAGTTGTTGGTGTTGGCACAACACTGTAAGCACTCACAGTTACTCTTGGTTGGTGCTGGAACGCCCTGCTGTCAACTATTATATCAGGAATTTTAATTACATATAATTGTTGAACAGTGGTAGTAAAAATTGGGGCTTTGATGGTGGTGCTGGTGCCACAACACTGTAAGCCCTGACAGTTACTCTTGGTGGGTGCAGCAATGGGCCCTGCTGTGAATTATTAGATCAAGAATTGTAATTGCATGCCCCTGTTGAACAGGGGCTGAAAAATTGGGCTTTTCGTGGTGGTGGTGGTGGTGTTGCCACAACACTGTAAGCCCTCAGAGTTACTCTTGGTGGGTGCAGCAATGGGCCCTGCTGTGAATTATTAGATCAAGAATTGTAATTACATGCCCCTTTTGAACAGTGGCTGAAAAATTGGGCCTTTCGTGGTGGTGGTGGTGGTAGCGTTGCCACAACACTGTAAGCCCTCAGACTTACTCTTGGTGGGTGCAGGAATGGGCCCTGCTGTGAATTATTACATCAAGAATTGTAATTGCATGCCCCTGTTGAACAGGGGCTGAAAAATTGGGCCTTAGGCACTGGTGGCACAACACTACAACCCCTCACAGATACTGTACTTGGAGCACAGCAATGAGCCCTGTTGCAAAGTATTGCTTCAAAAATTGTAATGACACGCCCCTGTTAAACAGGGGCTGAAAAATTGGGCCTTAGGCACTGGTGGCACAACACTACAACCCCTCACAGATACTGTACTTGGAGCACAGCAATGAGCCCTATGGCAAATTATTGCTAAAAAAATTGTAAGTACACGCCCCTGTAAAACAGGGGCTGAAAAATTGGGCCTTAGCCACTGGTGGCGGCACCCATAAACAAAAATGATCTTCCAAGCTATCATCATCAATCGTATCATTGAGGACTCGGAGGAGGAGGATAGCCAGTCAACATAACAGCACAGGCACTCAGCATCAGCATCAGTCTTGAAGGGACGTGACATGTTAAAATCAATTAGTCTGTTATATCAGCATCAGGTGTGTGGTAGCTGGTGGTGATCCAAGACTGGTTCATCTTGATGAAAGTCAGTCGATCAACCGAGTCGGTGGACAGGCGCACCCTGTGATCCGTGACAAATCCTCCAGCAGCACTGAATGTGCGTTCCGAAAGAACGCTGGATGCAGGACAGGCCAGTAGCTCAATTGCATACTGTGCAAGCTCTGGCCAGTGATCCATCCTCAAGACCCAGTAAGCCAGAGGATTTTCGGTGGGGAAGGTGTCCAAGTCTGACCTTGCCCCTAGATATTCCTGCACCATGTTTATCAGACGCTGGCGATGGTTGCTGGAACCAATCATACTTTGGGGCTGCGGACTAAAGAATTGTCTGAACGCATCGGTCAGACGGCCACCTTCCCCACCGCTCCTTCTTTGACTGGCCGAAGCCTCAGCAACTCGTTGTCCTGGACCAGGAGTTTGTAACCTCCCAGTCTCTGGGAACGCGTTGCACAGACCTTTCTGCAAGGCCTCCCGGAGTTGTCTCATCCTCTGCTCCCTCTGCTACGGTAACATAAGGTCCGCAACCTTACCCTTGTACCGTGGATCAAGGAGAGTTGCCAGCCAGTAATGGTCCCTCTCCTTGATCCAAAGAATACGAGGATCCTTCCGCAGACTTTGCAGGATCAGGGAGGCCATGCAGCGTAGGTTTGCTGAGGCATTCGCTCCGGAGTCCTCTGGGTCACTAAGGACGACATGATCCGCAGTCACCTCCTCCCAGCCACGTACAAGTCCACTGGTTTCTTGGGACTGTAAATCATCCCTAAAAGACTGCTGCTGATGATGCTGAGTGCCAGCCTCCACCTCCATGCTGACACAATCCTCCTCCTCCTCCTCCTCCTCTTCCTCTTCCTGTGCGATGGGTGGGACAGAAGGAACACTGTCTGGGTAAAGGGGGCCTTGAGAGGCAAGGAAGTCCTCCTCTTCCTGCCTCTGTTCTGCCTCAAGTGCCCTGTCCATTATTCCACGCAGCGTGTGCTCCAACAGGTGGACAAGAGGTACAGTGTCACTGATGCATGCACTGTCACTGCTCACCATCCTCGTGGCCTCCTCAAATGGTGCCAGGACAGTGCATGCATCCCTGATCATGCCCCACTGGCGTGGAGAAAAAAAACCAAGCTCCCCTGACCCTGTCCTGGTGCCGTAGTCGCACAGGTACTCATTGATGGCCCTCTGCTGCGTGTGCAGCCGCTGCAGCATGGCCAACGTTGAGTTCCACCTGGTGGGCATGTCACATATAAGGCGGTTCTTGGGCAGGTTCAACTCCTTTTGCAGCTCAGCCAGGCGAGCACTGGCATTATAAGATCTGCGGAAATGCACACAGACTTTCCTGGCCTGCCTCAGGACATCCTGTAAGCCCGGGTACCTGCCCAAGAACCGCTGCACCACCAGGTTAAGGACGTGAGCCACACAGGGCACATGGGTCAGTTGTCCCTGTCGGAGGGCGGAGAGGAGGTTGGTGCCATTGTCGCAAACCACCATTCCTGGCTTAAGCTGGCGTGGCGTCAACCACCTCTCGGCCTGGCCCTGCAGAGCAGACAGGACCTCTGCCCCAGTGTGGCTTCTGTCCCCCAAACACACCAGCGCAAGCACGGCATGGCATCTTTTTGCCTGCGTACTTGCGTAGCCCCGTGAACGGCTACGGAGCACCGCTGGTTCATAGGACAAACCACAGGAAGAGGCCATGGAGGAAGAAGAAGAGGAGGGGGTGGAGGAGAGAGGTGTGTCACAACCAGTAGTAGCATTTTGGAGGCGTGGCGGTGGGACAACCTCCAACACTACTGCACCTTGTCCTGCATCCTTCCCAGCTGCCAAAAGAGTGACCCAATGGGCCGTGAAAGAAAGGTAACGTCCCTGTCCATGCCTGCTGGACCATGAGTCAGCGGTAATATGCACCTTACCGCTGACCGCCCTGTCCAGCGAGGCCAAGACATTGCCTTCCACATGCCGGTAGAGAGCCGGAATAGCCTTCCGTGAGAAAAAGTGGCGTTTGGGAACCTGCCACTGAGGAACCGCACATTGCACAAACTCACGGAAGGGGGCCGAGTCTACCAACTGAAAAGGCAGCAGTTGAAGCGCTAGCAATTTAGCCAAGCTAGCATTCAACCGCTGGGCATGTGGATGGCTGGGAGTGAACTTCTTTCGACGGTCCAGCAGCTGGGGCAGGGAAATTTGCCTGCTAGAATCGGACGTCGGTGTACTGCTAGCAGAGTGGCCGCAAGTACTTGGCTGTGACACACCTAATTCTACACCTTCATTCCTCTCAGTGCATGTTTCAGAGAGGACTGAAGTTATAGTGGGGTTGGAGATCCCAGCTGATGCGGTGCAAGGAGAGGTCCGCTTTGTTCTTTGGTGTGGGTCTTTGAGGTAGGCTTGCCAACGAGCTGCATGGCAGGTCAACATATGTCTGGTCAGGCATGTGGTACCCAAGCGGCTGATGTTTTGGCCACGCGATATACGCTTGAGACATATGTTGCAAACAGCAGCTGTGCGATCTGATGCACTAGCCTCAAAAAAGGCCCACACCAAGGAACTTTTTGAATGACGGGCAGAGGCAGCGCCCTGCACAGGCGGAGCTCTGCGGTGTGATTCCGTCGGTGTACTGCCCTTACGCTGGCCACCAAAGGGCATCCTGTCTCGTTGGAGATGTGCCTCCTCCTCATCCTCCTCCTCCTCTCTCCTATTAGGCACCCACGTGGAGTCAGTGACCTCATCATCCCCTCCCTCCTCATCACTGGAGCCAATCTGGCAGTATGCTGCAGCTGCTGGAACATGACTGCCAGATTGGTGTCCTTCTTGAGCATCCCCTCTGTCTGCTCTCACCCTACTGCCTTCCTGTAGCTGGGTTTCATCATCAGACCCTTCGAAACGCTGGGCATCCTCCTGGAGCATGTACCCAACACTGTGCTCAAACAGTTCGGGGGACTCCTCAGGAGGAGGACATGGTGGGTCTAGGGAAGGAGTGACTGATGATGAGTCTGACATTGATACCAGGGAAGAGGACGCTTTGGCAGCTGCTTTGCCAGTACCCTGAGCCTGGGTGAGAGAGGATGAGGAGGAGGAGGAGGGCTTGGTCATCCACTCTACCAAGTCTTCGGCATGATGTGGCTCAACATGTCCAGCTGCGGAAAAGAAGGACAAGCGTGTCCCATGGCCATGTGCTGATGACAATGCACCGTGTCCACGACCAGCACTGTTGCCCCCAGACACAGAGCCTGCTTGCCCTCTTTTATTGCCTCCTGACTGTCTGCCTCTCCTTGTTTGCCTTCCAGACATTCTAATAGATGGCCTGCAGGGAGATGGGAAAAAAGCAATAAGGGCTACCTTCAGGTGTCCTTCTCTGTCCCTTGAAACAAGGACTTGCACAGTGAAAGAAACTGACACTCTCCCTACCTACAGTTTTCTGTCCCTAGAAAAAATGTTTTTTTTAAGCACAATATAGCACAAGGAGAATTCACTCACTGTCCTTCCAGGTCCCTAGAAACAAGGACTTGCACAGTGAAAGAAACTGACACTCTCCCTACCTACAGTTTTCTGTCCCTAGAAAAAATGTTTTTTTTAAGCACAATATAGCACAAGGAGAATTCACTCACTGTCCTTCCAGGTCCCTAGAAACAAGGACTTGCACAGTGAAAGAAACTGACACTCTCCCTACCTACAGTTTTCTGTCCCTAGAAAAAATGTTTTTTTTAAGCACAATATAGCACAAGGAGAATTCACTCACTGTCCTTCCCAGTCCCTAGAAACAAGGACTTGCACAGTGAAAGAAACTGACACTCTCCCTACCTACAGTTTTCTGTCCCTAGAAAAAATGTTTTTTTTAAGCACAATATAGCACAAGGAGAATTCACTCACTGTCCTTCCAGGTCCCTAGAAACAAGGACTTGCACAGTGAAAGAAACTGACACTCTCCCTACCTACAGTTTTCTGTCCCTAGAAAAAATGTTTTTTTTAAGCACAATATAGCACAAGGAGAATTCACTCACTGTCCTTCCAGGTCCCTAGAAACAAGGACTTGCACAGTGAAAGAAACTGACACTCTCCCTACCTACAGTTTTCTGTCCCTAGAAAAAATGTTTTTTTTAAGCACAATATAGCACAAGGAGAATTCACTCACTGTCCTTCCAGGTCCCTAGAAACAAGGACTTGCACAGTGAAAGAAACTGACACTCTCCCTACCTACAGTTTTCTGTCCCTAGAAAAAATGTTTTTTTTTAAGCACAATATAGCACAAGGAGAATTCACTCACTGTCCTTCCAGGTCCCTAGAAACAAGGACTTACACAGTGAAAGAAACTGACACTCTCCCTACCTACAGTTTTCTGTCCCTAGAAAAATTTTTTTTTTTAAGCACAATATAGCACAAGGAGAATTCACTCACTGTCCTTCCAGGTCCCTAGAAACAAGGACTTGCACAGTGAAAGAAACTGACACTCTCCCTACCTACAGTTTTCTGTCCCTAGAAAAAATGTTTTTTTTAAGCACACTATAGCACAAGGAGAATTCACTCACTGTCCTTCCCAGTCCCTAGAAACAAGGACTTGCACAGTGAAAGAAACTGACACTCTCCCTACCTACAGTTTTCTGTCCCTAGAAAAAATGTTTTTTTTAAGCACACTATAGCACAAGGAGAATTCACTCACTGTCCTTCCCAGTCCCTAGAAACAAGGACTTGCACAGTGAAAGAAACTGACACTCTCCCTACCTACAGTTTTCTGTCCCTAGAAAAAATGTTTTTTTTAAGCACAATATAGCACAAGGAGAATTCACTCACTGTCCTTCCAGGTCCCTGGAAACAAGGACTTGCACAGTGAAAGAAACTGACACTCTCCCTACCTACAGTTTTCTGTCCCTAGAAAAAATGTTTTTTTTAAGCACACTATAGCACAAGGAGAATTCACTCACTGTCCTTCCAGGTCCCTGGAAACAAGGACTTGCACAGTGAAAGAAACTGACACTCTCCCTACCTACAGTTTTCTGTCCCTAGAAAAAATGTTTTTTTTAAGCACACTATAGCACAAGGAGCATTCACTCACTGTCCTTCCAGGTCCCTGGAAACAAGGACTTGCACAGTGAAAGAAACTGACACTCTCCCTACCTACAGTTTTCTGTCCCTAGAAAAAATGTTTTTTTTAAGCACAATATAGCACAAGGAGAATTCACTCACTGTCCTTCCAGGTCCCTAGAAACAAGGACTTGCACAGTGAAAGAAACTGACACTCTCCCTACCTACAGTTTTCTGTCCCTAGAAAAAATGTTTTTTTTAAGCACAATATAGCACAAGGAGAATTCACTCACTGTCCTTCCAGGTCCCTAGAAACAAGGACTTGCACAGTGAAAGAAACTGACACTCTCCCTACCTACAGTTTTCTGTCCCTAGAAAAAATGTTTTTTTTAAGCACAATATAGCACAAGGAGAATTCACTCACTGTCCTTCCAGGTCCCTGGAAACAAGGACTTGCACAGTGAAAGAAACTGACACTCTCCCTACCTACAGTTTTCTGTCCCTAGAAAAAATGTTTTTTTTAAGCACAATATAGCACAAGGAGAATTCACTCACTGTCCTTCCAGGTCCCTAGAAACAAGGACTTGCACAGTGAAAGAAACTGACACTCTCCCTACCTACAGTTTTCTGTCCCTAGAAAAAATGTTTTTTTTAAGCACACTATAGCACAAGGAGAATTCACTCACTGTCCTTCCCAGTCCCTAGAAACAAGGACTTGCACAGTGAAAGAAACTGACACTCTCCCTACCTACAGTTTTCTGTCCCTAGAAAAAATGTTTTTTTTAAGCACACTATAGCACAAGGAGAATTCACTCACTGTCCTTCCCAGTCCCTAGAAACAAGGGACTTGCACAGTGAAAGAAACTGACACTCTCCCTACCTACAGTTTTCTGTCCCTAGAAAAAATGTTTTTTTTTAAGCACAATATAGCACAAGGAGAATTCACTCACTGTCCTTCCAGGTCCCTGGAAACAAGGACTTGCACAGTGAAAGAAACTGACACTCTCCCTACCTACAGTTTTCTGTCCCTAGAAAAAATGTTTTTTTTAAGCACACTATAGCACAAGGAGAATTCACTCACTGTCCTTCCAGGTCCCTGGAAACAAGGACTTGCACAGTGAAAGAAACTGACACTCTCCCTACCTAGAGTTTTCTGTCCCTAGAAAAAATGTTTTTTTTAAGCACAATATAGCACAAGGAGAATTCACTCACTGTCCTTCCAGGTCCCTAGAAACAAGGACTTGCACAGTGAAAGAAACTGACACTCTCCCTACCTACAGTTTTCTGTCCCTAGAAAAAATGTTTTTTTTAAGCACAATATAGCACAAGGAGAATTCACTCACTGTCCTTCCAGGTCCCTGGAAACAAGGACTTGCACAGTGAAAGAAACTGACACTCTCCCTACCTACAGTTTTCTGTCCCTAGAAAAAATGTTTTTTTTAAGCACAATATAGCACAAGGAGAATTCACTCACTGTCCTTCCAGGTCCCTAGAAACAAGGACTTGCACAGTGAAAGAAACTGACACTCTCCCTACCTACAGTTTTCTGTCCCTAGAAAAAATGTTTTTTTTTAAGCACACTATAGCACAAGGAGAATTCACTCACTGTCCTTCCCAGTCCCTAGAAACAAGGACTTGCACAGTGAAAGAAACTGACACTCTCCCTACCTACAGTTTTCTATCCTTAGAAAAAATGTTTTTTTTAAGCACACTATAGCACAAGGAGAATTCACTCACTGTCCTTCCCAGTCCCTAGAAACAAGGACTTGCACAGTGAAAGAAACTGACACTCTCCCTACCTACAGTTTTCTGTCCCTAGAAAAAATGTTTTTTTTAAGCACAATATAGCACAAGGAGAATTCACTCACTGTCCTTCCAGGTCCCTGGAAACAAGGACTTGCACAGTGAAAGAAACTGACACTCTCCCTACCTAGAGTTTTCTGTCCCTAGAAAAAATGTTTTTTTTAAGCACACTATAGCACAAGGAGCATTCACTCACTGTCCTTCCAGGTCCCTGGAAACAAGGACTTGCACAGTGAAAGAAACTGACACTCTCCCTACCTACAGTTTTCTGTCCCTAGAAAAAATGTTTTTTTTAAGCACAATATAGCACAAGGAGAATTCACTCACTGTCCTTCCAGGTCCCTAGAAACAAGGACTTGCACAGTGAAAGAAACTGACACTCTCCCTACCTACAGTTTTCTGTCCCTAGAAAAAATGTTTTTTTTAAGCACAATATAGCACAAGGAGAATTCACTCACTGTCCTTCCAGGTCCCTAGAAACAAGGACTTGCACAGTGAAAGAAACTGACACTCTCCCTACCTACAGTTTTCTGTCCCTAGAAAAAATGTTTTTTTTAAGCACACTATAGCACAAGGAGAATTCACTCACTGTCCTTCCCAGTCCCTAGAAAAAAGGACTTGCACAGTGAAAGAAACTGACACTCTCCCTACCTACAGTTTTCTGTCCCTAGAAAAAATGTTTTTTTTAAGCACACTATAGCACAAGGAGAATTCACTCACTGTCCTTCCCAGTCCCTAGAAACAAGGACTTGCACAGTGAAAGAAACTGACACTCTCCCTACCTACAGTTTTCTGTCCCTAGAAAAAATGTTTTTTTTAAGCACAATATAGCACAAGGAGAATTCACTCACTGTCCTTCCAGGTCCCTAGAAACAAGGACTTGCACAGTGAAAGAAACTGACACTCTCCCTACCTACAGTTTTCTGTCCCTAGAAAAAATGTTTTTTTTAAGCACACTATAGCACAAGGAGAATTCACTCACTGTCCTTCCCAGTCCCTAGAAACAAGGACTTGCACAGTGAAAGAAACTGACACTCTCCCTACCTACAGTTTTCTGTCCCTAGAAAAAATGTTTTTTTTAAGCACAATATAGCACAAGGAGAATTCACTCACTGTCCTTCCAGGTCCCTAGAAACAAGGACTTGCACAGTGAAAGAAACTGACACTCTCCCTACCTACAGTTTTCTGTCCCTAGAAAAAATGTTTTTTTTAAGCACACTATAGCACAAGGAGAATTCACTCACTGTCCTTCCCAGTCCCTAGAAACAAGGACTTGCACAGTGAAAGAAACTGACACTCTCCCTACCTACAGTTTTCTGTCCCTAGAAAAAATGTTTTTTTTAAGCACAATATAGCACAAGGAGAATTCACTCACTGTCCTTCCAGGTCCCTGGAAACAAGGACTTGCACAGTGAAAGAAACTGACACTCTCCCTACCTACAGTTTTCTGTCCCTAGAAAAAATGTTTTTTTTAAGCACACTATAGCACAAGGAGAATTCACTCACTGTCCTTCCAGGTCCCTGGAAACAAGGACTTGCACAGTGAAAGAAACTGACACTCTCCCTACCTACAGTTTTCTGTCCCTAGAAAAAATGTTTTTTTTAAGCACACTATAGCACAAGGAGCATTCACTCACTGTCCTTCCAGGTCCCTGGAAACAAGGACTTGCACAGTGAAAGAAACTGACACTCTCCCTACCTACAGTTTTCTGTCCCTAGAAAAAATGTTTTTTTTAAGCACAATATAGCACAAGGAGAATTCACTCACTGTCCTTCCAGGTCCCTGGAAACAAGGACTTGCACAGTGAAAGAAACTGACACTCTCCCTACCTACAGTTTTCTGTCCCTAGAAAAAATGTTTTTTTTTAAGCACAATATAGCACAAGGAGAATTCACTCACTGTCCTTCCAGGTCCCTGGAAACAAGGACTTGCACAGTGAAAGAAACTGACACTCTCCCTACCTACAGTTTTCTGTCCCTAGAAAAAATGTTTTTTTTAAGCACAATATAGCACAAGGAGAATTCACTCACTGTCCTTCCAGGTCCCTAGAAACAAGGACTTGCACAGTGAAAGAAACTGACACTCTCCCTACCTACAGTTTTCTGTCCCTAGAAAAAATGTTTTTTTTAAGCACACTATAGCACAAGGAGAATTCACTCACTGTCCTTCCCAGTCCCTAGAAACAAGGACTTGCACAGTGAAAGAAACTGACACTCTCCCTACCTACAGTTTTCTGTCCCTAGAAAAAATGTTTTTTTTAAGCACAATATAGCACAAGGAGAATTCACTCACTGTCCTTCCAGGTCCCTAGAAACAAGGACTTGCACAGTGAAAGAAACTGACACTCTCCCTACCTACAGTTTTCTGTCCCTAGAAAAAATGTTTTTTTTAAGCACACTATAGCACAAGGAGAATTCACTCACTGTCCTTCCCAGTCCCTAGAAACAAGGACTTGCACAGTGAAAGAAACTGACACTCTCCCTACCTACAGTTTTCTGTCCCTAGAAAAAATGTTTTTTTTAAGCACAATATAGCACAAGGAGAATTCACTCACTGTCGTTCCAGGTCCCTGGAAACAAGGACTTGCACAGTGAAAGAAACTGACACTCTCCCTACCTACAGTTTTCTGTCCCTAGAAAAAATGTTTTTTTTAAGCACACTATAGCACAAGGAGAATTCACTCACTGTCCTTCCAGGTCCCTGGAAACAAGGACTTGCACAGTGAAAGAAACTGACACTCTCCCTACCTAGAGTTTTCTGTCCCTAGAAAAAATGTTTTTTTTAAGCACACTATAGCACAAGGAGCATTCACTCACTGTCCTTCCAGGTCCCTGGAAACAAGGACTTGCACAGTGAAAGAAACTGACACTCTCCCTACCTACAGTTTTCTGTCCCTAGAAAAAATGTTTTTTTTAAGCACAATATAGCACAAGGAGAATTCACTCACTGTCCTTCCAGGTCCCTGGAAACAAGGACTTGCACAGTGAAAGAAACTGACACTCTCCCTACCTACAGTTTTCTGTCCCTAGAAAAAATGTTTTTTTTAAGCACAATATAGCACAAGGAGAATTCACTCACTGTCCTTCCAGGTCCCTGGAAACAAGGACTTGCACAGTGAAAGAAACTGACACTCTCCCTACCTACAGTTTTCTGTCCCTAGAAAAAATGTTTTTTTTAAGCACAATATAGCACAAGGAGAATTCACTCACTGTCCTTCCAGGTCCCTAGAAACAAGGACTTGCACAGTGAAAGAAACTGACACTCTCCCTACCTACAGTTTTCTGTCCCTAGAAAAAATGTTTTTTTTAAGCACACTATAGCACAAGCACAAAACACACTGACACTCTCCCTACCTATCCTTCTCTTTCCCTAAACTAAAGGAATCCAGGTTAAGCAAGAAAGAAATAAAAGTCACTGTCCCTGCCTATGCTGCTCTATCCCTGCTCCGGAACACACTACACTAGGCCGCCGTGCTGGCGGCCTTTTATAGTGTGGGGCGTGTACTAAACACCCTCAGCAATAATTGGCCACAGGCATCCTGCCTGTGGCCAATCATTGCTCTCCTCGCTGCCGGCGCTGTGATTGGCCAAGCATGCGGGGTCACAGTGCATGCTTGGCCAATCACAGCACCTGGATGACACTGCGATGGCGTAGTGCATTGTGGGCCGTTCGCGTCACTCGAATTTGGCGCGAACGGCCCAAATCGTTCGATCTTCGTCGAACGATCGAACAGCCGATGTTCGAGTCGAACGTATGTTCGACTCGAACACGAAGCTCATCCCTACTGAGGAGGAAAGAAAGCGTAGGGTCACAACTCCTCTGGACATCTTCCCGATTGGGCATGAGACAGCCAGTCCGCATTCTGTCTTCTTAACAGATGCTGTCAGTCCAGCTGAAACCCGCTCTCTTCACGCTACTATCAACCGGGAGTGTACACGGTTGGGAAGCCTTCCCATTGGGTTTGTTGTAAACTGTTGCTGCATTACTTCAATACAAGACTCCTATTGCACCTGACCCCAACTAAACACTCTTAATAGAATATATAGCCCATTGTATGTGAACACTTGAACTTTACACCTACATGAACTGATTTGGTATCTCATTCCAAAACCTTTAGCATTAAAATAGTCTTTCCATATTTTAGCAGCTATAACAGCATCCACTCCACACGATTTTGGATTGTGTCTATGGGAATTTTTACCCATTCAGCCAAAAGAGCATTGATAAGATCATGTACTGAAGTTGGACAAGAAGACCTGACTCACAATTTGCATTTCAATACATTCCAAAGAACGAAGGGTTGAGGTCAAGGCACTGTGCAGGCCACTTGAGTTCCTCCATACTAAACAGGTCAAGTCTTAGGCCCCTTTCACACGGACGGATAGAATGGTGCTTTTAGCTGCGGATTTTCTAGTTTTCTACCGCAGCTAAAAGCACACAATGCTTTCCTATGGCCCCATTCACACACAGCGTTTAGCTGCGATTTTGTTACATGCGGTTCGGTGCGAATAGAAAAAATAGAATTGAATGCGTCCAGGTGCGATGTAGCGCAGCTATCTGCACATAACTGCAGGTAATCGCAGTGCACTGTGTCAGCTGCGGATAGCAGCGTGAACAAAAGAAAAAAACAACAGGAAGCACATCAAAATAAAAATGGTTGCTATGGGGATGACAATAATGGCCAACCGCAGCTAAACGCAGCCGCATGTAAACGCAGCTAATCGCACTGTACAAATGCAGCTGATCGCTGTGCCTGGGGTCATGAATTTCAAAAGAAAGAAACATGCTTTTAACTGCGGCAGAACAGCCGCCCATGTGAAAGGTGCCTTATCTTTATGGATCTGGCTTTGTGCAAAGAGGTACAGCCATGCTGGAACGGGAAAAGACCTTCCAAAATTGTTTAAAAATCAGCAGTTTTTTTAAAAATTCCAGCTCCCCTATGTACCAATATACCATTAATGCACCCCTGTTGCAGAAAAAAAAAAGTTTTCTCTGTCTTTTAGGACAGGCCTTACTTCAGCCCCTGATATGTTCAAAGAAATCTCCTCCATTACTGCCTGCTCTGTCTTGAAATGTGGTATTTAGGACACGAAAACCAGTAGAAGGAAGTAGATCACCAGCTGACCTCATTAATACACACCCTGCACCTGCCCCCCCCCTCACCAGGTGATTGCTTCCACCCACCTCTGTGCTCATATACAATCATCAGTCTATATATCATTAGCTGTTCTTGCTAAATACACAGCCAGTGATCAATTTTTTTTGTTCCTTCAGCTTGCACAGATCATTCATTTGGCAGAGTGTGCAGGAGCTGAGCAATCACATAAGAGCCTATGTGGATAGAGCTGTAGTATTGAAAACAGGAGAAGTGTGTCCCTCGAAGTCTGTAAAGCTCACCATACACTATATAATCTGATTGTTCAGTCTCTTTTAGATCATGCAGCCTGGTTAGTCTGGGTTTATCTCTCATTCAGAACAGTAGGATTGAGGTCAGAGCTCTGTGCGGTCCATTTAAGTTCCTCCATATCAACCTGGTCAAACCATATCTTTATGGAGCTGGCTTTGCACACAGGGGCACAGTCATGCTAAAGCCCCTACCACACAGGGTGGGCTCCGATAGGAGTCCACTTGCTCCGAGGGCGATCAGTCCCCTGATCCTGGCTGAGTAGGCGAATGGCTGGTCCACGTCCACATATCCCGTTCTCCTCTATGGACATCCGCCTGTCCGTTTACACCCGACATCCAATCCGCTAGATGGAAGGGGAACAGATCACCTTCCTTCTGACAGGCAGACCCGATCGGTCCACTCATGTGAATTGGGCCTACTACAGAAAAGGACCTTCTCTAAACTGTTTCCATGATTATGGAAGCATGCCATAGTTTTAATGTCTTTGTATGCTGTAACATTAATGGTACTCTTCATTGGAAACAGCTGAACTCAATTGTCTGGAGGGATGTCCATGTACGTTTGGCCATACATTGTATATGCACCATCACTTGCGCATTTGTCAGGACCACTCAATTTCACCAGTTGGAGCTTATCAATTGCTCTGAAGGGGCGTTATTTTGCCTGTAAGAAGGAACAGGAGTCGTTCTTATATTTCCCAACAAGGCTTCTTAAAAATTCAAAGAACTTGAGTCACTTTTGCTCCTGTAAGCCAAAGCAAAAGGTAATACAATCATTTGCATGTGTTTAGAAAGCCTTTGCATTATTCAGTAGTCCTCTTCTAATTAAACCATCATAAATGTATGGGCCTGGATTTACATTGCATGAAATGTTTATTCTCCACATGGCTCACACCAGTGATAAACGGAACTGAAGTCGCTCTATCGCGGAAGCTCATGGACCCATTGTTTGCACACACACTCCCGTGTTTGGGTTAACAAACAGGCAGAATTATTGCTTTTGTTCATTAGCAGGTATTAAATCCCAATTTATTTGATTCACACCGTGGCACTGGGAAAATATGTTGCACATGCTGGTAATTAGCAAAAGAATAATTGACTTACGGTCGCTTAGTGAAAACTCTGGTGTAGCAGCTGGGAAATATCCTCCAGGCCTGGCAGTATATACATAGATTCCCCCAGCGTAGGCTAAATTCTGCTCATAATGATCCAACTTTCATCACCAGACATTAATCATATCTTGCATTTAAAGGGAAAGTGTCATGAGACAAATGTGGACACTGCTACTGCTGAGCTTGTAAAAAAGCTAACTGTCTGGCAGAGGTCCTCAAAGAAATTTAGGGAGGTTCTGGGATTCCTATGTTTCTTTGAAATGATGAGACGTAGGACGTTTTTAAATAAGCCCCCTGACTTGGTGAGACAGCTCCCAAAACAAACAGGCCTCTCACAATGGTGGCCATAGAATGACACCAAACCTGAACAGACACAAATGGGCACCAGACCATAAGGTGAAAGAGTCCAAGAAAATTGTTATAGTTTAGAATTTGACAGTAAAAAAAAAAAGTATTTTGGGGGCAACAAAGCTCCCCCTTCATCAGGGCTTGGAACGGAAGTAAGGACTTTGAAAAGGACTCAAACGTCAAATCAAAACCAGAGGGATGTGTATTAGGAGGCTACGTTAAAGTGGTTCTAAAGGCAAAAGGTTTTTTACCTTAATGCATACTGTACTATGCATTAAGGTAAAAAATCTTCTGGGTGCAGTTCCTCCCCCCAGAAAAAAAATCACAACCTTTACCACTTTAACCCTAAAGCTACTTTAGAAACTTCAGACATACACTCAGTGGCGGCTGGTGCTCAAAATTTTTGGAGGGGGGGGGCAAACAAACTGAAAAAAAAAGCATCAATTGCCGCCACTGTGCTCATTAAACGCAGCCACTGTGCCCAAATGCCACCAGTTTGCTACCCTAAATGCAGCCAGTTTATCCCCAAATGCAGCCAGTTTGTCCCCAAATGCAGCCAGTTTCCCCCCAAATACACCCAGTTTGTCCCCAAATACAGCCAGTTTCCCCCCAAATACAGCCAGTTTCCCCTCAAATACAGCCAGTTTCCCCCCAAATGCAGCCAGTTTGTCCCCAAATGCAGCCAGTTTGTCCCCAAATACAGCCTGTTTGTCCCCAAATGCAGCCAGTTTGTCCCCAAATACAGCCAGTTTCCCCCCAAACACAGCCAGGTTTTCCCAAATGCAGCCAGTTTGTATCCAAATACAGCCAGTTTGTCCCCAAATGCAGCCAGTTTGTCCCCAAATGCAGCCAGTTTATCCCCAAATACAGCCAGTTTGTCCCCAGCCCGGCACTTACCTTCCTCGGGTCAGCGCCGTCCTCCTCCACGCTCCCTCATGTCTTCTTCCATCCTCGATGCCTTCTCCCGCCCTCGATATCGCTTCAGCCAATCAGGTTACCGGTAACCAGACCTGGTGAACCTGATTTGCTGAGACGCGTGTCAGTGTTGACCAGGGAACGCGCAGCCCGTGCGTCCCCTGGTTAACTATTTGGAAACCGATTACAGCCCACAGGCTGTAATTCGGGAAGCCTATAAGAGCCGCTGGCTCTCATAGACACTTCCAAAAACCAACCAACTGCTGTTTTTCAGATGGCCGTTGCTCGCCAGGGGGCCGGCCATCTGAATTGTGGGCGGCAGCGGCGCGGCGACAATACATACATTCATGCAATGCATGAATGTATGTATTGTTGACTTGAGTGACGGTGCAGGGGAGAGAGGGGGCGGCGCTCCTGCGCCCACTATGGACGCACCGCCACTGCATACACTGCAGTCAACCGCAGTTCCCAAAACACATTGGCTGACAAATTGTGTACTAATAAAATCTCCTTTGGCTTTTTCACCCTATGGTCTGAAATCCATTTGTATATATTCACATTCAGCAGTCTTACTGATTCTCTTACTTCAAAACTTTAAGGTCCAATTTCAGACTGCAGTGTTGCTTTTTTGCTGCATTCTCCCGTGAGTTGAGGATGAGTGGTGGAGCCTTTACACCACAGGAAATATGTTTAATGATGCTGGGTGTCATTTAACCCAGAAGACAGAAGCACTGGATTTGTACATTGAGGGTAAGGGGTAGGGATGAGCCGAACACCCCCGGGTTCGGTTCGCACCAGAACCTCCGAACGGACAGAAAGTTCGCGCGAATTTTCGAACCCTATTCGTTATAATGGACGCGAACGTTCGAAATCAAAATTGCTAATTACAACGGCCAATATGCATGTTAATGTCATAAAACAGGTTTGGGGACCCGGGTCCTGCCCCAGGGGACATATATCAATGCAAAAAGAAATTTTAAAAACTAAAGTTTTTTCGGGAGCAGTCATTTTAATGATGCATAAAGTGAAAAAAAAAAAAGTGAAATTTTCCTTTAAATATGGTACCTGGGGGGTGTCTAAAGTATGCCTGTGAAGTGGCATGTGTTTCCCGTGTTTAGAACTGTCCTTGCACAAAATGACATTTGTAAAGGAAAAAAAGAAGCCATTTAAAACCACTTGCGGCTTTAATGTCATGTCTTGTCCTGGCCGCCATATGGCTGAAAATCCTTGAGAAAAATGGCATGGCTACCCCATCACCCCCCCCCCCCACCCCAGCCCCTTTGGGTCTTGTATGGATACTAAGGGGGACCCCGCACCCAAAATAAAACCCTATACCTACAACCCTATATACTCTGAACAGCAGTATATAGGTGGTGCAAACAAGACATGGACTGTAGGTTTGTTCTTAACTAGTAGAATCTGAACAGGTACATTATGAAGTGTAGCTACATCCCAAAAAAATCAATTTTTAAGCTTTTTGGAGAACATAGGGAGGGGTTATCACCCCTGTAACATTTGCTGTCTTTGCACATCTGTTCAGAACATGTCACCTCACTTTCCGTCCCAATGACAAATGTTTTTGGAAAAGTGGGGTTTTAATTGAAACAAGGATTGGTGATAAAGCATCAGTAGAGAGGAGATACCTTTTTCCCAAATTAAATCTAACAGGATAGAATTTTCCTTCCTAGGGGTAGATTTCCTCTCACTTCCTGTTTTCTCTTGCCGTTTGCAAGTAGGAGTCGTTTGTAAGTTGGATGTTTGAAAGTAGGGGCCTGCCGTATATACTCTGCAGAAATTTGCCCTATTAGATGTTGGTGTAGCCACAAGACTGGTGGGCACAGGAATGGGCCCTGCTGTGAGTTAATAGATCAAGATTTGTACTTGCATGCACCTGTTGAACCGGGCAGAAAAATTGGGCCTTTGGTGGTGGTGGTGGTGGTGGTGGACGGTGTTGCCACAAGACTGTAAGCCCTCACAGTTACTCTTGGTGGGTGCAGGAATGGGCCCTGCTGTGAGTTATTAGATCAAGATTTGTAATTGCATGCACCTGTTGAACAGGGCAGAAAAATTGGGCCTTTGGTGGTGGTGGTGGTGGTGGACGGTGTTGCCACAAGACTGTAGGCCCTCATAGTTACTCTTGGTGGGCGCAGGAATGGGCCCTGCTGTGAACTATTAGATCAAGATTTGTAATTACACGCCCCTGTTAAACAGGGGCTGAAAAATTGTGCCTTAGGCATTGGTGCTGGTGCCACAACACTGCAACCCCTCACAGATACTGTACTTGGAGCACAGCAGTCACACCTGTTGCGAAGCATCTTTTTAAAAAATTGTAATTACACGCCCCTGTTATACAGGGGCTGAAAAATTGTGCCTTAGGCACTGGTGCTGGTGCCACAACACTGCAACCCCTCACAGATACTGTACTCTGAGCACAGCAATGAGACCTGTTGCAAAGCATTGCCTAAAAATTGTAATTACACGCCCCAACAGGGGCTGAAAAATTGTGCCTTAGGCACTGGTGCTGGTGCCACAACACTGCAACCCCTCACAGATACTGTACTCTGAGCACAGCAGTCACACCTGTTGCGAAGCATCTTTTTAAAAAATTTTAATTACACGCCCCTGTTATACAGGGGCTGAAAAATTGTGCCTTAGGCACTGGTGTGGTGGCATGGATCATTGAGGAGGAGGAAGAGGATAGTCAGTGAACATAACAGGACAGTCACTCAGCATCAGCATAGGCAGTCTTGAAGGGATGTGACATTATAAATTATTCCGTTATATCCGCTTCAGGTGTCTGGTAGCTGGTGGTGATCCAAGACTGATTCATTTTTATGAAGGTCAGTCGATCAACCGAGTCGGTGGACAGGCGCACCCTATGATCGGTGACAAATCCTCCAGCAGCACTGAATGTGCGTTCGGAAAGAACGCTGGATGCAGGACAGGCCAGTAGCTCAATTGCATACTGTGCAAGCTCTGGCCAGTGATCCATCCTCAGGACCCAGTAAGCCAGAGGATTTTCGGTGGGAAAGGTGTCCAAGTCTGACTTTGCCCCTAGGTATTCCTGCACCATGTATATCAGACGCTGGCGATGGTTGCTGGAACCGATCATACCTTGGGGCTGCGGACTAAAAAATTGTCTGAACGCATCGGTCAGACGTCCACCTTCCCCACCGCTCCTTCTGCTACTGACCGAAGCCTCAGCAACTCGTCGTCCAGGACCAGGAGTTTGTAACCTCCCAGTTTCTGGGAACGCGTTGCACAGACCTTTCTGCAAGGCCTCCCTGAGATGTCTCATCCTCTGCTCCCTCTGCGACGGCAAGATAAGGTCCGCAACCTTACCCTTGTACCGTGGATCAAGGAGAGTGGCCAGCCAGTAATGGTCACTCTCCTTGATCCGAAGAAAACGAGGATCCTTCCGCAGGCTTTGCAGGATCAGGGAGGCCATGCAGCGTAGGTTAGCTGAGGCATTCGGTCCGGAGTCTTCTGGGTCACTGAGGATGACATGATCGCCAGCCACCTCCTCCCAGCCACGTACAAGTCCACTGGTTTGTTGGGACTGTACATCATCCCTAAAAGACTGCTGCTGCTGATGCTGAGTGCCAGGCTCCACCTCCATGCTCACACAATCCTCCTCCTCCTCCTCCTCCTCCTCCTCTTCCTGTGTGATGGGTGGGACAGAAGGAACATTGTCTGGATAAAGGGGGCCTTGAGAGACAAGGAAGTCCTCCTCTTCCTGCCTCTGTTCTGCCTCAAGTGCCCTGTCCATTATCCCACGCAGCGTATGCTCCAACAGGTGGACAAGAGGTACAGTGTCACTGATGCATGCACTGTCACTGCTCACCATCCTCGTGGCCTCCTCAAATGGTGAGAGGACAGTGCATGCATCCCTGATCATGCTCTACTGGCGTGGGGGAAAAAAGCCAAGCTCCCCTGACCCTGTCCTGGTGCCGTAGTCGCAAAGGTACTCATTGATGGCCCTCTGCTGCGTGTGCAGTCGCTGCAGCATGGCCAACGTTGAGTTCCACCTGGTGGGCATGTCACATATTAGGCGGTTCTTGGGCAGGTTCAGCTCCTTTTGCAGCTCAGTCAGCCGAGCACTGGCATTATAAGATCGGCGGAAATGCACACAGACTTTCCTGGCCTGCCTCAGGACATCCTGTAAGCCTGGGAACCTGCCCAAGAACCGCTGCACCACCAGGTTGAGGACGTGAGCCATACAGGGCACATGGGTGAGCTGCCCCTGTCGCAGGGCGGAGAGGAGGTTGGTGCCATTATCAGAAACGACCATTCCTGGCTTAAGCTGGCGTGGCGTCAACCACCTCTCGGCCTGCCCCTGCAGAGCTGCCAGAACCTCTGGCCCAGTGTGGCTCCTGTCCCCCAAACACACCAGCGCAAGCACGGCATGGCATCTTTTTGCCTGCGTACTCGCGTAGCCCCTTGTACGCCTACGGAGCACCGCTGGTTCCGAGGACAGAGCACTCGAAGAGGACATGGAGGAAGAAGAAGAGGAGGGGGTGGAGGAGAGAGGTGTGTCACAACCAGTAGTAGCATTTTGGAGGCGTGGTGGCGGAACAACCTCCAACACTACTGCACCTTGTCCTGCATCCCTCCCAGCTGCCAATAGAGTGACCCAATGGGCCGTGAAAGAAAGATAACGTCCCTGTCCATGCCTGCTGGACCATGAGTCAGCGGTAATATGCACCTTACCGCTGACCGCCCTGTCCAGCGAGGCATGGACATTGCCTTCCACATGCCAGTAGAGAGACGGAATCGCCTTCCGTGAGAAAAAGTGGCATTTGGGAACCTGCCACTGAGGAACCGCACATTGAACAAACTCACGGAAGGGGGCCGAGTCTATCAACTGAAAAGGCAGCAGTTGAAGTGCTAGCAATTTAGCCAAGCTAGCATTCAACCGCTGGGCATGTGGATGGCTGGGAGTATACTTCTTTCGACGGTCCAGCAGCTGGGGCAGGGAAATTTGCCTGCTACAATCGGACGTCGGTGTACTGCAAGTACTTGGTTGTGACACACCTAATTCTACACCTTCAGTCCTCTCAGAGCAGCTTTCAGAGAGGACTGAAGATATAGTGGGGATGGAGATCCCAGCTGATGAGGAGCAAGGAGAGGTCCGCTTTGTTCTTTGGTGTGGGTCTTTTATGTGTGCTTGCCAACGAGCTGCATGGCAGGTCGACATATGTCTGCTCATGCTTGTGGTGCCCAAGCGGCTGATGTTTTGGCCACGCGAGATACGCTTGAGACAAATATTGCAAATAGCAGTGGTGCGATCTGATGCACTCGTCTCAAAAAAGGCCCACACCAAAGAACTTTTGTGATAATGTGCAGAGGCAGCGCCCTGCACAGGCGGAGCTCTGCGGTGTGGTACAGTTGCTGTGCTGGCCTCTAGCTGGCCTCCAGGGGGCATCCTGCCTCGTTGGACATGTGACGCTGCATCCTCCTCCTCCTCCTCCTCTCTCCCTTCAGGCACCCACGTGGAGTCAGTGACCTCATCATCCCCTCCCTCTTCACCACTAGAGCAAACCTGGCAGTAAGCTGCAGCTGGTGGAACACTACTGCCAGATTGCTGTCCTTCAGCATCCCCTCTCTCTGCGCGCACACTACTGACTTCCTCAAGCTGGGTATCATCATCCGAGCCTTCGAATCGTTGGGCATCCTCCTGGAGCATGTACCCAACACTGTGCTCAAACAGTTCGGGGGACTCCTCAGGAGGACATGGTGGGTCTAGGGAAGGGGTGGCTGATGATGCCATTGAGTACGCGTTGGCAGCTGCTCTGCCAGTACCCTGAGCCTGGGTGAGAGAGGATGAGGAGGATGAGGAGGGCTTGGTCATCCATTCTACCAAGCCTTCGGCATGATGCGGCTCCACATGTCCAGCTGCCGAAAACAAAGACAAGCGTGTCCCATGGCCACGTGCTGATGACGATGCACGACCACGTCCACGGCCAGCACTGTTGTCTCTAGAAACAGAGCCTGCCTGCCCTGTGTTCTTGCCTCGGCACGCTCTGCCTCTCCTTGGCGGTCTTCCAGCCATTGTAGTCGGTAGTGTATATAGTATAAAAAATAGAACTCCTATGTGTGCTCACAACACACTGTAGGTCCTATGGGTGCTGACACTAACACACTATAGGTACTATGTGTGCTGCTGACAAGAAAATATAGGAGCTCTATTTGCTGCCACTAACACACTAGAAGTCCTATGGGTGCTGCTGAGAAGAAAATATAGGAGCTCTGTTTGCTGCCACTAACACACTAGAAGTCCTATGGGTGCTGCTGAGAAGAAAATATAGGAGCTCTGTGTGATGCCACTAACACACTAGAAGTCCTATGGGTGCTGCTGAGAAGAAAATATAGGAGCTCTGTGTGATGCCACTAACACACTAGAAGTCCTATGGGTGCTGCTGAGAAGAAAATATAGGAGCTCTGTTTGCTGCCACTAACACACTAGAAGTCCTATGGGTGCTGCTGAGAAGAAAATATAGGAGCTCTGTTTGCTGCCACTAACACACTAGAAGTCCTATGGGTGCTGCTGAGAAGAAAATATAGGAGCTCTGTGTGATGCCACTAACACACTAGAAGTCCTATGGGTGCTGCTGAGAAGAAAATATAGGAGCTCTGTTTGCTGCCACTAACACACTAGAAGTCCTATGGGTGCTGCTGAGAAGAAAATATAGGAGCTCTGTTTGCTGCCACCAACACACTAGAAGTCCTATGGGTGCTGCTGAGAAGAAAATATAGGAGCTCTGTGTGATGCCACTAACACACTAGAAGTCCTATGGGTGCTGCTGAGAAGAAAATATAGGAGCTCTGTTTGCTGCCACTAACACACTAGAAGTCCTATGGGTGCTGCTGAGAAGAAAATATAGGAGCTCTGTTTGCTGCCACTAACACACTAGAAGTCCTATGGGTGCTGCTGAGAAGAAAATATAGGAGCTCTGTTTGCTGCCACCAACACACTAGAAGTCCTATGGGTGCTGCTGAGAAGAAAATATAGGAGCTCTGTGTGATGCCACTAACACACTAGAAGTCCTATGGGTGCTGCTGAGAAGAAAATATAGGAGCTCTGTTTGCTGCCACTAACACACTAGAAGTCCTATGGGTGCTGCTGATAAGAAAATATAGGAGCTCTGTGTGATGCCACTAACACACTAGAAGTCCTATGGGTGCTGCTGAGAAGAAAATATAGGAGCTCTGTTTGCTGCCACTAACACACTAGAAGTCCTATGGGTGCTGCTGAGAAGAAAATATAGGAGCTCTGTTTGCTGCCACTAACACACTAGAAGTCCTATGGGTGCTGCTGAGAAGAAAATATAGGAGCTCTGTTTGCTGCCACTAACACACTAGAAGTCCTATGGGTGCTGCTGAGAAGAAAATATAGGAGCTCTGTGTGATGCCACTAACACACTAGAAGTCCTATGGGTGCTGCTGAGAAGAAAATATAGGAGCTCTGTTTGCTGCCACTAACACACTAGAAGTCCTATGGGTGCTGCTGAGAAGAAAATATAGGAGCTCTGTTTGCTGCCACTAACACACTAGAAGTCCTATGGGTGCTGCTGAGAAGAAAATATAGGAGCTCTGTTTGCTGCCACTAACACACTAGAAGTCCTATGGGTGCTGCTGAGAAGAAAATATAGGAGCTCTGTGTGATGCCACTAACACACTAGAAGTCCTATGGGTGGTGCTGAGAAGAAAATATAGGAGCTCTGTTTGCTGCCACTAACACACTAGAAGTCCTATGGGTGCTGCTGAGAAGAAAATATAGGAGCTCTGTTTGCTGCCACTAACACACTAGAAGTCCTATGGGTGCTGTTGGGGTGCAATGCTGTGCTAACAGCACTGCGGTTGGTACTACTGCAATACTGTACTAACAGTAAGCACGCACCAGACTAATCCCCAGCAGCAGCTAATAACACACTAACTGTGCAATCAGCAGCAATGAACGATCAATGACTTAGGTAGCAATGGTTTAGCAAAGAAATAGCCAATGGTTTAGCAAAGAAGAGCAAATCTTTCAGTATCAAGCAAAGACAGAATCAGCAGACTAATCTCTCCTAAAGCCGGAACTCATGTGACCGGGGCCGATGGCGTGGCGGCCTTTTAAATGGTGGGGCGTGTACTAAAGCCCCTGAGCTGTAATTGGCTACAGGCGTCCTGCCTGTAGCCAATTATTGCTCTCCGAGTTTCGGGCGCTGTGATTGGCCAAGCATGCGGGGTCACAGTGCATGCTTGGCCAATCATCAGCCAGCAATGCACTGCGCCGGCCGCGCCGGCCGCAATGCATTGCGGGGCCGCTCGCATCACACGAATGTGATGCGAACGGCCCAAATAGTTCTGGGCTCGACGAGCGAGCGAACGCCCGATGCTCGATTCGAACATGGGTTCGAATCGAGCACCGGGCCCATCCCTAGTAAGGGGGTAGTCCCTTGACACCATGGGCTCGCAGGGAATGTGTTCGATGATACTGGGCTTCAGGGACAGAAGTGCTGGATCAGTAAGCAGATGCCTCAATGCATTCTGTACAGTAGTTCCACCCAAAGCTATGTCTTTACTGCTTCTGCTATGGTACTCTAATGCCGCATACACACGATCGGAAATTCCGACGCCAAAACCGTGGATTTTTTTTCGACAGAATGTTGGCTCAAATTTGTGTTGCATACACAGGGTCACACAAATCTTGTTGGAAATTCCGACCGTCAAGAACGCGGAGACGTACAAGAGGTACGACAAGCCGAGATCAATGAAGTTCAATAGGCAGTTCGGCTCTTCTGCTTGATTCTGAGCATGTGTGTTTTTTTGCGCGTCGGAACTGCATACAGACGATCTGAATTTCCGATAATAACCTTTTCTGTCGGAAAAATAGAGAACCTGCTCTTAATCTTTTGTTGGCGGAAATTCCGACAGCAAATGTCCGATGGAGCCTACACACGGTCTGAATTTCCGACCAAAATCTCACATCGAACATTTGTTGTCGGAGTTTCCGATCGTGTGTACGCAGCATAAGAATCCTTGCTGGGACTTATACTCTCAGAATCCCTGCCAGGACTTCCAATGGTACAAGCAGAATCCCACCCGGATTTCCAGAGTTCCCAGTCCCAGTGCTGGGTGTGTCCTCTGACCTCTGAAGGGTACAGTATTTACGCTTCAGCCTTTAAGTGGCTGGTGCTATGTCTTATCATCACTTACCCTTCTGCAAAGAGCTATAATACTTGTGATTAGTGATGAGCCGAACACCCCCGGGTTCGGTTCGCACCAGAACCCGCGAACGGACCGAAAGTTCGAACGAACATTAGAACCCTATTAAATACAATGGATGCGAACGTTCGAATTCTAAAGTGCTAATTATAACAACTATTATGCATGTTATTGTCCTAAAAAGGGTTTGGGAACCCGGGTTCTGCACCAGGGGACATGTATCAATGCAAAAAGAAGTTTTAAAAACGGTCGTTTTTCGGGAGCAGTCATTTTAATGATGCATAAAGTGAAAAAAAAAAAGTCAAATATTCCTTTAAATATCGTACCTGGGGGGTGTCTAAAGTATGCCTGTGAAGTGCCACGTGTTTCCCGTGTTTAGAACTGTCCCTGCACAAAATGACACTTCTAAAGGAAAAAAAAGCCATTTAAAACTGCTTGCGGCTTTAATGTAATGTCTGGTCCCGGTAATATGGATGAAATTCTTTAAGAAAAATGGCATAGCTACCCCATGACCCCCCCCCCTACCCCAGCCCATTACCAGCCCCTTTGGGTCTTGTATGGATATTAAGGGGAACCCCGCACATAAAATAAAAAAGGCCCTATATACTCTGAACAGCCCTATACAGGCGGTGCATACAAGACAGGGACTGTAGGTTTGTTCTTATGTAGAGTCTGTTTGTAATTTTGAACAGGTACATTGTTGAAGTGTAGCTCCAGACCAAAAATCTATTTTTAAACTTTTTGGAAAACATAGGTAAGGGTTATCACCCCTGTAACATTTGTTTTGCTGTCTGTGCCCCTGTTCAGAACATTTCACCTCACTTTCCGTCCCAATGACAACTGTTTTTGAAATGTGGTGTTTTTCTTGAAACAAGGATTGCTGATAAAGCATCAGTACAGAGGAGACACCTTTCTCCCATATTTATTCTTACAGGAGAGAATTTTCCTTCCTAGTGGTAGATTTCCTCTCACTTCCTGTTGTCTTCTTGCGTTTGCAAGTAGGAGTCGTTTGTAAGTTGGATGTTTGAAAGTAGGGACCTGCCGTATATACTCTGCAGAAATAGGCCCCTTAGTTGTTGGTGTTGGCACAACACTGTAAGCACTCACAGTTACTCTTGGTTGGTGCTGGAACGCCCTGCTGTCAACTATTATATCAGGAATTTTAATTACATATAATTGTTGAACAGTGGTAGTAAAAATTGGGCCTTTGATGGTGGTGCTGGTGCCACAACACTGTAAGCCCTGACAGTTACTCTTGGTGGGTGCAGCAATGGGCCCTGCTGTGAATTATTAGATCAAGAATTGTAATTACATGCCCCTGTTGAACAGGGGCTGAAAAATTGGGCCTTAGGCACTGGTGGCACAACACTGCAACCCCTCACAGCAACTGTACTTGGAGCACAGCAATGAGCCCTGTTGCAAAGTATTGCTTCAAAAATTGTAATGACACGCCCCTGTTAAACAGGGGCTGAAAAATTGGGCCTTAGGCACTGGTGGCACAACACTGCAACTCCTCACAGATACTGTACTTGGAGCACACCAATGAGCCCTGTTGCAAAGTATTGCTTCAAAAATTGTAATGACACGCCCCTGTTAAACAGGGGCTGAAAAATTGGGCCTTAGGCACTGGTGGCACAACACTGCAACTCCTCACAGATACTGTACTTGGAGCACAGCAATGAGCCCTGTTGCAAAGTATTGCTTCAAAAATTGTAATTACACGCCCCTGTTAAACAGGGGCTGAAAAATTGGGCGTTAGGCACTGGTGGCACAACACTGCAACTCCTCACAGATACTGTACTTGGAGCACAGCAATGAGCCCTGTTGCAAAGTATTGCTTCAAAAATTGTAATTACACGCCCCTGTTAAACAGGGGCTGAAAAATTGGGCGTTAGGCACTGGTGGCGGCACCCATAAACAAAAATGATCTTACAAGCTATCATCATCAATCGTATCATTGAGGACTCGGAGGAGGAGGATAGCCAGTCAACATAACAGCACAGGCACTCAGCATCAGCATCAGTCTTGAAGGGATGTGACATGTTAAAATCAATTAGTCTGTTATATCAGCATCAGGTGTGTGGTAGCTGGTGGTGATCCAAGACTGGTTCATCTTGATGAAAGTCAGTCGATCAACCGAGTCGGTGGACAGGCGCACCCTGTGATCCGTGACAAATCCTCCAGCAGCACTGAATGTGCGTTCCGAAAGAACGCTGGATGCAGGACAGGCCAGTAGCTCAATTGCATACTGTGCAAGCTCTGGCCAGTGATCCATCCTCAAGACCCAGTAAGCCAGAGGATTTTCGGTGGGGAAGGTGTCCAAGTCTGACCTTGCCCCTAGATATTCCTGCACCATGTTTATCAGACGCTGGCGATGGTTGCTGGAACCGATCATACTTTGGGGCTGCGGACTAAAGAATTGTCTGAACGCATCGGTCAGACGGCCACCTTCCCCACCGCTCCTTCTTTGACTGGCCGAAGCCTCAGCAACTCGTTGTCCAGGACCAGGAGTTTGCAACCTCCCAGTCTCTGGGAACGCGTTGCACAGACCTTTCTGCAAGGCCTCCCGGAGTTGTCTCATCCTCTGCTCCCTCTGCGACGGTAACATAAGGTCCGCAACCTTACCCTTGTACCGTGGATCAAGGAGAGTGGCCAGCCAGTAATGGTCCCTCTCCTTGATCCGAAGAATACGAGGATCCTTCCGCAGACTTTGCAGGATCAGGGAGGCCATGCAGCGTAGGTTTGCTGAGGCATTCGCTCCGGAGTCCTCTGGGTCACTAAGGACGACATGATCCGCAGCCACCTCCTCCCAGCCACGTACAAGTCCACTGGTTTCTTGGGACTGTAAATCATCCCTAAAAGACTGCTGCTGATGATGCTGAGTGCCAGCCTCCACCTCCATGCTGACACAATCCTCCTCCTCCTCCTCCTCCTCCTCCTCCTCCTCTTCCTGTGCGATGGGTGGGACAGAAGGAACACTGTCTGGGTAAAGGGGGCCTTGAGAGGCAAGGAAGTCCTCCTCTTCCTGCCTCTGTTCTGCCTCAAGTGCCCTGTCCATTATTCCACGCAGCGTGTGCTCCAACAGGTGGACAAGAGGTACAGTGTCACTGATGCATGCACTGTCACTGCTCACCATCCTCGTGGCCTCCTCAAATGGTGCCAGGACAGTGCATGCATCCCTGATCATGCCCCACTGGCGTGGAGAAAAAAAACCAAGCTCCCCTGACCCTGTCCTGGTGCCGTAGTCGCACAGGTACTCATTGATGGCCCTCTGCTGCGTGTGCAGCCGCTGCAGCATGGCCAACGTTGAGTTCCACCTGGTGGGCATGTCACATATAAGGCGGTTCTTGGGCAGGTTCAACTCCTTTTGCAGCTCAGCCAGGCGAGCACTGGCATTATAAGATCTGCGGAAATGCACACAGACTTTCCTGGCCTGCCTCAGGACATCCTGTAAGCCCGGGTACCTGCCCAAGAAGCGCTGCACCACCAGGTTAAGGACGTGAGCCACACAGGGCACATGGGTCAGTTGTCCCTGTCGGAGGGCGGAGAGGAGGTTGGTGCCATTGTCGCAAACCACCATTCCTGGCTTAAGCTGGCGTGGCGTCAACCACCTCTCGGCCTGGCCCTGCAGAGCAGACAGGACCTCTGCCCCAGTGTGGCTTCTGTCCCCCAAACACACCAGCGCAAGCACGGCATGGCATCTTTTTGCCTGCGTACTTGCGTAGCCCCGTGAACGGCTACGGAGCACCGCTGGTTCATAGGACAAACCACAGGAAGAGGCCATGGAGGAAGAAGAAGAGGAGGGGGTGGAGGAGAGAGGTGTGTCACAACCAGTAGTAGCATTTTGGAGGCGTGGCGGTGGGACAACCTCCAACACTACTGCACCTTGTCCTGAATCCTTCCCAGCTGCCAAAAGAGTGACCCAATGGGCCGTGAAAGAAAGGTAACGTCCCTGTCCATGCCTGCTGGACCATGAGTCAGCGGTAATATGCACCTTACCGCTGACCGCCCTGTCCAGCGAGGCCAAGACATTGCCTTCCACATGCCGGTAGAGAGCCGGAATAGCCTTCCGTGAGAAAAAGTGGCGTTTGGGAACCTGCCACTGAGGAACTGCACATTGCACAAACTCACGGAAGGGGGCCGAGTCTACCAACTGAAAAGGCAGCAGTTGAAGCGCTAGCAATTTAGCCAAGCTAGCATTCAACCGCTGGGCATGTGGATGGCTGGGAGTGAACTTCTTTCGACGGTCCAGCAGCTGGGGCAGGGAAATTTGCCTGCTAGAATCGGACGTCGGTGTACTGCTAGCAGAGTGGGCGCAAGTACTTGGCTGTGACACACCTAATTCTACACCTTCATTCCTCTCAGTGCATGTTTCAGAGAGGACTGAAGTTATAGTGGGGTTGGAGATCCCAGCTGATGCGGTGCAAGGAGAGGTCCGCTTTGTTCTTTGGTGTGGGTCTTTGAGGTAGGCTTGCCAACGAGCTGCATGGCAGGTCAACATATGTCTGGTCAGGCATGTGGTACCCAAGCGGCTGATGTTTTGGCCACGCGATATACGCTTGAGACATATGTTGCAAACAGCAGCTGTGCGATCTGATGCACTAGCCTCAAAAAAGGCCCACACCAAAGAACTTTTTGAATGACGGGCAGAGGCAGCGCCCTGCACAGGCGGAGCTCTGCGGTGTGATTCCGTCGGTGTACTGCCCTTACGCTGGCCACCAAAGGGCATCCTGCCTCGTTGGAGATGTGCCTCCTCCTCATCCTCCTCCTCCTCCTCTCTCCTATTAGGCACCCACGTGGAGTCAGTGACCTCATCATCCCCTCCCTCCTCATCACTGGAGCCAATCTGGCAGTATGCTGCAGCTGCTGGAACATGACTGCCAGATTGGTGTCCTTCTTGAGCATCCCCTCTGTCTGCTCTCACGCTACTGCCTTCCTCTAGCTGGGTTTCATCATCAGACCCTTCGAAACGCTGGGCATCCTCCTGGAGCATGTACCCAACACTGTGCTGAAACAGTTCGGGGGACTCCTCAGGAGGAGGACATGGTGGGTCTAGGGAAGGAGTGACTGATGATTTGTCTGACATTGATACCAGGGAAGACGACGCTTTGGCAGCTGCTTTTCCAGTACCCTGAGCCTGGGTGAGAGAGGATGAGGAGGAGGAGGAGGGCTTGGTCATCCACTCTACCAAGTCTTCGGCATGATGTGGCTCAACATGTCCAGCTGCCGAAAAGAAGGACAAGCGTGTCCCATGGCCATGTGCTGATGACAATGCACCGCGTCCACGACCAGCACTGTTGCCCCCAGACACAGAGCCTGCTTGCCCTCTTTTATTGCCTCCTGACTGTCTGCCTCTCCTTGTTTGCCTTCCAGACATTCTAATAGATGGCCTGCAGGGAGATGGGAAAAAAGCAATAAGGGCTACCTTCAGGTGTCCTTCTCTGTCCCTTGAAACAAGGACTTGCAGAGTGAAATAAACTGACACTCTCCCTACCTACAGTTTTCTGTCCCTAGAATAAATGTTTTTTTTAATCACAATATAGCACAAGGACAATTCAGTCACTGTCCTTCCAGGTCCCTGGAAACAAGGACTTGCAGAGTGAAATAAACTGACACTCTCCCTACCTACAGTTTTCTGTCCCTAGAATAAATGTTTTTTTTAATCACAATATAGCACAAGGACAATTCAGTCACTGTCCTTCCAGGTCCCTGGAAACAAGGACTTGCAGAGTGAAATAAACTGACACTCTCCCTACCTACAGTTTTCTGTCCCTAGAATAAATGTTTTTTTTAATCACAATATAGCACAAGGACAATTCAGTCACTGTCCTTCCAGGTCCCTGGAAACAAGGACTTGCAGAGTGAAATAAACTGACACTCTCCCTACCTACAGTTTTCTGTCCCTAGAATAAATGTTTTTTTTAATCACAATATAGCACAAGGACAATTCAGTCACTGTCCTTCCAGGTCCCTGGAAACAAGGACTTGCAGAGTGAAATAAACTGACACTCTCCCTACCTACAGTTTTCTGTCCCTAGAATAAATGTTTTTTTTAATCACAATATAGCACAAGGACAATTCAGTCACTGTCCTTCCAGGTCCCTGGAAACAAGGACTTGCAGAGTGAAATAAACTGACACTCTCCCTACCTACAGTTTTCTGTCCCTAGAATAAATGTTTTTTTTAATCACAATATAGCACAAGGACAATTCAGTCACTGTCCTTCCAGGTCCCTGGAAACAAGGACTTGCAGAGTGAAATAAACTGACACTCTCCCTACCTACAGTTTTCTGTCCCTAGAATAAATGTTTTTTTTAATCACAATATAGCACAAGGACAATTCAGTCACTGTCCTTCCAGGTCCCTGGAAACAAGGACTTGCAGAGTGAAATAAACTGACACTCTCCCTACCTACAGTTTTCTGTCCCTAGAATAAATGTTTTTTTTAATCACAATATAGCACAAGGACAATTCAGTCACTGTCCTTCCAGGTCCCTGGAAACAAGGACTTGCAGAGTGAAATAAACTGACACTCTCCCTACCTACAGTTTTCTGTCCCTAGAATAAATGTTTTTTTTAATCACAATATAGCACAAGGACAATTCAGTCACTGTCCTTCCAGGTCCCTGGAAACAAGGACTTGCAGAGTGAAATAAACTGACACTCTCCCTACCTACAGTTTTCTGTCCCTAGAATAAATGTTTTTTTTAATCACAATATAGCACAAGGACAATTCAGTCACTGTCCTTCCAGGTCCCTGGAAACAAGGACTTGCAGAGTGAAATAAACTGACACTCTCCCTACCTACAGTTTTCTGTCCCTAGAATAAATGTTTTTTTTAATCACAATATAGCACAAGGACAATTCAGTCACTGTCCTTCCAGGTCCCTGGAAACAAGGACTTGCAGAGTGAAATAAACTGACACTCTCCCTACCTACAGTTTTCTGTCCCTAGAATAAATGTTTTTTTTAATCACAATATAGCACAAGGACAATTCAGTCACTGTCCTTCCAGGTCCCTGGAAACAAGGACTTGCAGAGTGAAAGAAACTGACACTCTCCCTACCTACAGTTTTCTGTCCCTAGAATAAATGTTTTTTTAAGCACAATATAGCACAAGGACAATTCACTCACTGTCCTTCCAGGTCCCTGGAAACAAGGACTTGCAGAGTGAAAGAAACTGACACTGTCCCTACCTACAGTTTTCTGTCCCTAGAATAAATGTTTTTTTTAAGCACACTATAGCACAAGCACAAAACACACTGACACTCTCCCTACCTATCCTTCTCTTTCCCTAAACTAAAGGAATCCAGGTTAAGCAAGAAAGAAATAACAGTCACTGTCCCTGCCTATGCTGCTCTATCCCTGCTCCGGAACACACTACACTAGGCCGCCGTGCTGGCGGCCTTTTATAGTGTGGGGCGTGTACTAAACACCCTCAGCAATAATTGGCCACAGGCATCCTGCCTGTGGCCAATCATTGCTCTCCTCGCTGCCGGCGCTGTGATTGGCCAAGCATGCGGGGTCACAGTGCATGCTTGGCCAATCACAGCGCCTGGATGACACTGCGATGGCGTAGTGCATTGTGGGCCGTTCGCGTCACTCGAATTTGGCGCGAACGGCCCAAATCGTTCGATCTTCGTCGAACGATCGAACAGCCGATGTTCGAGTCGAACGTATGTTCGACTCGAACACGAAGCTCATCCCTACTTGTGATATTGTCTGACTGTTGCTGACCAAGATTGACCTGACTATACAGTTGCTTGCTGCCTGCCTTCACCCCTACCTGGACCTGGCTGATCTCCTCCCTACTGCCCAGTGTACAGTCTCCACTCCCTAGCTGTTCCAGCTATCCCCTTGGTGGGTCAGCCCTGAGAGCTGTGACCTGAAGACAGTTTACAGGAAAGTAAATCAGGACCACTAAGGTGTCCAGCCACCTATCTCCACCTTCAGGAACACTGGTGAAGACCTGCCAGGACTTCCAATAGTACAAGAATCCTACCAGTCACAGCGCTGGGTGTGTCCTCTGACCAGAAGAGTATTTAAGCTCCAGCCTTTCAAGTCGATGGTGCTGTGTCTTATCACCAATTACTCTTCTGCAAAGAGCTATAATACTTGTGAGACTGTCTGGCTGTTGCTGACATTGATTGACCTTACTGCCCTGTTTCTTGATGCCTGCTTTGACGCCTACCTGGATCTGGCTATTCTCCTGCTTGTCGCCCAGTGTACAGTCTCCACACCCTAGCTGTTCTATTCCAGCTATCCCTATGGTGGGGCAACTTGAGATCTGTGACCTGGTGACAGTTTGCAGCAATGTAAACCTTGACCAGTAAGGTGTCCAGCTCATCTCCATCTTCAGGAACTCTGGTAAAGACCAGCCAGAACTTCCAGATTTCCCAGTCACAGTGCCGGGTGTGTCCTCTGACCAGAAGGGTATTTAACTCCAGCCTTTCAAGTAGCTGGTACTGTGTCTTATCACCAGTTACCTTTATGCAAAGAACTATAATACCTTCCTGTGAGATTGTCCAAGTATTGCTGAACCAGATTGACCTGACTACCCAATTGCTTGCTGCCTGCCTTGACCCCTACCTGGACCTGGCTATTCTCCTTCCTGCTGCTCAGTGTACAGTTTCCACACCCTAGCTGTTCTGTTCCAATGATCCCTATGGTGGGGCCACCATGACAGCTGTGACCTAGTGACAGTTTGCAGCAAAGTAAACCAGGACCACTTAGGTGTCCTCCGCCTTCAGGAACTCTGGTGACGACCAACTGTCACTCAAACCCCTGCTTTAGGGGAGCCCATGTCACCATACCATTTTCTTGCCGAGCTGCAGTGACGTAGTAGTTATGAGATGAAATCTTGGAATGCAACAGTGGTGTAGACATTTGACAGACTTAGAAGTTTTGGATGCCGAAGATTATTTGGCCGGTGTATTTCTACAAGTCAGAGGAGATCAAAGTGATGGCAGGATAGGTGATTATTATAACTTTTCCTTTACATAGTGGCATTCATTTGTCCATTTATTTATTTTTGTAGCTACAGAGTCACTTTAAATATCAGTTTAGTGGGTCTTTAATCTATACCGATGTCAAACATAGTATTTACTTTCTCTTTAATAACTAGTGATAATAAAAAATAAAACTATTTTGGAAGTTTTCAATAATATCTTGGACCTGCCTGTTTATTATCTTCCTTGA
The DNA here is from genome assembly GCA_029206835.1 of Rana muscosa. NCBI lineage: Eukaryota > Metazoa > Chordata > Amphibia > Anura > Ranidae > Rana > Rana muscosa. Next base: position 185,431,823 of record CM055119.1, on the reverse strand, counting down.
TAATGAATGCGCTGACCTTTTAATGTACGTACAAAGCCCTGATCTCACAGTGACACCAGCCTGCCTGAACTTTGCATAAGACAAAACAATGAGCGTTTTGGATAGAGGGATAAACTAGGGAATTTTAAGCAGAGGTAAAAAACAAATTAAAGTAAACTTAAAGGGCTACTATAAATATATATTGTGCTTTTGTATGAATTTTCTTTATTGTTGAGAACCAAAACATACAATAATAATATTTTTTTTTCTTTTCTTTTCTCAAGTAATGTTGAAATATTGAATATTAATATCTCATCTTTACAATTTTAAGCCAGCGGATGCGATCCTTTTTGCACTTAACTGGGCTAATCCTAAAGCTGAATTCAAGATATAGATTATATTACGAAGTTACACTCAGAGGCGTAACTAGAACCTTCTGGGCCCCGGTACAAGAAACCATGAAGGCCCCCCCCTTTACAAAAGCATGATTTTGATACATTTTTTTCAGTCCATTGAGGGTTTTGGGGGATGGGATTATTGGCAGCGGTGGTGGTGGGTATGAGATCAGTCCACTGAGGGTGGTGGGAAATGGGATCGGTGGTGGTGGCGTGGGGGATCAGTGGTGGTGGTGGGGGGGATGGGATCAGTTGCACTGGTGGTGGTGGGAAGGGATGGGACCAGTTGCAGTGGTGGTGGTGAGGTGGGGGTCTACGATCAGTCCACTGAGGGTGGTGGGGGTAACGGGATCAGTGGCAGTGGTGATCGTGGTGGGGGATGGGATTATTGGCAGCGGTGGTGGTGGATATGAGATCAGTCCACTAGGGTGGTGGGAAATGGGATCAGTGGTGGTGGTGGTGGCCCGGGGGGATCAGTGGTGGTGGTGGGGGGGATGGGATCAGTTACAGTGGTGGTGGTGGTGCGGGGGGGGATACGATCAGTCCACTGAGGGTGGTGGGGGTAACGGGATCAGTGGCGCAGTGGTGATCGTGGTGGGGGATGGGATCAGTGGCAGTGGTGATGGTGGTGGGGGGAATGTGATCGGTCAGGGGCAACAGTGGGGGTGGTGGTATGGATGGGATCAGTGGCAGTGGTACCCACTTGCTCTCAGTGTCAGTCGATTCCCCCTCCTTGCTCAGTGTATCTCAGTGCTCCCTTCACGTGTCTCCAGTGATGTCTTTGCCGACATGCGGTCTCCTAGCACAGTGGAGAGCTCCTCCCCTTCACTCTACCGGCCCGTCAGCTGGTCAGCTGACTTTCTCCTCCAGTTTCTGCCTCCCAACATGGCATTTCTTTGCAGCAATGGGTGGAGGGGATAGGCGGATGGTCCGTGTGTATGGCAGTGACAGTGAGTGCTCAGCCACAGTGTACTATCTCCCGACTCCCATCATTGCCTCTAACTAGAATAATCAGCATGCAGCGAGTTGCGGGCGGAGTGGTGGAACTCCAGGGCCCGTTTACAACCCTGGTAGCTCCACTACTGGTTACACTGTAGTTGCTGCTACTACAGTGATCGCTGCTGTCTTCTGGGTCCCATGTCAAATGTCTTCCCTACTACACAGTAATAACAAGGGGGTGCTCATTGTTCAAGGGCTCCATTTTGCAGAGCTTGTAGAACTGGTAACAGGAGAGGGATTGAGGTGGAATGGGATACTCCAAAACATTGGGTATTGTTAGTAGAGGACACGTCTCACTCAGTAACAGCAGCACAAATAATAGGTAGATTGGGACAGTCTATAGGTTCATGACTGTGGACCATTACGTAGGTCTAGGGACAAGTAAAGGTAGTCTGGAACAGTTTAACAGGTTCACATTTGAGGACCATGAAGTAGGTTTGAGCACAAGTAAAGGTAGACTGGAACAGTCTACAGGTTCATGGCTGGGGACCATGAAGTAGGTTTGAGCACCAGTAAAGAGACACTACTCAAAAAATCAGGGAACAAGAATAGGTGCAGCATCTGGCAGAGTAGTCCAACATCCAGTACAAAGGGCTCCAGGGGGCAAGTAGCCCCCCCTCCTGTCAGCTCATAGTTCAGTTTCATCAGCAGGGAAGACAATCTCCTCAGGGCTCCAGACTACTTAACAGCATCTCAGTCACCTTCTGGGCACACCTCCCCATGATTAGCTAGGCCCTGCACAATATTTACGCTGGTCAATTGAATCTTCCCTCTCTAGACTTCAGATACTTCTTTTAGATCAAGGGGGGAAGCAATCACACTCCCAGACTGTAAAGCCCTCAACAGACCAGACCAAACAATCATTGTTCCTCTGGTTAGAGAAGGATCCAAAAACAAAATGTATCTAGCAGCCTAGCTAGAAGGGTGCTACACAGGGAAAAAAACTCCCCTTGCAGTTCCCGCCCCTCCCAAAAGAGTTAAATACTTGTTTTTGCTTGGAGTAAAGGGATAAGGAAAAATACTTACCTTATTCTGTGCTCAAGCAAGGTCCCTCCAGTGGTATGACCGGATCCTCAAAGCCTGTACTCTAAAATGTTCACAGTCACACTCCAGCCTCCTTGAAGTACAATGTTGGGTTAATAGTCCTGCATTGTACATGATGATGTCAAGGGACTGCCCACACCCTGGAGTGCCAGAGGGTGAAGAGGATCATGCTGGAGCTGGCTAGAGCAGGGTATGGGCGAAACAAACCAGCCTTTTTATTGCCACCCTGGCACAACAAGCACAATTCCCCCCCCCCCCCCCTTTTCCAACCCCTCACTGAAAGTTTTTTTTTTTCTTCCAGCCTGGAGTTTAGCTTTAATGTCTAAAATGCCATACTTTCCATACTGGCACTTTTAGACTCACAAAGGCTACTGCACTGGTGCCAAATCCATCCATTTCACCTTATGCTACTCAGCCATACAACAGAGCAGAGCTGGACGGATCGCAAAAGTATGTGCATTCCCTTCCAAATCTTTTGGCAGACAAAACAGTTCCTGTTTCCGTGTTTCAATGTAAATTAGCTGCTTTTGTACGTTTGCCCTTTTATAATCATATTGATACATGCAAACTTCATTCTCACAACTTTCAAGGACACTTGGGACAAGATTTGTCACCATCCTCCGCACAGCAGCTGCCAGCACGCGTCACACCTGACTTTCTACCTGCCCTCTTCTGCTGTATAATCCCGCTGAAAGTCAGCGCTATTTGTTTTTCATAAATTATCTGTAACGCCACGTGGATGCACAGGGACAAATAATATTCTGCCGCTGCTCCCAATTATGACAAATGTCAGGGACATGCTTAGAAAGTGAACGTGACAGAGGAAATGCATCTCACAGAAGGGAAATTAAGATATTCTAAAATATTGTTTTTCTCAACGAAGCGACTCTCGCTCATGTAGCAAACTTTCCCAAAGGTCTTAGCCAGTCTAAGGCCAACATTTTGCATTTAAATGGGGCATTTAAGGACAGAAAGAGAAGGAAAAAGGGAAAACAGGAGCTCCTCACCAGAAGATTTGCCAACCAAATTTTATTTTTCAAATGAAATGGTTCAAATAAAATCCACATGTAAAGCCAACACGTTTTGGGGTCTCAACAATGACATCTTCATCAGGGCTTGCGCTGCAACCAAAACCAAAAAACTGGACCCAAAGTTTTAGTGGAACTGCAAAGCTGGTTTGCGTTATCACCACTACCGGGCATGTTCATTAGCAGCTGTTGCATCGGGACAGGTATATGGGAGCTGACATTAGGCAGGGACCTGCAAAGTAGAGAAGCAGTAGTAGCATCCCTTATTCCCTAGGTGTGGTTAGGGACCCTAAGTGGTTGAGTGGATGTTTCACCTCCTTGAATTATAGTAAGGTTATGGACAGATGGGTGCCAGTCACTTAAGATTAATCATTTAGAGTTTATTTGCCCCCATGAACTCAGGGAGACAGGGTTAGGGTACAGGACACTCAGAGAACATGTTAGACTCCATGCTTGCAGGCTTCACAGTTAAAAGGATCTCCAAACCAGACAGGCAACCTGTGATTCGTGAGCACTTGACCATAGAGCAGATGCAACATAGATTCCCCTGGCAAGACACCAGATTCCCTGTCTAGCTACCTTACCCTTAGGTTTCTCCAAGGTTCTAGTTACTGTGTGTTTCCATCTGTTTAAAGTAGGTGTCACTGCTGCCTATAATATTATGAGAGCTGCAGTAATCAGAGCTATGAATATTTATCCCTCCCTGACCAACCACTAGGATGTGTACAGTATTGCTAGTGGTGCGTGCTGGGAGAGGGTATACATATTCTGGTAGTGACCTTGGGAAGTCAGTTCTTCCCTGGGCCTCCTGCCCAGGGGAGGGATGTGTTGGCTGCTTAACCATCTTTGGCCTGCTGCCTGAGAGAGGGTGACCTTGTAGCTGGGCCAAGTATTGGGTATGAGGTCTAGTATGTGTAGCCAGGGGATTGAGAAACCCTCCAGATTTGATTAGAGGCTGTAAAAGCTTGGAAGTATAGTTATGGCATATGAATTAACAACTGCTTTACACAGGAGCTACTGTACACTCACAGAATGCCAGATCAGCTTATAGGTTCTTTATCAATGAAGACAGTAAGTTCTTGTGTTCCCCCTTTCTGGAGTCTTTAAGTTCATGAATATGCTCTCTCCCTGGAGTGAAAGTCAATAATCTCCTTATGTTTTGCATCCAAAAGTGACTGGCGCCCATCTGCACACATTTTCCACTATTGCCTGAGGATTACACCCTGAGGTGAAATGTTAGTCCTCCCTATTTCTAGGTTACTCCGCCTGCTTACTGGGATCAGGGGGGGTACTACATCTGTGAGGCCCAAGTCTAAATCTAAATTGTCTGGCACTTCCAGAAAAAGTTCCTCCCTGGTGTTGCTTCCCAAGATTGGCTTTACTTCTTCTGGAAAGACACCTCCACAAAAGACAGTGCAGGTCTTAGGCCTTGTCTCATGAACACATAAGTGCCCTCCCTGGGCAGCAGGCCCTGGAGGGCCATACTTCCAGGTCACCCTTCCCTAGAAAGAAACCCAGTGGGGAAGAGAGATTCACACCCAAATATTTATACCCTCTCCTAGCCTGCACCACGGGCATATGACGTCCACTCAGAAGGAGGAAAGGCCCATCCGGCCATCAATCTGCAATAGAATGGGCGGGAAGGTGTTAAAGCTGCAAGTCAACCAGGCGCATACTAATTTCTATGTGGGGAATCTGTATATCTGGTAAAAAGTGTGTGAACACCAGTGGGAGGTATATTGATACGCAATGCTGTTTGCTGTGTGAACACTGCTGAGGCATGATCTGGCATGATCTGTTTGGATTGATTTAAAGTGGACCTATAGGCAACATGTTTTTTTTTTTTTTTTCATTGTGGATAGAGTAAGAAAAGGTTATAACCCCTGTCAGATTTTTTTTCCCGCAAACTTTGTCCCATTGCAGAGATTTCCCTTCACTTCCTGGCCCATAGCCAGACAGGAAGGGAGAAGAAATCCCTGCAAATAAAAGGAATTCTTTGGGGCCTCCCAGGTCACCAGAGCTAGTGTACCCATTGGAAGATTTCCCCTCTATTTCTTTTCTGGGGACAACCCAAAATTTGGGATTTTCTTTTACTTTCACTTTCAATGGTAAACAAGACAAATAGAGAGGCAGAATGTCCCTAATGGGGGCACAGACAGCAATAAAACCTGACAGGTGTTCTAATCCCTCTCCACTCTATCCAAAACTAAAAGTTATACTTTAAGAAAGTAATCTTCACTTGTGGGACTTATTCACTCGAACTTACGTTTTATTTCTGCACATTGCATGTTTGCTCTGTTTACTTATGACATGTGTTGCACTATCCAACAATTAAAGTGGAGTATTGTGTGCAAGAGGCCTTAGTCTATAAATAAAAACCAAAATATTCATAAATTTCAGTAACAGCTGTACTCACCAAATATCCACATAGAAATATAAGTAAATAATAAACCCAAATGTGTTATGCTATCCAACAATTAAAATGCAAGTGCATAAATAAATATAAAAAAACTCATCAAGTGAAGATTGCAAAATAAATAAATATATACATATAAATGCTCAAAATGCTAATGGATATGCCGTTGCCCCAGTGACAACGTCCTGTAGGACGAAACACGTTGGAAGGACTCAAAGTGATGACGTCATTACGCCAGCCGAGGCATTCCAAGTTTATTAAAGTCTTACTTGAATAACAGGTTATTTGCAGATGCAACTTTTTGTATTGCAATATTTTGATACAAATAGTAACATCACACTGTACATAGATCGGTAAACCTCAGTATCAACCTGTAACTGCAGGATCATCATAGTCAGCTGATACTCCCATGCTCATCTGTCTAAACTGGTACATTTTTGAATCGTGCATTTACTGAGTTCTTATGAGAGCAGGACTATGATGTTTTAGTATTCTATATAGGTCCCGACAAGCGGCCTATTTTGCTGTTATTAGCTATTAACAGAAGAGAAGAGAGGAAGAGAAAGTGAGAAATCAAATCGCAGTAAAGGAAGTGGAGTGACATTAGTTATGTCTCTGTAAGCAGTGTTAGCCTTGTTAAAATACATGAGACCACCAGATAAAATGTCTATAGGGTCACTTGTGAATGTGTTTTCTAGGTATGTAGGGACGACAAGCTGTCCTCATAAGCTGTTGAATATTTGAAGATCAGCCATGGTTGCCAAGTCTTGAGGAATCTATCAACCTTGTCGTTCGCCTGAGTCAAAGTTTCCTCCATTCCATAGATGTCAGAAACTTTATGCAGCCATTCTGCAATGGAGGGAACCTGTTGGGAATTCCAGTGAAGAGGAATCAAGGACTTAGTCGTGTTTAGGAGGTGTCTTGATAGAGAGTGCTTGTATCTCTTTAATGAGACATTAGTGACGTGCAGTAACCAGCATGCCGCATTCAAAGTAAGTTTAGTTTCAGTTATTTGTTTGATCAGGGATTTGACTTTGTCCCAAAATTATACGATTAGCGGGCAATGCCACCATACATAGGACAATGTGCCTCTCTCATTTTGACAGCTCCAACAAGTCTCTGGAATCTGTGGATTCCAACTATGCATCTTGGCTGGAGTGTTATAACGCTGGTTTTTATTAACTACTACACTGTGAGATACTTTCTTCCTCTCGCCCAATATTGAGCTTTATATACCATGTGTTATGGCCGGTGGGATGAGTTCCATCTGACACTTGGGGTCATCATCCATCCATCCCTGTGGGTTCTCTCCCAAAGCACAGCCAGGCCTCCTTTTTTGAGGTCTTATAATCTGGTAAGCAGCTTGCGAGTGGTGGTGCACACCTGGGTGAAGAGTGTCATTTACTTTGCTGGATCACTGGAATTTATCGACACATTAATTTTTTATGGACTTTGCACTGAGCACTTTTTTGATCATGTGGGACTTATTTGGATTGATTTTTTGAGCACTTCTATGAAATTTTTGATTTGCATTTTGAGCACTTATATGTGTATATTTTGCCAAAAGTTATTTGAAAAAGAAAATCAGTTAATTTGAGGATCTTTGATATTAAATTTTTAGCAAACAAAGAAAAAAAAAAACTGAAAAAGTCAAAAGGCAACAAAAACAGCAAAATCAACAATGAAGTATTATCATACACATGAGCTATGCATTAAAGTAACAACCCCCATATATAAAATCAAATAATCAGCAATTCACTGCTATAAAAATGTAACTCGTAAATGAAACTGTCGCATGCTCAAAAACTGCATGCCATGTTTTGTTAACATAATCAGAAAAATGGACCTGCCCAACACCATTTTCCCATCTGTCAGTCACTCCGTTAAATGTTACTGCAGTTTTATTGGAATCCTCTGTCTCTGCAAATCCCACTCAGCTGTGAAATTGGAATTGCAAACAGAAATATTACATTTCCATCTACTGTACTTGCTGGAGAAGTGAGCTTTTGACACGTTGAGATGGAAGTTGACAAGTGGGCGACGTTATCCTTGCAATGGTGATGAAGAGGGTGGGGAGGGAAGGTGGGGGTGGAAGGGATAGAATGGGGTAAGCTGAATGAGAAGGACAAGGGGAAGGTGAAGGAGTTGCTGACCGTGCGATATGTGAAATATGGTGATAAGTCTTTTTGAGGCAGAGTAGAGTAGGCACATGCCTACGACACCCTTGTTCATAGGGCAGTGTGAATTTACTATGTTGATTTCAAGTCCACATGGGCGTACACTACAGTATATTTAGTTATTAAAAGGTAGTGGTATGTTGGGTTGGATAAATAAAGAGTAATAGAAAAACTACAATACTTATCTCACCAAAATATCGCTTCATGTTCCCACCTGTGCTTGTCACAGGACTAAAGGTCATTGGGTCACATTGTCTCTAGTGAAGAGGCGGCTCAATCAGTCAGGAGCATGCCCCCAATTATGCTAAGTGAGGCAACCATCTCAGGCGACACTCAGTAGGGAGCGGCACTGAAGCCAGGGTCCATACTGGATGCTACATCCTCACTACAGCTCACCAATGTTTCCCTGTATTCAAAGGACAGTGTACTGAGCTGGTTACTACGATGCTTGTGGCTGGGCTGCACAGTGCCATTGGTTGTTATGGTGCAGACGTCTAACTGCATCATGAAAACCAATAACACTGTATGGCCAACCACTTGCATCCTAGCAACCAAGCCCTCACCATTATTTCACCCTCTGCCTTCAGTTGCTAGCACAGCAACCAATGGCACTGTGGCCCTGGATGCCAACATCCTAGCAACCAATGACACTGTGGTTATGGTCATTGGTTGCCAGGATGCTGGTTACTGGGTTGCGCAGTGTCATTGGTTTTTATGGTGCAAGCATGGGGTTGGAAAAACGGTTGCTTCAAGCAGCAACTAGCCTAAGCATGCCCCTGCTACCTGCGCTTACTTTACTCTCACTCCCTCTAGCTAAACACCCAATAAATCAAGCATAGTACTTAACTAAATGACCCAAATACTTACGTAGATTTGTGGTCACGCAAAGCTGGGGTCTTGCTTCAGGTGCCAATGCAGTTGATGGTGATAAGAACATTTATCTTGTGGTTCAGAGGCAGGGGCCTCCCGAGGCCCTGGAGACATCAGCTATGATGTGATGAGGAGTGGCAACAAAACCGGTTGGTGGTGGGCCCCAACTGAACCAATGTGTCACTTATGTTATTTGGTCTCGTGCCTCCAGGCTTCCCCTCTATTCTACCCCCAGCACTTCCAGGGTTCCTGGCCAGTGTTGCAACTGATGATGGCATCAGCATGCACCTCTTGCAATCAGAGAAAAGAAACACTGATCCAGGCAGGTGCAATCAGCCTTTCCACACATCAGCAGGTGCCGGCCCAATCCGTGATCGCGACAATATTAAACAGTGATGAAAGGCTGGCCACACTCCAACGATGTAGCAGATAAAAGTTTATTATGACTTCAAAGCATGTAATAAAGACCTATAAAGACATGGATCCCATAAAGACATGGATGAGCGAGTTTGGGGTGGAGAAACTTGACTGGCCTACACACAGTCCTGACCTGAACCCGATAGAACACCTTTGGTTTGAATTAGAGCGGAGACTGTGAGCCAGGCCTTCATGTTCAACATCAGTGCTTGACCTCACAAATGCGCTTCTGAAAGACACACCCCTAAACCTTATGAACAGCCTTCCCAGAAGAGTTGAAGCTGTTATAGCTGCAAAGGGTGGGCCAACTCAATATTGAACCCTACGGACTAAGACTGGGATGCCATTAAATTTCATGTGTGTGTAAAGGCAGGTATCCCAATACTTTTGGTAATATATTGTGTAGCGGGTATTTGAATTTAGGGGAGGCATCTGGGTGGTAGTGTAACCCAGATGCATTGATTGTTAGGGAATCTGAGACCTTTTTGTGGTTCTTGGAGGACTCTGGTAGTGTGAGGTTTCCTGCGGCCTGCAGGTCGCGCTGTCGCCCTGGGCCGGAGCTGAACACTCACTACAAGACTGCATCCTTTTTTGTCCTTTCCTGGCGCTGGTACAGCGGGGCGGGGAACCTGCTGTGACGCAAAGGGAGAGGAGATAAAAGGGGCGGACGCCCTGACCTTGGAGTTCAGAGTCGGAGGACGCAGCCGCGCCCAGGCACCTTCAGCCTGGGTGCTGGCGTTCCGGAGTTCCGGGCCCAGGCGCCCTTGACCTGGCCAGAGCGGGAGATGGAGTCCATCCCAGGCACCTTTAGCTTGGGGTGAGGTACTAATGCGGAAGCCTGGGACTCAGTACCTTCGACTGAGTTCCGCGAGGGTGGAGGAAACCGAGGGGGCCCTAACTCCTTGGATGCCCGTGTCTGAGATCGAGGAGGACGGTGAGCGGAACTTCTCTGGAAAGTCTGGCGCATCATTTGCCGGTAACTCTCTTGGACGGATGTCTTCCCTCTGACAGGGGCTGTGATAGCGAAGGTAATTCATGCTATTGTTCTATATAGTCGGTGGCAGTGACTATACATCATAACCATTGGTGACACCGCAGTGGTTAACTCTACTAAAAGAATTGTGCCTTGACCTACTCCCCACAAATACTGAAGTGCTCTATGGGTCTCAACCTGTCTGCGCTGTATGACTATTTATTGCTGGAAGAGAATAAATATGAGTTGGACCTTTTCAGTGTGTGGAACTCTGGTTACTAGGAGCAAGAAAGGATTTGACTCTGGGACACACACACAAAACCCGATAGTTCTGGCTTTCACCTCCAGTCTCTCTGGAGGACATGGGCCGTGGTGTATCGCATCCCTCCCCCCAGTACTAAACCCCCTAGACTAGACCAACAAGCCGAGAATGAGAGTTGTGAGGTTGCTACAATTGTATGTACCGGATCTGGTTCATCTCTGCAGCACAGCTCCTATTCTTACCAGTACTACTTGTACCCTTCCATGCTGTTCCCCCCAGTTTCTGCGGGTTGATTTCCAAAAGTTAGAGCAGGGTAAACCATGAGGCCATGATCTGGGGTCAGCATGCTGAGAAATTTAAGTTTCTGTTAGGGGGACCCTGGAAGAACATAGGTTGGTCCTTAGACTTTTCTCCCCAATGAGATCAGCATGCCACTAAATCCAAATTTCTTTGAGGGGGCCCCTGACATCGGCTGACCCTTACACTCTGCTCTCCAATGGATCCCATGCCACCTGCTCACATGCGTGAGCTCACTTCCTTTGGTCCTATGACACAATGGGGTTGTATTACTAAAACTGGAGCATGCAAATTCTGGTGCAGCTGTGCATGGTAGCCAATCAGCTTCTAACTTCAGCTTTGCCCAAAAAATCTGGAAGCTGATCGGTTTCTATGCAGAGCTGCACCAGATTTTACACTCTCCAGTTTTAGTAAATCAACCCCAATGGATCACCAATCTTCCCTCCCAGAAAAGTCACCTTATAATACACAATAATTTAGCAAACAAAATATTATTCAGTTATGCCGCGTACACACAATCGGAATTTTCGACAAGAAAAGTCCGATGTGAGCTTTTTTTCTGAGATTCCGACCGTGTGTATGCTCCATCGGACTTTTGCTGTCGGAATTTCCGCCAAGAAAAGATTGAGAGCAGGTTCTCTATTTTTCCGACGGAAAAAATTCCTATCGGAAATTCCGATCGTCTGTAGCAATTCCAACGCACAAAAATTCTTACGCATGCTCGGAAACAATTTTGACGCATGCTCGGAAGAATTGAACTTCATTTTCTCGGTTCGTCGGCAGCCTCACTGTGCATCAAATGCAGCCTCACTGCCCATCAATTGCATCATTGCATGTGTGTCACGGAGCTGTGTCTGTAATCAATGGTGCTGTAACAAGGTCCCGCCCCCCTAGACCGGCTCGTGTGATAGGCGGAACACTGATTCAATCAGTGTTCCATTTACTATCACACGAGCCGGTCTAGGGGGGTGGGACCTTGTCACAGCGCCGGCAAACACACACAGACCCAGCTTCGTGATACACAGCAGGAGATACCCCTTGTGTGTGACACATGACAGCATAAGAGGAGGAGGAGAGAGGGAGGGAAGCACTGCAGTCAGCCACAGCTCAAAGCGGCCCCAGGGCAGACGACCTACCTGGAAATTTCCCGGTATCCCGGTAGGTCAGTCCGGCCCTGGTGACATACAATTTAAAACATGGTGGTATTTCCCCACCCAGGGGAAATACAACCAGGTGCAATCCTCTGCAGACAAAAAAAATTATAAATGCACAATATTTTTTTTTACCTGCAAAAATTTTTTTCATTTATTATTATAATAAATAAGTTCACTTTAAAAAAGATAAAGAGAGAGAGAGAGGGGAAGGGAGAGAGAGAGAGAGAGGGGGGAGAGAGAGAGGGGGGAGAGAGATGGGGAGAGATAGATAGAGATAGTGAGGGGGAGAGAGACACAGAGAGAGAGAGGATGGGGGGGAGGGGGGAGAGAGAGAGGAGAGGGGGAGAGAGATATAGAGAGAATGGGGTGGGAGGGAGAGAGAGAGATAAAGAGAGGAGGGAGGGGAGAGAGAGGAGGGAGAGAGAGAGGGGGAGACAGAGAGAGGGAGAGCGAGAGGGGGGAGACAGAGAGAGAAAGGGGGGAGAGAGACAGAGAGAGAGGGCGGAGAGAGACAGAGAGAGAGGGCGGAGAGAGAGGGGGAGAGAGACAGAGAGAGAGGGAGGAGACAGAGAGAGGGGGAGAGAGAGGGAGAGGGAGAAAGAGAGGGAGAGGGGGAGACAGCGAGAGGGGGAGAGAGAGAGGGACGGAGAGAGGGAGGGGGGACAGAGAGAGGGAAAAAGGGGGAGAGGGAGGGGAAGAGAGGGGGAGAGAGAGAGAGAGGTGAAGAGGGAGAGAGAGAGGGGGAGACAGAGAGAGCGGGAGAGAGAGGGGGAGAGAGAGACAGAGGGGGGAGAGAGGGAGGGAGAGAGGGGAGAGGGAGAGAGAGAGGGAAGAGCGGGGGAGAGAGAGAGGGAGGGGGAGAGGGGGGAGAGAAGGGGGAGACAGAGAGAGGGAGAGAGGGGGAGAGAGGGAGGGAGAGAGAGGGACAGAGGGGGGAGAGAGGGGGAGAGAGAGGGGGGAGACAGGGAGAGGGAGGGAGAGAGAAAGGGAGAGAGAGAAAGAGAGGGGGAGAGACAGAGAGAGGGGAGAGAGGGATGGAGAGAGAGGGGGAGAGAGAGGGGGGCAGAATGTGAGAGAGAGGGATAGAGGGAGGGGGAGAGGGAGGGAGAGAGAGGGAGAGAGGGGGAGAGGGAGAGAGAGGGGGAGAGAGGGGGAGAGAGGGAGAGAGAGAGGGAGAGAGGGGGAGAGAGAGAGAGGGGAGAGAGAAATACAACCAGGTGCAATGCTCTGCAGGCAAAATAATAATAAATGCACAATATTTTTTTTTACCTGCAAAAAAAATGTTCATTTATTATTATAATAAATAAGTTCACTTTAAAAAAGAGAGAAAGAGAGGAAGGGAGAGAGAGGGGGGAGGGGGAGAGAGAGATAGAGAGGGGGAGAGAGAGAGAGGAGAGGGGGAGAGAGGGAGGGAGAGAGAGGGAGGAGAGGGGGAGAGAGAAATAGAGAGAGTGGGAGGGAGGGGGAGAGGGAGAGAGAGAGAAAGAAAGGAGAGAGGGGAGAGAGAAAGAAAGAGAGGGAGGAGGGAGAGAGAGATGGGGAGACAGAGAGAGGGAGAGCGAGAGGGGGAGAGAGAGGGTGAGAGAGACAGAGAGAGGGGAGAGAGGGAGAGAGAGAGAGAGGGGGAGAGAGACAGAGAGAGAGGGGGGAGAGAGACAAAGAGAGGGGGGTAGGGAGAGAGAGGGGGAGAGAGAGAGAGGGAGAGAGAGAAGGAGGGGGAGACAGAAAGAGGGAATGAGGGGGAGAGGGGGGAGAGAGAGGGGAGAGAGGGGAAGAGGGAGAGAGAGAGGGGGAGACAGAGAGAGGGGGAGACAGAGAGAGGGAGATGGAAGGGGGAGAGAGAGGGGAGAGAGGGAGGGAGAGAGGAGGAGAGGGAGAGAGAGAGGGGGAGGAGGGGGGTGAGAGGGAGGGAGGGAGAGGGGGAGAGAGAGGGGAGAGAGAGGGAAGAGAGGGAGAGAGAGAAATAGAGAGAGTGGGAGGGAGGGGAAGAGGGAGAGAGAGAGATAGAGAAAGAAAGGAGAGAGGGGAGATAGAAAGAGGGAGAGGGAGCGGGAGGAGGGAGAGAGATGGGGAGACAGAGAGAGGGAGAGCGAGAGGGGGGAGACAGAGAGAGAGGGGGAGAGAGACAGAGAGAGGGGGAGAGAGGGAGAGAGAGAGGGGGAGAGAGGGGGAGAGAGAGTGGGTAGGGAGAGACAGGGAGGGGGAGATAGAGAGAGGGAGAGAGAGAGAAGGAGGGGGAGACAGAGAGAGGGAATAAGGGGGTGAGGGAGAGAGAGAGAGGGGGAGACAGAGAGAGGGGGGAGACAGAGAGAGGGGGAGGGAGAGAGAGGGAAAGAGGGGGAGAGAGAGGGGGAGAGAGGGAGGGAGAGAGGGGGAGGGAGAGAGGGAGGGAGCGAGGGGGAGAGAGAGGGAGGGAGCAAGGGGGGAGAGGGAGAGAGGGGGAGAGAAATAGAGAGAGAGGGGGGAGAGGGATGGAGAGAGGGATAGAGGGAGGGGGAGAGGGAGGGAGAGATAGGGAGAGAGGGGGAGAGGGAGAGAGAGAGAGAGAGGGAGAGGGGGAGAGAGGTAAGGTGAGAGAGTGAGAGAGGGGAGAGGGGGAGGGAGAGAGAGAGGGAGAGAGGGGGAGAGAGAGAAGGAGAGAGAGAGAGAGAAAGAGAGAGGGGACAGAGAGAGAGGGGGATAGGGAAAGAGAGAGAGGGGGACAGAGAGAGAGGGGGGAGAGAGGGGTAGGAAGAGAGATGGGGAGAGAGGGGGGACAGAGAGGGGGAGACAGAGAGAGGGGGAGAGAGAGAGAGGGAGAGAGAGGGAGGGAAAGAGGGGGAGAGGGAGGGAGAGAGAGAGAGGGGGAGAAGGGGAGAGAGGGGAAGAGGGAGAGAGAGAGGGGGGAGACAGAGAGAGGGGGAGACAGAGAGAGGGAGAGAGGGGGCAGAGGGAGAGAGAGGGGAGAGAGAGTGGGGAGAGAGGAAGGGAGAGAGGGGGAGAGAGAGAGAAAGGGGGAGGGGAGAGAGGGAGAGAGGGGAGAGAGGTGGCAGACGGAGAGAGGGGAGAGGGAGGGAGAGAGAGAGTGGAGAGAGGGTGAGAGAGAGGGGAGAGAGAGGGAGGGGAAGAGAGAGAGGGGGAGACAGAGAGAGGGAGGGAGAGAGAAAGGGGAGAGAGGGAGAGAAAGAGAGAGAGAAAGGGGGAGAGGGATGGAGAGAGAGAGGGGGCAGAGAGGGGGAGAGAGAGGGATAGAGGGAGGGGGAGAGAGAGGGGGAGAGAGGGAGAGAGTTAGGGAGAGAGAGGGAGAGAGATGGGAGAGAGAGAGGGGGGAGAGAAAGAGAAAGAGGGAGGGGACAGAGGGAGAGAGAGAAAAGAGGGAGAGAGAGAGGAAGCGAGAGAGGGGGATAGGGAAAGAGAGAGAAAGGGAGAGAGAGGGGGGACAGAGAGAGAGAGAAAGAGAGAGGGGGAAGGAGAGAGGGAGGGAGAGAGAGGGGGCAGAGAGAGAAAGAGAGGGGGGACAGGGAGAGAGAGAGAGAGAAAAAAAAAGAGAGAGAGAGAGAGAAAGAGAGAGAGAAAGAAAGAGAGAGAAAGGGAGGGAGGGGAGAGAGAGAGAGAGGGGCAGAGAGAGAGAGAGAGAGAATACCCAGATTGCAGCACCTTAATTCTTCCACTACATGGCAGTGCACTTCTCCTATTCTCCTGCTGCCCTCACACATGTCACTCGTGACTCTGCAGCAGCTGCAGGCACCAGACTAGTGGGCAGCGCTGGTGCCGCACGGGCTGGATGGATGGAAGGAGAAATTAAGCTCCACTGCGTTCTCCTGCTCCCCTCAGGCATATCATGAGACTCCGCAGCCTGCAGTTCAGTGGGCGGAGTGGGCCGGATCAGAAGAGGAGGAGCCGAGGAGACAATGCACATTGCAATGGAAAGTGTGGCGGCCGCTGAAAGGCAAGCTCCGAGCCAAAAGCGGCCCCAGGGCACTGAGGGCAGGCGGCCTACCGGGAAATTTCACGGCATCCCAGTAGGCGAATGCGGCCCTGGTCAACGCGTTCTCGACAGTCAAAATTTCAGAGAACTTTTGTGTGACCGTGTGTATGCTTGCCAAGCTTGAGTGGAATACCGTCAGAAAAACCATCCAAGGTTTTTCCGACGGAAATTCCGATCGTGTGTACGTGACATTAGGGTTTATATCTACTTTGGAATGGATGACAGTTATAACATATGTGATCAGCATTTGATGGATATCATGGCTCTCCGGATTGGGGGTTGGGTATGGTGTATACAGTTCTATAATGTAAAGAAAAGATCAGTGTGCTGTAGAGATATGAGTTGGTCTCCATGTGAACAGTTTATGAATATATATAGAGGATCCATGCCTCGCTGGTTTCTATGACTCTTCCAAGCCCAGAGGCTTATTTGGTTTTCCTGCACAGATACACCAATAAACAATGTACTGGAGGTGCAAATAGTGCCGCAGGTTAACCAAGGATGTGACAAAAGGCATGACAAGAGCCAAATAATGCAAGAACCATGTAAAGTGCTAAATGGAAAGAAAACACTTTTCCGACTGAGAAGTGTTACCTTGACATAATACAATCAATGATTCTTGTTTCATATTATTGGTGTCATGTTCGGAATGTATAGTGCTTGCTATATATTTTCTTTCTCTAATATGTTATGTTCAGGGCCAAAAAAACAAACAAAATTATTTAATGTATTTATTTATTTTGTTTCACTAAACTCACATCATAAAAAAAATACCAACAAATGGTGTATTACATGCTGTTCATACTCATCACTCAGTCACTATGAGATCCGTTTTCTGTATTCTGCAAAAACAAAAAACGATTTGATCCTGCTGCTCTCTATCGCCCCCTTCTGTCCATGTCCCCAATGCAGCTAGGGATTTTGCAGAGCAGTGTTGGCAGCTCTGCACATGCTCAGTTTTAAGTGAGTCCAGTTTTCATATCCTCCCTATCACATCTGAGCAGCCCATGTGATAGAGTCACACAAGTGGGCATATACACAGTGGTAAATGACAGCCCTTTCCCTCCCTCATCCCCCATGACCACTAGCCAGCTAAACACAATGGGGGCGGGATATTACATGTAGATTAATGAAGGCTTCACCTTCCTTTTATTCTAAGACACAGGCTGGAGGGGCGTGACACAGCTTGTGGCTGGCAGAAATCGGCCGGCACCATGTTATTATTAAAAAATAATAAAGATTTGATTTCAAATAAGAATTTGTATGGCAATTTAAAACAGTTTATTGATATTAATCATTCATTTTTACTCTATTTTTACAAAGACTGTTCTTTTTTTTTTTTTTGATCATGTGACAAGCAGCAGAAGACTAGAAGCTCCTCCTGCTTATGTTTCGCTGCAGACAGGCTGGGAAAGATCTGGGTCATGTGACAGCTGAATATCGATTAGGAAAAAGATACTTAGATTTTTTTATATTAAAATAATTACAGTGCCATCATACACATACACAAATACACTATATTACCAAAAGTATTGGGACACCTGCTTTTAGACGCACATGAACTTTAATGGAATCCTAGTCTTAGTATGTAGGGTTCAATATTGAGTTGGCCCACCCTTTGCAGCTATAACAGCTTCAACTCTTCTGGGAAGGCCGTCCACAAGGTTTAGGAGTGTGTCTATGGGAATGTTTGGCCATTCTTCCATTTGTGAGATCAGGCACTGATCAGGCCTGGCTCGCAGTCTCCGCTCTAATTCATCCCAAAGGTGTTCTATCAGGTTGAGGTCAGGACTGTGCAGGACAGTCAAGTTCCTCCACCCCAAACTCGCTCATCCATGTCTTTATGGACCTTACTTTGCTCACTGGTCCGAATCATTTGGTGGAGGGGGGATTACAGTGTGGGGGTGTTTTTTCAGGGGTTGGGCTTGGCCCCTAAGTTCCAGTGAAGGGAACTCCTAAGGCGACAGCATACCAAGACATTTTGGACAATTTCATGCTCCCAAACTTTGTGAGAACAGTTTGGGGATGGCCTCTTCCTGTTCCAACATGACTGCACACCAGTGCATAAAGCACGGTCCATAAAGACATGGATGAGCGAGTTTGGGGTGGGGGAACTTGACTGGCCTGCACAGAGTCCTGACCTCAACCCGATAGAACACCTTTGAGACGAATTAGAGTGGAGACTGTGAGCCAGGCCTTCTCGTCCACATTAGTGCCTGACCTCACAAATGCGCTTCTGGAAGAATGGTCAAACATTTCCATAGACACAAGCCTCATACATACGGGCAGGATCCCGTCGATAAAAAAACGTTGTTTTTCTCAATGGGATTCCTGGCAAGCTTGTCTTGCCAAGCCCTGTGTACACACGCGCCATTCATCTTTTGAATAGCAAGAATGCGGTGACGTCATCGACTACGACGAGCCGGCACTCGTCACATTCAATGCCGTCGCCGCCATCTTGCTACACCCTACACTACCCTTGTATGCTACCGCGCATGCGTCAAAGTCTCATCGAGCATGCGTGGGTTTCCCTGGACAGGTAAGCATACAGACGACCTGGTTTCTCGGCAGGAAACACTCTGCCGAGAATCCCGACAAAAAAATAGAGAGCAGGTTCTCTATTTCTCTCGTTGAGATTTTGGGCAGTTTTCCTGCCGAGAAACTATACACAGGAACGGTTTTCTCGGCAAAAAGCTCTCCCAGCAATTTTCTTGCCGAGAAAACCGGTTGTGTGTACGAGGCTACACTCCTAAACCTTAGAACACTTTCACACTGAGGCGCTTTTCAGGCGCTTTCACGCTAAAAACAGCGCCTAAAAAGCTCACGAAAACGTATTTCCATTCAAATCAATGAATTCTTTTACACTGGGGCAGTGTGCTGGCAGGGCTGTGAAAAACTCTCCTCTCTATTGAAAGAAATGGAAAGCTCTTCAAAAGCGCCTGAAAAGCGCTTCAAAAGCGCTCAGTGTTTTTACTGGCAGTTTAGAAGCGCCTCAGTGTGAAAGTGGCCTTATAGACAGCCTTCCTAGAAGAGTTGAAGCTGTTATAGCTGGAAAGGGTGGGCCAACTCAATATTGAACCCTACGGACTAAGACTGGGATGGCATTAAAGTTCATGTGCGTGTAAAGGCAGGTGTCCCAATACTTTTGGTAATATAGTGTCAGGGACAATGCAAACTAAACAGTGTGTGTTTAGAATTACTGTAATATATAACTACTGTATACACATTTTTCATATTCACAAAAGGTGGCATGCTTGCAGGTACTCTTTTGCCAATACATTTTAATGCTGTGCTGTGAATAGCCTGTGTAATTTGATCTGTTGGTGCTTAGACCTATTCACAGCACAAATACAGAAATATAAGTAAATAAGAGAAGAGGAGAAAAAGAGACTTCAGTATCAGTTAAATGACAGCGATTGATTCTCCACCAGAGAATGTTTGGTGACACATTCGCTGCTGTATAAATAGACCTGTCACCCAGTTCGGGTTTAGATCTACGTAGAAGCCGATCGCCTTCCAGAGTATTGGATTTTTAAGAGATTTTCTTGTATATTGCACAGTACCATTATGTGTTATTTTGGGCACATAACATTTTTTTTTTTTTTTTTTGCTCTCAGCTACCGCTTACGTTGGCGGGAAATAACTAGCGTCAGAGGTCCCAAATAACAGTTTTGCTCTCTATGTGTCAAAGCAGAAGTGATATTTTGTGAATTCCCAGAGAAGCTAGTTATAAGTGAGCCGGGGGAATTCCGCACTGGAGATTTTTAGTAACAATGTCATCATGCCTTTCGGTAGCGCGCTGCTCGGCGTGACATTTCTAGATATTGTCAAAAGAACTTTTAAGTGGATTCATTTCTTACACAACACGGATACAACCTACATGATGATATAAATAAACACCTTATTTGTCATATTGCATTCGTGAACTCTCGCCTTAAAGGGTTAACGTCACAAACTTTCATCATCCAGCAGAATGCGCAGTGGGCGGTGACTGTAATGACCTAGAGGAGAAATATAAGGTTGATTTAAAGGAAACCTGTCACAAAAGTAATACATGGACTGCCACTGCTGACCTCCTTCTGAACATGATAGCAGACTGATAGTTCTTTGGGTTTGAAAAGTTTCCGACATGGTTTGAGCATGCAGCAAGTAAAGTTAGGCTACTTTCACACTGAGGTGCTGGATGCGCTGGCGGTATAGCGGCGCTATTTTTAGCGCCGCTATACCGTATTTTTTCCCGCAATTTGCGGGCGCCAGCGGGGGGGTTTTAACCCCCGCTAGCGGCCGAAAATGGGTTAAAAACGCCCGCAATAACACCTCTTTGCAGCTTTTTGCGGGCGTTTTGGAGGCGCTACCCCATTGATTTCAATGGGCAGGGGCGCTATAGGAGCGGTATTTTTACCGCTCCTATTGCGCCTCAAAGATGCGGCTTGTAGGAGTTTTTTGTCCCTCCTGCAAGCGCAACGCTCCAGTGTGAAAGCCCTCGGGCTTTCACATTGGATACAATTGAGCGGCTTTTTTGGGGCGCATTGCAGGCGCTATTTTTAGCACAATAGCGCCTGCAAAGCGCCTCAGTGTGAAAGGGGCCTTAGAGAGCAAACTCAACACATCCTAAAAGATGCTCAAGGGTTCAAGTTGAAAGAGCAGCATACCAGCCAAGGTCAGCACTGTCAATGTACACACAGGTGCATGCTGCTAGTTCTAAAATAATAGAATAGTTAGTTCTTTGGCTTTAATAGCTTATAATATGGATCAAGCATAGGCGTGCGCACAGGGTGTGCAGGTTGTGTCCAGGCAAACTCTAATCACCCCATGTGCAAAAGTATTATTGCTCTGTGTAGCAGTAGAAACATGGGAAAGATCTTCCTCTTACCGGCTCTGCCATAAAAGAAGTGTTTATCGCGACCAGACTGTGTGTACCCGTCCATTGGAGGTCCACTGTGCCACCGTCTATGAAGGAATGGGTAACACGTTTTAATCACATTGCAGCGATAGAGGAGCTGATATACACTGCACAAGATAGGATCTCGAAATTTTCATTTACCTGGGATGATTGGTTCAAATTTTGAAAATCTGCTGATTATCAGGCGCTGCTGTCAAATAGCGTTTGATTGGATCCCGTGTCAGAGACTCTCTTGGCTGACACATAGAAACTGCAAGATACGACCATACTACTCCAGTGACAGACTGGACGGAGAGGGTAGATGGTGGTTCCCCCACCCCCTCTCCTGGTAGTTTCCCTGGGACTTCTCCCGCCAACTACCCCACCCCCCCACCCCTCCCCTCTTTCATACCTTCTATCTCTCGTTTTTTCTTAGGTTATTTTTTCCCTCCCTTTTCTTTTCTTTGTTTTCTTCTTTTCTTTCCCTTTTTTTTTTCTGTCTATGCCCAATCTGATGATGTGCGGATTTTGGGGCGTTGGGGTTACTTATGGGTGGCCCCTATAATCATCAATCTCGAGACGGGCACTCCCTTAGGGATTGTTCTTGAATTTATCAGATAGGCTCTGAACTACAGTTACATAGGCCTCTACTTCCCAATACGCTGGATAGACCTGGTAGCACTGGGTCCTACCTCGAATGACATGGTTTCATCACCGGTTAACTCTTGAGAATCTTTCTGCTCCTAGGAGCGACTATGTCAATAGTGTTTGTGGGAAGTGTATCATGAGGTTTGTTATACATGTACGTGAGGTTTCTGTTTTCCTTATAGAGCCTAAGCTGTCCTGTGTATGTATTTTTTTGTGTTTATTGTCATGCTTGATATTGGCTGTTATGTTATTCTATTTTCTTAAATAAAATCTTTATGGAAAAAATAAATAAAAATATATGTATAAAAAGAAGTGTTTATGCTCTTCTCTTTCACTGTGCCAGCAGGGAGATCAATGTGCCGGGGTCATATATATGTAGACACACACATGAGGGTGCACACCTTAATGCAATAGGCTGCGCACACCTATGGGATCAAGCATGTAGCAAGCAAAGTTAGGGAGCAGTCTCTCAGTACAAGACCTCAAAACTTGCTCAAGGGATCAAATTGAAGAAGCATCATAACAGCCAAGCAAGTAGCATTTTCATAAGTTCAGCACTGGCAATGAACCCAGGTGTGCGCTGCTAGTTCTAAAACAATAGAACAGCTACTTCTTTGGCTTCAATAGTTTATGATGCAGATCAAGCATGCAGCAAGCAAAGTTAGATAGCAGTCTCAACACAAGATCTTG
The DNA here is from genome assembly GCA_029206835.1 of Rana muscosa. Classification (NCBI taxonomy): domain Eukaryota; kingdom Metazoa; phylum Chordata; class Amphibia; order Anura; family Ranidae; genus Rana; species Rana muscosa. The sequence goes on along the minus strand of CM055119.1, from coordinate 185,409,625 downwards.
TGGGGCGGGTCCACTCGCCCTGCACATGGGGGTACCTTTTATGAGTTAGTGTGCTTAACCATGCAGGATCTAACATTATGGCAGTTCCTCAATTCAGAGATGAGCTGTACCCTGTGTGCAGCACAAAATGTACAGAGTCCTTCTATAAAGTGCTGTCCCATGTTACTACGCACACTTTAGCTGCTGCATATTGCATTTTGGAGGGATGCCGTTAGTGGGAAAAATGCTTCTTAAATTAGCGGTTAATGAAAAGGATGTAATCTTTACAGTGGTGGTTAGAATGACATCCTTACAGTCAGCTAAAAAGATAAGTAGTTTCATGCAGCTCACTCTGCCAAGTTGCGTTGGCCCTAGAGATTTGAAGGGGGAATCCATCAGACATAGGGTAGTGGTTGCTAGGGTCATCTTCCCCTAATAGTCACTCAGGATTAAAGGTTTGATGGACTTTCTCAGGCACTGATATGACAACATACAAATATTACATAAAAAAATATTTATTGATGTGTATAAACAAAGGAAACAATAATGTTTAAAAAAACAAACAAAGACCAAACCCCACAGTATAGAACAGCATGAGTCGGTGACAGAACAGCCGTATACAATCTATCAAAGTGGAGCAGGCCAAGCCTCAACCGGTTTCGCGGCAGAAAAACCGCTGAAGAACTTTCGTATTTCGTACGAATCCAAATTGAATTTCGGACAAGAATTACAAAATATGAATTAATGGGCTACTACAAACCCAGGAAGTCAGCACAGCACAGGGGTGGTGGAAGCCCCTCATAATGAGCACAGCACAGAGATGGTGGGAGCCCCTCATAATGAGCAAAGCAGGGGTACAGCCCCAGGAGGAAGTCAGCACAGCACAGGTGACACATACCTTGGAGGTGAGCCTGACGTGCAGAGGGAGACCTCTCGTACAGCCCTGGTTCCCAGGTCACTGGAGTTGGGACAGTGGCCGAAGGAGCACAGTGAGGTATGAGTGCCTGTTAGGTTCTCCTGGACTAGATGAGAAGACCGCTATGGACAGCTGAAGATGCAGGTCAGGTGATGCAGGCCAGCGGGTGCAGGTAGCTGGGGATGTGGCTGGAAGGTGCAGATCAGCTGATGCAGGTAGCCGAGGATGCCGGTAGATACGGATACAAGCAGCAGGCAGGAGAAAGGTCAGACGAGCCAGGTCATGCACAGCGGATCAGATACAGGCAAAAGCGTCAGGCAGCGGAGGGTCAAGTTCAGGCTGGATCAGGCAACAGAGGATCAGGCAGACAGATGAGCAGGACTGGGTCTAGGAAGCCAAAGGTCAAGAGTGAAGATAGCAGCAAGGTCAGGAAGCCGGGTCAGAGTAACAGCAGGTGCAAGTTCAGGATCAGGTCAATGGATAACTGCAGATCAGACAGCAAGAGTCTAGACAGGAGAAGCCCCTTTTAAAGGCCACTGGGCGCCAAGGCAGCGTCACCATGCGCGTGCGATTGGCGCGCGCATGCGCGATTGGCGCACGCATGCACAATGGAAAGCTTCTGTTTACACTTGGAAGCCTACTAGCGGGGATGTGCCTGAGCCTTGTTGTGGGTACCAGAGGCATACGTCCATGACAACAGGGATGGTGGGAGCCCCTCATAATGAGCATAATGAGTCGACGACTGCCATATTGAGAAAGGTATTTTTTGCTTTTTAAATTCATCATAACGAATGTTCGTAATTGTTACGAACAGTTAACGAATCTAACGAAAATTTAGTACGAAACAAATCCAAATAGAATTTCGGACACGAATTACGAAATACAAATTTTCGTCTAATACGAAACTAAATGGAACGAAACTAAACAAATTTATTGACGGCGCACATGTCTTCTATGGGAAAGAAAAGAGCCCTGGATTGCCGCACTCTGTATAAACGATTTATTTTCAAAGCTATTTTCATGAGCTATGAGAAAGCATCTATCTTTGGTGTGAAACGCGTCAGCTATCCACCCCTGCGTGTCAGTTTTCTGTTTTTGTCTGTGTTTGGACTTTTGAATCTATGGATTAATTTTGGATTTTAATTTTGGAATTTTGAAAATAAATCGTTTATACAGAGTGCGGCAGTCCAGGGCTCTTTTCTTTCCCATGCATTAGTGCAGAGCCAGCAGCTGTTCCAGTATCAGGGCGGGAGCATTCCTTGGAGCTTCACAGCTTGGAGCGGTACACACCTTGCACATGGCTTCTAGAGATATGCAGGCCCATCAGATTTGAGGTCTATCAGGAACCCTTAGAAACCCCTGGCGGAATCCTATAGCATGTCCCAGGAACAAACAACTCCTATAGCATGTCTCCAGTCTCCAATACCACCTAAAGTATGTTTCCAATCTCCAACAACTCCTATAACTCCCACACCCCACTGAAAATGGGGTACTTTGATGCAGTGGTGGGATTAAGCTCGGTATGGCCATATGGTGTGACTAAATCCCCATATTTACTTATTAAGATCACGTGTTTTTAAGTAGCCTTGTAAGATTTGAAAGTAACTTTTTTTTTTGTATGTGTGCACTATTCTTTGTGGTTCTATTTGTATATTAATCTTCAAAGCAGCACCAGATTTAGAAATGCAGGTTTAGGGTGTGCCCCACCAACCCTTTGTTTGTCATTTATATTTTTAGTCTGGCAGTTTTCTGTAGCATGAAAATCACTGAATATTATGTGCGTCCCTTTTGCGATGTCAGGGGCCGTACTTGACAGCCCCCTATCTGAAGAGAGTTGACCACCACTGAATTAAGATACAAATACGAATATCTGTAATAGCAAAGGACATACAATGTGCCCTTCTCTCAAGTACACATGTAAAAAACAATTACAGCAAAGGTCATTGATGTCGTCCATGCTTCACACAAAAGGTAAAAGAGAGATTTGCTCCATCTTGTCTGTCAAAGATAAGAAAACCTTCTCAGATAATCTGCCAGAGGATGGCAGAGAGGACAGGTAAGTCCATGGGATGGACGCTGTTATGGTTATTTTTTTCAGTTTCAATATTTATTTTAATTGAAGGAGTTGTATACATTGAAATAAAATGCAGGGGATCAGAGATACAAATTTTTGTGCAATTTACGGAAAATAAGCCTGCCTAAGTGCTAAAATAAAACAAGGAACCACAGACCAAGTTCCATGCAATGCAGAAAACACCTTCTGCTATAGCACTAAGGCCCCTTTCACACTGGGGCGTTTTTCAGGCGTTTTGGCGCTAAAAATAGCGCCTGAAAAACACCTGAAAAAGTCCTGCCCTGCAGTCTTCAATGTGAAAGCCCGAAGGCTTTCATACTGAAGCGGTGTGCTAGCAGGACCACTCCAAAAGTCCTGCTAGCCGCATCTTTGGAGCGGTGAAGGAGCGGTGTGTTTACCACTCCTTTACCGCTGCTGCCCATTGAAATCAATGGGAATGCGCGGCTATACCGCCTGCAATGCGCTGCTTCAGCAGCGCATTGCGAGTGGTTTTAACCCTTTCTCGGCCGCTAGCGGGGGTTAAAACTGCACCGCTAGCAGCTGAATATCGCATCAAAAACGACGGTATAGCGGCGCTAAAAATAGCGCCGCTATACCGCCAGCGCACCTCCCCGCCTCAGTGTGAAAGGGGCCTTATACTTTGAGTCTAACCCAGCCTTTCTCAACCTTTATACCCCAGAGGATCCCTTTAAATAATTTCCAGGTCTCAGGGACCACCTGCTAAGAATGAGTCCATTGTTTTTTTTTTGGGGGAAATTTGCCCCTTACATCAGACTGTGGGAAGAATGCCCATCTAACAGAGGTGCTCAGCAGTAGGATGAATACTCCCCCCTACAGTAGTGGTTAGAATGTCATCCTTAGAGACAGCTGAAAAGATCACTGGCTCCATGCTACTGGCTCTGACAAGTGGTGATGGACCTGGAACTATGAAGGCACCATTAGATGCAAGGTAAATTAGCTACAGCTCAATGAACCCTTGGCAACCTCTATGGGAACCCTGGTTGGGAATGGCTTGTTGTCTAACTCATATGTAGCAATGCAAGATATATGTGGCCATAAAGATTATCATATAGTTGAACCTTGATAGACAATTCAGTCCTGCTACAGGACTTGAGGAAAAAAAAAGATAAAGACCAGGTGTAGAGTGGAGCCAGAGAGGAAAGGCAGAAAGAAAGGAAGGGAGGAAGGGAAGGCAGCGAAGGGAAAGAAGCAAAATCGGCCAGAGTACCATCACCCATGCCTAAGTGAGCTGAAGTTTAGTTATGGCAATTTTTTTCCGCTTGGACCAATGTAAGCAGGGCCGTCAGAACACGACAGGCAAACCAAGCAACTGCTTGGGGCCCCGAGCTGGCCTGGAGCCCCAGCAGTCCAGCGATAGTCAGAATTTTCCCACACAGCAGGAAGAGGTGCAAGAGGAGGCATCACGGGAGGAGAAGGTAAGACAACCCCCCCCTTATCCACTCTAACATCGGGCGATTATCCCCCCCACCCCTCCCACGATCGGGCCCCCCCTCCTGCGATCAGGCCCCCCCTCCCGCGATCGCCCCCCCCCCCCCCCCGCGATCGGGATTCCTTCAAACGGTCCTGAATGTAAGTATATATGTTCCATACCTCTGGGATCCCCCTTGGAAGCTGTTAATCACTGTAGTAGGCACGGCTACTACAGTGATCTCCACTAGCTTCCGGGTCCCATGCTGAGTGGCTAGCCTGCAGTATTGTGAACACAGGGGGTTGCTTGCTTGGCACCGGAGCCATACAGGGAGCCTTCTTTGATTGGATCAGGAGGAGAAGCGGGGTGGTGATATCACTATCTGCACCTTGTCCAAGCAGAGAACACTTTGCATTCAGAGAATGAGAAAATGTAAAGTTCTCTTAATTGTGCCCCTTATGGGATCTAGAAGAAAATGATGATCCCTGTAGTAGCAGGGCATACAACAGTGATTTCCGGCTTCTAAAGGGATCCCACAGCTATGGCACATACATACATACTTAGATTGATCCAAGCTGGGAATGTAAAAATTGGCATATCTAAATTTCAGATTTAAATGATCCACAGGGAATCATCCAAATTGCCTGGAAAGTAATGTGTGATTCAAGTGGACCATTCTGCCAGATCTCAACCATGTCTGGGTCTGATGTGTTGTCACCTTCAAAGAAAAGCATAGACTTGCTTTTTATTTTAGAATCAAACTTACCATATATACTCGAGTATAAGCCGAGATTTTCAGCCCTTTTTTTTGGGCTGAAAGTCCCCCCCTCGGCTTATACTCGAGTCAGCGAAATTGAATATTGTAAAATGTACCTGAAGGCTGCGGCGTCCATCGTTTAAAACTCGCGGGCTCTTCCTGGTCCCTTTCGTGATAGGCGGAACTGTGTCTGCTGAGAATCGCCTATCACGAACGTTCTCTCATCCTCAGTTTCCCAGCAGACGTCCGTGATTGTCGGAAACTGAACACAGTGTCTGCTGGGATGGGTGAAGATGAGAGAACGTTCCTGATAGGCGATTTTCAGCAGGCAGTTCTGCCTATCACGGAAGAGACCAGGAAGAGAGCGCAAGTTTTAAACGATGGACGCCGCAGCCTTCAGGCACAATTTTACAATGTTCAATTACAATTCTAGGGAAACAGTGAGGGTGGGCACAGTGAGGGTGGGCACAGTGAGGGTGGGCACAGGTGAGGATGGGCACAGGTGAGGATAGGAACTTGTGAGGATGGGAATAGTGAGGATGGGAACAGTGAGGATGGGAACAGTAAGGTGGCAATGGGCTTAGTGAAGTTGCAATGGGTGGGCATTGTTGACCCTCGGCTTATACTCGAGTCAGTAAGTTTTCCCAGGTTTTTGTGGTAACATTAGGTACCTCGGCTTATACACGGGTCGGCTTATACTCGAGTATATACGGTACCTAGGTGGATGCAGCATTGGTCTGATGCTGCATCTGTCTAACACTGAGAACGGAGCGATCCAATAACGCAGATCTCTCATTCTCACAGCTCCTCGAGCAGAGAGCTAGTGGCTGTCAGTCACCGCTCTATGCTCTGCTCCTCCTATCATAAGCATATCATGAGAACAATAAAGCCCCGTACACACGATCGGATAACCTATGGATTTTCGTCCGATGGATTTGTCCATCGGAAATCCGATTAAACTGTTTTTCATCAGTCTTGGCCACACACCATCAGTCAAAAAACAGACCGTTCCAAACGCGGTGACGTAAAACACTCCGATGAGCCGAGAAAAATGAAGTTTAATGCTTCTGAGCATGCGTCGACTTGATTCTAAGCATGCGTGGGTTTTTTAACTGATGGACTTGCCCATAGACGATCGGAAATTCCCATCGGTTTTTTATCCATCGGAAAATTTTAAAACAAGTTCTATTTTTTACAACCGATGGAAAAAAGACCGATGGGTACCATACACGATTGGTTGGTCTGATGAAAACCATCCATCGGACGGTTTTCATCAGTCAAACCGATCGTGTGTACGGGGCTTCAGAGAATTTTGACTGCTGACATCATTTTGAAAATGTTAGTGAATTGTCTTTTATGCAAGCCCTTGAATACGCCTGGGGAAAATATTAATAAACATATATTCAGTACTTGCATGAGCTTTTTCCATGTTTCGGCTCTTTAAAGTGAGAGCAAACTTTGTTGATTTTTACCTATAGGTAAGCCTATAATAAGGCTTACCTATAGGTACAGTAAATATCTCCTAAGCATGCACTGTTTAGGAGATATATACAGTGAAACCTCAGATTGCGAGTAACGCGGTTAACGAGCGTTTCTCAATACGAACACTGTTTTTTTTTTAAATCCTGACTCGGTTTGCAAGTGTTGTCTCGCAAAACGAGCAGGATTCAAGCCACAGCGGTGTGCAGTACCACATTTGGCCTAAGGTGGGGGGGGGGCGCCGGAGCCGAGCGGAGCCGATCGGAGCTGTTCGGAAATGCTAATGTTGAAAACCTTCTGTAATGTAGCAGCCCCCCAAAGCCCCCCTTTTACTTACTTGAACCCGATCGTTCCATCGCAAGGAGTGAGCGCAGTAGCTCCAGCCGCTGTCTTGGGTCCTCATTGGATAGCTGGATAGCAGGGCAGCCATAGGCTCCCGCTGCTGTCAATCAAATTCAGTGACACGGGAGCCAGGGGGCGGGGCAGAGTCCTGCTGTCTGTGTCAATGGATGCAGCATCAGGACTAGGGAGCATGCCCGCACAGGTGCCCCCTTGGAATGCGGGTCTCCGAGGTGGCACTCGATGCAGGGAGGAGCCAGGAGCACCACTGGGGGACCCTAGAAGAGAAGGATCGGGCCACTCTGTGCAAAAACCTTGCAAAAAGGAAACCTTTACAACCCCGTTAAGATGCCCGGGGCCAAAAAAAAAATTCTGCTGCAGTTTACTACTGCTTAAAAAATGCTTTAAGTACTGAAAAGAAACACTTCTGTTGTTCTGCCAGTGAGTTCCTACCTTCTTGTTTAAACTGGCTTCACTTCACGCTTCTCCCGCCTACTCCGCCCGGTCCGCCCACTGACGCCGGCCGCCCTCCAAGCCCACTGATGCCGTCCGCCCTCCCCGCCCACTAAATCCGCTCTCCCGCTCCGCCCACTGAGGCGGCCCGATCCGCCTACTGACTCCGCTCGCCCTTTCTGCCCACTGAGTCCGCTCGCCGCCGACCAAGTATCGGGTCAGGCATCGGGAGCATTTGTGCGAGTACAAGTACTCGCACGAATGCTCGGTATCGGTCCCGATACCGATACTAGAATCGGTATCTGGACAACCCTAGTAGATAGGATATTTATTATTAACACAATTGGGCGTGGTGCAATAGATAACATTAATAGTAGACCAATATGTACGATACAGAATTATGAAAAACATGGTTAGTAGATCACATAGTAATAAGAATAACATGATAGACATTATTGCACATAATAAATAATGAACCAGCAACATACCTAATAGATGGAAAAACATTATAAATAGTAAAATTTATTGATTGATTCAGACAAGTAAAACCCATAGTAAACACATGATTGCTATGGCATAGCATCAAATAGAAATTCTCGACGCGTTTCGTGGGTTGTTTCTAATCATCAGGAGCAGCTACACTGGAAGTATATATGATGGATTAAAAATTCATAATCAATGGTAGATGATTAAAAACAGGAAGAGAAGGAGCACAAAGACTATGGTCCTAACACTCTTACCTATGGATAGATTGTAAAAACGTAGATGGTGATGATGATATATAAGAGGCACTAGGAGGTGAAGAGCTTAGTTTTTAGTTTTCTTACCTTCACTCCTGTCCTCCCACCCAATTCTTCTTTTGACAATTTTTTTTTTATATAAATGAGCATCAACATACTGTATCTTATAATTCCTTGTGGGTGTTCCACAGACTCCAGTCCAAAGCTAGCAAATTTTATTTTTCTCCGTTTTACTGTGAGTCAGAACATCTCTAAAATAAACCACAAACATTTAATATATCCCAACTTACTTTTATCTCCTTTCTATGCTTTGCTTGGCCGTAAAATCTATTGAGCAATGCTTTACCCACCTGTAATTTACGACAATTAGAAGACACCAGCTAAGGCACTGTAGCGGCAGTAAATTCAGGTAATGAATATTTTGTGCAATACTTGTATAATGTGCAGCGTTGCCTTATAGAACAATTTATGGAAGCTGACTGCTACCAAATTATCCAACGCATAAATACAAGTGAGAGCGGAACGTTAAAGGGAACAATGGTTCTGTCGATGATCGGAAAAAATGAAACAAACTCGGCTTTGCAAGAAAAGAAATCTTTTTCGGAATCGTCGCAGCGAGGTGCCAGAACTTTCAATTAGCTTTTCCCGCTTCCAGTCTACAAATCTCGAATGATTTTTATTAAAATCTAGCCGTTAAAGGCAGTGAATGTTGCAAATCTTTTGGATGTTTAATAAAGAGAAAAGGCTCTGTTGTTTTATGATTTTGGATACCACTTTATTGTTTGTGGATTAAAGAGTACCTGTGGTTTCATGAAAATCAAAATGCTACAAGGGAGAATGCATGAAAACTAAACAACACCCCAAGTTTTTTAATTACTTTTTTTTTTAAAAACAAAAGCTTTAGTGTATTCAGAAGTCTGATGTTAAGTCCGGCCTCCTGTACTAATTAAGTCTACCTCCTTTGCCAATTAAATCTGCTTCGTCTACCAATTAACTATGCTCCTGTACTAGTTACCTCTGCCCCCCACCAATTAACTGTAGCTCTTATGCCAATTAGATCTGCCCCTTGTGCCAATTAGCTCTGCCCCTTGTACCAATTAACTCTACCCACTGTACTAATTAAATCAGAACAATAAGTAGATATGAAAGATACATTTATTCCAGCTACTGTATGTTTTCATTTAAAAATCCTTATAGTGTATCTTTAGTCCAAACTTTAGTTCTAGTTTTAGACACAGTGAAAGGCAAATGTCTTCTGTTAAAAAAAGATTATGTCCTATTGGGCAGATGTCTCCTGATTTCCTGTCTTGGAGACACAACAGGAAGTAAGTGGAATCTATCCAATGTGAAGGGAGATCCCTTAAAGCCGTAAATGGAACAGGTGTGAATTCCCCTCATTATAGCTTCCAGTAACAATCATAACATTGTGGATTTCCAATCACTCAGGTGACAATGGCCACCTGAACAAAAGAGGTGACTCTAGTCAGTGGGAAAACAACTAGCAATAAAACCTGGAGGTCCAGAAGAAGTGTAGGACTTTTTTTTTTGTTGGTTCTAAACGAGAGGAGTTTATAAGGCTAGTGGATCTCAACCCCCAGGCAGTGGCCCACTTCTGGACTGTTGACCTCCTCCAGCCACCTGCAGATTCCCTAACCTCCCGCAGTGCCTCCCAGCTCCCACACTGCCACTCAACCTTCCACAGTGCTCCCACATATCCCCCACTTTCCACAGTGCTCCAACATTCCCCTCAACCTTCCACAGTGCTCCAACATACCCCCCGCACCTTTCACAGTGCTCCAACATTCCCCTTAACCTCCCACAGTGCCCCCAGGCCCCCCTGAGAGCCTTCAGCTCCTACGGTGCCACTCAACCTCCCACAGTACTCCAACATTCCCCTCTACCTCCCAAAGTGCACCCAGGCCCCCCTGAGAGACTTCAGCTCCTATGGTGCCCCCCAACCTCCCACAGTGCCCCCTATCTTGCTGCAGAGCCTCCAGCTCCCAACGGTGCTTCCTACCTCCAATGGTGGTGCACATTCTACACTCCAGTCTAGCACAGTGTAGCCCCTGGAAAGCCTCCAGCCTCTTTGAGAGATCCACAGTCCCCTCCAAAGACTCAATCTGCCACAGTTGCCTCCAGCTACCTCCAGAATCCCCTACAGAGCCACCAAAACCACTATTGCTCAACAGTTACACCCAGACCCATTCAGAGCCTTCTAGGATTTTAATATATATTTTGCATTCCCATACTTGTGTTGGTATAAGCTATATTTTTACTGTTAGGGCATGGAAGGTTTTGGAAGAACTTACCGGGCCCTGGTCTCAATAGGTTTGAGAACCAATGCATTGGGCAACTTTCTGAGGAGTGGTAGCCCTATTTTGGCCTACATGTATATTCCAGGTACAAACTGATTTGTAAGCTCAAGACAATTATTTGTAAAGTCAAGAAAATGACTTGATGTGAAGCCACCTTTAGTAACAACCAACTGTCAAATGTTTAATGACATAGACTGATGGATACAGAGTGTTTTCAGACAATAATATGTTAGGTTTCTTTCTGTCCTTGTCCATGCTCAGTATGGCACCCCCACCTCACATAGAGGGCAGCAGTTCCTACAAGGCAACAGCAACATATACTTGATGCAGGCCCCAGTCATTCACTATTAGTGATGAGCCGAACACCCCCGGGTTCGGTTCGCACCAGAACCCGCGAACGGACCGAAAGTTCGTACGAACATTAGAACCCTATTAAATACAATGGATGCGAACGTTCGAATTCTAAAGTGCTAATTATAACAACTATTATGCATGTTATTGTCCTAAAAAGGGTTTGGGAACCCGGGTTCTGCACCAGGGGACATGTATCAATGCAAAAAGAAGTTTTAAAAACGGTCGTTTTTCGGGAGCAGTCATTTTAATGATGCATAAAGTGAAAAAAAAAAAGTCAAATATTCCTTTAAATATCGTACCTGGGGGGTGTCTAAAGTATGCCTGTGAAGTGCCACGTGTTTCCCGTGTTTAGAACTGTCCCTGCACAAAATTACACTTCTAAAGGAAAAAAAAGCCATTTAAAACTGCTTGCGGCTTTAATGTAATGTCTGCTCCCGGTAATATGGATGAAAATCTTTAAGAAAAATGGCATAGCTACCCCATGACCCCCCCCCCCCTACCCCAGCCCATTACCAGCCCCTTTGGGTCTTGTATGGATATTAAGGGGAACCCCGCACATAAAATAAAAAAGGCCCTATATACTCTGAACAGCCGTATACAGGCGGTGCATACAAGACAGGGACTGTAGGTTTGTTCTTATGTAGAATGTGTTTGTCATTTTGAACAGGTACATTGTTGAAGTGTAGCTCCAGCCCAAAAATCTATTTTTAAACTTTTTGGAAAACATAGGTAAGGGTTATCACCCCTGTAACATTTGTTTTGCTGTCTGTGCCCCTGTTCAGAACATTTCACCTCACTTTCCGTCCCAATGACAACTGTTTTTGAAATGTGGTGTTTTTCTTGAAACAAGGATTGCTGATAAAGCATCAGTACAGAGGAGACACCTTTCTCCCATATTTATTCTTACAGGAGAGAATTTTCCTTCCTAGTGGTAGATTTCCTCTCACTTCCTGTTGTCTTCTTGCGTTTGCAAGTAGGAGTCGTTTGTAAGTTGGATGTTTGAAAGTAGGGACCTGCCGTATATACTCTGCAGAAATAGGCCCCTTAGTTGTTGGTGTTGGCACAACACTGTAAGCACTCACAGTTACTCTTGGTTGGTGCTGGAACGCCCTGCTGTCAACTATTATATCAGGAATTGTAATTACATATAATTGTTGAACAGTGGTAGTAAAAATTGGGCCTTTGATGGTGGTGCTGGTGCCACAACACTGTAAGCCCTGACAGTTACTCTTGGTGGGTGCAGCAATGGGCCCTGCTGTGAATTATTAGATCAAGAATTGTAATTGCATGCCCCTGTTGAACAGGGGCTGAAAAATTGGGCCTTAGGCACTGGTGGCACAACACTACAACCCCTCACAGATACTGTACTTGGAGCACAGCAATGAGCCCTGTTGCAAAGTATTGCTTCAAAAATTGTAATGACACGCCCCTTTTAAACAGGGGCTGAAAAATTGGGCCTTAGGCACTGGTGCCACAACACTCCAACCCCTCACAGATACTGTACTTGGAGCACAGCAATGAGCCCTATGGCAAATTATTGCTAAAAAAATTGTAATTACACGCCCCTGTAAAACAGGGGCTGAAAAATTGGGCCTTAGCCACTGGTGGCGGCACCCATAAACAAAAATGATCTTCCAAGCTATCATCATCAATCGTATCATTGAGGACTCGGAGGAGGAGGATAGCCAGTCAACATAACAGCACAGGCACTCAGCATCAGCATCAGTCTTGAAGGGATGTGACATGTTAAAATCAATTAGTCTGTTATATCAGCATCAGGTGTGTGGTAGCTGGTGGTGATCCAAGACTGGTTCATCTTGATGAAAGTCAGTCGATCAACCGAGTCGGTGGACAGGCGCACCCTGTGATCCGTGACAAATCCTCCAGCAGCACTGAATGTGCGTTCCGAAAGAACGCTGGATGCAGGACAGGCCAGTAGCTCAATTGCATACTGTGCAAGCTCTGGCCAGTGATCCATCCTCAAGACCCAGTAAGCCAGAGGATTTTCGGTGGGGAAGGTGTCCAAGTCTGACCTTGCCCCTAGATATTCCTGCACCATGTTTATCAGACGCTGGCGATGGTTGCTGGAACCGATCATACTTTGGGGCTGCGGACTAAAGAATTGTCTGAACGCATCTGTCAGACGGCCACCTTCCCCACCGCTCCTTCTTTGACTGGCCGAAGCCTCAGCAACTCGTTGTCCAGGACCAGGAGTTTGTAACCTCCCAGTCTCTGGGAACGCGTTGCACAGACCTTTCTGCAAGGCCTCCCGGAGTTGTCTCATCCTCTGCTCCCTCTGCGAAGGTAACATAAGGTCCGCAACCTTACCCTTGTACCGTGGATCAAGGAGAGTGGCCAGCCAGTAATGGTCCCTCTCCTTGATCCGAAGAATACGAGGATCCTTCCGCAGACTTTGCAGGATCAGGGAGGCCATGCAGCGTAGGTTTGCTGAGGCATTCGCTCCGGAGTCCTCTGGGTCACTAAGGACGACATGATCCGCAGCCACCTCCTCCCAGCCACATACAAGTCCACTGGTTTCTTGGGACTGTAAATCATCCCTAAAAGACTGCTGCTGATGATGCTGAGTGCCAGCCTCCACCTCCATGCTGACACAATCCTCCTCCTCCTCCTCCTCCTCTTCCTGTGCGATGGGTGGGACAGAAGGAACACTGTCTGGGTAAAGGGGGCCTTGAGAGGCAAGGAAGTCCTCCTCTTCCTGCCTCTGTTCTGCCTCAAGTGCCCTGTCCATTATTCCACGCAGCGTGTGCTCCAACAGGTGGACAAGAGGTACAGTGTCACTGATGCATGCACTGTCACTGCTCACCATCCTCGTGGCCTCCTCAAATGGTGCCAGGACAGTGCATGCATCCCTGATCATGCCCCACTGGCGTGGAGAAAAAAAACCAAGGTCCCCTGACCCTGTCCTGGTGCCGTAGTCGCACAGGTACTCATTGATGGCCCTCTGCTGCGTGTGCAGCCGCTGCAGCATGGCCAACGTTGAGTTCCACCTGGTGGGCATGTCACATATAAGGCGGTTCTTGGGCAGGTTCAACTCCTTTTGCAGCTCAGCCAGGCGAGCACTGGCATTATAAGATCTGCGGAAATGCACACAGACTTTCCTGGCCTGCCTCAGGTCATCCTGTAAGCCCGGGTACCTGCCCAAGAACCGCTGCACCACCAGGTTAAGGACGTGAGCCACACAGGGCACATGGGTCAGTTGTCCCTGTCGGAGGGCGGAGAGGAGGTTGGTGCCATTGTCGCAAACCACCATTCCTGGCTTAAGCTGGCGTGGCGTCAACCACCTCTCGGCCTGGCCCTGCAGAGCAGACAGGACCTCTGCCCCAGTGTGGCTTCTGTCCCCCAAACACACCAGCGCAAGCACGGCATGGCATCTTTTTGCCTGCGTACTTGCGTAGCCCCGTGAACGGCTACGGAGCACCGCTGGTTCATAGGACAAACCACAGGAAGAGGCCATGGAGGAAGAAGAAGAGGAGGGGGTGGAGGAGAGAGGTGTGTCACAACCAGTAGTAGCATTTTGGAGGCGTGGCGGTGGAACAACCTCCAACACTACTGCACCTTGTCCTGCATCCTTCCCAGCTGCCAAAAGAGTGACCCAATGGGCCGTGAAAGAAAGGTAACGTCCCTGTCCATGCCTGCTGGACCATGAGTCAGCGGTAATATGCACCTTACCGCTGACCGCCCTGTCCAGCGAGGCCAAGACATTGCCTTCCACATGCCGGTAGAGAGCCGGAATAGCCTTCCGTGAGAAAAAGTGGCGTTTGGGAACCTGCCACTGAGGAACCGCACATTGCACAAACTCACGGAAGGGGGCCGAGTCTACCAACTGAAAAGGCAGCAGTTGAAGCGCTAGCAATTTAGCCAAGCTAGCATTCAACCGCTGGGCATGTGGATGGCTGGGAGTGAACTTCTTTCGACGGTCCAGCAGCTGGGGCAGGGAAATTTGCCTGCTAGAATCGGACGTCGGTGTACTGCTAGCAGAGTGGCCGCAAGTACTTGGCTGTGACACACCTAATTCTACACCTTCATTCCTCTCAGTGCATGTTTCAGAGAGGACTGAAGTTATAGTGGGGTTGGAGATCCCAGCTGATGCGGTGCAAGGAGAGGTCCGCTTTGTTCTTTGGTGTGGGTCTTTGAGGTAGGCTTGCCAACGAGCTGCATGGCAGGTCAACATATGTCTGGTCAGGCATGTGGTACCCAAGCGGCTGATGTTTTGGCCACGCGATATACGCTTGAGACATATGTTGCAAACAGCAGCTGTGCGATCTGATGCACTAGCCTCAAAAAAGGCCCACACCAAGGAACTTTTTGAATGACGGGCAGAGGCAGCGCCCTGCACAGGTGGAGCTCTGCGGTGTGATTCCGTCGGTGTACTGCCCTTACGCTGGCCACCAAAGGGCATCCTGCCTCGTTGGAGATGTGCCTCCTCCTCATCCTCCTCCTCCTCCTCTCTCCTATTAGGCACCCACGTGGAGTCAGTGACCTCATCATCCCCTCCCTCCTCATCACTGGAGCCAATCTGGCAGTATGCTGCAGCTGCTGGAACATGACTGCCAGATTGGTGTCCTTCTTGAGCATCCCCTCTGTCTGCTCTCACGCTACTGCCTTCCTGTAGCTGGGTTTCATCATCAGACCCTTCGAAACGCTGGGCATCCTCCTGGAGCATGTACCCAACACTGTGCTCAAACAGTTCGGGGGACTCCTCAGGAGGAGGACATGGTGGGTCTAGGGAAGGAGTGACTGATGATGAGTCTGACATTGATACCAGGGAAGAGGACGCTTTGGCAGCTGCTTTGCCAGTACCCTGAGCCTGGGTGAGAGAGGATGAGGAGGAGGAGGAGGGCTTGGTCATCCACTCTACCAAGTCTTCGGCATGATGTGGCTCAACATGTCCAGCTGCCGAAAAGAAGGACAAGCGTGTCCCATGGCCATGTGCTGATGACAATGCACCGCGTCCACGACCAGCACTGTTGCCCCCAGACACAGAGCCTGCTTGCCCTCTTTTATTGCCTCCTGACTGTCTGCCTCTCCTTGTTTGCCTTCCAGACATTCTAATAGATGGCCTGCAGGGAGATGGGAAAAAAGCAATAAGGGCTACCTTCAGGTGGCCTTCTCTGTCCCTTTACTTAAGGATTTCTAAATATGGTTGAGGATGATTGCTTTTGCACAGAATAGCACAACGACAATTTCCCTGACTGTCCAAAAAACAAGGATTTCAAAGATGGTTGATGAGGAATGCTTTAGCACACTATAGCACAAGGAGAATTCCCCTCACTTTCCTTCTTTGTCCCTAGAAACAAGGACTCGCACAGTGAAAGAAACTGACACTCTCCCTACCTAGAGTTTTCTGTCCCTAGAAAAAATGTTTTTTTAAAGCACACTATAGCACAAGGAGAATTCCCCTCACTTTCCTTCTTTGTCCCTAGAAACAAGGACTCGCACAGTGAAAGAAACTGACACTCTCCCTACCTAGAGTTTTCTGTCCCTAGAAAAAATGTTTTTTTAAAGCACACTATAGCACAAGGAGAATTCCCCTCACTTTCCTTCTTTGTCCCTAGAAACAAGGACTCGCACAGTGAAAGAAACTGACACTCTCCCTACCTAGAGTTTTCTGTCCCTAGAAAAAAAGTTTTTTTAAAGCACACTATAGCACAAGGAGAATTCCCCTCACTTTCCTTCTTTGTCCCTAGAAACAAGGACTCGCACAGTGAAAGAAACTGACACTCTCCCTACCTAGAGTTTTCTGTCCCTAGAAAAAATGTTTTTTTAAAGCACACTATAGCACAAGGAGAATTCCCCTCACTTTCCTTCTTTGTCCCTAGAAACAAGGACTCGCACAGTGAAAGAAACTGACACTCTCCCTACCTAGAGTTTTCTGTCCCTAGAAAAAATGTTTTTTTAAAGCACACTATAGCACAAGGAGAATTCCCCTCACTTTCCTTCTTTGTCCCTAGAAACAAGGACTCGCACAGTGAAAGAAACTGACACTCTCCCTACCTAGAGTTTTCTGTCCCTAGAAAAAATGTTTTTTTAAAGCACACTATAGCACAAGGAGAATTCCCCTCACTTTCCTTCTTTGTCCCTAGAAACAAGGACTCGCACAGTGAAAGAAACTGACACTCTCCCTACCTAGAGTTTTCTGTCCCTAGAAAAAATGTTTTTTTAAAGCACACTATAGCACAAGGAGAATTCCCCTCACTTTCCTTCTTTGTCCCTAGAAACAAGGACTCGCACAGTGAAAGAAACTGACACTCTCCCAACCTAGAGTTTTCTGTCCCTAGAAAAAATGTTTTTTTAAAGCACACTATAGCACAAGGAGAATTCCCCTCACTTTCCTTCTTTGTCCCTAGAAACAAGGACTCGCACAGTGAAAGAAACTGACACTCTCCCTACCTAGAGTTTTCTGTCCCTAGAAAAAATGTTTTTTTAAAGCACACTATAGCACAAGGAGAATTCCCCTCACTTTCCTTCTTTGTCCCTAGAAACAAGGACTCGCACAGTGAAAGAAACTGACACTCTCCCTACCTAGAGTTTTCTGTCCCTAGAAAAAATGTTTTTTTAAAGCACACTATAGCACAAGGAGAATTCCCCTCACTTTCCTTCTTTGTCCCTAGAAACAAGGACTCGCACAGTGAAAGAAACTGACACTCTCCCTACCTAGAGTTTTCTGTCCCTAGAAAAAATGTTTTTTTAAAGCACACTATAGCACAAGGAGAATTCCCCTCACTTTCCTTCTTTGTCCCTAGAAACAAGGACTTGCACAGTGAAAGAAACTGACACTCTCCCTACCTAGAGTTTTCTGTCCCTAGAAAAAATGTTTTTTTAAAGCACACTATAGCACAAGGAGAATTCCCCTCACTTTCCTTCTTTGTCCCTAGAAACAAGGACTCGCACAGTGAAAGAAACTGACACTCTCCCTACCTAGAGTTTTCTGTCCCTAGAAAAAATGTTTTTTTAAAGCACACTATAGCACAAGGAGAATTCCCCTCACTTTCCTTCTTTGTCCCTAGAAACAAGGACTCGCACAGTAAAACACACTGACACTCTCCCTACCTATCCTTCTCTTTCCCTAAACTAAAGGAATCCAGGTTAAGCAAGAAAGAAATAAATGTCACTGTCCCTGCCTATGCTTGTCTTTCCCTGCTCCGGAACACACTACACTAGGCCGCCGTGCTGGCGGCCTTTTATAGTGTGGGGCGTGTACTAAACACCCTCAGCAATAATTGGCCACAGGCATCCTGCCTGTGGCCAATCATTGCTCTCCTCGCTGCCGGCGCTGTGATTGGCCAAGCATGCGGGGTCACAGTGCATGCTTGGCCAATCACAGCGCCTGGATGACACTGCGATGGCGTAGTGCATTGTGGGCCGTTCGCGTCACTCGAATTTGGCGCGAACGGCCCAAATCGTTCGATCTTCGTCGAACGATCGAACAGCCGATGTTCGAGTCGAACGTATGTTCGACTCGAACACGAAGCTCATCCCTATTCACTATACAATCCAAAACTGTTGAGGCATGTTTAAGTAGTAAGTAGTACCTTTGTCTTTATATTGGCCCTATATAATCTCTTGTACAGCAAGACTAAGAGCGGAAGGGGCAACCTTGTTAGTAGTCTGTCTCTGCAGCATTGCCCAGTACCATCAACATCACATACAGAGTTTGCTGATAGGAGGAGAGAGCACAGGTATGACCTCATTGGTATGCTGATTCTTTGAAACCCAATCACAGTTGGAAAGGTGGGGGGGTGAGTAACTCCTTCACCAAACTGCATTTCATAAGAGGAGGTACAAAGGTACCTGGATGTACAGTGTTTAAATCTCAAGAACTAGCTAAAACAATTCACAGCCTTTGGCAGGTCAAATATTTCAGTCCTCTGCATTTCAGCCACATATGTATTTTCTTGTCCATAGTTCACATTTATCCCCGCCTGTGGCACCAATAACATCCTATATTCATGAGCATTTCCTAATGTGCCAGTTAACATTGTCTCCTATTCTAATTAACATGGCCCCTGTTCAAATTTAGCTTAACTTCCTGTATCAATTTCACCAAGTACTACTTAAAACCCAATTCTAGGCAAAACATTTTTTGGTTAGGATACAGTGGGATACCTCTATAGGGGTTTCATTGTTATGAACTGCTGGAGAGATTTCATCATATTTCCTGTCCAGTTGACTGAACATGAAGTGGGACTTTAGAAGGGACATAAAGAGAAATAAACACTTGACTTGTATCTTTCCCCACCCTAGAAAAATGTTTTGTTACTGTCTACGCTACCATAGAAGGGATTTTACTCACTTCCCGTTGTAGTCACAAAGGAAGTGAAGGAATATCTTCCCAATGGATACAACAATACAGACCAAGCAAAGTTTATATTCATTACCTACTCTATCAAATACTAAGGGCTTGCTTAAACCTTGTGTTTTTGTCACAGGTTAAGTCATGTGTCAAGGTTTGCCATTGTTTACCACTTGCCTACTGGGCACTTAAATCCCCTTGCTGCCCAGGCCAATTTTCAGCTTTCAGCGCTGTCGCATTTGATTAAGCACTGTGAACAAGAATCCCCCAACAAAGATGGCGGATTGATGCAGGTACTTCCCGGAGGTCAGAGCCGGGCGTGTCGAGTGCATCATGTACGATAAAAAGCGGTGAGTCAGCACGCCGCTCGTGCCCCTGGAAGACGTCATCTCTGACGAAACGGCGTAGGGAGTAGCAGCGTGCTGACGTCACCAACGAACGAACAACGCTATCCCGGAAGGACGGGCGGATAGTTTAAGCCGGCCGGCTTATTAACGATTTTACACACGCTTTTACAATACTACTCTTCTGTAAGTGTACTTTTATCCTTTTTAATTAAACTGTTTTGAAGTACTTCACTATAGTGGCCTTTATATCTCTTTTGGAATTATGCATCCGGGGATCATACTGAGGAGCCCTTAGTGTGGAGGAAGATAATCTTTGGTGATATACTATACAAAGACCCTTGGCGGGGGAAATAGCCACAGGTGTTTAAGATCTCTTTTACCAGGGATCCACATGAGCTGGTAAGGAGATTCGATATTGGTGGTGGAGGATCATTGCCTTATCAACACTTCACTTTTCCCTGGGTGTTTTAGTGTGAAGTCACCAATATTCACTCACCTAATAGAACATTTTTAACCAACGTTACCTTGGAACTTTCTTTATCATGAGATATGTCATTTCCCAGCTCTTTCTTGGACATTCATAGAGAAACTGCATGTCTATAGAATTTTTTTTTTTGAATATTGCAATGACTAACCGACATGGTTAGAAGTCACACAGTTCTCTTGATTTATTTGGTTTATATTCATTTTACAGTATTTAATTTTATTGCACATGGTGTATCACATTTATGTCACATTTACAAGGCATCATGTCTTGTTGTCACTAGTGTGTTATTGCCACGCAGCGCTACTGGTATTTTTTTCTATAGCGCTATATAAGTACCTGAAATGTTAAATGATATATGTTGGTGTTCATTGGCCAAAAAAGTTAATGTCAATTTTTTTAATCCATCTACATGCATTTTAAAGGGGTTTTGGTAAAAATGTTGGTGCACATCAATGCATCATGATGCACATTAAAATGCACCTCAAAAACACACTGCAATGTACCTTAATCCAGCCAACTAATCCTGCTTAACTTCTGTACCAATAAATCCATAATTGAAAAGCTTTTACTCCTCTGTAGAGCACAGTATGTCAAGGCTGATTATTCACATGATTATTTATTTTCTTTGTGACAACATTTGACTAATTTATGGCTAGCATTTACAATAAAGCTTTTTTTTCTTTGGTTTTCCCCTAATTTTACTTCCTGTTTTTTTTTTTTCCAATGTGTATTTATTGCAGGTTGTATTTTTGACAATGTATTTTGACATTTACTAGGCTTTGAAATGAGAAAGCCCAGCACCACCTTTTATGTTTAATGGCAGACTGTTTTAAAGAGGAAGTAAACTTCCTCTGCTCACATAAAAATAAGGCTTAGCTATAGGTAGTATAAATATCTCCTAAACGTGTACCGTTTGGGAGTTATTTACATTACATGCAGCCGGTGACATCACTGGCGCATGCGCTCTGAAGGAACGGTCACACGGGAAAGAACGCATTCGCGGGAGTGATGTCATCGCGGGCACTGGGCAATCACAGTGCCGTAGCCCATGAAAGCCCAGCATCGCTCTTAGGTTTTCTGGCAGACCGTTTTTATTTTGAGTTGTGGCATGTGGAAGCAGGGGAGGGGGGGTGGTCTTCTCTCTGCATCATTTAGGTTTCTCGACTCAGCTGCTATTTGAGACCTCAGCTGTTTTCTAGTCTTTCCAAGAGCTACATTTGCAGCTTGCCAGGGGTAAATATAAAAAAATGCAACATTTTTAAAAGTTGCATTAAAAAGAAATAAAAATGTAATGGTAATATTTTAGTACTGAAAACCTTGCCTCAGTAGAAGTCCTATGGTGACGAAACGCGTAAGCCGCGTGGCTTGGTCATGTCATTGCGTTACCCAGAAATGGAGGCGGATGCCATCTTGCTTGATCAGGAGTTGTTTATGGAGACATGTGCATGTTTTTTTACTCGTGTGAGTAGTACTCACTCTTAAAGTGTAACTCCACTCTTGTCGAGAAAAAAAAAATTCCCCTCTGGGTGATCTCTGTACATTGCAAGGTTTATAACAAACGTTGTGGCAGATTCCTAGTGTAGAGGGTATCGATATTTAGGGGGAGTGTTTGGGTGGTAAAATGGCCCAGATGCAAGAGGGTTTTATGGTTGTTTTGTTTGTGGAAGATATCAATGGTGTCCAGTTCCCTGCAGCCTCTGGGTGGCGCTGTCGCCTTGGGCTGGGATTGAACCACCATTGTAGGGCCGTGCCCTTTTTGTCCTCTCGCGGCAGTAGTGCGGCAGGGCGGGGAACCCGCTGTGCTTGCTGGGAGAGGGTATAAAGGGGGCGGACATCTTGCGCACGAGGAGTCCGAGCACCAGGCACCTTCAGCCTGGGGCTGCTGCCCGTTTGTCTGTGTCCAGGTGCCCTTGGCCTAGGCACGTGGAGTCGAGTTCCATCCCAGGCACCTTAAGCCTGGGGTGAGGTACTTTGCAAGAAGGCCTGGGGCCCAGTACCTTCCACAGGGTCCCGCGAGGGATGAAGTATTCCTAGGGTGTCCCCGGAATTGGGTGCCCGAATCCAGGGTGTAAGGGACCAGAGATGTAACCCTCCCGCAGAGCTGGTACAGCATAATGCCGGTGACGGTGTGGGCCTCTGGAGACCGTCCGGATGGATGTCTTTCCCTGACAGGGGCCATTTATCCTAACAGAGGTATTCTATGTTCTTGTGGTCAGTGGCGGGGATCCAACTGAACCTGGTCGGTGGCAGAGACCTATCATCAAGGTCTGTGGCATAGGCCTCTACTTTCCCCAAGGTTTGTGGCAGAAACCAAATTCACAGTCGGTGGCAGCGACTGTGCGCCAAGCCTGTTTGCACTATACGGAACAGGAGAGAACTTTAATTCTTTGATTGTGCCTGGACCTTCTCCTTCTCACACCTGTCTGTTCTTCAAGTTCAACCAGTCTACTATTTGTTGCTCTAACAGAATAAATAAGTGTTGGACTTAATTGGTGTGGAACTCAAGTTACTGGGAGCTAAGTGCCCCTGCCTGTGACAATGGCAATCATATTCCACAAGAGAAGCTGAATCTCCGGACGTGAACACAGACCCGAAGGTAAAAGGTTTAGCTCGCACCTCTGCATAATACACATCAGAGGGCACGAGCTGGTGGTGCGTCCCCCCATTCTTCTCCCTGGTACCCCTAGACGAGTCAGCCAGCTGCAAAGAGAGAAAGAGGGAGAAGTGGGAAAAGGGGGTGCCTCTACACTACCTTTTGTTATTCTGAAGAAATCCCTCTGTGATTCTCTGTGCCTCTGTTCTGTGGGTCTAATGGAAGTGGTTTCATAACTAACTGTCAGGTGTGCAGCTGCAGAGCACTAATGAGGATATCTGCTGTGCCTGCATCCCTTTAGACGTGTTCCTATTGAAAGTATCTCTCCAAAAATGACATTTTTGTTGCAATTTTTTTCCCCCACGAAAGTGGAGTTACCCTTTGAATAAAAGTTTGTTTTAAAGTTTCACACTATCTAGCGCTCTTTATTCACATGCACAACACATTTGGAGTTGCTGATACTGTGACGGGAGTCACTTTGGGTGGGGGGCCCATAGAACCCAGAATCCCTTGGATTGGTTGGGAAACCCTTGTTTCAGCTCCCCATGTACCTCCTATGTCTAAGTCACCCTGTGTCCATTAGGGGCACAGGGTGACTGAGAAAAATGATGGACAGCTGTTTAATGGACAATGAGAAGGTGGTTACTTAAATGTAACAGTAATATTTATCCACAATATCTCCCAGGATATATATAAAGACTACTCCTGGTTTCTTTGATTCTGAGTTCTATGCCCCCCCGCCCGAAGTGACTCCCGTCACAGATACCTTTCTGGATTTACATCCTGAGACATCATCCTGAAGGTTGTGCTTTCTGGTACGAATATTGCTAGAGGGAGCAAGTCCCCAAAAGCCTGTTTGTCCCACCTATATTTAGGGGGTCCATGAACTCTGGTAAGAGGACATCTTATTAGGGTGTTGGTGATTGGCCTCTTTGCTGAAGGGAAGGAGATAACATCAATCTGTGTGGACTGCTTTCACTGATTACGATATATTGACTACATTATATATTAAAATTAGTTTACCAATTCCGGGGGGCAACCCCTCACATCCACATCCTTATATAGTAACGTATCCAAACTACTAAAAACACATCTCTAAGGAAAACTATATATTGACTACAATATTTTTTTAGCGCAACACTTTGTGTTTTATTTTATATTGTGTTTATATTTTAGTACTGAACATAATAAATACAATACATAAATATACAAAATACAAACACTATGGTTTGCCTCTAAGACAAGCTTTGAGATAGGGTTCATTTTCTCAGCTGTTTCTACTGTTCTCACTGAAACTTGAAAAGCCCAAAAAACGTAATAACGTCTCAGTGTATTGCTCCAGAAATAAAATGACTTGTGTTTAATCAAGAACAGATATGCACAAGCGTTATCCTGGCTACAAAATGATCCATGTGCCAGCTCTCATTTGCAGCGAGCTAGTGAGCTGAGCTGATATAATACCCCCTTTAATTTCCTGCATGTCCTGTACAGCGGGATCGTCACGCCGGTCCTTGAGGCTGTTGCTAGGCGATGAAGCCGGCTGCTGGAGAATCTTCCATGATTTGTTCATGACAGGTCAACGAGTGATTTTGAATTACACTGGCTGCTAAGATAACCAGAGATTTGGAAGTTGCGTTCTCTCGTTGACCTTGAATCCTGAACAAACTTTTTTTTTTTTTTTAAACTTTAGAGTTGGGCGTACAAACAGACAGTTTCTACATTTCAGGCCATCATGCTGACTTATAGGCAATTGGAGACCTGAGCGCTATATGTGGCTTTGGGAAATAAGAGTCACCAGAAGCCTGCATAAGCAAAGAGGTAACTTTTTGTTGCAGTGATATTTGGAGTATCTTGGTGACAAAAGATTAGCTTTCAAAAATTTGCCTTGTTTGCGATGTGAGGATTGGTGGTCCATAAATACGTGTGTGCTAATGAATATCATACATGTAAATCAGTGGTCCACAAACTGTGGCCCGGGGGCCGGATGTGGCCCTTTGCTCACCTTCTTGGGGCACTATTCCTCCCACTGACCCCCAACAATGGGGCAAAGTTCCTTCTACTGACATCAACAATGGGACACTATTTCACCCATTAATGGGGCACTATTCCTCAAACTGACACTAACGATTAGGAGCTATTCCTCCCATTTACACCAATGATGGGACACTATTCCTCCCATTTACACCAATGATGGGACACTATTCCTCCCATTGATACCAATGATAGGATGCTATTCCTCCCACTGAAACCAATGATGGGGCACGATTTCTCCCATTAATACCAATGGTTCACTATTCCTCTCACTGACACCATTGATGGGCACTATTCCTTCCACTGACACCAATGTCGGTCACAATTCCTCCCACTGCCACCAAAGATGCGTTATTTACTCCCACTGCTGCCAAGACCATTTCTGTTCCCAATGACCACAGACTGTGTCCCCCCCTACATAAACTAGCTGCCCTTTGTTTAAAAAGTTTGGAGACCTTTGCTGTAGATGAATGCTGCATGGTATTAAAACAGCGACCTGGGGCCAAATGCGGTCATTTGCTTGCCTTCTTGCAGCCCTTGGGGCACTATTCCTCCCACTTACCCCAACAATGGGGCGTAGTTCCTGCTACTGACATCAACAATGGGACACTATTCCTCCCACTGATACCAATGACGGGTCACTATTGCTCTCACTGGCACCATTGAGGGGCACTATTCCTCCTACTGACACCAATGATGGAGCACTATTCCTCCTATTGATACCAATGATAGGATACTATTCCTCCCACTGATGCCAATGGTGGGTCACTATTCCTCTCACTGATACCAGTGATGGGCACTATTCCTCTCACTGACCCCAACAATGGGGCATAGTTCCTGCTACTGAAATCAACAATGGGGCACTATTTTTCCCACTGATAACAAGGTTGGAGCACTATTCCTCCCACTGGCAACAACGATGGGTCACTATACCTCTCACTGACACCATTGATGGGTAGGGATGGGCCGAACACCCCCGGTTCGGTTTCCATCCAGAACATGCGAACGAACCGAAAGTTTGCGCGAACATTCGAACACCGTTAAAGTCTATGGGACTCGAACGTGAGAAATCAAAAGGGCGAATTATAAAGGCTAATATGCGAGTTATTGTCCTAAAAAGGGTTTGAGGACCCGGGTCCTGCCCCAGGGGACATGTATCAATGCAATTTTTTTTTTTAAAAACTACAGTTTTTTCGGGGGCAGTGATTTTAATGATGCTTAAAGTGAAAATATAAAAGTGAAATATTCCTTTAAATATCATACCTGGAGGGTGTCTATAGTATGCCTGTAAAGTGGCACGTGTTTCCCGTGTTTAGAACAGTCCCTGCACAAAATGACATTTCTAAAGGAATAAAAGTCATTTAAAACTGCTTGCGGCTTTAATGTAATGTTGGGTCCCAGCAATATAGATAAAAATTAATGCAAAAAACGGCATGGGTTTCCCCCCTCCACCCCCAGCCCATTACCAGGCCCGTTGGGTCTTGTATGGATATTAAGGGGAACCCCGCATTCCAAATTAAATAAAGAAAAGGCGTGAGGCCCTCAGGCCCTATATACTCTGAACAGCAGTATACAGGTGGTCCCAAGAAAAACAGGGACTGTAGGTTTGTTTTTAAGTTGAATCTGTTTGTAATTTGGAACAGGTATATTTTGTAAGTGTAGCTCCAGCCAAAAAATCAATTTTTAAGCTTTTTGGATATCATAGGATAGGGTTATCATCACTCCTGTAACATTTATTTTGCTGTCTGTGCCCCTGTTCAGAAGATTTCACCTCACTTTCTGTCCAAATGACAATTGGATTTTGAAAATGTTTTTTTTTTAGGGAAACAAGGATTGGTGATAAAGCATCAGTGGAGACACCATTTTCCCATATTAACTCTTACAGGAGACAATTTCCCTTCCCAGGGGTAGATTTCCTCTCACTTCCTGTTGTCTCCCTCTGCTTGTAAGTCGGATGTTTGAAAGTAAGGGACCGCCTGTAAATACTATACGGCCTGCCCTATATACTCTGCAGAAAATTAAGCCTTAGGTGTTGGTGGTACCAGAACACTGTAAGCCCTCACAGTTACTCTTGGTGGGTGCTGGAACGGGCCCTGATGTGAAATATTAGATCAACAATTTTAATTAAACGCCCCTGTTAAACAGGGGCAGAAAAATTGGGCCTTAGGCACTGGTGCTGGTGCCACAACACTGCAACCCCTCACGGATACTCTAGCTGAGCGCAGGAACGAGCCCTGCTGCAAAATATTACAGCAAAAATTGTAATTACACGCCCCTGTTAAACAGGGGCAGAAAAATTGGGCCTTAGGCACTGGTGCTGGTGCCACAACACTGCAACCCTTCACATATACTGTAGTTGAGCACAGGAGCAAGCCCTGCTGCAAAATATTACGGCAAAAATTTTAATTACACACCCCTGTTAAACAGGGGCAGAAAAATTGGGCCTTAGCCACTGGTGGTGGTGCCCAGAAACAAAAATGTTCTTAGAAGCTATAAACATGAACATTGAGGAGGAATAGGATAGTCACTCAGCATAACAGGATAGTCACTTAGCATCAGCATAGGCAGTCTTCAAGGGATCTCACATTCATAAACAAATTAATCGGTTACATCAGCATCAGGTGCTTGGTAGCTGGTGATCCAAGACTGATTATTTTTTATGAAGGTGAGCCGATCAACCGAGTCGGTGGACAGGCGCACTCTGTGATCGGTTACAAAGCCTGCAGCAGCATTGAATGTGCGTTCTGAAAGAACGCTGGATGCACGACAGGCTAGTAGTTCAATTGCATACTGTGCAAGCTCTGGCCAGTGATCCATCCTCAAGACCCAGTAACCCAGTGGATTTTCGGTTGGAAAGGTCCTCAAGTCTGATCTTGCCCCTAGGTATTCCTGCACCATGTTAATCAGACACTGGCCATGGTTGCTGGAACCGATCAGACCTTGGGGCTGCAGACTAAAAAATTGTCTGAACGCATCGGTCAGGCGGCCACCTTCTCCACTGCTACTTCTGTGACTGACCGAAGCCTCAGCAACACGTTGTCCAGGACCAGGAATTTGTAACCTCCCAGGCTCTGGAAACGCATTGCTCAAACCTTTCTGCAAGGCCTCCCGAAGATGTTTCATCCTCTACTCCTTCTGCGACGGCTGGATAAGTTCCGTAACCTTACCCTTGTAACGTGGATCAAGAAGGGTTGCCAGCCAGTAATGATCCCTCTCCTTGATACCACAAATCTGAGGGTCCTTTCACAGGCTTTGCAGGATCAGGGAGGCCATGCAGCGTAGGTTTGCTGAGGCATTCGGTCCAGAGTCCTCTGGGTCACTAAGGACGACATGATCCTCAGCCACCTCCTCTTAGCCACGTACAAGTCCATGGGTTTCTGGGGACTTAAAACGATCCCTTGAAGACTGCTGCTGATGCTGAGTGCTAGGCTCCACCTCCATGCTGAAACAATCCTCCTCTTCCTCTTCCTGTGAGATCGGCGGGCCCGCAGGAATACTGTCTGGCTAAAAGGGGCCTTGAGAGGTAAGGAAGTCCTCCTCTTCCTCCCTCTGTTCTGCCTCAAGTGCCCTGTCTATTATTCCATGCAGCATGTGCTCCAACAGGTAGACAAGAGGGATAGTATCACTGATGCATACACTGTCACTGCTCACCATCCTTGTGGCCTTCTCAAATGGTGACAGGACAGTGCATGCATCCTTGATCATGAGCCACTGGCGTGGCGAAAAAAAGCCAAGCTCCCCTGACCCTAACCTGGTGCCATACTCGCACAGGTACTCATTGATGGCCTCTGCTGCATGTGCACCCGCTGCAGCATTGCCAACGTTGAGTTCCACCTGGTGGGCATGTCAAAGATGAGGCGGTTCTTGGGCAGGTTGTATTCCTTTTGGAGGTCAGACAGCCGAGCACTGGCAATCTATGACCGGCGGAAATGCCACAGAAATGCCCACCTGCACAAGAACCGCTGCACCACCAAACTAAGGACGTGAGCCAAACAGGGCACATGGGTCAGGTGTCCCAGTCAGAGGGCGGAGAGGAGGTTGGTGCCAATGTCGCAAACCACCATTCTTGGCTGAAGTTGGCGTGGCGTCAACCACCTCTGAGCCTGCCCCTGCAGAGCTGTCAGAATCTCTGCCCCAGTGTGGCTCCTGTCCCCTAAACAGACCAACTCAAGCACCGCTTATAGTGATGAGCCGAACACCCCCGGGTTCGGTTCGCACCAGAACCCGCAAACGGACCGAAAGTTCGTACGAACATTAGAACCCTATTAAATACAATGGATGCGAACGTTCAAATTCTAAAGTGCTAATTATAACGACTATTATGCATGTTATTGTCCTAAAAAGGGTTTGGGAACCCGGGTTCTGCACCAGGGGACATGTATCAATGCAAAAAGAAGTTTTAAAAACGGTCGTTTTTCGGGAGCAGTCATTTTAATGATGCATAAAGTGAAAAAAAAAAAGTCAAATATTCCTTTAAATATCGTACCTGGGGGGTGTCTAAAGTATGCCTGTGAAGTGCCACGTGTTTCCCGTGTTTAGAACTGTCCCTGCACAAAATGACACTTCTAAAGGAAAAAAAAGCCATTTAAAACTGCTTGCGGCTTTAATGTAATGTCTGGTCCCGGTAATATGGATGAAAATCTTTAAGAAAAATGGCATAGCTACCCCATGACCCCCCCCCCTACCCCAGCCCATTACCAGCCCCTTTGGGTCTTGTATGGATATTAAGGGGAACCCCGCACATAAAATAAAAAAGGCCCTATATACTCTGAACAGCCGTATACAGGCGGTGCATACAAGACAGGGACTGTAGGTTTGTTCTTATGTAGAATCTGTTTGTAATTTTGAACAGGTACATTGTTTAAGTGTAGCTCCAGCCCAAAAATCTATTTGTAAACTTTTTGGAAAACATAGGTAAGGGTTATCACCCCTGTAACATTTGTTTTGCTGTCTGTGCCCCTGTTCAGAACATTTCACCTCACTTTCCGTCCCAATGACAACTGTTTTTGAAATGTGGTGTTTTTCTTGAAACAAGGATTGGTGATAAAGCATCAGTACAGAGGAGACACCTTTCTCCCATATTAATTCTTACAGGAGAGAATTTTCCTTCCTAGGGGTAGATTTCCTCTCACTTCCTGTTGTCTTCTTGCGTTTGCAAGTAGGAGTCGTTTGTAAGTTGGATGTTTGAAAGTAGGGACCTGCTGTATATACTCTGCAGAAATAGGCCCCTTAGTTGTTGGTGTTGGCACAACACTGTAAGCACTCACAGTTACTCTTGGTTGGTGCTGGAACGCCCTGCTGTCAACTATTATATCAGGAATTGTAATTACATATAATTGTTGAACAGTGGTAGTAAAAATTGGGCCTTTGATGGTGGTGCTGGTGCCACAACACTGTAAGCCCTGACAGTTACTCTTGGTGGGTGCAGCAATGGGCCCTGCTGTGAATTATTAGATCAAGAATTGTAATTGCATGCCCCTGTTGAACAGGGGCTGAAAAATTGGGCCTTTCGTGGTGGTGGTGGTGGTGGTGGTGTTGCCACAACACTGTAAGCCCTCAGAGTTACTCTTGGTGGGTGCAGGAATGGGCCCTGCTGTGAATTATTAGATCAAGAATTGTAATTACATGCCCCTTTTGAACAGGGGCTGAAAAATTGGGCCTTTCGTGGTGGTGGTGGTGGTGGCGTTGCCACAAAACTGTAAGCCCTCAGAGTTACTCTTGGTGGGTGCAGCAATGGGCCCTGCTGTGAATTATTAGATCAAGAATTGTAATTACATGCCCCTGTTGAACAGGGGCTGAAAAATTGGGCCTTAGGCACTGGTGGCACAACACTACAACCCCTCACAGATACTGTACTTGGAGCACAGCAATGAGCCCTGTTGCAAAGTATTGCTTCAAAAATTGTAATGACACGCCCCTGTTAAACAGGGGCTGAAAAATTGGGCCTTAGGCACTGGTGCCACAACACTCCAACCCCTCACAGATACTGTACTTGGAGCACAGCAATGAGCCCTATGGCAAATTATTGCTAAAAAAATTGTAATTACACGCCCCTGTAAAACAGGGGCTGAAAAATTGGGCCTTAGCCACTGGTGGCGGCACCCATAAACAAAAATGATCTTCCAAGCTATCATCATCAATCGTATCATTGAGGACTCGGAGGAGGAGGATAGCCAGTCAACATAACAGCACAGGCACTCAGCATCAGCATCAGTCTTGAAGGGATGTGACATGTTAAAATCAATTAGTCTGTTATATCAGCATCAGGTGTGTGGTAGCTGGTGGTGATCCAAGACTGGTTCATCTTGATGAAAGTCAGTCGATCAACCGAGTCGGTGGACAGGCGCACCCTGTGATCCGTGACAAATCCTCCAGCAGCACTGAATGTGCGTTCCGAAAGAACGCTGGATGCAGGACAGGCCAGTAGCTCAATTGCATACTGTGCAAGCTCTGGCCAGTGATCCATCCTCAAGACCCAGTAAGCCAGAGGATTTTCGGTGGGGAAGGTGTCCAAGTCTGACCTTGCCCCTAGATATTCCTGCACCATGTTTATCAGACGCTGGCGATGGTTGCTGGAACCGATCATACTTTGGGGCTGCGGACTAAAGAATTGTCTGAACGCATCGGTCAGACGGCCACCTTCCCCACCGCTCCTTCTTTGACTGGCCGAAGCCTCAGCAACTCGTTGTCCAGGACCAGGAGTTTGTAACCTCCCAGTCTCTGGGAACGCGTTGCACAGACCTTTCTGCAAGGCCTCCCGGAGTTGTCTCATCCTCTGCTCCCTCTGCGACGGTAACATAAGGTCCGCAACCTTACCCTTGTACCGTGGATCAAGGAGAGTGGCCAGCCAGTAATGGTCCCTCTCCTTGATCCGAAGAATACGAGGATCCTTCCGCAGACTTTGCAGGATCAGGGAGGCCATGCAGCGTAGGTTTGCTGAGGCATTCGCTCCGGAGTCCTCTGGGTCACTAAGGACGACATGATCCGCAGCCACCTCCTCCCAGCCACGTACAAGTCCACTGGTTTCTTGGGACTGTAAATCATCCCTAAAAGACTGCTGCTGATGATGCTGAGTGCCAGCCTCCACCTCCATGCTGACACAATCCTCCTCCTCCTCCTTCTCCTCCTCCTCTTCCTGTGCGATGGGTGGGACAGAAGGAACACTGTCTGGGTAAAGGGGGCCTTGAGAGGCAAGGAAGTCCTCCTCTTCCTGCCTCTGTTCTGCCTCAAGTGCCCTGTCCATTATTCCACGCAGCGTGTGCTCCAACAGGTGGACAAGAGGTACAGTGTCACTGATGCATGCACTGTCACTGCTCACCATCCTCGTGGCCTCCTCAAATGGTGCCAGGACAGTGCATGCATCCCTGATCATGCCCATCTGGCTTGGAGAAAAAAAAACAAGGTCCCCTGACCCTGTCCTGGTGCCGTAGTCGCACAGGTACTCATTGATGGCCCTCTGCTGCGTGTGCAGCCGCTGCAGCATGGCCAACGTTGAGTTCCACCTGGTGGGCATGTCACATATAAGGCGGTTCTTGGGCAGGTTCAACTCCTTTTGCAGCTCAGCCAGGCGAGCACTGGCATTATAAGATCTGCGGAAATGCACACAGACTTTCCTGGCCTGCCTCAGGACATCCTGTAAGCCCGGGTACCTGCCCAAGAACCGCTGCACCACCAGGTTAAGGACGTGAGCCACACAGGGCACATGGGTCAGTTGTCCCTGTCGGAGGGCGGAGAGGAGGTTGGTGCCATTGTCGCAAACCACCATTCCTGGCTTAAGCTGGCGTGGCGTCAACCACCTCTCGGCCTGGCCCTGCAGAGCAGACAGGACCTCTGCCCCAGTGTGGCTTCTGTCCCCCAAACACACCAGCTCAAGCACGGCATGGCATCTTTTTGCCTGCGTACTTGCGTAGCCCCTTGAACGCCTACGGAGCACCGCTGGTTCCGAGGACAAACCACAGGAAGAGGCCATGGAGGAAGAAGAAGAGGAGGGGGTGGAGGAGAGAGGTGTGTCACAACCAGTAGTAGAATTTTGGAGGCGTGGCGGTGGAACAACCTCCAACACTACTGCACCTTGTCCTGCATCCTTCCCAGCTGCCAAAAGAGTGACCCAATGGGCCGTGAAAGAAAGGTAACGTCCCTGTCCATGCCTGCTGGACCATGAGTCAGCGGTAATATGCACCTTACCACTGACCGCCCTGTCCAGCGAGGCCAAGACATTGCCTTCCACATGCCGGTAGAGAGCCGGAATAGCCTTCCGTGAGAAAAAGTGGCGTTTGGGAACCTGCCACTGAGGAACCGCACATTGCACAAACTCACGGAAGGGGGCCGAGTCTACCAACTGAAAAGGCAGCAGTTGAAGCGCTAGCAATTTAGCCAAGCTAGCATTCAACCGCTGGGCATGTGGATGGCTGGGAGTGAACTTCTTTCGACGGTCCAGCAGCTGGGGCAGGGAAATTTGCCTGCTAGAATCGGACGTCGGTGTACTGCTAGCAGAGTGGCCGCAAGTACTTGGCTGTGACACACCTAATTCTACACCTTCATTCCTCTCAGTGCATGTTTCAGAGAGGACTGAAGTTATAGTGGGGTTGGAGATCCCAGCTGATGTGGTGCAAGGAGAGGTCCGCTTTGTTCTTTGGTGTGGGTCTTTGAGGTAGGCTTACCAACGAGCTGCATGGCAGGTCAACATATGTCTGGTCAGGCATGTGGTACCCAAGCGGCTGATGTTTTGGCCACGCGATATACGCTTGAGACATATGTTGCAAACAGCAGCTGTGCGATCTGATGCACTAGCCTCAAAAAAGGCCCACACCAAAGAACTTTTTGAATGACGGGCAGAGGCAGCGCCCTGCACAGGCGGAGCTCTGCGGTGTGATTCCGTCGGTGTACTGCCCTTACGCTGGCCACCAAAGGGCATCCTGCCTCGTTGGAGATTTGCCTCCTCCTCATCCTCCTCCTCCTCCTCTCTCCTATTAGGCACCCACGTGGAGTCAGTGACCTCATCATCCCCTCCCTCCTCATCACTGGAGCCAATCTGGCAGTATGCTGCAGCTGCTGGAACATGACTGCCAGATTGGTGTCCTTCTTGAGCATCCCCTCTGTCTGCTCTCACGCTACTGCCTTCCTGTAGCTGGGTTTCATCATCAGACCCTTCGAAACGCTGGGCATCCTCCTGGAGCATGTACCCAACACTGTGCTCAAACAGTTCGGGGGACTCCTCAGGAGGAGGACATGGTGGGTCTAGGGAAGGATCGACTGATGATGAGTCTGACATTGATACCAGGGAAGAGGACGCTTTGGCAGCTGCTTTTCCAGTACCCTGAGCCTGGGTGAGAGAGGATGAGGAGGAGGAGGAGGGCTTGGTCATCCACTCTACCAAGTCTTCGGCATGATGTGGCTCAACATGTCCAGCTGCCGAAAAGAAGGACAAGCGTGTCCCATGGCCATGTGCTGATGACAATGCACCACGTCCACGACCAGCACTGTTGCCCCCAGACACAGAGCCTGCTTGCCCTCTTTTATTGCCTCCTGACTGTCTGCCTCTCCTTGTTTGCCTTCCAGACATTCTAAAAGATGGCCTGCAGGGAGATGGGAAAAAAGCAATAAGGGCTACCTTCAGGTGTCCTTCTCTGTCCCTTTACTTAAGGATTTCTAAATATGGTTGAGGATGATTGCTTTTGCACAGAATAGCACAACGACAATTTCCCTGACTGTCCAAAAAAACAAGGATTTCAAAGATGGTTGATGAGGAATGCTTTAGCACACTATAGCACAAGGAGAATTTCCCTCACTGTCCTTCCCTGTCCCTAGAAACAAGGATTATCACAGTGAAAGAAACTGACACTCTTCCTACCTATAGTTTTCTGTGCCTAGAAAAAATGTTTTTTTAAAGCACACTATAGCACAAGGAGAATTTTCCTCACTGTCCTTCCCTGTCCCTAGAAACAAGGATTATCACAGTGAAAGAAACTGACACTCTCCCTACCTATAGTTTTCTGTCCCTAGAAAAAATGTTTTTTTAAAGCACACTATAGCACAAGGAGAATTTCCCTCACTTTCCTTCTTTGTCCCTAGAAACAAGGATTATCACAGTGAAAGAAACTGACACTCTTCCTACCTATAGTTTTCTGTCCCTAGAAAAAATGTTTTTTTAAAGCACACTATAGCACAAGGAGAATTCCCTCACTGTCCTTCCCTGTCCCTAGAAACAAGGATTCGCACAGTAAAACACACTGACACTCTCCCTACCTATAGTTTTCTGTCCCTAGAAAAAATGTTTTTTTAAAGCACACTATAGCACAAGGAGAATTCCCTCACTGTCCTTCCCTGTCCCTAGAAACAAGGATTCGCACAGTAAAACACACTGACACTCTCCCTACCTATAGTTTTCTGTCCCTAGAAAAAATGTTTTTTTAAAGCACACTATAGCACAAGGAGAATTCCCTCACTGTCCTTCCCTGTCCCTAGAAACAAGGATTCGCACAGTAAAACACACTGACACTCTCCCTACCTATAGTTTTCTGTCCCTAGAAATTTTTTTTTTTAAAGCACACTATAGCACAAGGAGAATTCCCTCACTGTCCTTCCCTGTCCCTAGAAACAAGGATTATCACAGTGAAAGAAACTGACACTCTTCCTACCTATAGTTTTCTGTCCCTAGAAAAAATGTTTTTTTAAAGCACACTATAGCACAAGGAGAATTCCCTCACTGTCCTTCCCTGTCCCTAGAAACAAGGATTCGCACAGTAAAACACACTGACACTCTCCCTACCTATAGTTTTCTGTCCCTAGAAAAAATGTTTTTTTAAAGCACACTATAGCACAAGGAGAATTCCCTCACTGTCCTTCCCTGTCCCTAGAAACAAGGATTCGCACAGTAAAACACACTGACACTCTCCCTACCTATAGTTTTCTGTCCCTAGAAAAAATGTTTTTTTAAAGCACACTATAGCACAAGGAGAATTCCCTCACTGTCCTTCCCTGTCCCTAGAAACAAGGATTCGCACAGTAAAACACACTGACACTCTCCCTACCTATAGTTTTCTGTCCCTAGAAAAAAATGTTTTTTTAAAGCACACTATAGCACAAGGAGAATTCCCTCACTGTCCTTCCCTGTCCCTAGAAACAAGGATTATCACAGTGAAAGAAACTGACACTCTTCCTACCTATAGTTTTCTGTCCCTAGAAAAAATGTTTTTTTAAAGCACACTATAGCACAAGGAGAATTTTCCTCACTTTCCTTCCCTGTCCCTAGAAATAAGGATTATCACAGTGAAAGAAACTGACACTCTTCCTACCTATAGTTTTCTGTCCCTAGAAAAAATGTTTTTTTAAAGCACACTATAGCACAAGGAGAATTTCCCTCACTGTCCTTCCCTGTCCCTAGAAACAAGGATTATCACAGTGAAAGAAACTGACACTCTTCCTACCTATAGTTTTCGGTCCCTAGAAAAAATGTTTTTTTAAAGCACACTATAGCACAAGGAGAATTCCCTCACTGTCCTTCCCTGTCCCTAGAAACAAGGATTCGCACAGTAAAACACACTGACACTCTCCCTACCTATAGTTTTCTGTCCCTAGAAAAAATGTTTTTTTAAAGCACACTATAGCACAAGGAGAATTCCCTCACTGTCCTTCCCTGTCCCTAGAAACAAGGATTCGCACAGTAAAACACACTGACACTCTCCCTACCTATAGTTTTCTGTCCCTAGAAAAAAATGTTTTTTTAAAGCACACTATAGCACAAGGAGAATTCCCTCACTGTCCTTCCCTGTCCCTAGAAACAAGGATTATCACAGTGAAAGAAACTGACACTCTTCCTACCTATAGTTTTCTGTCCCTAGAAAAAATGTTTTTTTAAAGCACACTATAGCACAAGGAGAATTTTCCTCACTTTCCTTCCCTGTCCCTAGAAATAAGGATTATCACAGTGAAAGAAACTGACACTCTTCCTACCTATAGTTTTCTGTCCCTAGAAAAAATGTTTTTTTAAAGCACACTATAGCACAAGGAGAATTCCCTCACTGTCCTTCCCTGTCCCTAGAAACAAGGATTATCACAGTGAAAGAAACTGACACTCTTCCTACCTATAGTTTTCTGTCCCTAGAAAAAATGTTTTTTTAAAGCACACTTTAGCACAAGGAGAATTTTCCTCACTTTCCTTCTTTGTCCCTAGAAACAAGGATTATCACAGTGAAAGAAACTGACACTCTTCCTACCTATAGTTTTCTGTCCCTAGAAAAAATGTTTTTTTAAAGCACACTATAGCACAAGGAGAATTTCCCTCACTTTCCTTCTTTGTCCCTAGAAACAAGGATTATCACAGTGAAAGAAACTGACACTCTTCCTACCTATAGTTTTCTGTCCCTAGAAAAAATGTTTTTTTAAAGCACACTATAGCACAAGGAGAATTCCCTCACTGTCCTTCCCTGTCCCTAGAAACAAGGATTCGCACAGTAAAACACACTGACACTCTCCCTACCTATAGTTTTCTGTCCCTAGAAAAAATGTTTTTTTAAAGCACACTATAGCACAAGGAGAATTCCCTCACTGTCCTTCCCTGTCCCTAGAAACAAGGATTCGCACAGTAAAACACACTGACACTCTCCCTACCTATAGTTTTCTGTCCCTAGAAAAAATGTTTTTTTAAAGCACACTATAGCACAAGGAGAATTTCCCTCACTTTCCTTCTTTGTCCCTAGAAACAAGGATTATCACAGTGAAAGAAACTGACACTCTTCCTACCTATAGTTTTCTGTCCCTAGAAAAAATGTTTTTTTAAAGCACACTATAGCACAAGGAGAATTCCCTCACTGTCCTTCCCTGTCCCTAGAAACAAGGATTCGCACAGTAAAACACACTGACACTCTCCCTACCTATAGTTTTCTGTCCCTAGAAAAAATGTTTTTTTAAAGCACACTATAGCACAAGGAGAATTCCCTCACTGTCCTTCCCTGTCCCTAGAAACAAGGATTCGCACAGTAAAACACACTGACACTCTCCCTACCTATAGTTTTCTGTCCCTAGAAAAAATGTTTTTTTAAAGCACACTATAGCACAAGGAGAATTCCCTCACTGTCCTTCCCTGTCCCTAGAAACAAGGATTCGCACAGTAAAACACACTGACACTCTCCCTACCTATAGTTTTCTGTCCCTAGAAAAAATGTTTTTTTAAAGCACACTATAGCACAAGGAGAATTCCCTCACTGTCCTTCCCTGTCCCTAGAAACAAGGATTCGCACAGTAAAACACACTGACACTCTCCCTACCTATAGTTTTCTGTCCCTAGAAAAAATGTTTTTTTAAAGCACACTATAGCACAAGGAGAATTCCCTCACTGTCCTTCCCTGTCCCTAGAAACAAGGATTCGCACAGTAAAACACACTGACACTCTCCCTACCTATAGTTTTCTGTCCCTAGAAAAAATGTTTTTTTAAAGCACACTATAGCACAAGGAGAATTCCCTCACTGTCCTTCCCTGTCCCTAGAAACAAGGATTCGCACAGTAAAACACACTGACACTCTCCCTGCCTATAGTTTTCTGTCCCTAGAAAAAATGTTTTTTTAAAGCACACTATAGCACAAGGAGAATTCCCTCACTGTCCTTCCCTGTCCCTAGAAACAAGGATTCGCACAGTAAAACACACTGACACTCTCCCTACCTATAGTTTTCTGTCCCTAGAAAAAATGTTTTTTTAAAGCACACTATAGCACAAGGAGAATTCCCTCACTGTCCTTCCCTGTCCCTAGAAACAAGGATTCGCACAGTAAAACACACTGACACTCTCCCTACCTATAGTTTTCTCTCCATAGAAAAAATGTTTTTTTAAAGCACACTATAGCACAAGGAGAATTCCCTCACTGTCCTTCCCTGTCCCTAGAAACAAGGATTCGCACAGTAAAACACACTGACACTCTCCCTACATATCCTTCTCTTTCCCTAAACTAAAGGAATCCAGGTTAAGCAAAAAAAATTAAATGTCACTGTCCCTGCCTATGCTTCTCTTTCCCTGCTCCGGAACACACTACACTAGGCCGCCGTGCTGGCGGCCTTTTATAGTGTGGGGCGTGTACTAAACACCCTCAGCAATAATTGGCCACAGGCATCCTGCCTGTGGCCAATCATTGCTCTCCTCGCTGCCGGCGCTGTGATTGGCCAAGCATGCGGGGTCACAGTGCATGCTTGGCCAATCACAGCGCCTGGATGACACTGCGATGGCGTAGTGCATTGTGGGCCGTTCGCATCACTCGAATTTGGCGCGAACGGCCCAAATCGTTCGATCTTCGTCGAACGATCGAACAGCCGATGTTCGAGTCGAACGTATGTTCGACTCGAACACGAAGCTCATCCCTACTTGAGACATATATTGCAAACAGCAGCTGTGCGATCTGATGCACTAGCCTCAAAAAAGGCCCACACCAAAGAACTTTTTGAATGACGGGCAGAGGCAGCGCCCTGCACAGGCGGAGCTCTGCGGTGTGATTCCGTCGGTGTACTGCCCTTACGCTGGCCACCAAAGGGCATCCTGCCTCGTTGGAGATGTGCCTCCTCCTCATCCTCCTCCTCCTCCTCTCTCCTATTAGGCACCCACGTGGAGTCAGTGACCTCATCATCCCCTCCCTCCTCATCACTGGAGCCAATCTGGCAGTATGCTGCAGCTGCTGGAACATGACTGCCAGATTGGTGTCCTTCTTGAGCATCCCCTCTGTCTGCTCTCACGCTACTGCCTTCCTGTAGCTGGGTTTCATCATCAGACCCTTCGAAACGCTGGGCATCCTCCTGGAGCATGTACCCAACACTGTGCTCAAACAGTTCGGGGGACTCCTCAGGAGGAGGACATGGTGGGTCTAGGGAAGGAGTGACTGATGATGAGTCTGACATTGATACCAGGGAAGAGGACGCTTTGGCAGCTGCTTTGCCAGTACCCTGAGCCTGGGTGAGAGAGGATGAGGAGGAGGAGGAGGGCTTGGTCATCCACTCTACCAAGTCTTCGGCATGATGTGGCTCAACATGTCCAGCTGCCGAAAAGAAGGACAAGCGTGTCCCATGGCCATGTGCTGATGACAATGCACCGCGTCCACGACCAGCACTGTTGCCCCCAGACACAGAGCCTGCTTGCCCTCTTTTATTGCCTCCTGACTGTCTGCCTCTCCTTGTTTGCCTTCCAGACATTCTAATGGATGGCCTGCAGGGAGATGGGAAAAAAAGCAATAAGGGCTACCTTCAGGTGTCCTTCTCTGTCCCTTTACTTAAGGATTTCTAAATATGGTTGAGGATGAATGCTTTCGCACAGAATAGCACAATGACAATTTCCCTGACTGTCCAAAAAACAAGGATTTCAAAGATGGTTGATGAGGAATGCTTTAGCACAGTATAGCACAATGAGAATTTCCCTCACTGTCCTTCCCTGTCCCTACAAACAAGGTTTAGCACAGTAAAACACACTGACACTCTCCCTACCTATAGTTTTCTGTCCCTATAAAAAATGTTTTTTTAAAGATGGTTGATGAGGAATGCTTTAGCACAGTATAGCACAATGAGAATTTCCCTCACTGTCCTTCCCTGTCCCTACAAACAAGGTTTAGCACAGTAAAACACACTGACACTCTCCCTACCTATAGTTTTCTGTCCCTATAATTTTTTTTTTTTTTTTAAAGATGGTTGATGAGGAATGCTTTAGCACAGTATAGCACAATGAGAATTTCCCTCACTGTCCTTCCCTGTCCCTACAAACAAGGTTTAGCACAGTAAAACACACTGACACTCTCCCTACCTATAGTTTTCTGTCCCTATAAAAAATGTTTTTTTAAAGATGGTTGATGAGGAATGCTTTAGCACAGTATAGCACAATGAGAATTTCTCTCACTGTCCTTCCCTGTCCCTACAAACAAGGTTTAGCACAGTAAAACACACTGACACTCTCCCTACCTATAGTTTTCTGTCCCTATAAAAAATGTTTTTTTAAAGATGGTTGATGAGGAATGCTTTAGCACAGTATAGCACAATGAGAATTTCCCTCACTGTCCTTCCCTGTCCCTACAAACAAGGTTTAGCACAGTAAAACACACTGACACTCTCCCTACCTATAGTTTTCTGTCCCTATAAAAAATGTTTTTTTAAAGATGGTTGATGAGGAATGCTTTAGCACAGTATAGCACAATGAGAATTTCCCTCACTGTTCTTCCCTGTCCCTACAAACAAGGTTTAGCACAGTAAAACACACTGACACTCTCCCTACCTATAGTTTTCTGTCCCTATAAAAAATGTTTTTTTAAAGATGGTTGATGAGGAATGCTTTAGCACAGTATAGCACAATGAGAATTTCCCTCACTGTCCTTCCCTGTCCCTACAAACAAGGTTTAGCACAGTAAAACACACTGACACTCTCCCTACCTATAGTTTTCTGTCCCTATAAAAAATGTTTTTTTAAAGATGGTTGATGAGGAATGCTTTAGCACAGTATAGCACAATGAGAATTTCCCTCACTGTCCTTCCCTGTCCCTACAAACAAGGTTTAGCACAGTAAAACACACTGACACTCTCCCTACCTATAGTTTTCTGTCCCTATAATTTTTTTTTTTTTAAAGATGCTTGATGAGGAATGCTTTAGCACAGTATAGCACAATGAGAATTTCCCTCACTGTCCTTCCCTGTCCCTACAAACAAGGTTTAGCACAGTAAAACACACTGACACTCTCCCTACCTATAGTTTTCTGTCCCTATAAAAAATGTTTTTTTAAAGATGGTTGATGAGGAATGCTTTAGCACAGTATAGCACAATGAGAATTTCCCTCACTGTCCTTCCCTGTCCCTACAAACAAGGTTTAGCACAGTAAAACACACTGACACTCTCCCTACCTATAGTTTTCTGTCCCTATAAAAAATGTTTTTTTAAAGATGGTTGATGAGGAATGCTTTAGCACAGTATAGCACAATGAGAATTTCCCTCACTGTCCTTCCCTGTCCCTACAAACAAGGTTTAGCACAGTAAAACACACTGACACTCTCCCTACCTATAGTTTTCTGTCCCTATAAAAAATGTTTTTTTAAAGATGGTTGATGAGGAATGCTTTAGCACAGTATAGCACAATGAGAATTTTCCTCACTGTCCTTCCCTGTCCCTACAAACAAGGTTTAGCACAGTAAAACACACTGACACTCTCCCTACCTATAGTTTTCTGTCCCTATAAAAAAATGTTTTTTTAAAGATGGTTGATGAGGAATGCTTTAGCACAGTATAGCACAATGAGAATTTCCCTCACTGTCCTTCCCTGTCCCTACAAACAAGGTTTAGCACAGTAAAACACACTGACACTCTCCCTACCTATAGTTTTCTGTCCCTATAAAAAATGTTTTTTTAAAGATGGTTGATGAGGAATGCTTTAGCACAGTATAGCACAATGAGAATTTTCCTCACTGTCCTTCCCTGTCCCTACAAACAAGGTTTAGCACAGTAAAACACACTGACACTCTCCCTACCTATAGTTTTCTGTCCCTATAAAAAATGTTTTTTTAAAGATGGTTGATGAGGAATGCTTTAGCACAGTATAGCACAATGAGAATTTCCCTCACTGTCCTTCCCTGTCCCTACAAACAAGGTTTAGCACAGTAAAACACACTGACACTCTCCCTACCTATAGTTTTCTGTCCCTATAAAAAATGTTTTTTTAAAGATGGTTGATGAGGAATGCTTTAGCACAGTATAGCACAATGAGAATTTCCCTCACTGTCCTTCTCTGTCCCTACAAACAAGGTTTAGCACAGTAAAACACACTGACACTCTCCCTACCTATAGTTTTCTGTCCCTATAAAAAATTTTTTTTTAAAGATGGTTGATGAGGAATGCTTTAGCACAGTATAGCACAATGAGAATTTCCCTCACTGTCCTTCCCTGTCCCTACAAACAAGGTTTAGCACAGTAAAACACACTGATACTCTCCCTACCTATAGTTTTCTGTCCCTATAAAAAAATGTTTTTTTAAAGATGGTTGATGAGGAATGCTTTAGCACATTATAGCACAATGAGAATTTCCCTCACTGTCCTTCCCTGTCCCTACAAACAAGGTTTAGCACAGTAAAACACACTGACACTCTCCCTACCTATAGTTTTCTGTCCCTATAAAAAATGTTTTTTTAAAGATGGTTGATGAGGAATGCTTTAGCACAGTATAGCACAATGAGAATTTCCCTCACTGTCCTTCCCTGTCCCTACAAACAAGGTTTAGCACAGTAAAACACACTGACACTCTCCCTACCTATAGTTTTCTGTCCCTATAAAAAATGTTTTTTTAAAGATGGTTGATGAGGAATGCTTTAGCACAGTATAGCACAATGAGAATTTCCCTCACTGTCCTTCCCTGTCCCTACAAACAAGGTTTAGCACAGTAAAACACACTGACACTCTCCGTACCTATAGTTTTCTGTCCCTATAAAAAATGTTTTTTTAAAGATGGTTGATGAGGAATGCTTTAGCACAGTATAGCACAATGAGAATTTCCCTCACTGTCCTTC
Source organism: Rana muscosa (assembly GCA_029206835.1). Lineage (NCBI taxonomy): Eukaryota > Metazoa > Chordata > Amphibia > Anura > Ranidae > Rana > Rana muscosa. Next base: position 185,366,510 of record CM055119.1, on the reverse strand, counting down.
CCTGTCCCTACAAACAAGGTTTAGCACAGTAAAACACACTGACACTCTCCCTACCTATTGTTTTCTGTCCCTGTAAAATTTTTTTTTTTAAAGATGGTTGATGAGGAATGCTTTAGCACAGTATAGCACAATGAGAATTTCCCTCACTGTCCTTCCCTGTCCCTACAAACAAGGTTTAGCACAGTAAAACACACTGACACTCTCCCTACCTATAGTTTTCTGTCCCTATAAAAAATGTTTTTTTTAAAGATGGTTGATGAGGAATGCTTTAGCACAGTATAGCACAATGAGAATTTCCCTCACTGTCCTTCCCTGTCCCTACAAACAAGGTTTAGCACAGTAAAACACACTGACACTCTCCCTACCTATAGTTTTCTGTCCCTATAAAAAATGTTTTTTTAAAGATGGTTGATGAGGAATGCTTTAGCACAGTATAGCACAATGAGAATTTCCCTCACTGTCCTTCCCTGTCCCTACAAACAAGGTTTAGCACAGTAAAACACACTGACACTCTCCCTACCTATAGTTTTCTGTCCCTATAAAAAATGTTTTTTTAAAGATGGTTGATGAGGAATGCTTTAGCACAGTATAGCACAATGAGAATTTCCCTCACTGTCCTTCCCTGTCCCTACAAACAAGGTTTAGCACAGTAAAACACACTGACACTCTCCCTACCTATAGTTTTCTGTCCCTATAAAAAATGTTTTTTTAAAGATGGTTGATGAGGAATGCTTTAGCACAGTATAGCACAATGAGAATTTCCCTCACTGTCCTTCCCTGTCCCTACAAACAAGGTTTAGCACAGTAAAACACACTGACACTCTCCCTACCTATTGTTTTCTGTCCCTGTAAAAAAATTTTTTTTAAAGATGGTTGATGAGGAATGCTTTAGCACAGTATAGCACAATGAGAATTTCCCTCGCTGTCCTTCCCTGTCCCTACAAACAAGGTTTAGCACAGTAAAACACACTGACACTCTCCCTACCTATAGTTTTCTGTCCCTATAAAAAATGTTTTTTTAAAGATGGTTGATGAGGAATGCTTTAGCACAGTATAGCACAATGAGAATTTCCCTCACTGTCCTTCCCTGTCCCTACAAACAAGGATTAGCACAGTAAAACACACTGACACTCACCCTACCTATAGTTTTCTGTCCCTATAAATTTTTTTTTTTTTAAAGATGGTTGATGAGGAATGCTTTAGCACAGTATAGCACAATGAGAATTTCCCTCACTGTCCTTCCCTGTCCCTACAAACAAGGTTTATCACAGTAAAACACACTGACACTCTCCCTACCTATAGTTTTCTGTCCCTATAATTTTTTTTTTAAAGATGGTTGATGAGGAATGCTTTAGCACAGTATAGCACAATGAGAATTTCCCTCACTGTCCTTCCCTGTCCCTACAAACAAGGTTTAGCACAGTAAAACACACTGACACTCTCCCTACCTATAGTTTTCTGTCCCTATAATTTTTTTTTTTTTAAAGATGGTTGATGAGGAATGCTTTAGCACAGTATAGCACAATGAGAATTTCCCTCACTGTCCTTCCCTGTCCCTACAAACAAGGTTTAGCACAGTAAAACACACTGACACTCTCCCTACCTATAGTTTTCTGTCCCTATAATTTTTTTTTTTTAAAGATGGTTGATGAGGAATGCTTTAGCACAGTATAGCACAATGCGAATTTCCCTCACTGTCCTTCCCTGTCCCTACAAACAAGGTTTAGCACAGTAAAACAGACTGACACTCTCCCTACCCATCCTTCTCTTTCCCTAAACTAAAGGAATCCAGGTTAAGCAAGAAAAAAAAAATGTCACTGTCCCTGCCTATGCTTCTCTTTCCCTGCTCCGGAACACACTACACTAGGCCGCCATGCTGGCGGCCTTTTATAGTGTGGGGCGTGTACTAAACACCCTCAGCAATAATTGGCCACAGGCATCCTGCCTGTGGCCAATCATTGCTCTCCTCGCTGCCGGCGCTGTGATTGGCCAAGCATGCGGGGTCACAGTGCATGCTTGGCCAATCACAGCGCCTGGATGACACTGCGATGGCGTAGTGCATTGTGGGCCGCGAATTAGGCGCGAACGGCCCAAATCGTTCGTTGTTCGGCGAACGATCGAACAGCCGATGTTCGAGTCGAACGTATGTTCGACTCGAACACCGAGCTCATCCCTAACCGCTTAGCATCTTTTTGCCTGAGTGCTTGCCTAGCCCTAGAACGCCTACGGAGCACCGCTGGTTCCCAGGACAAATCTGCACAGGAAGGGGTGGAGGAGAGAGATAAGGCAGAATCCCCACTACCAGGCGTGGTGGCGGAACAAGCTCCAGCAATACCGCACCCTGTCCTGCATCCTTCCCAGCTGCCAGCAGAGTTACCCAGTGCACCGTGAAAGAAAGGTAACGTCTATGTCAATGCCTGCTTGACCATGAGTCAGCGGTAATATGCACCTTACCGCTGACTGCCCTGTCCAACGAGGCCAAGACATTGCCTTCCACATGCCGGCAGAGAGCCGGAATCGCCTTCTGTGAAAAAAATTGGCGTTTCGGAACCTGCCACTGAGGTACCGCACATTCCACAAATTCACGAAAGGGGGCAGAGTCTACCAGCTGAAAAGGCAGCAGTTGGAGTGCTAGCAATTTAGCCAAGCTAGCATTCAGCCGATGGGCATGTGGATGGCTGGGACCGAATTTCTTTCGCCGGTTTAGCAACTGGGGTAGGGAAATTTGCCTGCTAAAATCGGACGTTGGTGTAGCGATAGCAGATTGCCCGCAAGTACTTGGCACACCTAATTCTACACCTTTATTCCTCTCAGTGCAGGTTTCTGAGAGGACTGAAGGTATAGTGGGGTTGGAGATCCCAGCTGATGAGGAGCAAGGAGAGGTCCGCCTTGTTCTTTTGTGTGGGTCTTTTAAGTACTATTGCCTACAGACTGCATTAGAGCTCGACATATGTCTGGTCAAGCATGTGGTGCCCAAGCGGCTGCTGTTTTGGCCACGCTTGATACGCTTCAGACATATGTTGCAAACAGCAACTGTGCGATCTGCTGCACACATCTCAAAAAAGGCCCACACCAAAGAACTTTTGGAAAAACACGCGGAGTCAGCAGCGCCCTGCACATGCGGAGCTCTGCGGTGTGATGCAGTCGGTTGGCTGCCCTTAAGCTGGCCCCTGGAGGGCATTCTGCCTCGTTGGAGATGTGCCTCCTTCTCCTCCTCCTCTCTCCTATCAGGCACCCACGTAGAGTCTGTGACCTCATCATCCCCTCCCTCCTTGTCACTGGAGCAAACCTGGCATAATGCTGCAGCTGGGGGAGCATAACTGCCAGTTTGATGTCCTTCTTGGGCACCACCTCTCACTGGGCTCACGTTACTGCCTCCCTCAAGCTGGGTACCATCATCGGAGTCTTCAAAACGCTGTGCATCCTCCTGCAGCATGTACCCAACACTTTGGTCGAACAGTTCGGGGGACTCCTCCGTGTATGATGGTGGGGCTAGGGAAGGAGTAACTGATGACATTGAGCTGATCGAAAAAGCCGCTTTGGCAGCTGCATTGGCAGCCAAAGTACTCTGAGCTTGGGTGACAGAGGATGAGGAGGATGAGGACGGCTTTGTCATCCACTCTACCAACTCTTCGGCATGTTGTGGCTCAACACGGCCAGCTGTCGAAAAAAAGGACAAGCGTGCCCCACGGCCACGTGCTGTGGATGCACCGTGTCCACTACCAGCACTGTTGGCTCTAGACACAGAGCCTGCTTGCCCTCTTTTAGTGGCCTGTGAGTATCTGCCTTTCCTTGTTGGCCTTCCAGACATACTGTAAAATTAGACTAGCAAAACGCTGCCTGAAGTTTACTAGAAAAAATACACCAGGAATGGCCTGCAGTCAGATATAGGCATGGTTAGACTTGATGCAGTGGATATATATATGTAGGAGACAGTATATATATTTAATGCGCTGCAGATCACTGAATCACCTGCCTGGCCTGCCTGCCTGAAAGTGTATTTTAATACGGACACCAGGAATAGTCTGCAGTCAGGTATAAGTCTGGCTACAGTACAATGCAGTGGATATATATGTAGGAGACAGTATATATTTTATGCACTGCGGATCACTGAATCACCTGCCTAGCCGGCCTGCCTGCCTGAAAGTGTATTTTAATATGCACACCAGGAATGGCCTGCAATCAGAGGCAGCTCTAGGCTTTGTGAGGCCTTAGGCAAAACTTAGACATGAGGCCCCACTCAGGCCAATAATGGGAAAAATAATTCAAACAAGAAAAATGGCTGCAGAAAATGCACGGATCTAGCACACAGGTGATCAGCATCACTTCCAGGGCACCCTCCTCACCCATCAGACATATTCAGCCAATGCAAGAGGGGGGAGAGAGGGGGAGGTGAAAAAGAGAGAGGGGTAATAGAGAGATCCGATGATGCCGACATTAGTATTGATCACAGGCAAATTAGGCGGCCGCGAGGCCCCTGTGAGTGCGAGGCCTTAGGCGACTGCCTAACTTGCCTAATTAGAGAGCCGCCTCTGCCTGCAGTCAGGTATAGGCTTGGCTACAGTGGAATGCAGTGGATATATATGTAGGAGACAGTAAATATTTTATGCATGGCGGATTACTGAATCACCTACCTGGCCTGCCTGCCTGAAAGTGTATTTTAATACGGACACCAGGAATGGCCTGCAGTCAGGTATAGGCTTGGCTACAGAAGAATGCAGTGGATATATATGTAGGAGACAGTATATATTTTATGCACTGCGGATCACTGAATCACCTGCCTGGCCTGGTATTTTCATAAAATATCTTTTACGGTTACTAGTACTATAACTTTTACTATTATTAATACTATTTTATTAAAATTGTATTATGATTATTATGATGATGATGATTAATAACAACAGCAACAACAATATTAATAATAATAATAATAATAATAATAATAACATTAATTAAATAAAATAATATTATTACTACTACTACTACAAATACTACTACTACTACTACTACTTCTACTAATAATGATAATAATATTTTATAACATTTGTATTATGATTATTATTGTGTTTATGATTATTATTATTAATAATAATAACAACAGCAACAATAATAATAATAAAAATAATAATAATACAATTTAAATGAAAATGAAATATATAATTTGTATAATACATACTTATATTTATTTAATATATAATTATAAATGAAATAAAATAGTATTACTACTACTACTACTACTACTACTACTACTAATAATAATAATAATACAATTTTAAATGATATTGAAATATATAATTTTTATAATACATATTTATATTTATTTAAAATATAATTATAAATGAAATAAAATAGTATTACTACTACTACTACTACTAATAATAATAATAATGATAATAATAAAATTTTAAATGAAAATTAAATATATAATTTTTAGAATACATATTTATATTTATTTAATATATAATTATAAATTAAATAAAATAGTATTACTACTACTACTACTACTACTACTACTACTACTAATAATAATAATATAATTTTAAATGAAAATGAAATATATCATTTATATAATACATATTTATATTTATTTAAAGTGGTTGTAAACCCATATTAAAAAAAAAAAAAGAAAAAAAGAAAACCTGCAAGGCAAAGGCATTATGAGCTAGTGTGACTAGCATACTAGCTCATTATGCATTACTTACCTTAGATCGAAGCCCCCGAATCCATCCTCGTCTCCCCCTCCAGCCGCAGCCATCTTTCCCGGAGGTTACTTCTGGGTATCGCCGCTCATCGCCGCTCCGGCGCTGTGATTGGCCGGAGCGGCGATAACGTCACTCTGCTGTAAAAGCCAGCGTTATCACTCATAAAACCGCCATTTACAGTGCGCCATACACATCGGTGTACACTTTTTGGCAAATATCTCTTAAAGCTTATAGGTTTAGGAGATATTGTTAACACCTACAGGTAAGCCTTAATCTAGGCTTACCTGTAGGTGCAAGTTAAAAGAGTGGATTTACAACCACTTTAATATATAATTATACATGAAATAAAATAGTATTACTACTACTACTACTAAGAATAATAATAATAATAATAATTATTATTATTATTATTATTATTACAACAGAGCCATATGACCTGTGAATGTGTGGTATTCTGAGTATTGAGTGAGCAATTTAGAGGTTGTTATTACTGTACCATGAGCTCCCTAAGTATAGCTTTGCATCACTAGTTGTCTTATTGCTAACTGTATTAGTTGTTTGGTCATTCTATGGTGCCTGAAAGAGCTTAAAAACAGCAGTGGGTTTTTATTCTACAGTAAAAATTAGTCTAAATCATTTGATTACACAACAAAACCTTCTATAATCAATTGTGTTGCACATAATGAATAGGCCTTGCTGTGATCATTGCTCAAACACCTCTGCTCCGTGGCCTTCATGAATCACTCCATTGTTCCCCTCAGATGTGGGCGTGCAGGAAGAATTTGATAGAAATGTGTTTATTATACATTAACGTCCGTTAATTTCCCCGTATCATTTTTTTCCCTAATTGTCCCACAGAAGGACAAGTCAAGCCCTTCATTAGAATAATGCCTTTACACAGCGCACCGTTGGAGTAAACACAGGTAAGCGCCATTAAGCGTGTTTTTCTATTTGCTCCATTTCACGTAGCCGGAGGGAGCCTGGTAATAAATCACAAAGTTTATTTGTGTAATTCTGTAATTTATGAATTCGTCTTGCTTGGATCGTATGATAAAAGGCCCACATTGAGCAATTTGATTAAAGCAGTGTGATGTTGGCTTGGCTGTTACAATACATTATAAGAGGAATCTGAAGGAACTACGTTAGATTAGAATAAAAAAATATAAAAGCCCTGTTTTTCCCCTTCTTCTAACGCTGGCGATTCGGCTAATGACGAGACGAATTTCAGAATGAAGGTGATGTAGAGTAAGCAAGCTTTTAAAATGAGCAATGTTATTTGTATTAAGCTCATAAAATATGTAAATTAAACCTATTATAATCACCATTTTGATACATCCTACATTTATTATTTTGGTTTGGTAGCCGCGGCTTGGCTAGAGTTGCCACCTCATCCCTTTAAACCCGAACACATATTAACTACACATGTTCTGTGGGTCATTAAGGTAGTAATTAAACTCACTTGGTGCCTTACCTGCATAAATTAGCCTCAGGACCTGTGTAATTTCTATGTGTTCGGGTTTAAAGGGATGAGGTGGCAACCCTAGACTTGGCATTGAGCGCTACATCTACCCACCTTTCCCGTTCCCCATGTTAATAACATAGGAGGAGGTGTTAATAGTCAAAAGCAAGTTAACCCCTTAATGACGAAGGTAAAACAAACCTTAACACCTGACCGCAGTTTTGCAAATTTGACACGTGCTACTAAAACTGTATCTTTAACAAATTGGGCTTTCATTTGGTGCTAAATGGTAATGGATATCTCCTGATTTTTTTTTTCTTTATTATTATTATTATCAAAGGAAAATCAGCACAAGATGGTAAAAAATATAATTAAAAACAAATTAGCATTTTACGATACCACATAGGTGTAAATTATTATTTGTGTTGCTTGTACCCATAGTAGGGCCCAGAAACAATAGTACGCATTTTGCTTTTTTTTCCTACCTAAAACACAATGATACTTAGGGCTTATTTACACTTGCTTCGGCTTCAACACACATTAACCACTTCCCTTCCGGGCACGAAAACCTCCTTCCTGCCCAAGCCATTTTTCAGCTTTCAGCGTTGTCACACTTTGAATGACAATTGCGCGGTCGTGCGACGTGGCTCCCAAACGAAATGTGCGTCCTTTTTTTCCCACAAATAGAGCTTTCTTTTGGTGGTATTTGATCACCTCTGTGGTTTTTATTTTTTGCGCTATAAACAAAAGAAGAGTGTCCAGTTTGAAAAAAAAACACAATATTTTTTACTTTTTGCTATAATAAATATCCATTTTTTTTTAATTCAAATTTTCCCCAGTTTAGGCCGATACGTATTCTTCTACTTTTTTTTGGTAAAAAAAATCGCAATAAGCGTATATTGATTGGTTTGCGCAAAAGTTATAGCGTCTACAAAATAGGGGATAGATTTATAGCATTTTTTTTTTTTACTAGTAATGGCGGCGGTCTGCGATTTTTATTGTGACTGCGATATTGCGGCGGACACATCGGACACTTTTGACACATTTTTGGGACCATTCACATTTATACAGTGATCCCTGCTATAAAAATGCATTGATTACTGTATAAATGTGACTGGCAGGGAAGGGGTTAATACCAGGGGGTGAGGAAGGGGTTAAATGTGTTTCCTAGATGTGTTCTAACTGTGGGGGGGGAGTGGACTGACTGGGGGAGGTGACCGATGGTTGTCCCTATGTACAAGGGACACACCATCGGTCTCCTCTCTATCACAGGACGTGGATCTCTGTGTTTACACACACAGATCCATTTTCCTGCTCGGTTACTGGGCAATCGCGGGTGCTCGGCAGCCATTGCGGCTGCCGGGCACGCGCATCAGGTCCCCAACAATGTGGCGGGTGCGCGTGCGCGCGCGCCCCCTAGCTCCTTTTAAAGGCAGGACGTCATATGACGTCCTGTCAAAACGAGAGAGTCTTCCCCTCGCTGTCATTTGACGGTGGGCGGTATACAACAGGTTAGAGGAGGGTTCCACCCGCAATTTTTTTTTTTTTTAAAGTCAGCAGCTACAAACACTGTAGCTGCTGACTTTTAATAAGGATACTTACCTGTCCTACTTGCCCGCGAAGTCGGCCCCCGCTGAGGACGATCCCTCGATCCTGGATGCTCCCGGCGCCGCCATCCTCAGTAAGGGAAACAGGCAGTGAAGCCGTGTGGCTTCACTGCCCGTTTCCTACTGCGCATGCGCAATCCACGCGGCGCTTTGTGAATGGGCCGGCTGCTCTCTGGGATACACACAGTTCCCAGAAGGCAGCGAGCCCCATTCACCAGAAGATACCGAGTGTAGGACGAGGAAGAAGATCCACCGCGGAGGATGAAGAGGCAGATTAGGGACTTCCGCATAGCAACTGCTATTTCTGGTAAGTAAAACATTTTTTATTTAATTATTTTTATTTATTTGTAGATTTTTGGTGAATTTTTTTTTTTTTTATGGTGGAACTCCACTTTAAGCTCAGGTTCACACTGGGCTGCGGGAGTGAAGCTGTGCGAGTTCTGAAGCTGAAGTTCTGAGCTGAGCTCGCACTATTTCACTCCCGCCTGTCAGTCCCGATTTCGGCCGCAATTACAGAGACATCTGTGCAGAAACTACTTTTTGAAATCGGTGCAGTGCCGCAGATGCGGCGGCGTTGCACCGATTAGGTCGGTGTCATTGCCAGGAATTGCCGGCATATGCCACCGATTTGACATGCGATGTCAAAACGCATGTCAAATCGCACCAGTGTGAACCAGGCCTTACGGCTAGTTTACACATTGGCTTCAAAACAAGGCTTCGTACATGCTTTGTTAAAGCTCTCTGAATGCTGATCAAAGCCCCTGTCACTAAATAAAATGGTTAGCTTACAGTCCTGTTTACACCTGCTTGGAGCTTTGCCGAGGCTTCAATGAGGCTTCGTTGGGGCTTCAGTGGGGCTTCGATGGGGCTTAGTGGGGCTTCGATAAGGCTTCGGCGGGACTTCAGTGGGGCTTCAAGTGAGCTTTGACTTCTATGGAGGCTTTGAAGACCCTTTGAAGCACCACTGAAGCTACATGGGGTATAATTTTTTAAGCCAAAGCCAAAGCAGAGCAAAGCAAAGCAAAAGCAGGTGTAAACAAGACTGCAAACTAACCATTTTATTTAGTGACAGGAGCTTTGACTAGCATTCACTGAACTTTAACATCCAAGAGCACCTCCCAAACCAATGTAAGGAAATCTGCTTGGATGTCTTGTCAATAAACTGTTAAAAATGAAAAAAAAAAAGCCTGTCCGAAGCCTTGTTGAAGCTGAAGCAAGTGTAAATGAGCCCTTAATAAAATGGTTAGCTTACAGTCCTGTTTACACCTTGCTTTTGCTTTGCTTTGCTTCGGCTTCGCTTCAAAAATTATACCCAATGTAGCTTTAGTGGTGCTTCAAAGCATCTTCAAAGCCTCCATAGAAGTCTATGGCAAAGCTCGCTTGAAGCCCCACCGAACACTTATTGAAGCCCCACGAAGCCTCACCAAAGCCTCATCAAAGCCCCATCATAGCCCCATCAAAGCCCCATCGAAGCTCCACCAAAGCCTCATCAAAGCCCCACGAAGCCTCATCAAAGCACCAAGCAAAAGAAAGGTGTAAACAGGACTGTAAGCTAACCATTTTATTTAGTGACAGGAGCTTTGACTGGCGTTCTGATAGATTTAAGGGCTCATTTACACTTGCTTCGGCTTCAATACACATTAACGGCTAGTTTACCCTTGCTTCAAAACAAGGCTTCGGACAGGCTTTGTTAAAGCTCTCTGAATGCTAGTGTAGCGCCCTGCTCCTATTTGTAAATCTAGTTGTCTGAGCTGTAGTTTAGCCCAGAATAATTGTGGGAAATTGCTGGTTTCTGTTCCAGTCCAGCTGTGTTGCGCATTTTCCACTTGACTGTGGGTGTCGGAATAGCAAAGATGTATTTCTGGACTGCCACACTCTTGAAAAATAGTTGCCTTTATTTAAAATAAGGACAGCACTACAAGTCACAGCAAACAAAACCTCGGATGGCTGACGCGTTTCACACTATATCTAGTGTTTATTTATAGCTTACTCTGGGTGTCGCTGTCACCACAGGTCAAGGTTGGAAATGCAACAGGCTGGATGTATTGAGTACCTCTTGCCCAGAAACGGCTCAGTGGGAGTTGTCCCCCTGCTGTGCATTCTGAGAGAGGGTACTTAAGGGACAGACTCCATCTTCCGGGTCTCTCTGACCTGATGGCCCTCCTGGACTAAGGTGTGCCGTTGCAGTTTCCTGCCTCGGGGCCAGCTGGCCCGAGGCCTTGTTACTGGAAGTAGGCCCAGGAGTTTCTGGGGCCTACTTGTCAGGGATGGTCCTTTGCTGTCTTGCCTGCGGGGACAAGCCGAGCAATTGGAGTAACCAGGGGAGGACTTTTCTCAGAGAGGACCGAGCAAAAAGGCTGGTGCCTCTGGAAAAGCCTGGAGACTCAATTAGAGGGCGCATCCCGACCCATCTACCTCACAGTGTTGCCGGATCGGCTGAAAGAGACTGGCACTGTGTGACTGTACTTTGACTTTACAAAAAAAGCTATTGGTTATACAATCCTGTGGCAGAGGATTGTCTACCGACTCCGGCTGCTAGGTCAGTGAGAGAGGCCTATCCGGTGATTGCTATATTTAGTGTGGAAACTGTTTGTCCTCTGGATCAAAGAAGTACCCGTGATCCGCAAATACAAGGTGCCTGAATCTCCCCTAATCCTCCATCCCTCTAACTGACTTTGTTAAATAAAAAACCATTGCAAAAAGAGACTGTGTATTGGTGCTGACATCTATGAACAGCTCTTCAATGGAACCCCTATGACGGATATGGTGAACAGACAGGTAACGGCAAGACCCAAAAATATAACCAGCAGCTCCTACGGGGGTAGTGCTACACAAGTCAAAGCTCCTATCACTAAATAAAATGGTTAGCTTACAGTCCTGTTTACACCTTGTTTTTCTTTGCTTTGCTTCGGCTTTGCTTCAAAAATTATACCCCATGTACCTTCAGTGGTGCTTCAAATTGCCCGTGAAAAGTCGCATAACCCCCCGTGCCTTGGCACGATTTTATTCCATAACGCCAGTCCTCTGTGCCAAAAAAGGTTGGGGACCACTGCTGTAGAGGGCAGGTGAGCCTGGAGGGAGCCCACCCCTCCTTAATCACTTAACGACCGCCCACTGTATATATACGTCATCACTTTAAAGATGGATATCTCGGTAACGGCAGCAGCTGCTGCCACAACCAAGATATCCATCTCTTCAGTGGGCGGTTCTGTTTACGATAATGGTGGTTTCTGTGGCGGATTCGTAGCGAGATCACTGTTATCGGCAGCGGGAGAGGGCCCCCTCTCCCTCTGTGGTATGGATACGAGTGAGGGGAAGATGGCCCCCACCCAGCTCCATACCATGGCAGGGCGGAGCTGACGTCAAAACGTCAGCTCCGCCCATACGTCTTAAAGGGACATTTTTTTTTGTCATTTTTTCAAATGACATTTTTTTTATTTTTTTTTATTGCATTTTAGTCTAAATATGAGATCTGAGGTCTTTTTGACCCCAGATCTCATATTTAAGAGGACCTGTCATGCTTTTTTCTATTACAAGGGATGTTTACATTATTTTTTTTTTAAACAATGTAAAAATAACTAAAATCAAGTAAACTAAATAAGAAAACGATTTTTTTTTTTAAAAGCGCCCCGTCCCGACGAGCTCGCGCGCAGAAGCGAACGCATACGTGAGTAGCGCCCGCATATGAAAACGGTGTTCAAACTACACAAGTGAGGTATCGCCACAATCGTTAGAGCGAGAGCAATAATTCTAGCCCTAGACCTCCTCTGTAACTCAAAAGATGCAACCTGTAGAATTTTTTAAACGTCGCCTATGGAGATTTTTAAGGGTAAAAGTTTTACGCCATTCCACGAGCGGGCGCAATTTTGAAGTGTGACATGTTGGGTATCAATTTACTTGGCGTAACATTATCTTTCACAATATAAAAAAAAATGGGCTAACTTTACTGTTGTCTTATTTTTTAATTCAAAAAAGTGTGCTTGTAAGACCGCTGCGCAAATACGATGTGACAAAAAGTATTGCAATGACCGCTATTTTATTCTCTAGGATGTTAGAAAAAAACAATATATAATGTTTTGGGGTTCTAAGTAATTTTGTAGCAAAAAAAAAAAAACAGTTTTAAACTTGTAAACACCGAGTCTGAAAAGCAGGCTTGGTCCTTTAAGTGTGTTAAAGGCTCATGGGCACACTGGACACCCAGCACAGCCACCTTCATTGATACTCGAATATTTACAAATATTGCCCAATCCTTTGAGTGAGGCCCGGTTCACATAGGGGTGACTCCTCAGGCGACTCGGTCGCCTGAGGAGTCGCGTCCCGGTCTGTGCTATGGAACCGTTCTAATAGGAGCGACCTGAGTCGCTCCGACTTAGAAAAAGGTTCCTGTACTTCTTTTGGGGGCGACGCAGGGCGACTTGCATTGACTTCTATACAGAAGTCATTATGCAAATCGCCTCGGCGGTAGTCTCAAGTCGTCTTGAGATCGCGCCGCCGAGGTCGCACCCGAAGTCGTGCCGCCCCTGTGTGAACCAGGCCTAAACCAAGTTACCCCCTCAGCAGGTAATGTGGTAAAGGGGTCCTTCACCTGGCCTTAGACCTCATATTGTCATTAGATATGAGTGCACTACCAAGATTCTCAACTTGTATTTAAAAGGAAAACATTTATTTCATTGATGTATAAATAATTCACTTTCGCAAATAAATTACAGTAGTGGTTTTAAATCCGCTCTGCAATTTCCTATTTAATAATTCCTTTGATACTGCACAAAATATATTTGTCTTGTGAAAAAAATATTTTCTATTCCGAAAAGGCTGCTAAATAATTTAGCTGCCAAAGAAGTTTTCCATATATATGTCAGCTTACATGCAAAATCATACCTTAGTATGTACTAGAAAATGCCAAAAAAAGAGTCACATGTGCTAAAGAGGAGGCATGTGATAGAAGAATAGGCAGTAACACACTAAAGCCCTGTACACACGATCGGTTTTACCAATGAAAACAGTCCGATGGACTTTTCTCATCGGACAAACCGATCGTGTATGGGCCCCATCCGTCTTTTTTCCATCGGTGAGAAAAAATAGAACATGTTTTAAATTTATCCGATGGGAAAAAAAACGATAGCAAATTCCGATCGTCTGTGTGGAACTCCATCGAACAAAAAAAAACCACGCATGCTCAGAATCAAGTCGACGCATGCTCAGAAGCATTGAACTTAATTTTTCTCGGCTTGTCGGAGTGTTTTACGTCATGGCGTTTGGGACGGTCTGATTTTTGACTGATGGTGTGTAGGCAAGACTGATGGAAGTCAGCTTCATCGGATTTCCGATGGAAAAATCCATCGGTTTAGAATCCATAGGAAATCCGATCGTGTGTACAGGGCTTAACAGATTCGCAAATGAGAAACACTGAATTAAAAGTTTGTTGTTCTCCTGGATTTCCAGATACTAATTGCTCAGGAGTGAGAGGAGCATCATAGGGGTGGAAAAATGAAATCAATATTTCTGTTTATTCTTTACCTCTTGATCAAATGAGCATTTAACCCCCTGGTGGGGAATGGGGGTATTTCATACTTATGTTTTATTGCCAACTGGAGTTCAACTTTAGCCATTTGCCGACCATACTGCGGCAGGTCAGCAAGTTCCCGCGAATCGCCTTAGCTGTACTTCGGCCCTTTAAGCAGCTCTAGCAGGCGCGCGCACCCGCTGCACGGCGTGGGGACATGATGCACGTGGCCGGCAGCCGCGATGTCTGCCAGCCACATGCGATCGCGGGCACAAGAGCCAGAACAGGGATGTGTGTATGTAAACACACACATCCCCAATTCTGTCAGGAGAGGAGAGACAGATCGTCTGTTCGTACTAAGTACTAAAGCGCTAGTCACATCCCCATACAGTTAGAAATGCCTCCCAGGGAACGCATTTAAACCCTTGCTCGCCCCCTAGTGTTAAAGTGGAGTTCCACCCTAAAAAAAAAAAATACACCAAAATCCTGACCCTAAAAAAAACAAATTACACCAACATCCTGCAAGAAAATAGAAAAAAAAAATTTACTTACCAGAAATTGCGGTTGCTATGCGGATGTTCCTAATCTGCCTCTTCCTAGTCTGTGGCAGGTCTTCTTCCTCTTCCTCCTCGCGTTGTCTTCTGGTGAATGGGGCACGCTGCCTTCTGGGAACTGTGTGTATCCCAGAGAGCAGCTGCCCAATCACAAAGCGCAGCGAAACTCGCGCATGCTCAGTAGGAAACGGCCAGTGAAGCCGCAAGGCTTCACTGCCTGTTTCCCTTAGTGAGGACGGCGGCGCCAAGACCTGCCAGGATCGAGGGATCGGCCTCGGGGGGGGGGGGGGTCGACATCGCGGGCGCCTAGGACAGGTAAGTGTCTTTATTAAAAGTCAGCAGCTACAGTGTTTGTAGCTGCTGACTTTAAAAAAAAAATGTGGGTGGAATCCCGCTTTAACTTCTTCCCTGCCAGTGACATTTATACAGTAATCACTGCGTTTTATAGCACTGATCACTGTATAAATGTCAATGGTCCCAAAAATGTGTCAAAAGTGTCCGATCTGTCCGCCGCAATGTCGTAGTCCCACTAAAAATCGCAGATCACCGACGTTAGTAGAAAAAAAAAATGCCATAAATCTATTCCCTATTTTATAGACGCTATAACTTTTGCGCACCCCAATCAATATACGCTTATTGTGATATTTTTAACCAAAAATATGTAGAAGAATATATATCGGCCTAAACTGATGAAGAAATTTATTTTTTTACATTTTTTTTTTTTTCGGGATATTTATTATAGCATATAGTATAAAATATTGTTTTTTGGTTTCAAAATTGTCTCTCTTTTTTTGTTTAGAGCGCAAAAAATAAAACCGCAGAGGTGATCAAATACCACCAAAGGAAAGCTCTATTTGTTGGGAAAAAAGGACGTCAATTTTGTTTGGGTACAGCGCCGCACGACTGGGCAATTGTCAGTTAAAGCGACGCAGTGCCGTATCGCAAAAAAAAAATGGCCTGGTCATTAAGGGGGAAATTCTTCCGATCCTTAACATAAAACACTGGGATTCAATCACATGATATATAGCAGCTGAGTGTTCAGTTTTTCCACACAGACATTGCTTTAGTGTTTCAGTCTACCCAAGGCCGCTGATAAGGCAGTACAATCAGTCCTGTTGTACTGGTACCAGGCCTCATCAGTTAAACAGGGGGGCCAGGGCAGCTTTATTCATTTGTGCCTAAGTAAATAAACAGATTTTTAACTAGACCGCACCCCCACCCCTACTTGCTTACCAGGGCTTATATTGAATTTCCTGGGCCCCATCATGTCCACAGAGGTTGTTTCGCAGCACCTTGGGGGAAGGAGGGGGGTTGGGGGGGTCCTGTCAGAAAGGCTGTACAGGGCCCCCATGATTTCTAACAGCAGGCCTGAGTCTACCGCACTTTGGTTTTGTAATCTGGTGATCCTGGAACACAACTGTTTAATGTACATTATATTAATAGGAAATAATCCTACTGAGATGCCTTGCTCTGCGCTCAGCACAACTGGTAATAGGGTATCCCTACAAGCAGTAGGTGGGTGATACGCCACCCCTTACTGTGTTTACTGGATAACATTAGTAGATAAATCGTTTTTAATATTGTTGTCAGCTAGTAGAGATTGGCAGAACACGCTGCAGAACTCCTGAACAGGGGCAAAGTTCTAATCTGAACATTGAACCCCATTCAAGTCTATGGGAGCCGAATAGAAAAAAATCTAAAGTGCCCATTTTGAAGGCTTATATGCAAGTAGATTGCCATAAAAGGGGCATGGGTACTGCCCTTGGGGACTTGTATCAATGCAATTTTTTTTTTTAAAAAGCAATTGTTTTTTCAGGGGAAATGATTTTAATGATGCTTAAAGTGCAACAATAAAAATTAAAAATAATTTTAACCACTTGCCGTCCCCAGGCCGTCATATGACGTTCTCGGCTTTGTGGTGGTATATCTGAATGATGGGTGCAGCTATAGGTATCATTCAGATATCGTCATTTTCAGCCAGCGATTCCCTACACCATAAGAATAATCATAGCGGATGTTCTGCCGCTTGATCGTTCTTATGGGCGGTGAAAGGGGACATTCCCCCCTCCCGCGGCCCTCCGATGCTTCTACCGACTCATCCGTGCGATCGGTGAGTCGGAGAACGGATCCGCTGGCCCGGATGTTGACTATAGAGATTTCCAGTGGACCAGATGGTCGCCAGAGTCTCTATGATCGTCGGAAGCTGGGCGCGATGTTATGACGTCACGCCCAGCCTCTGCATTCCAAAAAACTGCGCCGCCTCGACTGCGAAGCCGTGATGTTTTTTTTTTTTTTTTTTTTTTTTAGGCTTACCAGCCTAGAGGTGAGATGTGGGGTCTTATTGACCCCATAGCTCTCTGTAAAGAGGTCCTGTCATGTCATATTCCTATTACAAGGGATGTTTACATAAAAGTGATCAACATTTTTATTTATTTTTTAAAAAGTGTCAAATAATTTTTTTTTTAAGTAAAATTAACAATAAAAAATATGTATATATATTTTTAAAGTACCCCTGTCCCCGTGTGCTCGCACGCAGAAGCGAACGCATACGTAAGTCCCGCCCACATATGAAAACCGTGTTCCAACCACACATGTGCGGTGTCGCCGCAAACGTTAGCGCAAGAGCAATAGTTCTAGCCCTAGACATCTCCTAGATGTCACCTATGGGGATTTTTAAGTACCGAAGTTTGGTGCTATTCAACGAGTGTGTGCAATTTTGAAGCGTGACATGTTAGGTATCTATTTACTCGGCGTAACTTCATCTTTCACATTATGCAAAAAACTTGGGCTAACTTTACTGTTTTGTTTGTTTTTTAAAGCATGAAACAGTTTTTTTTCCCAAAAAAAACACGTTTGAAAAATTGCTGCGCAAATACTGTGCAAGATAAAAAGTTGCAATGACCGTTTCTCTAGGGTCTCTGCTAAAAAAATATATATATCGTTTGGGGGTTCTATGTAATTTTCCAGCAAAAAATTAGGATTTTTTACATGTAGGAGCGAAGTATCAGAATTGGCCCGGATGCGAAGTGGTTAAATATAGTCCCCTTAGTCTGCCTGTAAAGTGGCGCATCTGTAGTACATATAGAACATAAACATAAAAATTGGATTTCTAAAGAAAAAAAAAAAGTCAAATCCCATTTAAATTGACTGGCGGTTACAATCGCCGACATCCGGCTATTGTAAAAAAATAACAAAATAAACGGCATGGGGTCCCCTCTCCCTGTCCATAGCCGGCCCTTCAGGTCTGGTATGGATTTCAAGGTCCACCCCAACATCTATTTCAGACCCTTTTTCAAACAAGCAGCCCAGCAGGTCAGAAAAGGGGGGGGGGATGAGCGAGCACCCACATCAAAGCACCTTGTCCCCATGTTGATGAGGTTGGATGAGAAGTACTTTAACCTTAAATTTCGTAGGGCAGTGATGGCGAACCTGGGCACCCCAGATGTTTTGGAACTACATTTCCCATGATGCCCATGATGCTCAACGACACTGCATGATGCTCAACTACACTGCAGAGTACATGAGCATCATGAGAAATGTAGTTCTAAAACATGTGGGGTGCCATGGTTCGCCATCACTGGCGTAGGGGATTTTTTTCTGTCAGAGGGATAAGGATGTGGAACTCCCTTCCACGATTGGTGGTGTCAGCGGGATGTGTTGATATTTAAAAAAACTTTTAGATGGGCATCTTAGCAAACAGGGATATGGGAAGTGGTAGAGACATAAATGCATACACAGTCCCGCACAGGTTGAACTGGATGGACTGGTGTCTTTATACAACCTTACCAACTATGTAACTTTTGTAGAGCCAGACACACACAGATGTACAATCTCAATTTTGTTCTTTTCTTAAGCAGCATCTACCTCACAGAATGCACTAATGCGCCTATCCTCTCATTCTCTCTAATTAGAGCTTCAATTGTGTGAGATGTCACTCTTAGACTTCTCTCTAAGTGTTTTCAGGAGATATTGACAGGTCTAAAGCACAGTAATTAGCGTTATTTTCCATAGAAAGATAGAAAACATGCTAAATATTTAGGTAGAGTCAAAGGCCCCTTTCACACTGGGGCGGGCAGGAGCGGTGGCGGTATAGCAGCGCGATTTTCAGCGCTGCTATACCGTCGTTCTTACCGCGGTCGCTAGGGGGGTGAATTTAACCCCCGCTAGCGGCCGAAAAAGGGTTAATACCGCCCGCAAACTGCGGCTATTGCTGCGGTTTGCGGGCGGTATTACCGCGCTGTCCCATTGATTTCAATGGGAGACCGCGGTAAAGGAGCGGTGAACACACCGCTCCTTCACCGCTGTAAAGAAGCGGCTAGCAGGACTTTTGGAGCGGTCCTGCTAGCGCACCGCTTCAGTGAGAAAGCCTTCGGGCTTTCACATTGAAGGCTAAAGGGCATGATTTTTTCATGTGGTATAATAGCGCTAATATTAGCGCTAAACCGCATGAAAAACGCCCCAGTGTGAAAGGGGCCAAAGTCTTTCATTACCTGTAAACAATGTGCATTATCCATCTTGTTATCTGAATGTACTGATAAGGGAACACTTGAACTGGGGTGATCATAGATGAACAGGATTCTCACTGAGAAGAAAAGACAGTGAGGCATGTGCCCATCTGCTCTTCCATTGCTGGAATGTCTGAATCCTCCTCATCCTTCTCTCCGACTCTGCCTGTGTAAAGATGAGATATACACTCATCAGGCCACTTTATTAGGTACACCTGTTCAATTGCTTAGTAACACAAATTGCTAACCAGTCAATCACAATTCCAAAAAGTGACAACTAGTATGGGGAACTTCTCCCCATCCTGCTATCACAAGGAGGAGGGGGATCGGGCAGCGGCTGCAGCATTGGGAACATGTTACATGTTCCACCCTAAAAATGGGTGGAACATGACTTAACATGTTCCCAAAGGTGAACTTATCCTTTAAGCTTGTGAGATCAGTTTTATGTGGATTTTGCACATTTGTATACATTTGTGGAATTTCTTTACACTAAGCGTAAAGGTGTTATTTATTTATATAAAATGCTGTGAAAAGTATTTGCCCCCTTTCTGCTTTTTTTATTTGTTGCATATTTGTCACACTTAAAAGATTCAGATCATCAAGCTAAATTTTAATATCACACAGAGATAACCAAAGTAAATACAAAATACAGCTTTTAAATGATCACTTCATTTATTAAGGGAATGAAAAGCTGTCCAAACCTGCCTGGCCCTATGTGAAAAATGAATTGCCCTCCCATTGCTAAATCATAAATGAACTGTGATTACCATATATATTCGAGTATAAGCCGACCCGAAGATAAGCCGAGGCACCTAATTTTACCATAAAAAACTGGGAAAACGTATTGACTCAAGTATAAGCCTAGGGTGTCCATCTGCATGCCTCACTGTGCCTCACTTTGCCTCACTGTGTCAATGCCTCACTGTGCCTTACTGTGTCCATGTCTCACTGTGCCCATGCCTCACTGTGCCCATGCCTGACTGTCACTGTGCCCATGCCTCACTGTGTCCAATCTCCCTACCTGATCTCCGGCGCTGTGTGACTAGACTGACGTTTAACATGGGAATCTATGGAAGGGGTGCCCGGGTTTGAAAACTCGGTGCTCCCCGGCCATAGGTCCCTGGACAACAAACTTTGCACACTTGTAGAAGAAGAGTGGGGCTACATGTGTGCCAAGTTTGGGGTCCAGGGGACCTAGGGCCGGCCAGTACCGGGTCCCCAAAGTTACCGGAGAAATTACCGTTTAACATGTAAGTCTATGGAAGGGGTTCCCGGCTTTGAAAAATCGGTGCTCCCCGGCTGTAGGTCTCCCGGACAAGAAAATTTTGCACACTTGTAGAGGAATGGGCTACATGTGTGCCAAGTTTGGGGTCCAGGAGACCTACGGCTGGCCGGGATCAGGCGCACAAAGGTGAAGATGGACACAGACTTGAGTATAAGCCGAGGGGAGCATTTTCAGCACAAAAAAAGTGCTGAAAAACTCGGCTTATACTCGAGTATATATGGTAACCACATTTTTTGGAAAGCTGCGTTAAATATCACTTGCTACACCCAGACCTGAGTAATGTCAAACCTGTTGAATCAACAAATCATGTAAATAGAAGCTGTCTGACAAAGTGAAGCAGAAAGAACTCACAGCAACACATCATGCTGTAATCTAAAGAAATTCTAGAACAAATGAGAAACAAAGTACCGTATATACTCGAGTATTAGCCGAGATTTTCAGCACATTTTTTTGTGCTGAAAATGCCCCCCTCGGCTTATACTCAAATCACCTTTTTGCGCCTGATCTCCTGGAATTTGGGGACGAGGTACCAGCCGGCCATAGGTCCCCGGACCCCAAACTTGGCACACATGTAGCCCCACTCTTCCTCTACAAGTGTGCAAAGTTTGTTGTCCTGGGGACCTACGGCCGGGGAGCACCGATTTTTCAAAGACGGGCACCCCTTCCATAGACTCCCATGTTAAAAGGTAATTTCTCTGGTAACTTTGGAGACCCGGTACTGGCCGGCCGTAGGTCCCCTGAACCCGAAACTTGGCACACATGTAGCCCCTCTACAAGTGTGCAGAGTTTTTTGCTGTCTGGGGGACCTACGGCTGGGGATCACCGATTTTTCAAAGCCGGGCACCCCTTCCATATACTCCCATGTTAAACGTAAGTCTAGTCATGGACACAGTGAGGCACAGTGAGGCATAGGCACAGTGAGGCATGGGCACAGTGAGGCATGGGCACAGTGAGGCATGGGCACAGTGAGGCATGGACACAGTGAGGCATGGGCACAGTGAGGCATGGGCACAGTGGGGCATGGGCACATTAAGGCATGGACACAGTGAGGCATGCACATGGACACAGTGAGGCAAAGTGAGGCATGCAGATGGACACCCTAGGCTTATACTCGAGTCAATACGTTTTCCCAGTTTTTTGTGATAAAATTAGGTGCCTCGGCTTATATTTGGGTTGGCTTATACTCGAGTATATACAGTAATTGCCATGTATCAATCTGGAAAGGGTTGCAAAGGGTTAAAGAGACAATATCCACAAATGAAGAAAACACGGGAACAGTGGTGAACCTTCCCAGGAGTGACCAGCTGGCCAAAATTACTTGAAGAGCACAACGACCACTTATCTAGGAGTACATAAAAGAACCAAGAACATCTAAAGAACTTCAGGCCTCACTTGCCCCAGTTAGGTTCAGTTTTCATGAGTCAACAATAAGAAAGAGACTGGACAAAGATGGCCTCAATGGGGGAGTTCCAAGGCAAAAGCAACTGCTGACCAAAAAGAACAAAAAGGCTCCTCTCACATTTGCCAAAAAACATCTCGATTATCCCGAAGACTTTTGGCCAAATATTTTGTGGACTGATGAGACAAAAGTTAAACTTTTTGAAAGATGTGGGTCCCTTTACATCTGGTGAAAAACTAACAAAGTATTTCATAAAAAGAACAGCATACCAACATTCACACATAGTGGTGGTAGTGTAATGGTCTGGGGCTGCTTTGCATCTTTAGGACCTGGAAGACCTTCCATAATTGATGGAGCCATGAATTCTGCGCTCTCCCAGAAAATCCTGAAAGAGAATGTCCGGCCATCAGTTCCTGACCTCAAGCTCAAGTCCACTTGGGTTATGCAGCAGGACAATGTTCCCAAACACAACAGCAAGTCCACCTCTGAATGACTCAAAAAAATCAAAATGAAGGTTTTGGAGTGGCCTAGACAAAGTCCGGACTTCAATGTGGCTGAATTAAAACAATTCTGCAAGGAAGAGTGGGCTTGATTGCAGTTGTTTCCGCCAAGGGTGGCACAACCAGTTATTAGGTTTAGGGGGCAATTACTTTATCACATAGGACCAGGCAGGTTTGGACAGCCTTTTTCCCTTAATAAATTAAATCATCATTTAAAAACTGCATTTTTTTTTTATATAATTCTTTATTCAATATTTTTTTAGTTATGTAGCGGCCTCACCCCCTCTACATGTTTATCGGTCATCCGATGGCTCTCGTCTAGGGGTACCTGGGTTTCGAGAGTGAGGTGCGCCACGGCCCATGTCCTCCCCATGGCTGTGGTTGAGGTGAAGGCCAATTTCATTATCTTCCTCGGGCCAAACGTGTATTGGGTTGCGGAACTTAGCCCTGCTATGCTGGAATCTCCCTTTTCTCCCATTAACAGAGTCCATACACCGATCACAGTCCAACTCTCAGTTTTATTTCGTAGCTCCACAACAACAGGGTAATGGCAGGATACGGTGGGATGAGCAGGCCGAGGCACTAACCTGATTGTAGTCCCTACACCCCCTGTACTATGACCAAGGGTTGCAGGAGTCTTGATTAGAACAACTTCGCTGCGCTGGGGCCTCTATCAGGGGAAGATGACCCTCCAAGGGAGTTACCGGAGGTCCGTCCGTCACCGGGTTGACGCTGCTCCGGAATCTTCAGACGGGTGACCTCCCCGGCCTCCTCACCTCAGATGCGGGTCCCCCCGCAAGGGGCACCCTGGAATCCCTTCACCCTCGCGGGACCCAGTCGAAGTCACCAGGTCCCAGGCCCACGACATAGTACCTCACCCCAGGCTAAAGGTGCCTGGGATGGACTCAAACTCCATTCCGGCCAAGCCTAGGGGCCTGGGCCGGAACCCCGAACCGCCCGCACCCAGGCCTAAGGTGCCTGGGTGCGTGAAGAGATGATCCTCGAAGACCTCGTGGTGAGGGCGTCTCCCCGTTTTATCTCCTCCCTTCGACACCACGGCAGGTTCCCCGCCCCAGCCGTACCATCTCCGGAAAGGGACAAAAAGGGTAGCACTGCGGTAGTGATTCTGCCTGGAGCCTGTAGGTACCCCGCCACCCACAGGCCAAGGAGAATATTGCACCACCCAATCCTCCACGAATAACAAAAAGGGGTCTAAATCCTGTCACAATTACACACCTGGGTCACACTACCCCCAGTTGTATCCCACTAAATCTGAAGACCCCGCTACAGTTATAACAAAACATATGAAAAATATTAAACAATAACAAGAAAAGGAATAAACCTATATTAAAGTAGAGAACAAATCTAGCCATCCGACCTCACAATAAAACAAATAAACCAGCGGCATCTCATATTAAATTCATACAATTAGGAATATAAAGCCATAAAATATGCCTAGTAATAAATATTACTACAATTAATAACCTGGATTGCATTCCTTCCATATCGCTACTTAAAAGAGAAGTATGGGTTTCCTTTTTTTGCTTACATCTGTTTAATGTGAGCTGCTGATATCTATAAACCCTCCCAGCCCTCTCAGAAGTGCCCCCTTTCTGTTAAAATCGAGATAAATACCTGTGGGAGGTTCTACAGTCTTTCATACAGCATCATCCAGACAATGGTGTGAATAAAGAGTCTGGATCCACCCCCTTTCCTGTCATTTTGCTTGATTGATGTCGGCTCTCCTCCCTCTGCTTGTTTCTGAGACTTCACACTAGAGCATAGGTGCTCCCCCCTCCCTTCTCCCTCCTCCCTCCTCCCTCCTCACTCCTACCCCTCCCTATCTATCAGCACAGACATGTCTCTTAGGGGAGTGGGGACAGAGGCAGGGGGTGTGTTGGTGTGTTTCTTGGAGATGTTTACACCCCCTGAGAACTTTTCAAACTGAAAGTGGACCGTTTTTGCCAGCTGAAGGAAAGTTCATGTGCACATGCTGTAAAAACTAAAAGAGGTAGGACAAAAAGATTAGCTGATATGTGACTAATGTGATATGTACTAGTTATTTAACCCATCCCATACTTCTCCTTTAAATTCTTCCTTTATTATACCTTCCCTTCTCTGCTTATAAATAAAATAAACCTCTCCCCTTACCCCATCCCCTGGAGGTCATGAGAGAGGAATAGGAAAAAAAAAATAGAAAAAAAAATAAATAAACTATCTAGATAGTTTAGATAGTTTAAAAACTGCATTTTGTACTTACTTGGGTTATCTGTGTATAATTGTTTGATGATCCGAATCATTTAGGTGTGACAAATATGCAAAAAAAATGAAAATCAAGAAGGGGGCAAATATTTTTTCACAGCTCTGTAGATTTATCCCCTTCCAAAAATTAATTCTGAAGTTCCATTGGTTGCTACATCCAAAATAAACCATTTTTATTTAGACGCTTAAGTGTCACGGCACCATTTTTCTATATGATACATGCAGAATTTTTACTTCCTGTCTCGTTCATTAATATGCGCACCTTGATGGAGAAAATAAATAGTTTGCTAATTAAAAAAAGGTTACAGATGACATGTCAGTCTATTAAGCCAGTTCCCAGAAAGCATTGGAGCTATTTCTGCAAACCTTGTAATGTTTAATTGCTGTACTGATTATTTTATGCCGTGGAAAAGCTGCGTTTTTGAAGACACTGATCCTATTTAAGTCCACCAAGAGCAGCAGATGTATCAGACACCTGACAGTGAGGACACGAGGGGAGGCTGAGGTCCAGGCAATTAATTTTTCACCAAAATATAATTAAGGAACAAAGATAGTTGCTCGGGGTTCTACCTTATGCATGTTCTTTTATGTGAGTGGAATGGAAAATCTAAAACATTCCAACACAGGCTTTCTTAAGGTTTGAGTTCAAAGAAAATAAAACTGAAGTATCTATTATGGATTGACTGGCAGTGCTAGACCCAGTATTTCCTTTATAACAGATGCCCTTTAAAGCTGAACACCAGGCATATGGCAAAATACATGGTAAACAAGTATCATAAATACTGTGCTTAAAGTAAAAAGCTAACATTCGTGAATTCAGTTACACATTTGATAAGAAATAACCCACAATTGATCATACAGAACTCCATTCCATGGTAACATTTGAATGTGAATGTACAATATACACTATATTGCCAAAAGTATTGGGACGTCTGCCTTTATACGTACATGAACTTTAATGGCATTCCAATCTTAGTCCGTAGGGTTCAATATTGAGTTGGTCCACCCTTTGCAGCTATAACAGCTTCAGCTCTTCCGGGAAGGCTGTCCACAAGGTTTAGAAATCTGTGTGTCTATGGGAATGTTTGACCATTCTTCTAGAAGAGCATTTGTGAGGTCAGGCACTGATGTTGGACGAGAAGGCCTAGCTCACGGTCTCCACTCTAATTCATCCCAAAGGTGTTCTATCGGGTTTAGGTCAGGACTCAAGTTCCTCCACCCCAAACTCCCTCATCCATGTCTTTATGGACCTTGCTTTAAACTCGTTTAACAAATTTTTCCGAATATTCGTAAATTCGTAAATTTGAAAGTTCAGAAATTCGAAAATCAGAAAACCCGAAAATTAGAAAATCTGAAATAATAACTAACTAAAAATAACTTAACTATAACCAGGGCTTTTTTTCAGCGGGAACGCGGGGGAACGCGGGGGAACGCAGTTCCGGCACCTCCTGGACTGACTGTATGTAATGGCAAGGGTGTTGGGGTGTGCTGCAGGGTATTGATGCTCACTGCTGGCAGATCTATACTAGCTGGAGGGGATCTATTTTTGCAGGCGGGTCTATTGTTGCTGAGGAGGTCTATTGTTGCTGGTGGGGGACCTTTTGTTGCTGGGGGGGTCAGTTGTTGCTGAAGGAGATTTACTGTTGGGGGAGGGGTCTATTGTTGATGGCTGCCAGAGAGTCTATTAATGCTGGCTGTACAGAGATCTGTTGATGCTGCCGGGAGTCTATTGTTGCTAGGGGGGAAAGTTTGTTGTTGGTGTTACATTGTTAGGAGGATCTATTGTTGCTGGCTGAAGGGGATCTATTTTACTACTTTTATTGATATCATTACCAAATTCCATACAAATTACTTAGCACCACAAAATGATACTTGGTTCTGTATTGTCTAAAAGGGGCGGTACTAGGAGGTGGGTAGGGGATGGAACCAAGGGACGGTGCTCGGAGGTGGGTAGGGGCGGAGAAAACAAGTGACTCGGAAAAGGGGAGTTCCTGCACCTATTGTCTGAGAAAAAAAGCCCTGACTATAACTAACTATTAACCACTTCAGCCCCGGAAGAATTTACCCCCTTCCTTACCAAAGCACTTTTTGCGATTTGGCACTGCGGCGCTTTAATTGACAATTGCGCGGTCATGCGACGTGGCTCCCAAACAAAATTGACATCCTTTTTTCCCACAAATAGAGCTTTCTTTTGGTGGTATTTGATCACCTCTGCGTTTTTTATTTTTTGCACTATAAACAAAAATATTTTTTACTTTTTGCTATAATAAATATCCCCAAAAAATCTATAAAAAACAACATTTTTCCACAGTTTGGGCCGATACATATTTTTGGTAAAAAAAATCGCAATAAGCGTATATTGATTGGTTTGCGCAAAAGTTAAAGTGTCTACACAATAGGGTATAGATTTATTGCATTTTTTTCTTTTTTTACTAGTAATGGTGGCGATCTGCGATTTTTATTGTGACCGTGACATTGCGACGGACATATCGGACACTTTTGACACATTTTTGGGACCATTCACATTTATACCGCGATTAGTGCTATAAAACTGCACTGATTTCTGTGTAAATGTGACTGGCAGGGAAGGGGTTAACACTAGGGGGCGCTGAAGGGGTTAAATATGTTCCCTAGTGCGTGATTCTAACTGTAGGGGGCGGGGACTCACAAGGGGAGGAGACCGATCTGTGTTCCTCTGTACTGGGAACACACATCGGTCTCCTCACCTCTGACAGGACATGGATCTGTGTGTTTACACACACAGAACCACGGTCCTGTCGTGATTGCGGGCAATGGCGGGTGCCCGGCGGACATCGCGGCCGCCAGGCACGCGCACCGGGTCCCGAATGATGCCGACAGGAAGCCCAGGACATCATATGACGCCCACCTAGGGTGGGAGATCCCTCTTGAGGGCGTCATATGACTATGGGCGGGTAGTGAAGTGGTTAAATTATAGGTATTTCCTTTCAAATTTATCCGAAATTATGAATGCCAAATCTAAACAAATGGAACGGAACAAATTACTAATAAATAATAATAATAGTAATAATAATTATAATAAATAACAATATCAATAATTAAAACGTTTTATTATTATTATTATTATTTATTATTAATTCATTCCGTTCCATTTGTTTCGATGCAGCATTCGTTATTTCGGATAATTCGTAACTTCGGATAAATTCGTATTCGTTACGTTCTCTAACAGACAAATTTGAAAGGAAATTCCAATACCTAAAATTGAATAGTTAGTAATAGTTAAGTTATTATTAGTTAGTTATTATTTCAGATTTTCGAATTTTCGGGTTTTCAAATTTCTAATTTACGGATTAACGAATTTATGAATTTACAATTTTTTTTGAATTTACGAATTTTCGAATTTATGAGTTGCGATCATAACGAACGATCCCCCCCAAAAAAGAAAAGAAAAACAAATGAAACGAAGACGGAACCGAGCAAATTTTTTGGCAGTGCACATGTTTAGATTTGACCAAAAAAAAAAGATGGAAGCTGATTGGTTTCTATGCAGAATTGCACCAGATTTTGCACTTTACAGTTTTTAGTAAATCAACCCTAATGTCTATCTGACTGTATATACTGTTTACCTATGCAATGTTAACTAGGCTTTAAATATTTAAACAATTCAATTACCAAGGCAGCCAAACTGAAATACATCCTGCCTTTTGTGTCATGTAAACTATATTATTATATGCTGACGCGCTTGTATTTTGCCATTTACTTTAGATACTTGTCAGGGTCAAACTTGTCTGGCAATTACCTGTGTTCCAGAACATTATCCGAGTTTAAAAATCTATTATTGGCTGTTGAGACTCATCAGAAACATCCCTCTGATTGCCAGGGTGGCTTGCCAACTGTTTTCTGCTAAGAGGGCAACACTGCAAAAGCTTAAACTACAGAGACTTCCATCACAGTGCATAGATCATTACTTACCAGAATGATTCGGTTCAGCACTACAACGTTTAATTGGTTATACAATTAACACAATAGAAAGCTGGTTCCTCCAAACAAAAAGAGCTATTTGTAAAAAAAAAAAAAAAAAAAGTTTAAAAACAAAAAACAGATTCAATAGTCACGGGTGAAAAAAAAAAATAACAATGTCAGGAGTCACTGCTAAGTAAAAAGAATTATTAATTTACTAGGACTGCTAGCAGCAATAGGTTCTCTTGTCAAAGCAATTAAAGGCAAGAAAAGTAAAAAGGGTTGTCGTAAATAGTCAATCACAACCTGAACATGAAATTAAAGCGGAAGTAAACCCATCCATAAAACAGTTTCATTTCCGAAACGTGCCGGAAATGTAACACTTCCATTGGTTGTGCTCTCAACCAAACTGTCAAACCATCCAATGGCTGGTGTCATAGCTGATCACATGTGCAGCATCATGGCAGCTGTAGATTAAACAGAGGCAAAGATGGCAGCTTCCTTGGCTGAAAACGATAGGAGGGTTTACTTCCACTTTAACTAGGGAATAAAATGGCAGTCGTTGCAACTTTTTATGTCACATGGTATTTGCGCAGCAATGTTTTAAACGCAATTTTTTGGGGGAAAAAAAACACATTCATGAATTTAAAAAAACCAAAACACAATAATTACCCCAATTTTTTGGGATAATGTGAAAGATTATGCTACGCTGAGTAAATAGATACCTAACATGTGGTTAAACACTTAAGGACCGGAATGATTTGCCCCCTTAATGACCAGGCCATTTTTTCGCGATACGGCACACGCTTTAACTGGTAATTGCGCGGTCATGCGACGCTGTACTGAAACAAAATTTATGTCCTTTTTTTCTCACAAATTGAGCTTTCTTTTGGTGGTATTTGATCACCTCTGCAGTTTTTTCATTTTTTGCGCTATAAACAAAAAAAGAGCGACAATTTAAAAAAAAAAAAAAAAAAAAATTTTTTACTTTTTGTTATAGTAAGTATCCCCAAAATATATTGAAAAACACAAATTTCTTCATCAGTTTAGGCCAATATGTATTCTTCTTCTACATATTTTTGGTAAAAAAATAATCGCAATAAGCGTATATTCATTGGTTTGCGCAAAAGTTATAGCGTCTACAAAATAGGGGATAGAATTATGGCATTTTTATTATTATTTTTTTTATTAGTAATGGCGGTGATCTGCGATTTTTCGCTGGACTGTGACATTGCGACGGACAGATCGGACACTTTTGACACCTTTGTGGGAACATTTATACAGCGATCAGAGCTAAAAATAGCTGATTATAGTATAAATGTCACTGGCAGGGAAAGGGTTAACACTAGGGGGCGATCAAGGGAGTTGTTTCTAACTGTGGGGGGGAGGGGACTGACTAGAGGAGGAGAGAGATCGCCGTTCATGATCTACTCCCTTGTCAGAATGCGGATCTGTCTGTTTACATTGACAGATCCCTGTTCTGGCTCTCTGAGTAGTGGACGGTGGACATCGCGGCCGCCACGCGCATCGGCTCCGGGGGTCACGTTGCAGGCACGCGCGCCCCCTATAGCTTCTTAAAGCAGCCGACGTACAATGATGACGATTCGCACAGCCCTGCCATCCTACTGCAGTACAACTGCGGCGGCTGGTCGGCAACTAGTTAAAATTGTGCACACTCATGGAATGGCGCCAAACTTTGGTACTTAAAAATCTCCATAGGCTATGCTTTAAAAATGTTTACAGGTTTACAGGTTGACCTACTCCTCTTTCTTAATGATGTCGGCCCATCACTTAAGGGGGCCTTACAGGTCCTTAATTATTTTTCCTCAGTCACAGGTCTCAAAGTAAATTGAAGTCCCTTTTATTTCCTATAGATTCTTTGGCCTGTGCCACTGCCTATACTGATATTCCCTTGAAATGGGTGGATCACTTTAAATACCTGGGGGTGGTGGTTTCCAGACAGGCCTTGGACTATATATCCCTAAATTTAACACCCGTGATCCAGGAGGTTCAACAACGGCTGAAGGCATGGGAGTCATTACCCCTTTCATTGTTAGGACACATAAACCTAATAAAAATTAATGTATAACCTAAATTTACATATCTATTTCGACACTCTCCGCAGTGGATCCCTAAATCATTTTTCGTACGGCTGCATCGTATTTTTGCAGCATTTATATGGAGATCTCAGTCCCCTAGGTATAGCTGGAGACATTTACATAGTTACATAGTTACATAGTTAGTCAGGTTGAAAAAAGACAAAGTCCATCCAGTTCAACCATAAAAAAATAAATAAAAAAAAATATCCTACAATCCCATATACCCAATTCCTTACCCACAGTTGATCCAGAGTTAGGCAAAAAAAAAAACAGAAGAGCATGATCCAATTTGCTACAGCAGGGGGAAAAAATTCCTTCCTGATTCCCCGAGAGGCAATCGGATTTACCCTGGATCAACTTTACCTATAAATGTTAGTACTCAGTTATATTATGTACATTTAGGAAAGTATCCAGGCCAAGGTGGCCTGGCATGTCCCGATTTCTACAAATATTTCTTGGCCTCTCAGCTGGTAACTGCTGCCTGGTGGCTTAACCCAGATACCTCTAATTCCGCTACTCAGGTAGAAGCAGCAGTGTTAGGATCCTTGGAGGCGTTGAAATTTCAGATTTTTCGGGGCCCTCGTGCTCCATATTTACTGACACCGTCCATGTGCACTACACTTACGTGTATGGGGGGAGAGCCTCAAAATTGAACAATATCCCCTACAGGCAATTTTGCCCAACGCTACTCATTGGTTGAATCCTACCCTGGAGCATATTTACACATTGCCCGACCCCCATGCCTGGACCAAATTCAATATAAAAACAGTGACTCAGATTATCTTAGACAAATCTTTGATTCCACTTTCCAAACTGATCTCCGACTTTAATGTCCCTCAGTTGTACTTCTTTCGTTTTTTTTAACTTTCCCATGCCTTCAGCTGTCAATTTCCTGGCTCTCCTCCACGACTAGTTCAATCCACCCTAGAGAAGCTTCTTAGTTTGGACTGTGAAAAGAATGGTGCCTCCAAATTGTATTTCCATCTAACAACTGTCTCTCTTCCAATACTAGAGAAACTAAGACTTAAATGGTCTAAGGATATTCATGAACTTGACAATGACGACTGGGATGACAAATGGGACTTTCCTTTTAACTCTCGTGTCTCCTTGAGAGACCAACTGATTCAGTTAAAGATGGTTCACAGGGCATATTTCACTCCTCATA
The DNA here is from genome assembly GCA_029206835.1 of Rana muscosa. Lineage (NCBI taxonomy): Eukaryota > Metazoa > Chordata > Amphibia > Anura > Ranidae > Rana > Rana muscosa. The sequence continues at coordinate 185,334,531 of CM055119.1, read as the reverse complement.
TATTATATAAAATTAATCCGGACTCTGCCCCTGGTTGTTGGCTATGTGGGGGATTCCTGGAGACTTTACTCGTATTTTTTGGACTTGTCCAGCAATAGTGGGGTACTGGGACGAGATACTAGCTTTTATATCACAAATAACTTCTATTCCATTACAATCATCAATGGCAATATGTATTTTGGGTCTGATAGAGCAATTTATTCCCAAGGTAGCAGGACGTACTCTGGTGGGGCTGCTTTTGTTCTATGCTCGCAAAGCTATAGCTCTTAGTTGGAAAAAAAACTACCCCCCCATCACTGTCTATGTGGAAACGACTTATTAACAATAGCCTACCATTATATAAGGAGACCTATATTAATAGAGGTTGTCTTCTCAAATATGAGAAGGTTTGGTCCAAATGGCTGATGGATTCTTCCACAGCCTCTGAAGCCTTTTAGAGGAATACGACTCTTATGCCTTGTACACACGATCGGATTTTCCAATGAAACAAGTCCGATGGACTTGTTTCATTGGAAATTCCGATCGTGTGGGGGCCCCATCGGACTTTTTTCCATCGGAGTAAAAAAATACAACATGTTTTAAATTTTTCCGATGGAAAAAAATCCGATGGGAAATTCCGATTGTCTGTGTGGAATTCCATTGGAGAAAAATCCACGCATGCTCAGAATCAAGTTGACGCATGCTCGGAAGTATTGAACTTAATTTTTCTCGGCTCGTCGTAGTGTTTTACGTCACCGCGTTTTGGATGGTCGGAATTTACTCTGACAGTGTGTATGCAAGACTGATGGAAGTCAGCTTCAACGGAATTCCCACGGAAAATTCCATCGGATTTTATTCCATCGGAAATCCGATTATGTGTACAAGGCATTAGCCTACTTTCCGTCAGTTATTGGGCAAATATCCATGATCACTTGAATATTTTATATTGGCGTATGTACCATAGGACTTCATCGCTTCCAAACTTGAAAATCAAGCTAACAGGAGTACTATTTTATGTTTTACGCTATAACTTGATGTAATGTTTTTTGTAAGAATTGCATAAATACCATGGAAGACCAATGTATGTATGTGAGTTTTTTTTTTTTCCTTCTTTTTTTTTTGTGTCTCTATTGTTTTTTGCTTTGTCCCTGTCTTTGTTCGTTTACTGTTTCTGTAATTGTAAATTTTTGTGTTTTGAAAAATTAATAAAAACGTATATATTTTTTTTTTTTACAGGTTACCAGGTTAGAGTTACAGAGGCTGCCTAGTGCTAGAATTATTGCTCTCACTCTAATGTTCACAGCGATACCTCACATGTGTGGCTTAAATGTCACTTACATATTCAGACGCGACCTACGTATGCGTTCGCTTCTGCATGCAAGGGTCATAAAGATGGCCGGGGACCATCTGATCCTTGGTCAGCTCTATGGTAAACTTCCACGCCGGCGGGTTCATTCTCTGGATTGCCGATCGCACTGGCGAGACCGGAGAAGCACCGGAGAAGCACTGGAGGGCGGCGGGAGGGTGGGTAAAAGCAATCAAGCAGTGAAACAGCGGCTATGATTGTTTATACTGTGCAGGGAATTGCCTGCTGAAAACAAAGATATCTGGATGATGCCAGTTGCAGACATCATTCAGATATTGCCACTTCAAGTCCCTGACATCATAGGACGGCGACCCAGGGGAAGTGGTTAAAGTATAACTTAAGGTTATTTTTCTTAGCTTTGAATAAAGTGCAGGGATTTGAACAGGGGTCTGGTTTTTATTGCTCTTTGTGCCCCCCCCCCCCCCATAAGGGAGTTTCACGCTGTCTATTTGTCCTGTTTCCTGCTATCAAAAGTGAAAGTGAAAAAAAAAACATACATTTTGAGTGGTCTCTAGAACATGAATAGAGGGGAAATCTCCCAACGGGGGCACTATTTCTGGTAACAATCATAGATTTTCCTCACTTGAGAGAGATTTCTTCTTACTTCCTGTTTGGGCTATGGGACAGAAAGTGATGGAAAACCTAAGAAGATAATGTATAGCCAATGCCTGAAATAAGAATATGTTATGAGCTCTGTGGGGAAGGAGCAGTTGGTCTGTACATGGGGAACAAAATGAAAGACTTAAGTGTTGGGTCTCCAATTTACTTGAAGGAAACATTATGATGGACCTAAGTAATGGGTCTACCGTTAACTTAAAGTGGAAGTCCAGCCTAAAACTAAAATCTCTATATCTACTTATGTATAGCGAGTTTTTCTTTACAGGGCTACATAGGTTCGTCTTAAATTGTGGCTGCAAGTAGATTTAGGCTGAACTTTCACTTTAAGTTAACGGTAGACCCATTACTTAAGTCCATTCCAATGGGCAGGGTGTTTTAGGAGTGCTAAATAGCGCCTTGCTAGCGGACGAAAAAGGCTGAGCAGCTTGCTTTGGGGGCACCCAAGCCGAGCTGCTGCTCTGTGTGTCTATTCAGACACGAAGCAGTGGCTCAGTCCCACCCCCTCTCTATCCTCATTGGCTCACTGACTTTGACTCACAGCCACTGGAGCCAATGGCGCCCACTTCTGTCTCAGCCAATGAGAAGGGAGAGTTTCGGACAGCTCTCCCATGCAATATCGCTGGATCTAGATGGGGCTCAGGTAAGTATTAGGGGATCTGAGGCATACAGAAGGCTTTTTATCATAATGCATAGAATGTATTAAGATAAAAAACCTTCTGCCTTTAGAACAACTTTAAGCAGGCCAACCGCTCAGGCTGCAGCATGCCACTGGCTGGGTAGAGCATTGCTCCTTTGTACAGTGCCTGGAGCTACCCTACATTAGAGAAGTCTCTCAAGACAAGATGTTCACCAGTCAGTATACTACTGTGGAAAGTGAGCCATCACGCATGGGTTCTAGGTCTCTGACCCCTCCTATGTCTGGAATGTTCTAGAGAAGTCCTTGCAAGATTCCAACACTTAGATAAACCTGCTGGAGGGGTGGACTAGTGCAGCCTTTTTCAACCAGGATGCCCAGGCACCCTGGGGTGCCCTAAGGTTTGTTCAGGGGAGCCTTGGTAGAATGCCCAAAATTTGCTAAAAAATTGTATACGGGTGGATGAAGCCTGCCTTTTAGTTACACAAAGCCACAGGTTTTCATTGTACAGCATTATGACCTTCTGGCTGCCAACCTCCTAACAACCAATGACATCATCAGTTAATATGAGGATGTCATTCGCCTGTATAGCATCCTAGTTTGACCCTCCCTTGCCCCTCTCCATCAGCTTTGGGGTCACATTAGCTGAGTGATGGAGAAAAACTGAGGAAGAAGAGAATACTAGTCAGTACCAGTTTGCACCTCTAACGTTGGGACTCCTACGTGTGTGGATGTTGCTGCATTATGTAAGACTATTAGAATGGTTTTTACATTTTAGGATGGGGTGCCCCAAGACTGTCCATAATTTTAAAGGGTGCCTCAAGATTGTCCATAATTTTGAAGGGTGCATCAAGATTGTCCATATTTTTAAAGGGTGCCCCAAGACTGTCCATAATTTTGGAGGGTGCCTCAAGATTGTCCATAATTTTAAAGGGTGCCCCAAGACTGTCCATAATTTTGAAGGGTGCCTCAAGATTGTCCATAATTTTAAAGGGTGCCCCAAGACTGTCCATAATTTTGAAGGGTGCCTCAAGATTGTCCATAGTTTTAAAGGGTGCCCCAAGACTGTCCATAATTTTGGAGGGTGCCTCAAGATTGTCCAAAATTTTAAAGGGTACCTTGACTGAAAAAAGGTTGATGCCTCCTACACACGACCGGTTTTCCCGGCAGGAAAAAAAAACAACGCTTTTCCCGACGGGATTCCTCTCAAGCCTGCCTTGCATACACACTGTCACACAAAAGACCGCTGAACTTTTGAATGCCAAGAACGCGGTGACGTCAAAGACTATGACGAGCTGAAAAAAATGACGTTCTATGCTTCCGCGCATGCGTCAAATTGTTTACGAGCATGCACGTTTTTTCCCCTCGGCAAAACATACACACCAGCGGTTTTCGCGACGGAAAAAAGACAGCCGGGAATCACGACGGGAAAAAAGAGAGCTTGTTCTAATTTTTTTGCGGGCAGTTTTCTCGTCGGGAAAACTGCTATGGAGCATACACACGGCCGGTTTTCCCGACAAAAAGCAAACATGGCAGTTTTCCCATCGGGAAAACCGGTCGTGTTGTACGAGGCATCAGAAACACTGGAATAGAGGCATGATATAATGCTGTTTAAATCTCAAAACTGGATAAACAAACAAAAAAAAAAAACCCTGGTAAATAAAACAGCTCCCTTAGGCCCCTTTCACACGGAGGGTCCGTTCAGGTCCGCCTGTCAGTTTTTTAGGCGGACCTGGACGGATGCTCCATGTAGCCCTATGGAGCCACAGATGTCAGCGGTGACATGTCCGCTGACATCCGCTCCGCTCTGCCAAAGTGTGACGGAGGAAAACCCTATTTTTCCTTCCGTCGGCGGAGCGGATCGGATGAACACGGACAGACGGTCCGTGTTTATCCGATCTCCTCATAGGGGAAAGTGGCGCTCTGACAGGGAGGTCCCTGCACAGTGTGCGGGGACCACCCAGTCATCCGCCGGCTCAGCGGGGATCAACTGAGCGATCCCCGCTGAGCAAGCGGAGCTTCACGGGGCAGATCATGACTGATCCGTCCCGTGTGAAAGAGCCCTTATATGTATTTTTATCTGTGTATTTAGTTGTTTGGTCGGGGGTTCAGTTTCAGTGTTATCAAGATTATCACAATGAACATTAACCTATTACGCCTATAATGCTGTTGATACAATATCTAAAAAAAATTCTCACCATTTTCCATGATGCAAAAAATATGTGCAATGAAAATCTTTTACTGCAAACGCCTAACACTCACACAATCACCTCTGAACCCACATTCATTTCTACACCTAATTAAAGGAAGTCTGTCTCCTGCCTTCATCCTCATGTGCAAACTCTTTGTGCCTACTCACACCTACGGCTCCAAAGAATGATATGAAAAGCAGATTAAAGGTAAATTGAGTGGACTTCTCGACCGGTAAAGCCATGCTGTTTCCTCAATAGCGTTTCCCGGATTGATCTTCCTCCTAGCCCGAAGTTGCCCCTTAACAATAAGCTTGGCTCCAGTTGAAAGAAATGTCTTGGTCATCAAAATGTGAGATTTCAATCGAGACAGCTACAGAAAGCTGTTCATATCAGCCTTGTCTTCAGCCACCTGGAAGAAGGAGCCTTAGGTAATGAATTGAGTTATTTCTTTATTTTTTTGCACAAAAGGGATTTTCTGACACACAGAAGCTTTTTACAAAAGATTTAACTGAGAGGAGCCTTGTCTGTAAGAAAAAATGGTCTTCCACATCTTAGATGCCATCAAAGTTTTTATTTTTCTTCTAAACCTTAAGTCATGGTTTTTGTTTTTGTATTTTGCTATCCCAAATACCAGTCAACAATGGCCTAGGAATAATTAAGGGGTTTTGCTTGACCCCGGAACACAGATGATGTGCAATGGACCTTCCATTGAGTACTCCAGGTCTCTTTTTCATTAATTATTGCTGTCACCCCATGAATGATCCCCTTGGTAAATACCGATCTTTGCTGAATTTTGGTTCATACATTCTTCATTTATGCATTGATATTGCATTTAAGGCCATTTGCCGACCGGTCTATAGTAAAAAAAGTCATCTGTTTGACGTTAAATACCAGGGTTATGGCAGCAGCTAGTTGCCATAATCCCGGTATTTTCTTTTTAACTATAGGCTCTTTCAGATAAAAGTGGTCCCGTGGGCAGATTCTCCGCAGGATCACTTTTAGAAGAGGTGGGAGGGGCTGCTTCCTGGTTGTTCCCGGGCTTACCTGACTGGTCGTGAAGCCCGGGAGCGATACGGCGCTGGTGGTAGCTGGGTATGAAGAGCCACTCATCTCTATGACCTTGGAAGTCAGCAGCAATAAAGAGGACTTGTTTTTCTTATTTCTTTTACAATGGATGTTTAATAGGAATAAAAGTGATACAAATAAATAAATAATAGGCTAGTGTAAAAAAAAAATATATATATATTTTTTTATGTGCCCTTTACCTCTGTGACCACGCGCAGAAGTGAATGCATACATAAGTCACACTTGTGTAGCGGGGTATTCCCCTTTAATACCGAGAGACTACATTTCCCAAGACATCTTTCAGCACCCAAGGTGCATTGCCCCAAAGCAAGGACTGCTGGGGCGGACTTTATAAAGGGGAAACGGAGTTTGTTCAGTCTCTTTTTGGACCCTCCCGCCTATCAAGCAAGAACTCTGTGCGAGACTGCTGCAAGCCCAGGCCTGAAGCCTGGGCACTTTCTTCCAAAGAGCCCTCCACCAGCCTAGCGGAACCCTAGAGACATCTTCTCATCCTTGCTGTACTACACTAGGAGGACCTAAGACTCGGATGTCGGTGGATCCATGTGCCTAGACGAATCGGCGGAGGAAAAGGACTGGGACTGGTCCGGATGGTGAGAGAGCACTTGCTCATAGACAGATACTGTATCTTTACTACTTGTTCGGATTACAAAGTTTGTTCATCAAGTGCACCACCGAAAGATTGCTAGTGAAGATTGTTTTACAGAACTTCCATTTAGTTCAGTCAGGCCTGACTGCGTAGGTAGACGTTGCTGGGTGTTAGTCTGCCCACGAGGGTAAGTAGTTGTAAAAGGACATCACTAGAGTTTCATAGCAATACCTCATTATTCTATCAATCTGTTCATCTTTAATACTGTTTATTGCAGGGATCTGCAACTTGTTATACTGTTGTTTATTACTTGCCCATTAGCCTCAGTAAAATATCTGGGTCAAGTAGATTGGTGTCAGTTTCAATTACTTTAATAGAAGTTTAAAGTATATCACTGTGTGTGTTTTGCCATCGGACTGCGTCACCAAGAGCTGCGGTCACGCGGTCCTATCTCCCTATTACTAGCTGTGCCACGGGAGGATAGAGCCGATTGCCAGGGGTTGACAGCGGTGCACTACAGGGCCCAAATTAATACCAGCAGCCCTCTTAACTGGGGGTACCGCTATACTGGCATATCTAGGCAGTGTCCAACCCACATGTGTGAGGTTTTGCCGCGAATGTTAGAGCAATAATTCTGATGCTAGACCTCCTCTGCAACTCTAAACTGGTAACCTGTAAAAAAAAAAAGTGTTGCCTACGGAGATTTTTAAGTACCGCAGTTTGTCGCTATTCCACGAGCCTGCCCAATTTTAAAGCATGACATGTTAGGTATCTATTTTCTTGGCATAACATCATCTTTTATATTTTACCAAAAAATTTGTTATCTATGGTGTTTTTTTACATTAGAATTCATTAAAATGTATTTCTTTCCAATAAATTGCGTTTGAAAGACTGCTGTGCAAATACTGTGTGACATAAAATATTGTAACGATCGCCATTTTATTCTCTAGGGTCTCTGCTAAAATATATATATATATATATATATATATATATATATATATATATATAATGTCTGGAGGTTCTAAGTAATATTCTAGCAAAGAAATAAATGATTTAAACTTTAAAAAAAAAAAGTTCCAGAAAGCGCCTTGGTTAAAGTGATACTAAACGCACACTGTCTAATTTACAATATCCCTTCTCTTTTTGTATGTGAATGATGACACTGTAATATTTTAATAAAGAATACCCATCTAGGTACTCTTTCCTAATCGATTTATGGCTGTTATCAGTGGCTGCCATTAGGGATGCAGGGGTGCCGCCCCCCCCCCCCCCCAAATTCATGCGCCCGGCCCCTAATCTACATGCAGGGCACTGGACGCATGGATTTAAATTTATTTTTTATTTTTTTAAAGTACATGTTTAGAGCCTAAGGCTCTAATTGGCTTTAAAAAGGGTGGGCTCTTGGAGCAGAGCACTGCACCCTGAGCCTACCCAGTAGAGTGACAATTAGTATTCGCTATTAGTATTCGCTATTGTCTTCCTGCTTCTCCTCCCGGCAAATCAGGAAGCGGGTCTTAAGACCCAATTGGCCGAGAGGAGAAGCAGCCCTATTGGCAGGGAGCAGAAGCAGGAGGGAAGCTGCCAAAGCTACCCTGACCTGGATGGGGTAAGTGCGAGGCTAGTGGGCGGACGGGCATACAAGGGGGGGGTTTGTTCACAGATTGATTGAGTGACAGGGGGGTTTGACTGACCGAATGCAAAAAATAGAGCACCACCTACCACTGGCTGTCACAGCACCCAGATCTCTCCCACTCTCTCTGTAGGAAAACTGTGGCAGGAGGAGCTTCTAATCCTGGTCACATGTTCAAAAAAAAAAGCAGCCTTTGGAATACAGAGTAAAAACAAATAATTATAAATATCAATAAACCATTTTAAATTATAATACAAATATATATTTGACGATAGCATGGTGTGGATGGATTTCTGCCAATCACAAGCTGTGCTACAAGCTAAGCCTGTGTCTTAGAAAAAAATGTAGGCAAAGCCTCCATCAATCAATATGTAATATCCTGCACCAAGTGTGTTTAGCTGGTTAGTGGGCATGAAGGAGGAGGGAGTGGGCTGTCATGTATATGCCCACATGTGTAATTATATAGTCATATGGGCTGCTCAGATATGATAAGGAGGAAATGCTCAGGGCAGAAAATACACTGTAAACTGAGCATGTGCTGGCAACACTGCTCTGCAAACTCTCCAACTACAGTGGGGACATTGATAGGAGGGAGGGACAGAGAACAGCAGAATACTCTAGGTTTTCTGAAGAATACAGAAAGCAAATCCCACGATTTGATGATATGATATGAACAGCATGCAATAAACCATTTATTGAAAGTTTTTAATGATGTGAGTTTAATGACACTTTCATTTTTAGTTAATTTTTAACATTTATTTTACAAATTAAATTTTTTGCAGTAAAATACATTTTAGACTACCTAACATGTTACGCTTTAAAGTTGCACCCACTTGTGGAATGGTGTCAAACTTTGGTTCTTTAACCACTTAACGACCGCCCACTGTAAATATACGTCGGCAGAATGGCACCGACAGGCAGAATCACGTATATCTACGTGACTGCCTTTGTAAAGTTGGGGGGTCCGATCGGACCCCCTTCTTTACAGTGAGCGGCCATTGATCAGGGATGAGGGGACAGCCGTTCGATTCCGGCCACCCCCTCTCGATCGCTCCCAGCGAATCGAATCATTCCCCTGCCTGTGTAATGTAAACACAGGCAGAGGAAGTGATGTCATCTCTCCTGCGGCGCTCACATATACCGAGCGCCGTACAGGAGAAGATGCAGGTTAGTGCACAAAACACTACACTGACACCAGGACACATAGGCACATAAATCGCCCCCCCAGGCCCCCCCAGACACCCCAGATCACCCCCCAGCCCCCAGTCACAGTGTCACTGATTGCAGTGACCATTTATTTACTGATCACTGCAATCAGTGACATTTGTGACTGTAAAAGTGTCATTAAAGTTAGTTTTAGGTCCAGTGTAGCCCCCTAACCCCCCCTAATAAAGGTTTAACCCCCTGATCGCCCCCCAGATAACCCTTTCACCCCCTAGCACCGCCGTCGCTAAGCGATCATTTTTCTGATCGCTGTCTTAGCGTCGGTGATGCCGATCGGTAGCCAGTTATTTTTTTTAGGTTCGCCGCAGGTTTTTATAGCGTCGGGTACCCCCATATATTGAGAATAAAAAAGTAGCGCTGGTAATTAAGGAAAAAACAAATAAATGCCTCTCAGAATATATAGTGAAAAATAAATGAATATCACACCAACCTAAAGGGATGTGTATGAGTTCACTATAAAATCCATAAAAAACAACATAAGTAATCGTGAAGGAAAAAGAAAAAAAACATGTGCAGTGTCCATCAAAATAACCCGTGAAGGCACAATACAAAGAAAGGACATGTAGGCTGTAGGTCATCAAGGAAAAAACATCTTCCGACTATAGGAAACAGATAAAACACTCTTACCAGATTGGCTACCCAATCAAACTCGCAGCCTTCCAACAAGAGCCAATAGAAAAACAACATAGGCAGAAACTCCTCCCAGGTCAGCTATCACAGCTTGTTTGACCCCGGAAGTGATATTCCCTAAGCCAATGAAACATAATTTAAAAAGCCCGCCAAAAAATAGGGGCGGTGGTAATGTGCAGTAATACACACCCACACACTAAACCACCATTCCCCCATTGGTCAGGTCAAATAGTGTAACCGCCTATCCACCATCCACCTATCTCCTTAGAGTATAATCAACCACTAGATGGATAGTAAAGACTAGGGGGCATATCTAATATGTGTATACTATACCTGCACGTATAGGTTATTATGTGCTAATCCCCAGTTGCATATATGGCATACTTGTCCCATCGTACATAGCACATGTACGATTAACATAGGAGCATAGATCTCTGTTCCAAACTCTCCCCTCGGTGAGACGCCGGACCACATAAAAAATCACGTGGTGCAGCGACATGAATATTGCGGCCATCACGTGAACCGCAACGAATGTTAATCGTACAAGGAGTTTCTGCCTATGTTGTTTTTCTATTGGCTCTTGTTGGGAGGCTGCGAGTTTGATTGGGTAGCCAATCTGCTCTCCTCCAATCATAGATCCACAAGGTGGCAATCCACCTGATTGGTGGTTTCCTCTTTTAGTTTGGAGTGTTTTATGTATAAATATTTGAGCAATATGGGGGAGCAGGTTGATGCCCCAGTAGAAGTCTTATGTATTTAGAAGGAAATTGCTAAGTTGTGCATCACCACAGGGTGACACTGTGGATGCACTTAATATAAATGTGCCAACGTCCCGATATTCAATGGAAGGATGTATATTTAAACTAAAGGTGGACTTTAAACGGCACACAGATAGATATTGTAAAAATTCTAAGGGTTTTATTGTTGGTAGAAAAATATAATTGAATTTAGGTAGAAAGTACATTAATATAGGACACTGACATTATATAACAGTTATCTATAATTGATAGAGGGTCCCATTTACAAGACTCGACACATCTCCCAGAAATCGCATTCACATGTAAAATACACAAAGTAAAATAGAATATTGTATAGCCAACAAACACAAATGAGGAGTTGGACAGTATGCACGAGAGATGGCTGGTCTTGTTGATGGGTCCAGTAAATTCAAAGATAAAAATCTTGCTTTCGCTCGCCCACAGGAGAGGTTCCGTCCAGGTCTACTAGCTTACAATCTCTGACAAGCCATAAGCTGGGTCAGTCTATCACTAGGGGTTACCCGAACAGAGTGCCATTGTGTGGCTCGAGCAATTGCTCCTGATTGACACACACCTTTACAGTATCGTTTGGTCTGCTATACCTGGACTTGCGTTCCCCACCTACCAGTAGCTTGTGCATAGTTTTTTATATATAATTTTTTACTCAAATCACGCATGACTGTTTACCACGAATGTGTTTATATAGTACTGGCACCCTGTGATACACGGATTGCCAGGTAGGAATACCTAGGCTGGTTTCACTACTTAACACGGCCTCCGATACTATGCTCCCGACGAAGCGTTTTGGAACGCGAAACTAGTCGAGCGAAAGCAAGATTTTTATCTTTGAATTTACTGGACCCATCAACAAGACCAGCCATCTCTCGTGCATACTGTCCAACTCCTCATTTGTGTTTGTTGGCTATACAATATTCTATTTTACTTTGTGTATTTTACATGTGAATGCGATTTCTGGGAGATGTGTCGAGTCTTGTAAATGGGACCCTCTATCAATTATAGATAACTGTTATATAATGTCAGTGTCCTATATTAATGTACTTTCTACCTAAATTCAATTATATTTTTCTACCAACAATAAAACCCTTAGAATTTTTACAATATCTATCTGTGTGCCGTTTAAAGTCCACCTTTAGTTTAAATATACATCCTTCCAGAAGTCTTATGTAGACAAAACGCGTAGGGCTTGGTACGCCACTCCCCATATTGCTTTGTTTTATTCTTATTTGTGATCACTTTTTATGTTCATTTTTGTGGTTTTATTCCAATAAAACCGTATACTACCTTTTTGACCTGTACCATTGGAGCCTTGTCTCTTTTTTCCTGCATGGGATTCGGAGAGGGCTTACCTGGAGTTACTCTGCATCATTCAGTTACCCCTTTCGGGGGTCTTTGGTGGTCGAATTTCTCTTATACCAATTGGAAACAGGGTGATACCCTAGGAGTCCAGGTTCGTTGTATCCATTGGGGATATCCATCCAAGGTTCGGATCCGAGGATTGTCAAGTCGTAACGGCCAAGATTCCAACAGCATAGGAGTCATCAGACAAGTCGACTGGTCCTGTGGCTGGATTTCCCATGCTTACATGATCTGCTACCACGGTAGGCAGATCCACGGACTCTGGTAAGAGTGTTTCATCTGTTTCCTATAGTCGGAAGATGTTTTTTCCTTGATGACCTACAGCCTACATGTCCTTCCTTGTATTGTGCCTTCACGGGTTATTTTGATGGACACTGCACGTTTTTTTTCTTTTTCCTTCACGATTACATATGTTGTTTTTTATGGATTTTATAGTGAACTCATACACATCCCTTTAGGTTGGTGTGATATTCATTTATTTTTCACTATATATTCTGAGAGGCATTTATTTGTTTTTTCCTTAATTACCAGCGCTACCTTTTTATTCTCATCACGTTTACAATTTTCATCACATTGTTGTGTAGCTGCTTTTTGTTCCTTGTTTTTTAGTTTTTACACTTAGCGCAATATTTTTTCTATTTTTCACCCCCATATATTACCTAATAAAGGTTTAACCCCCTTGATCGCCCCCCAGGTAACCATTTCACCCCCTATCACCACTGTCGCTAAGCGATAGTTTTTCTGATCGCTGTCTTAGCGTCCGTGATGCCGATCGGTAGCCAGTATTTTTTTTTAGGTTCGCCGCAGGTTTTTATAGCGTCAGGTACCCCCATATATTATCTAATAAAGGTTTAACCCCCTTGATCGCCCCCCAGGTAACCCTTTCACCCCCTATCACCACTGTCGCTAAGCGATCGTTTTTCTTAGTGTTGGTGATGCCGATCGGTAGCCAGTAATTTTTTTTAGGTTCGCCGCAGGTTTTTATAACGTCAGGTACCCCCATATATTATCGAATAAAGGTTTAACCCCCTTGATCGCCCCCCAGGTAACCCTTTCACCCCCTATCACCACTGTCGCTAAGCGATCGTTTTTCTGATCGCTGTCTTAGCGTTGGTGATGCCGATAGGTAGCCAGTAATTTTTTTTTAGGTTCGCCGTCAGGTTTTTATATAGCGTCAGGTACCCCCATATATTACCTAATAAAGGTTTTAACCCCCTAATTGCCCCTAGTTAACCCTTTCACCAGTAATCACCATATAAGTGTTACGGGTGACGCTGGTTAGTTAGTTTGCTTTTTATAGTGTCAGGGCACCCGCCGTATATAACCCAATAAAGGTTTAACCCCCTGATCGCCCGGCGGGTGATATCAATTAGGTTTTAGCGTCAAAGTGGGTCTGCGTCACACCCCAGGCAGCGTCAGGTTAGTGCCAGTAACGCTAACACCCACGCGTGAAGCATACACCCCCCTTAGTGGTATAGTATCTGAACAGATCAATATCTGATCTGATCAGATCTATATTAGCATCCCCAGCAGTTTAGGGTTCCCAAAAATGCAGTGTTAGCGGGCTCAGCCCAGATACCTGCTAGCACCTGCGTTTTGCCCCTCCGTCCAGCCCAGGCCACCCAAGTGCAGTATCGATCGATCACTGTCACTTACAAAACACAACACACATAACTGCAGCGTTCGCAGAGACAGGCCTGATCCCTGCGACTCCAGTGCTGTAGGAGGTGATTTCACCACCACAGTTAAAAAAAAAAGCATATATGCCGAAGCATTGGGGCAGCAGGGGCGGAGGAGCGATTTTGCTCCTAATGCCGCGTACATACGGTCGAAATTCCGACGGAGGCTTGCCCGTGGAAAAGTCTGACCATGTGTACGCGGCATAACTTTTGCGGGAAGATGCCCCCATGCTTCGGCATATATAAATGGTGCATGTATGCCCATCATTAGAAGTGGGTGGATGAAGGGCGGTATTCTAATGGTGGGCATACCCACTGATCAATCTTTTTTTTTCGTTCAGCCAACAGGCTGCATGAAAAAAAAAGATTACAATACATGTCCAACAAGGACCAGCAACGTACTGGTATGTTGCTGGACTTTGAATGTTTATACCAGAATGATGCCTGCGGGTTTAGGTATCATCTTGGTATCATTCTTTTCAGCCAGCGGCCGGCTTTCATGTAAAAGCAATCCTAGTGGCTAATTAGCCTCTGGACTGCTTTTACAAGCAGTGGGAGGGAATGTCCTCCCCCCCAGATATAAAAAGCGCCATTGGGAAATTGGGAAAGCATTTTATCACACTGATCTTGGTGTGGTCAGATGCTTTGAGGGCAGAGGAAAGATCTAGGGTCCAATAGACCCCAGTTTTTTCAAAAAGAGAGTACCTGTCACTACCTATTGCTATCATAGGGGATATTTACATTCCCTGAGATAACAATAAAAAAATAAAAAAAATAAAAAAATATGGAAGCAACAGTTTAAAAATAAAATAAAAAAGCAAAATTAAGAATAAAAAATTAAAAAAAAGCACCCCTGTCCTGTCCTGCTCTTGCCAATGGCGAACGCAAGCGTCGGTCTGGCGTCATATGTAAACAGCAATTGCACCATGCATGTGAGGTATCACCGCGAAGGTCAGATCGAGGGCAGTCATTTTAGCAGTAGACCTCCTCTGTAAATCTAACGTGGTAACCTGTAAAGGCTTTTAAAGGCTTTTAAAAATGTATGTAGTTTGTCGCCAATGCGCGTTTGTGCGAAATTTTAAAGCTTGTCGTGTTTGGTATCTATGTACTCGGCCTAAGATCATCTTTTTTATTTCATCAAACATTTGGGCAATATAGTGTGTTTTAGTGCATTAAAATTAAAAAAAGTGTATTTTTTCCCCAAAAAATGTGTTTGAAAAATCGCTGCGCAAATACTGTGTAGAAAAAAAAAAATACAACACCCACCATTTTAATCTGTAGGGCCTTTGCTTTAATAATATATATAATGTTTGGGGGTTCAACATAATTTTCTTGCAAAAAAAATAAAAAATTTCATGTAAACAAAAAGTGTCAAAAAGGGCTTTGTCTTCAAGTGGTTAGAAGAGTGGATGTAAGCTTCCTAATGTTGTGTATAAAATGCCAGAACAGTTCAAAACCCCCCAAATGACCCCATTTTGGAAAGTAGACACCCCAAGCTATATACTGAGAGGCATGTCGAGTCCATGGAATATTTTATATGTTGACACAAGTTGCGGAAAAAAGACAATTTTTTTTTTGCACAAAGTTGTCACTAAATGATATATTGCTCAAACATGTCATGGGCATATGTGGAATTACACCCCAAAATACATTCTGTTGCTTCTCCTGAGTACGGGGATACCACATGTGTGGGACTTTTTGGGAGCTTAGCCGCGTACGGGACCCCAAAACCAAGCACCGCCTTCAGGCTTTCTAAGGGTGTAAATTTTTGATTTCACTTCTCACTGCCTATCACAGTTTCGGAGGCCATGGAATGCCCAGATGGCACAAACCCCCCCCCCCGAATGACCCCATTTTGGAAAGTAGACACCCCAAGCTATTTGCTGAGAGGTATGGTGAGTATTTTGCAGATCTCGCTTTTTGTCACAAAGTTTTGAAAATTGAAAAAAAAAAAATATATATTTTCTTTCTTCATTTTCAAAAACAAATGAGAGCTGTAGAATACTCACCATGCCTCTCAGCAAATAGCTTGGGGTGTCTACTTTCCAAAATGGGGTCATTTGGGGGAGAAGCAGCAAAATGTATTTTGGGGTGTAATTCCATATATAACCATGGCATTTGTGAGCAATATATCATTTAGTGACAACTTTTGGTAATTTTTTTTATTTTTTTATTTTTTTGTCATTATTCAATCACTTGGGACAAAAAAAAAATATTCAATGGGCTCAACAGGCCTCTCAGCAATTTCCTTGGGGTGTCTACTTTCTAAAATGGGGTCATTTGGGGGGGTTTTGTGCTATTTTGGCATTTTATGGCCTTCGAAACTGTGATAGGTAGTGAGCAGTGAAATCAAAAATTTGTGCCCTTAGAAATCCTGAAGGCGGTGCTTGGTTTTCGGGGGCCCGTACGCGGCTAGGCTCCCAAAAAGTCCCACACATGTGGTATCCCCGTACTCAGGAGAAGCAGCAAAATTTATTTTGGGGTGCAATTCCACATATAACCATGGCATGTGTGAGCAATATATCATTTAGTGACAACTTTTTGTAATTTTTTTTTTTCTTGTCATTATTCAATCACTTGAGACAAAAAAAAAAATATTCAATGGGCTCAACATGCCTCTCAGCAATTTCCTTGGGGTGTCTTCTTTCCAAAATGGGGTCATTTGGGGGGGGTTTTGTACTGCCCTGCTATTTTAGCACCTCAAGAAATGAGATAGGCAGTTATAAATTAAAAGCTGTGTAAATTCCAGAAAATGTACTCTAGTTTGTAGACGCTATAACTTTTGCGCAAACCAATAAATATACGCTTATTGACATTTTTTTTACTAAAGACAGGTGGCTGAATACATTTTGGCCTAAATGTATGACTAAAATTGAGTTTATTCGATTTTTCTTATAACAAAAAGTAGAAAATATCATTTTTTTTCAAAATTTTCGGTCTTTTTCCGTTTATATCGCAAAAAATAAAAATCGCAGAGGCAATCAAATACCATTAAAAGAAAGCTCTATTTGTGGGAAGAAAAGGACGCAAATTTCGTTTTGGTACAACATTGCATGTCCGCACAATTTACAGTTAAAGCAGCGCAGTGCAAAATTCTGAAAACAGCTCTGGTCCTTTAGCTACAAAATGGTCCGGGGCTTAAGTGGTTAAAATCTCCATAGGCGACGCTTTAATTTTTTTTACAGGTTAGATTACCAGTTTAGAGTTACAGAAGGGGTCTTGGGCTAGAACTGTTGCTCTTGCTCCAAAGGTCACGTCAATACCTCACATGTGTGATTTGAATTCCATTTACATATTTGGGCGAGACTTACGTATGCATTCGGTTATGTGCGCGAGCGCACGGGGACAGGGGTGCTTTAATTTTATTTTTTTTATTGTTTCTTTTACTTTTATTTTATTGTTTTTACACTTTCTCTTGAATTTTTTATTTTTTTTTAATCAGTTTTATCCCTATTACAAGGAATGTAAACATCCCTTGTAATAGGAATAGTGTGTGACACCTCTATAAGACCACACATCCCTCCTTCAGGCTGGAAAGGCCGAGATGTCTTACTACCGTCATAACGTCACGCCTGGGCCTCCGAGGGTCATAGAGATGAGTGGGGACATCTGGTCACTGGAAATCTCTATGCTCAACTTCCGGCGGGGACCGATTGATTCTCCGGCTCGCCGATCGCACGGGCGAGCCTGTAGAAGCACCGGAGGGCAGCGGGAGGGGGTTGTCCCCTACTGCCGCCTGTAAGAATGATCAAGCGGCTGAACTGCCGCTATGATTGTTCTTACGGTGTAGAGAATCGTCGGCTGAAAAAGATGATATCTGAATGATGCCTGTAGCTGCACCCATCATTCAGATATCCACACTCAAAGTCCAGGACGTCATATGATGTCCTTGGGCTGGAAGTGGTTAAGGACCAGTTCACACCATCGCATTGTGGTAGCGCACACGTTATTGTAACACAGAGTATTGCAGTGCTATTCATTTTGAATGGCACCCAACGCATCTACTATGTGCACTTGGGCTACAGTATAATGTGCACTGCCTTGGGCCCATTCAAAATGCATTGCTTGAATGCAATTTAGTGTGCAATGACCCTTAGCCCATCTTAGGCGAGATACAAAACAGATACAAATATATGGCAGCTCTTTAAATAATACTGTATAGGTTTTTTGGTGGATTTAGGTACAAACAGTGCTTGTTTGATAGGCCACACTGAGCATTTCATGAACAAATATTTCAACAGAGGACACCAAAAGTGAAGAATGCAGGTAG
Source organism: Rana muscosa (assembly GCA_029206835.1). Classification (NCBI taxonomy): domain Eukaryota; kingdom Metazoa; phylum Chordata; class Amphibia; order Anura; family Ranidae; genus Rana; species Rana muscosa. The sequence goes on along the minus strand of CM055119.1, from coordinate 185,316,502 downwards.
TTACGTTAACTGTAAATCTTTCCATTTTACTTGTAGATTGAACTTGGCCCCACCCCTCCTAACTAATAGGCTTTCATTTGGTCACCAAGTCTTTCTGTCACATTAGTCCTAATGGGAAATGGCAGGACAAGGCTTGGTAAGAAAATTTGAACTGTAGCTGCTTTTATCTCTGGAAATACTGCTATTCTTGACATGTAGTTTTCCCCCAATGGTAACCTCTGCTTAAGCATTCCGTTTCATCAAATACTCAGTTTGAATTGCGCAGGACAGTGACAAGTTTGCTTAAGTTGAAAATGATTTCCATGATCAAGAGACGTGTCGAAAGCTATGGAGTGATGCCTGCCCGCTATGCAGCATGCAGGGGGTTGCATGGCAATCCTGAACTACAAAGTCCCTTTAAGTCTTTAATTTGCAAACCTTTTCAGTGCTGACCTTTTCAGAAGATGATGAATTTAGCTGTAAGGCATTCATTTTGGATTATCTCTCGATGAAATCTGATTTCCCTCCATTACTTTGCCGTGTTATCTTGTCCTGTCAGGGCCACAGATGTTTCTTACGATGGAGCATGATTGGAGCATCTATTGACCTTGTAGGAACAGAGCGTAACCTTGGCAGAAAATCTGTGGACAGGCAGTTCATAACACAGACTAATCTGAAGTTGGACGACAGGTTTCTCAAGATCAACATTCAATTAGGACTCTGCAAGTCATTGACTAGGGAAGTAACTTGGCAAATATGCTAAGTAAGAATAGGAATGCTCTGTGGGTAATAACTGGCTGGCCTTGGGGTTAGAGCTAAGTTTAAATTTTTATTAGGATATGGTAGGGAAATGAATTATAATGATTGGGAGTTCCAAGGCTATTCAAATTCATAAGGTAAAATTGTCTGTGATGGGTCCTATTTATCTAGACTGTGGGCAGGTCCGCATTTACTCCCTTTGCCGCCCCAAGACCAGGTCCTTCAATGCCGCCCCCAACACCATCACATAGGGGGCTTCTGAGCTAGGGTCCGGCCTAGACTGTGCAGGCACAGCACTTGCGCAATCGGAGCCGACGGAAATCTCCGAGGCTGAACAGCTGTTCGTCAGCTGTAGACGGAGCATGCACAATCAACACGGTGATGCTCGGGGCTGGTTATACTCGCCGCTCGCTCTGGGCTGGTTATACTCGCTGCTCGCTCTATACAGCAATGGGCGGATGCTTTTCTCAAATGCTTGGATCTCAATACAGCAAGGGGCGGATGAAATGCACTGCCCATCATAAAGCACTGGCCATCATACGGCCTCTTATAACCATATCCGCCCCTTGCTGTATTGAGCAAAGCATCCGCTCCTTGCTGTATTGAGATCCGAGCACTTGAGAAAAGCATCCGCCCCTTTCAAAAAAGCACTGTCCATCATAAAGCACTGGCCATCATGCCTCTTGCTTTATAGAGCGAGTGGCGTGTATAACCAGCCCCGAGCATCGGGAGCGAGCGCCGTGTTGATTGTGCATGTTCCGTCTACAGCTGACGAACAGCTGTTCAGCCTCTGAGATTTCCGTCTGCTCAGATTGCGCCTGCGCAGTCCAGGCCGGACCCTATCCGATAGGGGAACCATATCGATAGAACACCGGGATGACAGGATTTTTTCACCCCCCTGTTGCTGCGGCGCCGCCCCTGCTCCCACTGCCGCCCCGAGGCCTGGCCTCGGTGGCCTTGTCAGGAATCTGGCCCTGACTGTGGGTCTCCAAACGTTTTAAACAAAGGGCCAGTTTATTGTCCTTCAGACTTCTGGAGGGCCGGATTGTGACCAGCGTGGACAGAAAATGTCCCAGGCCGGACATCACTGACAATAAATTTGGCCCCGGGTTTGGTGGTCAATAGGAGGAGGAGTAGTGCCCCTATTAGTAGGAGCAAAAGTATCCCATGATTGGTATCAGTGGAAGATATAGTCCCCCATTGTTGGTGTCAGTGGGAGGAATAGTGCCCCAAGGGTCGGATAAAGGCTAGCAAAGGACCACATCTGGTCCTCAGGCCACAGTTTGGAGACCCCTGATCTAGACCATGGTAGGCTTGAAGCGTTAAGTCACATTCAACGGGACTCTGTTATGTTGAAGACATTTTGTAGCCTCTCCAAGTGGCTTAAATGTGGCTTGGAGAAGATTCAACATTACAGAACAGGTCCGATTGATTGTGACTAACTACAGAGGTCTGACTCACTTCTTGATGAGTCAGAGCAAGAACTCTCTAATCAGCAGAAAGCATGAGAATTTCTGATTAGAGTCTTTGAAGACACCAATAACTTGTAAGATTGGCCCAAAAACTCAGACATGGGCAGTCCTGTGCTGGGCTTAAGAATATCCATTAACAAATATCCCCAAACCAAGATTTGCCATACCTCCAATCGGGCCCTTTTTTTGGAAGTATCCTAAAAAGTGCTTAAGCTCCATAAAACCCCTTGATTAAAAGTTACACAAAAAAAAAAAAAAATGAGTGATAACAGGCAGAGAAGCCAGGCCAATACTGGGGCCATATGCCTTTGAATAAAAGTACCAGAGGCTTCTCCGTTTCTTCTTCACCGTTATTTCCTGATGACAAATCAGGTAAAGAGCCTGTTGTCTCTTGTTTCCTTTCTAGTGTAGCACCCTCCTAGCCAAGGATGTAAGGACATTTTATTTTTAGGGATTCTACTGTAGTCACAGAAACTGGAATCCTTTGGTTTGATCTGCTCAGGACTCCAAAGGCTGGGAGTTTGTTTACCTCCCCATGACTCCAGGAGAAACCTCTGAAGATTAGGGAGGGAAGATTAAAAAACCTGCCCTGAATATTTAGTAGGGCCTGTCCAATCTTTGGGGAGATGTTCCCAGATGGTGGGTGTGTTACTGTTAAATAGGCTGAAGTTCAGGGTAGATTATCGTTCCCAGTAGGTGAATGTATGTAAAACATTTTTTTAAAGATGAGATTTTAATTGTTTATAATAACTTTTTTATATTTTTATATCAATCAGTGTTTGGCACCTTCAAAATCCCATTCCCTTTTATGTTATAATATATTGAAATAAAATCTCATAAAATCGTATATTTATTTTTCGACAGCAGATGCTTTTAATCATAGATCTTAGACATGGGGAAGAAGGAAGATTAGCACTTATACCTAGGGTTATCATATTAAGTTTCTCAACTCCAGTCCTCAAGGCGCCCCAACAGGTCATGTTTTCAGGATTTCCATTATTTTGCACAGGTGATTTAAACAGTTTCACTGCCTTAGTAATTACCACAGCCGTTTCATCTGAGGGAAATCCTGAAAGCATGACCTGTTGGGGCACCTTGAGGACTGGAGTTGAGAAACACTGTAAAAAGAGGGCCCAACAAGCCCAATTTCCAACATAGATGTATATATTGATTTCTACAAACAAAACAGCATACAAATATAATAAGCCTCTGGTAGAAAATGATTTTCCTTGGCTTGCACTTGAATGGATCTGAAATGAAAGTGCCACACCAAGAATGAATTGTCCAGGAATAGATTTATTCCAATATGAATTAGGATAAGGGATGGAGCCAATGCAATTCAGGGACCTCAAAATCACCTCTTCAGGAACGGAAATCCTTTTCTCTCCGTGGCACCCCAAAAGGGATCATGCTGTGCCTCTTGGCGTAGACTAGCCTCTTCATTAATTTTTAGGCTAACATAATAAATTTCTTTACATACCTGATGTTTCTCTTCTCTTTGTTTTTTCTTTATCCGTAATTAGGATATTAATTATCATTTTTTTCTTTTATTATTCTCTGGGAAGAAACTAGTTTATACTGAATTGTATTTTAATTTATTGTATGTATATTGTTTCTTATTTCTTGGAAAATAAAATACTTTGAAAGTAAAAAAATAACCTCTTTATCATGAAAAATTGACTCCCTCATAAATGGGGCAATTTTTGAGGCCACTAAAATGCATTGGTTCCATCTTTTATCTTGATTGATATTGGAGCAAATCAAGAACAGGACAGTTAATTTTTAGTGTGGTGATTAAAGTATTACTAAAGGCAAAGCTTTTTTTTTTTGCGTTTTGAAAAAAGTGAAGAGGGATTAGAACACCTGCCAGTTTTTATTTCTGTCGGTGTCCCCATTAGGGAGATTCACTCTCTCTATCTGTCCTGTTTACCGTTATCATTAAAAGTGAAAGAAAAAGAAACTCCCAAGTTTTGGGTTATCCCCTAGAAAATAATAGAGGGGAAATCTTCCAATAGTGGCACTAGTTCTGTTTACCTGGAGGTCCCCAAATAATTCCCTTAAAGTGGTTGTATACCCGCATTTTTTTTTTTTTTACACCTGTAAAGGAAAAGGCATAATGAGCTTGTATGCACAACATACAAGCTCATTATGAAATACTTACCCTAGAAAGAGGCATTGGTGTCCCTCCCGGTCCACGCCGAGGCAGCTGACATTATGCCTCGGCGAGTCTTCCGGGTATCGCGGCTCCAGCGCTGTGAGTGGCTGGAGCCGCGATTCGTCACTCCCGCGCATGCGCGCAGGAGACTTCTTTCCGGCAAGGTCCGGCGTCCGCTGGGCCTTCAGCTGAGAATCCCCTGTGCGCATGCGCCGCTGCAGTCAGTGGCGCAGTGCAAGGGAAATATCTCCTAAACCGTAAAGGTTTAGGAGATATTTCTTTTACCTACAGGTAAGCCTTAGTATAGGCTTACCTGTAGGTAAAAGTAAAAAAAAAAGACTATACAACCACTTTAATTTGCAGAGATTTCCTCTGACTTCCTGTTTGGTTATGGGACAGGAAGTGTAGGTAAAGCTCTACAATGGGATACAGATGGCAAAAAAAAAATCTGACAGGGGTTATAACCCTCCCTTACTCCAAAATGAAAAAAAAAAGTTCTGCCTATCGTTCTACTTTAAAGTGGAAGTAAACCCATCCATAAAACAGTTTCATTTCTGGCATGTGCCGGAAATTTAACACTCCGATTGGTTGTGCTCTCAACCAAACCATCCAATGGCTGGTGTCATAACTGATCACATGTGCAGCATCATGGCAGTTGTAGATTAAAAAAGAAATAAAGAAAAGTGGGCGCACCAGCCTTGCGCATTATCCTTTGGTACATTTTATTAAAAAAGAAAAATTAAAAACTACTCACAAGCATGTGAAAGAAAACCGCAATATATAAGCCTTTAGATGATGGCAATCGGTCTGATGACAACAGTCTCCAGGTGATAAAGGAGTGGACATAAGAACCAATGCTGGCTGACGCGTTTCGAAGGGATGCCTTCTTCCTCAGAGCCCAATTATAGATTAAACAGAGGCAAAGATGGCAGCTTCCTTAACTGAACCCAATATGTTCTTACACTTTAAGTCTTAAATCCAGTCATAGAATTCAGGGTAGGACACCGGGCATGCAAGCCTGTGATGTCACAGGCTGGTAACTGGACTGTAGGCACGCCATGCGTCGGCAGTGTCTTGTAGTTCAGGTGTGAGAACATGCCTGGAAGGCTAACAACACTAATATGTTATTTCCAGCTCATGATTAGCATTGTCAGCATAAACACAGGAAGCGCTGGAGATGCCAAGACACTTGTAGGACCACCATTTTTAAGGTTGGAAAACATTTAGGGGAGCATTTCACTGGCTGCTTCGGTAAATATAAGACATTCTTGTTTCAGGCAAGTTATATATGTTTCTATTTTTCCTCTTTCTGTTGATTCCATCTTCCTCCATGCTTCCTCTCCCTTCCTTTGTCTTTCGGGGAAGGATACACGCACAGGCAGTCACCTTCTCTCTGGAAGTCGGCCAGATACACCTGTCCTGGCGTTTCTTGCAGCTGATTAATGGCAGAGCTACATTATGGGAGCTAATAGGAGTCAAATGAAGAAAACTAGCCAAGTGGAACCCTGCAAATTGGCTCCTTCACATCCCCCAGCCTCCTGATACTGGGCTCCATGGTCATTCTCATTCCTGTCCAGTGTCAGCTGAAAGCAAAAGGATTAGAGTGTAAATAACTCCAAACCAGCAATTGGAGAGCAGTCGGCTGTTTCATAGCTTATTTATTAACATGACAGAAATGTAAATCTGCAAAGCGCGAGCCCCCTCTCTTTCCCTGGACACTGTAACATCTGTGTCACCGGGCAGAAACTGCCTGGGGGAGCTGCATGCTATTAACTGCTACAGTACCTAGGGCTCCACCATTAACTGGAAGGTATATATTTTAGTTATGGGCGGAAACTGGTGGGGTGACTGGTTTGGCATATGACTTGGGTGAATCACTTGATACTAGCACAACCACTATGACAATAGTATATTTTCAGTGCTGATAAGGTAAGTACAGTGGGGAAAATAATTATTTGATCCCCTGCAGATTTCGTAAGTTTGCCCACTTACAAAGAATTAAAGGGTCTATAATTTTTATCATAGGTGTATTTTAAATGATAGAGACAGAATAGCAACCTGCAAATACAGAAAAAACACATGATGCAAATGTTTTGAATTGAGTTGCAGTTCAGTGAGTAAAATAAGTATTTGATCCCCAAGCAGAACATGACTTAGTACTTGTTGGAGAAAGAGAAAAACAGGAAAAACTGCGCTCGTGAATAACTAAACGTGTAAATAGCAGCGCCACTGACGTGAGATATAATCACATAAACAAGTAAATAAAAACAAATGTGTTGCGCTTGAATATAAAACGAATAAATGAAAAATGCTAAATTAGTCCATGTGTCTTCAAAACGGCACCAATGAAATGACTTCACAGTATGAATATGTGCAGAAGTTCTTATTCGATCCTCCACCATGTGAATAAACCACCACCATAAGTTTGGATGTACTCTTACCAGAGAGTGTTGACCAAGACGTTTCTTGTAGTTGGTGATCAGGTTTGCACACATCTCAGGAGGGATTTTGGTCCACTCTTCTTTACAGATCTTCTCTAAATCCTTAAGGTTTCTTGGCTGTCATTAGCAACTTAACGTTTCAGCTCCCTCCATAAATTTTCTATGAGATTAAGGTCTGGAGACTAGGGATGAGCCGAACACCCCCCCCGGTTCGGTTCACAGCAGAACATGCAAACAGGCAAAAAATTTGTTCGAACACGCGAACACCATTAAAGTCAATAGGACACGAGCATGAAAAATCCAAAGTGCTAATTTTAAAGGTTAATATGCAAGTTATTGTCATAAAAAGTGTTTGGGGACCCGGGTCCTGCCCCAGGGGACATGTATCAATGCAAAAAAAAGTTTTAAAAACTGAAGTTTTTTCGGGAGCAGTGATTTTAATAATGCTTAAAGTGAAACAATAAAAGTGAAATATTCCTTTAAATTTCGTACCTGGGGTGTGTGTATAGTATGCCTGTAAAGTAGCACATGTTTCCCATGCTTAGAACAGTCCCTGCACAAAATGACATTTCTAAAGGAAAAAAAGTAATTTAAAACTCGCGGTTATAATGAATTGTCGGGTCCCGGCAATACAGATAAAACTCATTGAAAAAAACGTCAGAGGTCCCCCCCCCCCCCCCCCCCCAGTCCATTACCAGGCCCTTTGGGTCTGGTATGAATATTAAGGGGAACTCCGAACCAAAATTAAAAAAAACAATTTCGTGGGGGTCCCCACAAATTCCATATCAGGCCCTTTAGGTCTGGTATGAATATTAAGGGGAACCCTGCGCCAATTTTTTTTAAAAAAATGGCGTAGGGCCCCCCCTCAAAATCCATACCAGACCCTTTAGGTCTGGTATGGATTTTAAGGGGAACCCCGCGCCAAAATTAAAAAAGAAAAAGGCAGTTTTTAAAAAGAAAATTTGCATTGATACATGTCCCCAGGGGCAGGACCCAGGTCCCCAAACACTTTTTATGACAATAACTTGCATATTAACCTTTAAAATTTGCATTTTTTGATTACTCCCATGGACTTTTAAAGGTGTTCCGCGGCTTTCGAATTTGCCGTGAACACACCAAATTGTTCGCTATTCACGAACGGGCGAACAGCCAATGTTCGAGTCGAACTCATGTTCGACCCAAACATAAAGCTCATCCCTACTGGAGACTGGCTAGGCCACTCCATGACCTTAATGAGCTTCTTATTGAGCCACTCCTTTGTTGCCTTGGTGGTATGTTTTGGGTCATTGTCATTCTGGAAGACCCATCCATGACCCATCTTCAGTGTTCTGGCTGAGGGAAGAAGGTTCTCATCCAAGATTTACAATACATGGCCCCGTCCATTGGCCCCTCAATGTGTCAAAGTCGGCCTGTACCTTTAGCAGAGAAACAGCCCCAAAGCAACATGTTTCCACCTCCGTGCTTGACTGTAGGGATGGGGTTCGTAGGGTCATAGTCAGCATTTTTCTTCCTCCAAACACGGTGAGTCGAGTTCATGCCAAAGAGCTCAATTTTGGTCTCATCTGACCACAGCACTTTCTCCCAATCCTTCTCTGAATCCTTTAGATGTTCATTGGCATGACTGTACATGTGCCTTCTTGAGCAAGGGGGACTCGCCGTGTTTGAAGGAAGAAAAATGCTGTCCACATAAAAAGTTAAATATAGTACAAAACCCTATTGGGTATTGATCCCAACCTCATGGTGCTGCAACAAGTATTATAGTGTGAATATGACATATGTAGCATTCATTAACTGAAATATTATAAAATAACCCTACTGGGTAGTGAGTCCCAATCACCGGTGCTGCAAGCAACCTCAAAATTGTGCAAATAAATAAAGTACAGAAAATTTCATATTTTTTTACTTTCTGCTATAAAACTTTTATAATGTATATATTTCAGCTGTTTGCCTGGAGGTCGACTTTAATATGAAAATAGCAAAACCAGAAAAAGGTAAGGAGAGCGTTGTAAAAGTCCAAAGGGAAAGAGATAAGGGAAGATGTCACAAACCTTAATTTTAAAAAAATAAATAAAAAGATGTCAGAAATGACATATAAAATGAAGTATTTTACAATGAAAAGCACAAGAGTAAAAAAGTCCTAGGAGGTGTCAAATGTTACCCAGAGTGCCTTGCAGTGTCACCTGGGAAAATGTTCATTTTATCTTTTGTTCAATAAAGCACACTACCCATTATTACTCATTAAAAGTCATTTGTCTGCATTGATGAGTTGTAATTGTCTAAATAATGACTATGTATGTCAGCTTTTAGGGGGAATCTCAGTGAACACAACATATTTCCCAAAGCGCCAATGTAGTCCAAGAACCATTTAGGATGAGATCAGCAATCAATAAACTGAACAGTGGGTGGTACAATTACTATTTGACATGTTAATTAATAATTACTCTGAGTTTTGATTTTCTTACACAGTATGTTTTTCTTTCCAAAGAGAACCTGTCTCAAACTCAGAAAACTTTTAGCTGAGCATAGGATGAAAAAAAATAAATGCATAAATAGAGATACATAGTTATATAGTTAGCCAGGTTGAAAAAATTAACTAAAAAAATAAAAATAAAAATAATCAATTAAAAAAACACACACATATTAAACCTCCACTTAAACTATCCCGGGGCTTGACAAATTTGCTTTAAATCTAGTTGCCAGCTAAAAAAGTTAGGAGCCAGCTTCTTTTTTTTTTTTTAACCAACAAATCTTGCGGGTGGAACATCTAACATGTTCCCGAAGGTGAACTTGCCTTTTAACCATTTCACAGCCAGAGCTGTTTTTGCATTTGTTTAACCACTTCAGCTCTGGAAGGTTTACCCCCCCCCCCTTCATGACCAGGCCGATTTTTGCGATACGACATTGCGTTACTTTAACTGACAATTGTACGATCATGCGATGCCGTAGACAAAATAAAATGGATGTCTTTTTTTTCCCCCACAAATAGAGATTTCTTTTGGTGGTATTTGATCACCTCTGTGTTTTTTGTTTTTTGCGCTATAAACAAAAAAAAAACAGGAAAAAACTGCGCCAATAATAGTTTATAGGAAGCTCCTAAAGAGCATCCAGGAAGTGGTTCAAGGTTGTGATCCAGATTAGAGGGGAAACAAGGTCCAATCTCACATGGAATCCAAACTTGTAGTGTGTTGAAAGTTCATTAAACAAACACTAGATGTAGTCACCATCATACGAAATTGCTCCTTACCACAAAACGGATGATAACATGCAGGTGGCTTTAGCCCAGCCAAGGCCTTTATCCCAGGGAAGAGATCCAAACCAAGTCCCCCGACAGTCCAGCAATTTTAGCAAAAAGCCCTTTACGGCTCGGTTGCAAAGAAACAACAGAAAAAATATACCATAGGGTAATAACGTATTCACAAGGTAGACAACACCACCGTGCGCAGTTAAAAAGAGTGACCACCACCTATGTAAAAATTGGCTCCTTACCAGACATAGGTAGAGATTAGGCCTATAGCTGTATCACGATCTTAATCAACCCACACACAGGAAGGTCTTCAGTTAGGCCCCTTTCACACTGGGGCGGTTTGCAGGCGCTATTTTGCTAAAAATAGCGCCTGCAAACCGAGCCTAAACAGCGGCTCCTTTCTCTCCAATGTGAAAGCCCCGAGGGCTTTCACACTGGAGCGGTGCACTAACAGGACGTGAAAAAAAGTCCTGCTAGCCGCATCTTTGGAGCGGTGAGAGGAGCGGTGTGTTTACCGCTCCAACACCGCTCCTTCCCATTGAAATGAATGGGATACCGCGGTAATACCGGCCGCAAACCGCGGCTGTAGCCGCGGTTTGCGGGTGGTATGAACCCTCTTTCGGCCGCTAGCAGGGGTTAAAACCGCACCGCTAGCGGCCGAATACCTCTGCAATCCTGACGGTATAGCGCCGCTAAAAATAGCGGCGCTATACCGCCACCGCGCCAATGTGAAACCAGCCTTAGAGACTGACGCTGTTTATCGCTCCATGTGGGATGCCTCCAGTACAGCAGAGTCCATGGCGGAGGATGACTGAACCGAACTGCGCACGGTGGTGTTGTCTACCTTGTGAATACGTTATTACCCTATGGTATATTTTTCCTGTTGTTTCTTTGCAACCGAGCCGTAATGGCCCCCCCCCTTTTTGCTAACATTGGTGGACTGTCGGGGGACTTGGTTTGGATCTCTTCCCTGGGATAAAGGCCTTGGCTGGGCTAAAGCCACCTGCATCATCCGTTTTGTGATAAGGAGCCATTTCGTATGGTGGTGACTACATCTAGTGTTTGTTTATTGAACTTTCAACACACTACAAGTTTGGATTCCATGTGAGATTGGACCTTGTTTCCCCTCTAATCTGGATCACAACCTTGAACCACTTCCTGGATGCTTTTTAGGAGCTTCCTATAAACTATTATTGGCACAGTTTTTTTCTGGTTTATTGTGTATATGTTTATCGCATCATTGCTGCTGCCTTTTTATGTAATTGTTTCCTATCAGTCTTAGCGCAGTTTTTTCTTTCCTTGATAAACAAAAAAAGACTGTCAATTTTGAAAAAAACAATAATTTTTACTTTCTGCTATAAAACACATCCAATATATATATATATCTTTAAATCTAATTTCTTCATAAGTTTAGGCCAATATGTATTCTGCTACATATTTTTGGTAAAAGAAGATCCCAATAAGCGTATATTGATTGGTTTGTGCAAAAGTTATTGAGATACATTAAAAAGAGTTTGGAACTTTGACATGTAGCACTTACCCCCGAAGGAGCTGCTGGTTTTGTTTTGGGTCATGCAAACTACCTCCAAGTCTCCCGTTGTCAGGGTAGAGGGTCTTTAGAAAAGTCAATGTCCACACAAATGTAAAACCTACACGGTAAGGCTTTATTTTCTTTGCTGTAGGAACTTGAGGAGAAAGCAGGAAACAAGAGAAGTATAGGGGAAGGTTCAGGCACACGGTACAATAGATGCACACAGTTAGTGTATTCGCCACTCAAGCCTGAGTGAGTATTGCTCACCCGGATAGTCCCCTCTCACGGTCCTAGCAGCCGGAGTGATGCAGTGATCAAACTTAGACAGTTTCTGCCACAAACTGTTGTAGATGAATGAAGGTCTCTGACACAGACCTGATGAACTTTGGTCTCTGCCAGAGATGAACTTTGGTCTCTGCCACAGACCTGATGAACTTTGGTCTCTGCCACAGACCTGATGAGCTTTAGGATGCGTCCGGGAATCCTCTGCCACAGGATTTTAAACGTCCCAAACCTCCCGACAAGCAATAGAAGAACTGGAAGAGTTTCCAGGCCTCTCCCGAGACATCGGCGCCTTGCCAGTCACCTCTGGGGTAGGTCCTCCCCTGGCTCCCTCTTCAAGAGCTTCCCAATTTGGGACCAGCGCTACAGACATTATGCAAATAAACATCCCCACGTGGAACAAATAGGTTGCCCAGCTGCACTGTCTGATCATTTTCCATCTTACACTTGGACTATGGTGCTATGCAGTATCACAAGATACTTTTGGAGCCATTTTTTGGTACTAATATTTTTTGGCACAATATAGGGACAGTTGTGTACATGCCCAATGTTCCTGATGTTCCCGTGGACCTCAATGATCTCAGCTCCCGGGAAGTATCCACAGTATCCCACAGGTTGAACTCAGTACCCTATATATGTCCAGCATCCGCTCCTGATGAAGTGGAGCAAATCCATGAAACACGTCAAACCTTTTAGAATGCAGTCTTCATTCCAACATACGGTTTTAACCACATTACTGTAAAGCCTTGACCCCAACATATGGTTTAATTATATAATTTAACGTTTTATGATAGAACAGACCCCATGACACGATACATTATGTCTTACAATACGGTCAACTACAATGTGTTATTTTTATATTCATGTACTAATCCATCTATGATGTGTCCTGCATATAAGAAATTACTAATATATATGTATGCACTTTGCAGTGTTTTTTCATTGTTTATGCCAATAAATATGCCGATACTTTTTTACTGAGTTGGTTATTACTTGCCTCACTCAAGGTCCCAAACTCTTTTATTGTATCTCAATGAAAAGGGATGGTGGCGCATTCATATATGTGCCTCATTTAAAGTCCAAATATACCCCCCCTTCTTTAGCCTGTGCAAAAGTTATAGCATCTACAAATTGTGGGATTTTTTAATGGAATTTTTATTTATTTATATATTTTTACTAGTAATGGTGGCAATCAGCAACTTGTAGCGGGACTGCAAAATTTCAGCAGACAATATGGGAATGCCCCAAACTTGCTCATCCATATCTTTATGGACCTTGCTTTGTGCACTGGTGTGCAGTCATTTTGGAACAGGAAGGGGTCATCCTCAAAGTGTTCCCACAATGTTGGAAGCAAAAAATTGTTAAAAATGTCTTGGTATGCTGACTCCATAAGAGTTCCCTTCACTGGAACTAAGGGGCCAAGCCCAACCCCTGAAAAACAACCCCACACCATAATCCCCCCTCCACCAAATGATTTGAACCAGTGCACAAAGCAAGGTCCATAAAGACATGGATGAGCGAGTTTGGGGTGGAGGAACTTGACTGGCCTGCACAGACTCCTGACCTCAACCCTATAGAACAACTTTGGGATGAATTAGGGAGGAGAATGCGAGCCAGGCCTTCTCGTCCAACATCAGTGCCTGACCTCACAAATGTGCTTCTGGAAGAATGGTCAAACATTCCCATAGACACCCTCCTAAACTTTGTGGACAGCCTTTCCAGAAGAATTGAAGCTGCAATAGCTGCACAGGGTGGGCCAACTCAATATTGAACCCTACGGACTAAGACTGGGATGCCATTAAAGTTCATGTGCGTGCAAAGGCAGGCGTCCCCATACTTTTGGTAATGTAGTGTAGGTTTCTACATGACCAGAATGACCAATAAGCATGTGATGCCTATTCTAAGCCTGAATATCTCTAGGCCACAGGTGTCAAACACAAGGCCCGCGGGCCGATTTAGGCCCTCTAGGCCATTTCATGTGGCCCTCGCACCTCTCCTGCAGCTGCAGTAGAGCTCCAGCCCTCCTCTGGTCCTCCTCCAGTTCCTTACTTTCTGCTTTCAAGCAATGCATCCAGCTTCTTCCCAGCAGCAGCATAAGGAAAGGGGGGTGCACTGTGATGTAAGGGAGGGTGGGGGACTCAACTTCTGATGGTGGGGGTGGCTCTTGACATCTAATGTAAAGGGGAGGGGATGCACTGGACATCTATTTTTACAGATAAAACCGGCCCTTTTGAGGGCAATCATAATGCTGATGCGGCCCACAATGAAATTGAGTTGGACACCCCTGCTCTAGGCTATACATTCCCCAGGCACTATTTTTTAGGAGATGAGGCCTCTTTTAGCGTCTTTAGCAATGATCACATCACAGTGTATGGTGCAGCACGCAACCAATCCTGAGGTCGGTCAAAGTCATATTTGCCATGCTGGAAACCACCAGCCGATGTTCAATCAGGAGAAGGAAATTGTCCTCTTAATGCTCATATTCAAAATGAGATGGGTTCGGAGTAATTGCAGTGTTTCTCCCAGCATTTGGCCATCACTTTGAGGACAGACAGACCTTGTGGCTGCCTAAAAGATCTGCCTATCTAAAGACTTTTCACGTCTTTGATTGCGTTTTTAGTAAACAACCCTGAGAATAAGATGGGAGTCATTTGCAGTCAGAGCCGATGCTGATCCGTGGGCCGTGAAGCAATACAACAGCGGATAACTAAGTCTATCATTAACTGAGATACAGTGGTGGAATCGCTCCAAACGAGGAGCACAACTTACTGCCGGGGACATGATGAGGACATGGGGATTATTACAGCTAATGGTTTCTGTGATACAGCATTTCTCTCCTGGGAGAGCTTCGTTCCCGCACAATTGAAGGGTTTAAACTTCAAAATCTTTCCCAAGTTGTTTATAGAGGAAGGACGGGATGCGGTCTACCTGCACCCTTTCTTTTCTAAAATGTGAAGCTGCTGCAACAAATACCGGCTTCCTTTTACTCCTGAGCATAGCGTCTTTAAAAGCGCTTTTCCAGTGTTTTTTCTTTTTTTTTCATGTTTTTATGTGCAATTTTGCCACGTTTTTATGCACGACTTGTGCATTTTTAATGTGCGATTTTGAGCTTTGCCGTTTTTTTATTAGCCAAAAGAGAAAACTCATTTGTTGCTAGGTAGTTCAGCTTTTCAATAAGCTTTTATATCTTTTTTTCTTTTTATTATTAATTTATTATTATTATTTTTTTTCGTTAGGGTAAGGGGTTTAGGGTTAGGGTTAGGGTTAGGATAGGGTTAGGATTAAGAGTTGGGTTAGGATTATTAATTTTTTTTGTTTGTTTGTTAGGGTGTTAATACTACTACTACTACTGCTATTACTACTACTACTACAACTAATAATAATAATAATAATAATAATAAATGAATAAATACATGTAAAATAAATACACAAATAAATAAAAATAAGTAAATAATAAATAAATTCAATAAATGAATATTAGGTAATAATTAATAATGAACCCCTAACCTTAACCCTTAACCCTTAAAAATATAAAAAAATATATAATAATAATAAATAACTAAACACCAAAAACCTACCACAAAATAAATAAATACATTATTAATATTATTATTATTACTATTATTATTATTCAGGCTTTGGGTGTTTATTTATTATTATTTTATTATTATTATATTATTATTATTTATTTAATATTTTTTAAGGTCAGGGGTTAATTATTATTTACTTATGTATGATTACACATTATTAAAGGGGTTGTAAACCCTTGCCGTTTTTCACCTTAATGCATGCTATGCATTAAGTTAAAACACCTCCTGTGCTGCAGCAGCGCCCCCGAGCCCCCCTTATACTTACCTGAGCCCCGTAATTCCCACAATGGGAATGAGCACACCATCTCCGGCCGGTGTCTCGTGTCCTGATTGGATAGATTGATAGCAGCGCAGCCATTGGCTCCCACTGCTGTCAATCAAATCCAATAACGCGGGCGCCGGGGGGCGGGCACCGGGGGGCGGGGCCGAGTCCTGCTTTCTGTTTGAATAGACGCAAAAGCAGGACACGGGAGCGCGCCCGCACGGGTCTCCACCAAGGAGATCGCTTCTCAGATGGGGCAATCGAGAAGAGGAGGAGCCAGGAGCACCGCTGAGGCACCCCAGAAGAGGAGGATCGGGGCCACTCTGTGCAAAACCAACTGCACAGCGGAGGTAAGTATGACATGTTGGTTATTCTTTTTTTTTTTTTTTAAACTGAACCTTTACAACCACTTTAATTTATTTTATTTATTTATGATGATTTTTTATTATTTGTGTATTTATTTTACATTTATTTATTCATATATTATTACTCTTTTGTGCTTTACATTTTTTCATTTGAGCAGAAAAACACGCGGATGCGCACAAAAACGCTCATATGGGAATAAAAACGCACCAAAAACTTTCAAATCTGCCCGATTCGCGCTCCAAAAGCTTCAGAACTTTTTTCACGCATTTGGCATTCTCCCCATAGAGAATAATTGATTTTTTTCTCCTCGAACATTTTGAGGCCTAAGAGAACATTTCACATTTATATAGGTCATAAAGGGCTGAAGAGTTGATGAAAGTCATCAATGGAAGATGTAGCACCCAATGGGGATGGAGGGGGGAGGTGTTTGCAGCTGAACTCAAAACAGGCATAAGAGTCCATTCACACTTGTGCGATTTGTCATGTGACATCAAAGTCCCATGACAAATCGCACACCATTCTTTTCAATGGCGCCCATTCAAACCACTGCGATTAAACATTGCATCGTCTTTGAAAATGGCCATAAAAGTGATTCACACCACCGTTGCTGCTCCTAAAATCTTGTTTATTGTAGAAATCACAGTGTACAAGTTAGAGATACAACAGTGAATTGACGCATTTCAGCATACACAGTTTTAGTCCTAACTAAAGCCGTGCAGGCTGAAACGCATCAACTCACTGTATCTCTGACTTGTACACTGTGGTTTCTATGTAGCACCCTCCTGTTAGGTAGGTGCTAGAGTGAGGATTTTTCTGGCAGAGTAGGTACATTTAGGCAGGCCTAGCTGATTGCTAGGCCTGTTTGTTTTCATTTTGGGCTGGGAGTGGCCCAGGGTAGCAGCTGGCTAATCACAGGCAGCATCGCTGACACCTCTCTCTTCTTTCTAGAGCTTGCTAGAAAGATCTAGAAGGAGAGGAGGAGAGGTGGAGCTGCCTGAGGTGTTTTAGGGAGCTCTGACCAATCCCCAACTTGGATTGGCAGGGGGAAGACCTCCTAAAATACCTGGGGACAGCCCGGGAGGAGTTGTCGGGTGGACGAGATAGAGTGAGAGAGGAGTGGAGGCTGTCTGGGCCCACGGGGAGCTCCCCAGTCTGGGGGGGGGGTCGGGTGCATCCAGGAGGAGTGACGAGATCCTGGAAGGAGAGGCACATGAGCAAGCAAGTAGAGGACAGTGGGAGAGAACACTTCTAAGAGTCTCCAGGGAGGACTACTGGTCGCAGCCAAGAGGGCTGGTGAGTGAACACAGTCAGGAGGACTGGGGAGGCACGCCTGAGAGAACTGGGAGATTGCAGTTTAAGAGATGGGTTCAGAACCAGGAGTGAGGACTGTGGGAATGACAGTGGAAAGGGGTCTTGGCAGCCAAGCTGGTTGGCAGAGCCTGAAGAGAGCTATCTGGGAGTGGTAGCTGGGCAGAGGACAGCTAGCACCTGAACTATTTCTACACCACAGGGGCCCAAGGTCCCTGCCTGCAAAAGGCAGTTCATTGAGGCCTGGCTGAAGTAGTGTCAGGCCTACCCATGCAATGCTAGCTAGTCTGGAGTAGTAACAGTCTGCAGCAAGTGAAGTGCTGTAGGAGAAACGGTGTGCAGCAAGTGTTTGTGCTGGAGAGAGGATTGGTGTGTATATACTGAGTCCCAAGCAAGTTTGCACTGAATATTCCTGGGCATCCCATAAATCCCAATTTCCCATTCAAGTTTAATCCCCTCAAATAAAAAAACAAAACAAACCTATGGACTGGTCTATGTGTCTGAGTGACTGAGAGGTGGATGTCTGGCTGGGCAGGGTGACAGCTGAACCACTACATTCAGCAACCCCTACGGGGGCATGGCTACATCTACAATACATTTTAAGAGCAGTAACAGTGCACTCTAGGGCTCTAATTGGAAGAAGCCTTGCACCTGACCAGCTTTGCCAATTAGGGCACAGAGCACTGTCAGAGCTAGGGTTGCCACCTGTCCAGGATTCACCCGGACAGTCCGGGTTTTGAATCATGTGTCTGCCTGAAACCTGGACACATTATTTAGACAGGGCTGTGGCTCCCCAAGTAACCGAGATAGTCACACACAAATCTGTTGCTGTACGGGAGCTGCGGGTGGCTGTGGGGGGGCAGGTTTGGCATCACTGGGAAGGCGATGATGTCAGCAAGAGCAGTTTGGCCACACCCACTGTTCACCACAGTGTGCATAGTTACTACTCTTCTTGAGGCACCCAAAGGTGTCCCAGGTCTTTTATAATCCTATGGTGTATAGTACGAGAAAAAAAAATTGGCCCTGTGCCACTAAAGTGTTTGGGTGTGGCTTGAAGAAAAGGTGGCAAACCTAGTCAGAGCCCTGATTGGAAAGTGGTGATAACTTGCAGGGAAAAATCAATTTAAGCCCAAATTCATACTGACAATGGGAATTAAATCGTGCAAGTTCAGCTGAACTCCCACAATTTCATTCCCGGATGTCAGGCCTGACTTTGGGGGCGAGTTCAGAGACATCTGTGCGGGTTGTTGCACAGATGTCTATGGAAATCGCACACCGAAGTCACCAAAAGTAGTACAGAAACTACTTTTGGGAATCGGTGCGGCGCCACAAATGCAGCGTCACACCGTTCGCACTGTGCCTTTGCCGGCAATTGCCGCCAATTTGGTCTGCGTATTGACAAGTTGCATCCCAAATCGCTCCAATGTGAACTAGGGCTAAATGTCAATTTTTTTTTTACTAATTATCAGTTTGTGCTGCAGCAGATTCCATAAACAGTACAGATACGCCACTTTACAGTCAGACTAAGGGGACCCCCCAGGCACTATATTTAAATAAATGTTTCATTTTTTATTGTTTCACTTTAGGCATTATTAAAATCACTGCTCCTTTAAAAATGAGATTTTTAAAAACATTTTTTCCATTGATACATGTCCCCCAGGGCAGTACCCAGGTCCCCATACTCTTTTTATGGCCAATAACTTGCATATAAGCGTTCAAAATGGGGACTATTGATTTTTCTAGTTCGGGTCTCATAGACTTTAATAGGGATTTGCGGTTCGGGTCCGAACTTTTGCTATGTTCGAGAGTTCTGACGCAAACCAAACTGGGGGGGGGGGGGTGACGCATATCTACTAGCTATGGTTATATCAATAGCCAAAAAGGAAGACTTTGCATGAAGGTTAGATATCTTTAAAGATAAAGTCACAAAACTAGAAAAAAAGTTGGATAGACATTGTGCTAACAGCCTCCATTTCATAGTCTTACCTCCCCTTTCTGTTACAGCAGTTGGGTGGAGTTTCTAAATATGCAGTATAATAGATACCAGAGTTGAACCCAGCACTCAGGAAATGACTGGTCGGACACGCCCCTTTCCTTTCTCTGCAAGTCTGGGTGAAGTAAATGATGCTGAGGGGTGTGGCCAGTACTCAGCTCCGCCAGCACAGAGCACTGAATCATGATGGCAATGTCAGGAAGCAGGATTTTCTCTGAAAGTACAAGTATTTTAAGGCATTTCCTTTTGTTTCCAAATCATGCCATGCAGAGGTAACAGGACTATAAAGCGATAAAAAGGTGTGAGAGTTCCATTGAGCCCCAACCACTCCATCACGCCACTTCTTCCTTATTGCTAGCACTGAATCTACATCTTCCATTCTTGTTAGCATTTGTCATGAGGATAAATTAATTCTGTGCTGCTGTCTACTTACATTATAATGCACATCAGTAAGAGGGAATGGAGGGACACTAGACTTTCACGGCTTTAACCATGATTGGGTTGATGAGCAGTGTGTCCTCTTTTCACCTCCACATCTGCAAACGCCTTCCTGATTTGGAGATCAACTCCAAGCAAACAGATAAATTCACAGATTAAATATCCAGTTGCCGACCACCCTATAGCAGCTTTACTGCTACAGGGCTGCTGCTCTGTGCAGAATCACATACTTACAGTGGTGGCTGGTGGTTTCTTCTTTTTTTGGGGGGGGGGGCAAACGTCCCCCCCCCCCCCTGGTTCATCGTCGGAAACCCCCCCAGGATAGGGTTGCCACCTTTTCTTCAAGTCAAACCCGAACACTTAAGCGGCACACAGCAATTATTTTTTTTTATAGTATAAACTATACATATATTTTGCTATTAAATAACATTTCTAATCATATGAAGTAAATAACAAGAGTCCCCCTTTACATCAGAGTCCACAGAGTTCCTCTTTTACATCTGAATTTGCAGAGTTCCCTTTTACTGTAAGGGGAGACTCTGCAGACTCTGATGTAAGGGAGAACTCTGGGGACTCTAACATAAGGGATGCTGTGGGAACCCCGATTTAAGGGGGAACACTGAGAACTCTGATGTACGGAGAGGACTCTGATGTAAGGGGGAATACTGTGGCCTCTGGTGTAAAGGGGAACTCTGATGTAAGGGGTGCTCTGAGAACCCTGAATTACCTTAGAGGCAGGAGAGAGAATTAGGGAGACTTCAGTCACAGACAGGGATGGATGGTGAGCTCACTCACCCCTTGGCAGTCAGCACCTCTCATCCAGATGCATCTGGAAGCCATAGTCCGGTCTGAATAATGTGTCCGGGTTTCAGGCAGTCTGAAACCTGGACGCATGATTCCAAACCCGAACTGTCCAGGTGAATCCCGGACAGGTGGCAACCCTACACCAGGACGGCTGGGACATCAAAGCCCCGCACTTACCACATCTAGGAAGCGGGCGGGCGTGTAGCGTGTCCGGCGAGCGGCAGCTTTTTTTCTTCCTCCTCCTGTGCATTACAGAGGCTTCCGCCTTGCACCTCCCTCCTCTTCCTCCAATAGGAGACCAATAGGATCGCCTGTCCCTTTAGCCAATCGGGAAATGGGTATCAGACCCGTGCTTTCTGTTTGGCAGAGAGGCGATTCAGGGTTAGAATAGTGAATATTCATTCGCTATTCTAACACACCTGTGTGGGCTCTGAGCGCATTGCTCTGCGACCGGAGCCCACCCTATTTTGAAGCCTATTAGAGCCTCTGGTTCTAATCAGATGCTTCAAAAAAACACCCCCACCACTGTAATTCATGCGCCCGGCATCCTGAAAGGGGCCCGATGCATGAATAGGGGGAGGCGGCGGGGATGGAAATGGGAAGTGGCGCCCGTGCGCCCTTAATGGACAGGCCGCCCCTGCATATTTATATATGTGATTCTGCACTTCTTGGGTGGGAGGCGAGCATGCTCCCATTCTGCTGAGATTAGTCACACTGTGTACACATAAACACTGCTTAGGCCAGTGTTTGGACCAAAAATGAAAAACACTGCAGGGAAAAAGGTCCCTTTCTTGACCCGATTTGCGTTTTTTAAGCTTTTTTTGGGCAAATTTGTTGTTGGGCAGATTAAAAAACGCAAATCGCTGCAAAATCATGGCAAAATCGCGGTAAAAACACACTACATGCTTTTGTGCAGCTTCTCCATTGAAGTCTATTGAACCAAAAACACACAAAAAAAGCACAATTTTGCGTTTACAAAAAGTCCCCTGACCCTTTCCAAAATCACAGAGGCACCAAAATGTATTGATGTGAACGAGTTCCATAGGAACCCATGTTAGGCTAGGTTCACACCTAATAAACTAACACAAAATTCAAGAGTCCACCCGTCACTGAGGTAGAGTGACCACATTTCCAAACTACCATTCAGGGACACCCTCCCTTCCCAAAAATCAGCTTGTGCTGTAACGAATCACAGCACAGTGATTGGACACAAGAGGCGGGATTTATGATTTCTCCAATCACAATCAGGGAGCGGGGATTGTGCTCCTCCAGGCATTGCTGGCCAGGACAAGTACTGTCAGTGAGTAAAGCAGTGATGTGGCGGCCTTTTTTGGGGGCAGCAGATTGGCCCGGGGGGTGGCTGTGTCAGTTTCATTCCGGGACACTGTATTGTCCTGGAATGAAGGTGCCCGGGACAGACCTGCAAAATGTCCCGGGCAATCCGGCACATGTGGTCACCCTACACTGAGATAGTAATTGATTACTAAATTGAAAACTAGCCGATTCGTCCGTAGGACAGGATACCTACCCAATTTAGGCAAGGGGCTATCAGGTAAGATTGTTGTGAATGGGACAAAGGGATGTCCCTGGAAAGCAAACTAGGGGGAGGGTCAACCACACCTTTTAATACAAATTAGCTTTATTGATGAAAAAGTACACACAATATTGTTAAAGTACATGCAAGGCAACACTAGGCCCTATTCAGAGCTATGCTCCTCCCTATACCTAACCATAATTATAAAAACAGTTAGGCTCCATGCACACTGGAGCTCAAAAACTGCAGTTTTTTGGAGTTTGGGGCGTTTTTTTTAAAAGCCCATAAAATGTTATCCTATGTGTCCATGCACACATGGACGTTTTTGGACGTTTATCAGCAGTGGAGTTTATGAGCTGTTTTCTGAACGCCATAAAATTGCATTCAAGAGCAGTCCTGGGAACGCCAGATGCCGGTAAAAGGTGTTAAATGAGGGTTAACGCTGTAAAAAGAGCGTTAAGCCTCGTTAGGTGTTTCTTTGACTCTATTCAAAATCAATGGTTCCCTATGGGAGCCCATTGATTTGAATAGAAGTCGCACTGCAAGTCAGATAATCATGATCCGACTTGTGGTGCGACTTGTGTGTTGAGGATGAAGGGGAACCCCGCCCAAAAAAATGAAAAAAAATTGGCGTGGGGTTCCCCCTCGGATGTTACCAAGCCCTTCGGTCTGGTATGGATTTTAAGGGGAACCCCCTACACCGAAAAAACGGCGTGGGGGTCCACCATAAATCCACACCAGACCCTTATCCGAGCACGAAGCCCCATCGGTCAGGAAAGGGGGTGGGGACGAGCGTGCCCCACCTCCTGAACCGTACCAGGCTGCATGCCCTCAACATGGGGGTAGGTGCTTTGGGGCAGGGGGGCCTGCCTTGCGTCGGCTACGTCGACGCGTTTCATGCACGTCACAGTGCACTTCGTCAGGACGTTGAACGTAAGCTAGGATCATCCTTATATTGGGAACAGTGTCCAATCAATTTAGCTTACGTCATGTTAACAACCTTTTGCCATCTTGTGGAGACATATCAAACTGCAGTTCACACCTATTCAGTTTGTAGTTGGTCCGTTTCCATATGCGTTTTGCAGTGCGTGTTGCGTTTTTGTACCTGCACTTTTCTTGCGTTTTTCATGCATTTCGTGTTTTTGTGATTGCCAATACAATAATTTTGCAGGGCAGCATGGGAAGTCTGTTTTCGGTGGGAGGTGTTTGCAATGAAGCATGGTCAAAAATGCAGGCTGCGAAACGCAGCAGATTTGCGGGGGGGGGGGAAATCCAGTCAAAGCGCAGGACACACAGCACTTGCATTTTGGATGGGGGCCCATTGAAGTCTAATCGACCAAAAACACAAAATGCTGCGGGGAAAGATGTCTCGGACCCTTTCTTGAAAAAACGCGCCCGCAGGAACCTCATAGATGTGAACGTTCCCCTTAGGAAATCATATTTAATAGCTTGCACTGTGTTTCTAGAAAGCGCAATAGTGTGAACCTAGCCGTAAAAATAATGTCCTACGTTTCTGAAAAAAGCATAAAAAACGCATTGGTGTGAATGGAGCCTAATACAGGAGGTGTGTTACTGGCCAGATCACCAGGTGAAAACAGAGGGAAAAAAGGCCAAAGAAAAGAAAACTAATGCAGCCACCACATCTAATGATTGGTAAGCTGCAATATATTCCAATTTTTGGTTTTGGGTTTAATATCACTTTAAAGCCAGATGGTTTGCGGTCAATCTAGTAGCCACTTAGAAAGTGCAAATGTGATGAGATGATCCAATTTCATGCTACATTGGTGAAAATAATTCCGGATTTACCCACATGCTGAGATTACAATGATCGTCTTACATCTGCAACAAAAATCTCATATCAGGTAAAATGTATTTAAGAATTTAAACTCCTTATCTAGTCCATGCTGCAACCGAAGACGGTGCTCAGGAGAAGCTCTTACATAAAACTACATCACGCAGTTTAAGATTTTATTTTATTTTTTTTGTTAACCGCTTATGGTGGTATTTATTCACCACTGTGTTTTTTATTCTTTGCAATATAAATGAAACAAGACCGAAAATTTTTGACAAAAAAACAACAATATTTTTTACTTTCTACTATAAAACATATCCAATAAAAAAGAAATTACAATAATTAATTTTTTTACAAAATTTTGGCCAAAATTAATTCTGCTACATGTCCTTGGTAAAAAAAATAAAAAAATCCCAATAAGTGTTTATTGATTGTTTATAGCGTCTACAAATATGTTTTACTTCCTGCTATAAAACATGTCCAATAAAAAAAAAAAAAAAAAGTCTTCATGAATTTTGGGCAAAATCAATTCTGCTACATATTTTGGTAAAAAAAAAAAAAAAAAATCCCAATAAGTGTTATAGCTTCTACAAACTATGGGATATATACCGGAATAAAAAAAAAATGCTCCCTATGGCCTATAGGCAGCTGAAAAAAATTATTAAACTAAATAAAATATATAAAAAAAAATTCTCTTTATTGCATACAATTGAATTAAAAACTACATGAGCTCTGGTATGATATGGCATGGCATGATATTCAAAAAAAATTGATGTTAATGTTACATATGCAGATGGCAAGAAATGCAAAGTGTATTTTTCAACACTGGATGCTACCGTATAGAAAACTCCAACGTGTTTCGATCTATATACTGGAATTTTTTTTTCTTTTTTTTTACTACTAATGGCGGTGATCAGTGACTTATAATGGGGCTGCGATAATGCAGCTGACAATCTGACACTAACTGACACTGAGTGGGAACTGACTAACTGCCACTGACATCACTTGTGACACTAATGCAGTGATCAGTGATAATAATATACATTGCCACTGTACTAATGACACTGGCTGGGAAGGGGTTAACATCTTGGAGTAATCGAGGGATTAACTGTGTGTCTAACGAGCGTTATTGTGTGTAATATGTGTTGCTGTTCACTACATATCAATTTGTTTCTTTTCCCTGATTTGCCGGTGCAATGGCTGGTGTCAGCGCTTCAATTATCCCGGCACCATGGTTGTTATGGTGTCAGGATGATTGAAGCGCATTATTTCTATTATTACATTGTAATAGAAAATGAAATAGTTCAACTCACCATAATGCAGAATCAGAATCAGTGGGAGCCCCGAGTGTGTCACATTCCACCAACGCCTGCCACCAGATGCAGCTTGTCACTTGCCACATTGCCTGCCACCAGATGCAACATGTCACTTGCCACCAGATGCAGCTTGTCACTTGCCACGTCTCTTGCCACCAGATGCAGCTTGTCACTTGTCACCAGATGCAGCTTGTCACTTGCCACGTCAGCTGCCACCAGATGCAGCTTGTCACTTGCCACCAACGCCTGCCACCAGATACAGCTTGTCGCTTGCCACATTTCCTGCCACCAGATGCAGCTTTTTCGCTTGCCACATTGCCTGCCACCAGATGCAGCATGTCACTTGCCACCAGATGCAGCTTGTCACTTGCCACCGTTGCCTGCCAACAGATGCAGCTTGTCACTTGCCACATTGCCTGCCACCAGATGCAACATGTCACTTGCCACCAGATGCAGCTTGTCACTTGCCACCAGATGCAGCTTGTCACTTGCCACGTCTCTTGCCACCAGATGCAGCTTGTCACTTGCCACATCTCTTGCCACCAAATGCAGCTTGTCACTTGTCACCAGATGCAGCTTGTCACTTGCCACTTCACCTGCCACCAGATGCAGCTTGTCACCAATGCCTGCCACCAGATGCAGCTTGTCACTTGCCACCAATGCCTGCCACCAGATACAGCTTGTCGCTTGCCACATTGCCTGCCACCAGATGCAGCTTTTTCGCTTGCCACATTGCCTGCCACCAGATGCAGCATGTCACTTACCACCAGATGCAGCTTTTCACTTGCCACCAGATGCAGCTTGTCACTTGCCACATCTCTTGCCACCAAATGCAGCTTGTCACTTGTCACCAGATGCATCTTGTCACTTGCCACCAACGCCTGCCACCAGATGCAGCTTATCACTTGCCACCAACGCCTGCCACCAGATACAGCTTGTCGCTTGCCACATTTCCTGCCACCAGATGCAGCTTTTTCACTTGCCACATTGCCTGCCACCAGATGCAGCATGTCACTTGCCACCAAATGCAGCTTGTCACTTGCCACCAGATGCAGCTTGTCACTTGTCACGTCACTTGCCACCAGATGCAGCTTGTCACTTGCCACGTCGCCTGCCACCAGATGCAGCTTGTCACTTGCCACATCTCTTGCCACCAGATGAAGCTTGTCACTTGCCACCAGATGAAGCTTGTCACTTGCCACCAGATGCAGCTTGTCACTTGCCTGAAAGGCTTCTCTCTGCCTCTCTCCAGCACTACGCGCCCAAGCGGGTAAACAACAGTTGCTGTGTTCTATCCCAGAGTGAGGGCAGAACAGCGGTGAGAGATGATGTAATCTCTCTGCTCGTTCGCCGCACCTCTGATAGAGCAGCCTTCACGGCCTGGCTGTAAGGGTGGATCAGCCATGATGTGGGGCGGGCAGTGACAGATGATGTAATCTCTCTGCTCGCTCGCCGCACCTCTTACAGTGCAGCCTTCTTGACCCGGCTGCAAAGGGCCACGGACCGGCACCGGTCCGCTGCCCAGGGGTTGGGGACTCCCGCCTCAAGGGACAAGATTGAATACAGTGAAAAGCCTTTCCTTGGAGTCCCATGAGGTACACAGGAAGTGTTCTACTGTGTTGGGTCATACTGCTGCCTACAGGAGATTATTTATCAGTATGTAACTTTCTGTGTCTCTCATTGGACAAGAAAAAAGTTACTTCTGGAATGACATTAACACTTGAGAGCTTATTTGATATTTTAGTGATTGCATTTTTATATACTTTAGGCATTAATCATTATATGTAGAAAACAACTCTTCCACCAAGTCGCTGACTTTTTGCTATATTGGCAGTTGGCAGGGTTGCAAATCTGTGAATGTACATAATAATAACGATAATAATGATTTCCGCGCCTCTTGCACCACACTCAGATAGTCCAGTTGACATTCCTCATGAAGGGTACACGCTTAATTAAATCTATCGGTTGATAAATTTGCTTGGCACTCCAGACACAGCATGGCTCGTTGACTGGAGAAGTGAAAATTGTCAGAGAAGGTCTCTGAGCTCATGGATCAATTTCTGCCGCTTTTCACCAGCAGATAGAGATGATATTTTGTGGATGTAAATATGGTGAGGAATGAAGGACTCCTGGGAACTGACCTATACAGCTCATTCATCATTTTCTTTCCTCGCTCCCCCTCTTCTGCGCTTGACCAAGCCTTGTTTTCTTACCCAGAAGCCTCTGGGCTCTGTCCGGTGTCAAGGCAAATAACTTGTTGATTGCTGGAATCCTAGAGATGATTGATCTTCTAAACATCCACCATGAACACGATCCAGTAAATCTGCACTGAAACAGCTGAGTGCTAGTCGTTGATGAGATTGCCTTTCGCTAAAGAGAGAAAAAGCAGACATTTTAACCTATGATATTGGATTAGGGAGCTTAGACTTGATATCACATGATCAGCTCATAAGGGTTTTTTTTTATTTATTTATTTTATTTGCCGGTTGTGTATATAGAGTTTTGCCGCGTACACACGATCGTTTTTTCTGATGAAAAAAGACCGATGGACTTTTTTCATCGGACAAAACGAACGTGTGTGGGCCCCATCGGTCTTTTTTCCATCGGTATAAAAAAATAGAACATGTTTTAAATTTTACCGATGGAAAAAAAAACGATAGCAAATTCCGATCGTCTGTGGGGAACTCCATCGGAGGAAAAAGCCACGCATGCTCAGAATCAAGTCGACGCATGCTTAGAAGCATTGAACTTCATTTTTCTCGGCTCTTCGGAGTGTTTTACGTCACGGCGTTTGGGACGGTCGGATTTTTGACTGATGGTGTGTAGGCAAGACTGATGGAAGTCAGCTTCATCGGATTTCCGATGGAAAAATCCATCGGATTTTATTCCATCGCAAATCTGATCGTGTGTACAGGGCATTACTCTTTTAACCTCTTATATTAACCACTATTAAATCTGTATTTTTTTGTTAGAAAATTACTTAGGACCCCCAAACAATATATATATATATTGTGACAGCAGGAAGGTAAAGTCACCTGGTTGCATCCAGGGGGGTAGATATATTTCGCCCAGATTCAGGCTTTACGCCGACTTATACAACTAGGTGGAGAGTTGTATAAGGCTAGTGGGCTCATGGATGACTCATACCTCTAGGGAGAGTGTGGGGCGTCGTGCAGACAGGGAGTTGATGAGACCAGCTGAAGCTTGTCAGCTCATTTAGGCCTCTATAAGAACTCCCAGCTTCATTAGATGTTAGCTCATGCCTGGAACCAGACCTGTGTGGACTGTCTAGGGAGAGTGAACCCCTGTGCGGTGAGACAAAGCCTGTGTGGCTATTTGCTTGGACATTTAAAACCAGGGACTTAGGGACTAGGACAGCACTAGGCTGATCCCAGTTGTTAGTTAGGAAACCTGTATGTTTAGTCAGAGGTCAAGTTGACCAGGATTTATTTTGTTTATGTTTCTTTTGCTTTGCTGTGTTTTGTCACTGTAAATAGAAAATAAACCGCACCTTTTTGATTTTGAAAACCACAACCTCCGTTTGCTGGGCCTGTTTTGTGTGGGGAGCCCATCTCGGGGGTCACACACACCCGCTGCCGAGCTAACCCCCTCACAGTTGGTGGAGAACCAGTGGCAGTTTTTTTTTAAGCCAGCATGGAGGAGATACTGAAGCAGCTGGCTCTAGCAAATGCCAATCAACAGCAGACAAATGCAGGTTTGCAAAAGAGCCTTGCAGCTCAACAACAGAACTTCGCAGCCCAGCAGCAAGCTCATCAACAGAGCCTTGCAGCCCAGCAGCAAGCTCATCAACAGAGCCTTGCAGCCCAGCAGCAGACAAACGCAACTTTGCAACAGAGTCTGGAGGCTCAGCAACAAGCCCAGCAGCAATCTGAGGCCCGCTTCATAGACCTGTTACAGAAGCAAGAGCAGAGACTACAACAACAGATGGAAGCAGCAATGCAGCAACGTCCGCAGACCAGTGAGAAAAGCCGTCCCACTAATACCGCGTCCTTTGGGGTGAGTCGTTTATTGACAAAAATGACTGGAGAGGATGATCCAGAGGTATTTTTGACCACATTTGAAAGGACCGCTGAAAGAGAAAAGTGGCCTGAGGAGCAGTGGGCTGGACTGGTGGCTCCTCTGTTAACTGGTGAATCGCAGAAAGCTTACTATGACCTAGAGCCTAACCAAGCAAAAGACTATGCGATGCTAAAAGCTGAAATATTGGCAAGGCTGGGTGTCACCCAGGCTGTCCGGGCTCAGCGTGTGCATAACTGGACTTTCCAGCTTGGAAAACCCCCCAGGTCTCAAATGTATGATCTCATTCACCTGAGCAGAAAGTGGCTACAGCCAGAGACTTTGTCCGCACCAAAGATTGTGGAACGTGTTGTAATGGATCGGTTTTTGAGAGCTCTTCCTACTGCCATCCAAAAGTGGGTAAGCCATGGAGACCCAGAGACGGCCGATGGTCTTGTGGATCGTGTGGAGAAATACTTGGCTACAGAGAACCTGACGGCCTCTTCCAGAGACTCTCGGACTTTCCACCCTAAGACCAGACCATCCCCAGGGGCGGATAAGAGGATTCCAAGGGGTGAGGGTGGAGAGAGTGAGAGGGTGGGAGCTCTACCCAAAGTTTGGCGAGAACAGCCTGGGAAGTCAGGGGCTCAAGAGGCAGCCAAATGGATTGTTTGCTACCGCTGCCGGCAAGCGGGACATATTGCAGCCAATTGCCCGGTTGTGGAGGAACCCATGCAGTGTGACTTTCTGACGGGCAGACGTCAGTCGCTGTGTGCGACAGTCGCATGCACTGCCATTCGAGGAACTGAGAAACATTTATGCAAAATGTGTGTTAATGGTAGAAATGTTGTGGTATTGCTGGATTCAGGTAGCCTTGTGACCCTGATAAAGGCTGAGTTAGTTAAAACAGAGGTCTCTGGGAATAGCAAGGTAGCTGTTATTTGTGTGCATGGGGACACCCGAGAGTATCCAGTGACTACAGTGTGTTTCGAGACCCCCAAAGGTACCCTCTCTCATCCAGTGGGCTTAGTATCTCAGTTACCGCATGACGCCATTGTGGGAAGGGATTTTCCGAAGTTCTGGGAACTGTGGGATGATCCTGAGCCCCCCACTGGTGCCCCTATGTACCAGGAATGTGATAGCCAGAACTCCCCTGAGAGTGGTGAGGACTCTCCGGAATTTCCCTTATCAGTATTGGCAGGGGAGACTCAAGAAACTGGAGAGGAGCCCACCTCCTCAGACGAAAACCTACCGTCTGTGGAGTTTTCTGATCTTGAGGTTCACAGGGAAAACTTTGCCACAGAACAGTTGAAAGACCCCGCCCTAATAAAGGCACGGGAAAACGTAGTGAAAATAGATGGCGAGTTAGTGAACCCAGATAATACCTGCACTTACCCATACTTCAGCGTAGAGAAGGACCTACTGTATCGGGTGGCAAAAAGGGCAGAAGAAACCGTTGAGCAGCTTGTGGTGCCCAAACCTTACAGGAAGTTGGTGTTGGAGTTGACCCATGGGCACATTCTTGGAGGTCATCTGGGGACAGAGAAAACCCGAGAGAGGGTATTACAGAGATTCTATTGGCCGGGGGTGATGAAGGACATAGAAAATTATTGTTCCTCCTGCCCTGTGTGTCAGAGGTCGGCCCCGATGCCACATTTCCGTAGCCCGCTGGTCCCTCTACCCATCATTGAGGTCCCGTTTGAGAGGATCGCCATGGATTTGGTAGGTCCTATAATCAAGTCCGCTAGGGGGCACCAGTACATATTAGTTATAATGGACTATGCCACCCGTTATCCAGAAGCGATCCCTCTCCGAAATACCTCGGCCAAAACCATAGCCAAAGAGCTATCTCTTGTGTTTAGCCGGGTGGGTATTTGTAAAGAACTGCTTACGGACCAAGGTACACCCTTTATGTCCCGGGTTATGAAGGAGCTGTGTAAATTGTTCAAAGTGACGCAATTACGTACATCTGTGTATCACCCCCAAACCGATGGGCTGGTTGAAAGGTTCAACAAAACCCTAAAACAAATGTTGAAGAAAGTGGTGGATAGAGATGGAAAGGATTGGGACTGTCTACTTCCTTATCTGATGTTTGCTATTAGGGAGGTGCCCCAATCCTCTACGGGATTCTCCCCCTTTGAGTTACTGTATGGGAGACACCCAAGAGGGCTGTTGGATATTGCCAAGGAAACTTGGGAAAGTGAGAGTTCTCCCCACAGGAGTGTGATTGAGCATGTCGTCCTGATGCAAGACCGAATTGCACAGGTAATGCCCATCGTGAAGGAACATTTGGCCCAAGCGCAGTTAGCACAGCAGAGAGTGTACAACCGTGGAGCCAAGACCCGTACCTTTTCCCCGGGGGATAGGATACTGGTACTTGTCCCTACGGTTGAAAGTAAATTCCTTGCCAAATGGCAAGGCCCCTACGAGATAATGGAAAAAGTGAGCGAAGTGAATTACAAGGTCAGACAACCAGGAAGGCGAAAGCCCGAACAGATCTATCACGTTAATCTGTTGAAAGCCTGGAGGGATAGAGAGTCCCTAGTCGCAGACACTTGGTCACCAGCTCAAACTGGTTGCGTGATTCCGGAGGTTGGAATAGCAGCCACCTTGTCACAACCCCAACAACAGGAGGTTAAGGAGTTTGTGCTTCGCAACAAGGAGGTATTCTCTGAGCTGCCGGGACAAACATCTGGGGTAGAGCATGACATCATTACCCCGCCCGGTGAAAGGGTGAAGTTAAAACCCTATCGGATCCCAGAGGCCCGACGGGAGGCAATACGGGAGGAAGTACAGAAAATGCTGAACTTAGGGGTGATAGAGGAGTCCCAAAGTGATTGGTCTAGTCCCATTGTGTTGGTGCCTAAACCGGATGGGAGCTGGCGATTTTGTAACGATTTTCGACAGTTGAACAAAGTTACAAAATTTGACACCTACCCCATGCCACGTATAGATGAGTTGATCGACCGGCTGGGAACAGCCCGATACATGACGACTCTTGACCTCACAAAAGGGTATTGGCAAATCCCCCTGGCCAAGTCGGCCAAAGAGAAAACCGCATTTGTAACCCCAGACGGGGCGTTCCAATATAAAAGAATGCCGTTCGGGTTACAGAATGCGCCGGCCACATTCCAGCGGAAAATGGACCAGATGCTGAGGCTCCATCGGAAGTATGCTGCGGCTTACCTGGATGACATAATTGTCCATAGCACAGATTGGGCCTCACATCTGCCAAAAGTGCAAGCAGTCCTGGACTCTGTTCGGGAAGCGGGGTTTACGGCTAACCCCAAGAAGTGTACCATTGGGCAGGAGGAGGCCAAATATCTTGGGTACACCATTGGGAGGGGAGTAATAAAACCCCAACTCAACAAAGTCGAGGCCATCCAGAGTTGGCCACGTCCCAACAGCAAGAAGCAGGTACGAGCCTTTCTGGGAATCGCTGGGTATTATCGGCGATTCATTCCCCACTTTGCTTCTAAGGCAGTGCCCCTAACCAACCTGACGAAGGGGAAAGGGTCGGTCATGATTAAATGGACCCCCGAGGCTGAGGCAGCATTCCAATTCTTGAAACAAGCCTTATGTAGCCAGCCAGTGTTGTACTCACCCGACTTCTCTAAAGACTTTGTCGTACAAAGTGATGCGTCAGATGTGGGGTTAGGAGCAGTATTGTCCCAGGTCTGGAACGGGGAAGAGCACCCAGTCATTTACCTCAGCAGGAAGTTGAAGTCCCATGAGGTAAATTACGCCACCGTTGAAAAGGAGTGTTTAGCGGTGAAGTGGGCTCTAGATTCCCTTCGGTACTACCTGCTAGGTAGGCACTTTGACATGGTTACGGATCACGCTCCGTTAAAGTGGATGGCTCAAAACAAGGAAACAAATAGAAGAGTGAATAGGTGGTTCCTGGCCCTCCAGGAATTCAACTTCACAGTAAAGCATCGCCCTGGCGTTCAAATGGGGAATGTGGATGCTTTGTCTCGAGTACATGAATGCCTGATTGCTGGTGTTCCAACCCCGAGGTTAAAACAAGAGGGGGGGTATGTGACAGCAGGAAGGTAAAGTCACCTGGTTGCATCCAGGGGGGTAGATATATTTCGCCCAGATTCAGGCTTTACGCCGACTTATACAACTAGGTGGAGAGTTGTATAAGGCTAGTGGGCTCATGGATGACTCATACCTCTAGGGAGAGTGTGGGGCGTCGTGCAGACAGGGAGTTGATGAGACCAGCTGAAGCTTGTCAGCTCATTTAGGCCTCTATAAGAACTCCCAGCTTCATTAGATGTTAGCTCATGCCTGGAACCAGACCTGTGTGGACTGTCTAGGGAGAGTGAACCCCTGTGCGGTGAGACAAAGCCTGTGTGGCTATTTGCTTGGACATTTAAAACCAGGGACTTAGGGACTAGGACAGCACTAGGCTGATCCCAGTTGTTAGTTAGGAAACCTGTATGTTTAGTCAGAGGTCAAGTTGACCAGGATTTATTTTGTTTATGTTTCTTTTGCTTTGCTGTGTTTTGTCACTGTAAATAGAAAATAAACCGCACCTTTTTGATTTTGAAAACCACAACCTCCGTTTGCTGGGCCTGTTTTGTGTGGGGAGCCCATCTCGGGGGTCACACACACCCGCTGCCGAGCTAACCCCCTCACAATATATATATATATATATATATATATATACTGTATATATATATATATATATATATATTTTAGCAAAGACCCTAGAGAATAAAATGGTAGTCATTGCAATATTTTATGTCACTCTCTATTTGCACAGCGGTCTTTTAAACGCAAGTTTTTGGGAAAAAATACACTTTAACCACTTAAGCCCCAGAAGAATTGGCTGCCCAATGACCAGGCCATTTTTTGCGATTCGGCACTGCGTTGCTTTAACTGACAATTGCGCGGTTGTGCGACGTTGCACCCAAACAAAATTGACGTCCTTTTTTCCCCACAAATAGAGCTTTCTTTTTGTGGTATTTGATCACCTCTGCCATTTGAATTTTTTGCACTATAAACAAAAAAAGAGCCACAATTTTGAAAAAAAAGCAATATTTTTTGCTATAATAAATATCCCCAAAAAATATATATATAAAAAAACAAAATTTTTCCTCAGTTTAGGCCGGTATGTATTCTTCTACATATTTTTGGTAAAAAAAACCCGCAATAAGCGTATATTGGTTTGCGCAAAAGTTATAGCTTCTACAAAATAGGGGGTAGTTTTATGTCATTTTTTTTTCACTAGTAATGGCGGCGATTTGCGATTTTTATCGTGACTGCGATATTGCGGCGGACACATCGGACACTTTTGACACTATTTTGGGACCATTGTCATTTATAAAGCGATCAGTGCTATAAAAATGCACTGATTACGGTGTGAATGACACTGGCAGGGAAGGGTTAAACACTAGGGGGCGAGGAAGGCGTTAAGTGTGTCCTAGGGATGTATTCTAACTGTGAGGGGGATGGACTACAAGTGACACGACAGTGATCACTGCTCCCGATGACAGGGAGCAGTAGATCACTGTCCTGTCACTAGGCAGAACAGGGAAATGCCTTGTTTACAATGGCATCTCCCCGTTCTGCCGCTCCGTGACAAGATCGTGGCACACCAGCGGACAACGAGTCTGCAGGTCCCGCGGGCACAGTCACGAAGCTCGCAGGGGGCGCACGCCCGCTAGGCGGCAGATTCAAAGCAACGTACCTGTATGTTGCTTTGCCTGCCCGTGCCATTCTGCCGATGTATATGTACGTGAGGCAGTCAAGAAGTGGTTAATGAATTTAAAAAAACAAAAACAGTAAAGTTAGCCCACTTTTTCATATAATGTGAAAGGTGATGTTACGCCAAGTAAATAGATACCTAACATGTCGAGCTTTAAAATTGCTCAGACTTGTGGAATGGCGACAAACTATGGTACTTAAAAATCTCCATAGGCGACATTTTAAAATTGTTTACAGGTTACCTGTTTAGAGTTACAGATCTAGTGCTAGAATTATTGCTCTCTCTCTCGTGTCGATACCTCATATGTGTGGTTTGAACTCTGTTTACATACGTGGGCATTACTTATGATGGCATTTGCTTCTACACGTGAGCTCGGGGGTATGTGCCACTTTTTTTTTCTTATTTATTTTACTTTTCATTGTTGCACTGTACTTTTATTTTTTTTTTATTTTTTTTTTAATCACTTTTATTCCTATTACAAGGAATGTAACCATCCCTTGTAATAGAAATAAGCATGACAGGTCCTCTTTATTGAGAAATCTGGGATCAAAAAGACCTCAGATCTCTAATTTACCGTTAAAAAAAAAAAAAAAAGAAAAAAAAATGTAATTTTGAATAAGGAAAAAAAAAATCCCGTCAATCTGCCCGAGGACCGGAAGTGACGTCGGAGGTCACTCCGGTCCTCCAAGGGCATAGAGCCGAGTGGGGGCTATCTTGCCCTCACTCGGCTTCCTGTCTAGCCATCAGCTGCAACGGATTTCGGGCTTACCGATGGCTCCGGTAAGCTTGGAAACCACCAGGAAGCAGCGGAGGAGGCCTGCCTATAAAAGTGATCTCGCTGCGAATCCGCCGCTGGGACCACTTTCTTTCTCGTACATCACGGGACACAGAGCGACATAGTCATTACTAATGGGTTATATAGATACCGTCAGGTGCTGGCACTGGCAACTTCCAAAACCGGAAGTACCCTCCCCTATATAAGCCCCTCCCATCCGGGAGCACCTCAGTTTTTTGCCAGTGTCTAAGGTGTTGGCCAAGAAGAAACATGTGTTTTTCACTGAGCTTGCGTACAGGTTCTTTTGGGCCTCAGTAAGCTATTCCGGATCCGACCAAAAAAGCTTCATAGCTAAACGGTCGGTACCCGGGCCTTGCAGAGAAGAGCAAGGTTTTGCCTGTAATGCTTCTCTTAGGAGAGCTGGACCCTGGGATCCAGAGCTCTGGTCATACCCACGACCAAGATGTTTTCTGTGCAGGGTGCTATACAGGTCCAGGGGAGTGGAATCCTTGGGAACCCGGTCCCTGAAGGTTTGATTACAATGCCTGCCGTGATAGGTGAAGTTTGGGCTTTTGTGGACCAAACAAAGTCCTGCGGCGGGGAACAGGTAAGTGGGGGCCCCCAGGAACTTGGTTCTATTGGGGGACCCCCAAGCCTAATTTGTCTTTCTGTCTGTTACCTAATGGTATTCCCGCAAAATTCTGTGCATGCCTGTAACTACTAAAAAAATGTAATAATTTTTAATGGTGGTCAAGAAAAAAAAAAAAAAAAAAAAAAATTTTTTAATATATATTTAATATATTAGACTGCGGTACCTGTGTTTGTCCACTAGAGGCCGCTGTGGAATGTTTTCTTGTCATGTGGACTAGCTTCTTCTCAGCAGAGCAAAGTCCAGGCAGATGGTGAGTTCTCTTATAGGAAACTGCTTCCTCTGCCATGTTGCAGTGCTCGTCCATCCCCCGGCCTGCGGCAAAGAGGGGCCCTGGCTCCTGTCCCTTGTTACCATATTTAAAATTAGCGCCGAAGGCGCACGTGCCCGCGCGCGTGCGCGTGCACGCGCCTCTATATATAGAGGTGAGCCGGGAAAGGGCGCGGAGCCTGGGGGATGACGCTCTGTGCGCGCCACAGCGCTTCTGCGCATGTGCGGGCGTCCCAGCAGTTTAAAAAAAAAAACCACAATATTGTAGTGAGCTGGCTATGAAGTACAGAGACAGAGCTGGCAACATTTAAAGGCATACAGCAAGCGGTTGATACAGGCATCCCCTAGAAAGGCACATTAGTAGACACCAACTGTGATATAGCAGCAATTGTGCTAGACTATTCTCAGTAAAAGTGGTGTATTACGGCTGGAATACCTCAGCTTTAGGCTTAGGAATATGCCGTCCAGAAGCTCCGGAACCGAATCTTCCAGGAAGCGAAGGGGGTCTCATCGGGCTCGGAGGATCTTGGGCATACTCCTGCTGCACCAGTCTCCCCTGAAGTTCAGAGGTAAGTGACCGTAGAGACCCCGCAGGGGTACTTGGTAC
Source organism: Rana muscosa (assembly GCA_029206835.1). Classification (NCBI taxonomy): domain Eukaryota; kingdom Metazoa; phylum Chordata; class Amphibia; order Anura; family Ranidae; genus Rana; species Rana muscosa. The sequence continues at coordinate 185,279,205 of CM055119.1, read as the reverse complement.
TGTGGCTGTCCTCAGTCACCTGCTCCTGTGTATGTAACAGAGGAGGTTTTTTCCTCAGCTCTGGGAGGATTAGAGAGAGATTGTCAACATTTATCGCTGCATCCCTGTCAGGGAAAGCACGCCCGATCTCCGTCTCCTCCTTCAGAGTGCCTGTTAGCAGAGCAACAGTCCCATACAGGGATCGACCTGCCTGAAGGGGATCAGGATAAGGTTGATTCTGTTATAGAGGAATCAACAGTGGGGGAACCTTTTCTCAGCATCTCAAGCTGAAAGATTATGGGTTCAGTCTCTGACTAACATGGTCCGATCAGCATTTAAAAATGCACCTTGCGGAACCATCAACCACTACTGTATCCTCGTTGGGGTCGCTAGAAGCCCCCAGACTGTTTGTTCTTTTCCACTTCACCCTTTACTGAAAGGGCTCATTTACCAGGATTGGGAACGTCCTGAGAAAATATTTATTCCCCCAAGAGATTTCCGGTGGTCTATCCCATGGAGGATAAGTTCATCAAAAAAAAAAAAAATGGAAGGTCCCTACAATGGACGCAGCCATCTCTTGTATGTATAAATCACTGACATGTCCAGTGGATAATGTCCAAATGTTCAAGAACCCAATAGATAAAAGATTGGAGTCCTTATGAAAATCTGCTTGGTGATACAACCAGCAGTAGCAGCTATTGGGGTCTGCTAAGCAGTGAAGGATCAGTTGAAACAGGTCTTGAGGGACTTGACAGATCAGCAGGCTTTGCCCTAGCTGATCTACCTAGAGCCTTAGGCTTTGCGGTTGACGCCATAGAGGATTCAGTCCATCAGGCCTCCCGCCTTACGCTGTCTATAGTACATATGCGTAGGCTCCTATGGCTCAAAAACTGGTCTGCTGAAGCTCCCTGTAAAGAATGGCTGGTTAGCGTCCCATTTCATGGTGAACGCTTATTCAGGGAAAACCTGGACAAATATATCCAGAAAATTTCCAGCGGTAAAAATACGCTCTTGCCGGTTAAAAGCTAGAGGTCCCTCTTTAAGAGGCCTGCTTCTCCAGTCCCTGGGGCATCGGCTGTGTAACAGTTCCGACGGCCTCCTCGGTCAAATCCCGGGGGTAAAAAACAGGGACAGTAGCAGGGTAATGAGAAACCCTGGGTCAGGGGAGGTACAAAACCTCCCCCAAAGTTAAATTCATGAAGCCCCCACTCAGTCGGGTGGGGGGAGGACTCCAGTTGTTCGCAAGAGACCTGGCGGGACACGATCAAGACAGATAGGTGCTCTCCGCAGTAGGTTTGGGATACAGTTTGGAGTTAAAAGACTCTCCTCCTTCCCATTTTTGAGGTCAAACGTGCCAAGGGATCCCCGGAAGAGAGAGTCCCTCCTGTTGGCACTAGAACAACTATTGCTCCAAGGAGTAATTATGGAGGTTCCCCTGGAAGAATGAGGGTTCGGGTTTTACTCAAACCTCTTTACAGTCCCGAAGCAAACGCGGACGGGAGGCCCATATTAATTCTAAAAGGGCTATACAAATTCCTGTATAGCAGGACTTTCCGATGGAGTCGATCCGATCGGTGGCCACTGCCCTACAAGGGGAGGATTGGTTAGCCACGATCGACATCAAAGATGCTTATTTGCACATTCCCATCTTTCCAGTCCACCAAAAATTTCTACGCTTTGCAGTAGAAGGGCGCCATTTTCAGTTCAGAGCCTTACCCTTCGGTTTGGCCACAGCACCACGAGTGTTTACAAAAATTCTGGCCCTTTATTGGCCAATCTAAGAACACAAGGTGTAATGATAATGGCATATCTGGATGACTTGTTGCTGATAGACCACTCAGTGAAAAAACTAGACGTGGTCGTTCACAAGACGATCAAGTATCTGGAATCTCACGGTTGGATTATCAACCGAGACAAGTCAGCCCTAAAAACCAGTCAAAAGTCTGGAATACTTGGGGCTAAGGTTGGATTCAGGCCAGAGAAAAATATTCTTGCCTCGAGGAAAGGTGTTGTCTTTGAAAGATTTGATCCACTTAGTGGGTACAAAAAAGACAGCCGTCCATACGCCTGTATATGAGGCTGCTGGGAAAAATGGTGGCATCATTCGAAGCAGTACCCTACGGTCAATTCCATTCAAGGAATTTGCAAGGGGCCATACTGTCAGCCTGGAACAAAAAAGTTCAGGCCCTAGACTTACAATGTCCTTGTCCCCTTCCGTTCGCAAGAGCCTCCGTTGGTGGTTGGTTCCCCAGAATCTGGAAAAAAGGAAATCCTTCAGTCCGATTTCTTGGAAGGTGGTCACTACAGATGCCAGCCTTATAGGCTGGGGAGCAGTACTGGAGCAATAGTCTCTCCAGGGCAGATGGTCGGATGCAGAAAAGGCCCTGCCCATCAATCTCTTAGAGATACGAGCAGCCCGGTATGCCCTAGTAGCATGGACATCCAAACTCCAAGGGTCCCCTGTCAGAATGCAATCAGACAATGCCACAGCAGTGGCATATATCAATCATCAGGGGGGCACCAGGAGTCGTGCAGCCCAGAGGGAAGTAAATTACATCCTGAAATGGGCAGAAAAATATGTCCCAGCCATATCTGCGGTATTCATTCCAGGAGTGGAGAATTGGAAGGCGGACTTTCTAAGTCGCCAGCAATTAGGCCCAGAGGAAGGGTCCCTTCACCCCGAGGTTTTCTGGACAATATGTCAGCGGTGGGGAACATCGGATGTAGATCTTCTAGCATCCAGATTCAACGCAAAGGGGGACAGGTTTGTCTCTCGGACAAGGGATCCCCTAGCTTGCGGCTCGGATGCCCTAGTGTTCCCTTGGGATCAGTTCAAGCTGATATATGCATTCACACCGCCACAATGGTTACCTCGATTACTCCGCAGAATCAGGGTAGAAAAGAAACCAGTGATTCCGGTGGCTCCAGCGTGGCCCCGAAGAGCGTGGTACGCGGAGATTGTAAAATTTCAGTGGGGAGTCCTTGGACTCTCCCACGTCGTCCGGCTTTCGCAAGGACCGATATACCACCCTTCCTTACCAGCCCTAGGTTTGACGGCCTGGCTATTGAAGCCCACATTCTAAAAAAGAGAGGGCTCTCTAATGCGGTGGTATCTACCATGATCAATGCCAGGAAGCCGGTATCCAGGCAGATCTACTATAGAATCTGGAAGGCGTACATCGCGTGGTGTGAGGCCAAGAAATGGCATCCACATAAGTACGTAATAGGTAGGATTCTGGACTTCCTACAGTGGGCTGTAGATAGGAAGCTTGCCTTGAGTACTATCAAGGGTCAGATTTCGGCCTTGTCAATATTTTTTCAAAGGCCCTTGGCTTCGCATTCACTAGTCAAAGCCTTTATACAAGGAGTGATGCGTATTAGTCCTCCGGTTAATATTCCCATATGTCCATGGGATCTAAACTTGGTTCTGTCGGTTCTACAGAAACAACCATTTGAACCATTACAGCATATTTCCTTGGTGCTTCTCACCAGGAAATTGATTTTTCTAGTAGCCATTTGTTCGGCTAAAAGAGTATCGGAATTAGCAGCTATGTCCTGTAAGGAGCCATATCTGGTTATCCATAAGGACAGAGTAGTGTTACGTCCTCATCCAGCCTTTCTTCCTAAGGTGGTATCGAGGTTTCATTTGAACCAAGATGTGGTTCTTCCTTCTTTTTTCCCCAAACCTACTTCGGTAGAGGAAAAGTTATTGCATTCTTTGGATGTAGTAAGAGCAGTTAAAGCTTATCTAAAAGCCACTGCTCAGATTCGCAGAACGGATACTTTGTTTATTCTGCCGGAAGGCCCCAGAAAGGGTCAGGCAGCGTCAAAATCTACTTTAGCCAAGTGGATTCGACAGGTCATTATGCAAGCTTATGGCTTGAGAAGGAGACCGCCTCTGTTCAAAGTTAGAGCGCACTCCACGAGAGCAGTTGGAACTTCATGGGCAGTGCATCACCAGGCCTCCCTGGCTCAAATCTGTAAGGCCGCAACATGGTCTTCGGTACACACGTTTACTAGGTCCTACCAGGTGGACGTTAGAAGTCAGGAGGATGTCGCCTTTGGGCGCAGTGTGTTGCAGGCCGCAAAAGATCCTCATGTCTGATAGCGCTCAGCTTATATATGGTGTATCCCCCCCCTCTCATTTGGCATTGCTTTAGGACATCCGATTAGTAATGACTATGTCGCTCTGTGTCCCGTGATGTACGAGAAAGAAAATAGGATTTTTATAACAGCTTACCTGTAAAATCCTTTTCTTGGAGTACATCACGGGACACAGAGCTCCCGCCCCTCTTTAGGGACACTTATTGCTTTGCTACAAAACTGAGGTGCTCCCGGATGGGAGGGGCTTATATAGGGGAGGGTACTTCCGGTTTTGAAAGTTGCCAGTGCCAGCACCTGACGGTATCTATATAACCCATTAGTAATGACTATGTCGCTCTGTGTCCCGTGATGTACTCCAAGAAAAGGATTTTACAGGTAAGCTGTTATAAAAATCCTATTTTTATCAGAAAGCCAGCCACCTGACTGAGTAAAAGATACCAGGGTTGTGGCAGCTAAACCTCTGAATTGAAAAAATAAACCTAGTGTGATTTCTGTCTGCTCTCTCATTCCCCTGCTGTCTGCATGAGTGACTTCTGACAGTCTATGCCAACACCAAACAATCCCAAGAGATGCCCCCCCCCCCCAGCACACAGTAAGTAATTGACTGTTAACTATTATTCTCTTTATTTTGGTTATTTTTTTTGTATTTTTATTTTAGAACTCATCAGATCATCGACCCCCTGAGGAAGACACACATTATCTGAATGTTGAAACACATTGGGGTCCATTCCTCATGAATTTAGGTCTGTGTATGCCTTTTATATGGATTTATAAAAAATGCAGCGCTTATTAAAAAGAAAAAGTCAATCCAGAAAGAATCCACAATTCCTAGGGAGAACCCAGAGAGTATAACAAGAAGTAAATCTGCAGGTGAGATGACACTCCTCAACCAACACCACAGCAAACCGGGCCTCTTACCCTCAGAAGTGGACCAGTAGATTATAGTATGCATTGTATGCATTGTATGCAATCAGGCAGGCCCTTGCACTACATGGATTTGGTAAATCTGAAGACAAAAATCTGCAGAAAATCGAATAGTGTGTATGAGGCTGACTGGGATGCCATTAAAGTTCATGTGCGTGTAAAGGCAGGTGTCCCAATACTTTTGACAATATAGTGTAAGTATAACTCAGCAGGTTGGGGTAATTTGGAGCATCATTATAATTTTGCCGTTAGAGCTGAATTAATTTTGATTTTTCTTCATCAGGTTCAAATCATTGCCAATAAGCTTCCTTTTTTTTTCTGTTGCTATGAGAGCTAAGTAAGTCGAGATGGTGAAACTGTCACTTCGGAGCAGCCAGAAAATGAATGATCCTTGCCCAGAGACATTAGGTAAACACAATCACAGATATGTTTGCACATCTTAAAAAACGAGCCGATGCTTAATATGATTCATTGGGAGCAGATAGGGCTGCAGCTCTTCTGTAATAACAGAGCTGTTTGTCTCGGAAAGTATCTTGTTATTGATAATCAATAACAAAGCAGAGATGAGTGATGACTTTGCTCTGCTTCGGAGTTTGCTCTCTTAGTATTTTACTTGACATGAGAAATACCAGCTTTGCAGGAAATTCAGGGACTGTGCCAAGAGAGGAAAACTGGCAAAATGGCATTTAAGGGTTTGTGACTGAAAAAACATAAATGATTAGGTGGAAGGAAAACTAAGACAAGGATATTCCCATCCTGCTTACATACCATTGGCTGGCCAGTGTGTCACTCAAGGCTGAACATTCTGTGCCCTACCTTTTTTCCCCTGTGATTTAGTATGGTTATGTTATAGCAGATAGTAGACCTGTCTGAAAATAACTTGAATAAAAGGAACCTTTCAGGATTGAATACGCCATCATTTGAAGGCACATGCGTTATATATTTATTCTTTTTAATCCCAGTGGGGTGGAATAACCTTCAGCTACATGAACCTCCAGACCAATGGTCTCCAAACAGCGAACCGGGCTAGATATGGCCCTTTGCTTGCTTTTATCTGGCCCTTGGGGCACTTGTTCATCCACTGATACCAACAATGGGGCTTAATTTTGCCCTCACTGACACCAGGTAAAAGGCAGAATTGCACCCAATGACACCAACAATTGTGCACGATTCATCCCATTGACACCAACAATTGGGCCAAATGACACCGAAAATGGGGCACAATTCCTCCCGCTGGCAGGAATTATGCCCCTATTGATACCAACGATGGAGCAGAATTCGGTAGTGCTACAACTTAGGCTCGGTTCACACTGCCGTGACCAGGGATGAGCCGAACACCCCCCTGTTCGGTTCGCACCAGAACCTGCGAACAGACAAAATGTTCGTGTAAACTTTAGAACCCTATTAAATACAATGGACTCGAACGTTCGAAATCTAAAGTGTTAATTATAAAGGCTAATATGCAAGTTATTGTCCTAAAAAGTGTTTGGGGACCTGGGTCCTGCCCCAGGGGACATGTATCAATGCAAAAAGACGTTTTAAAAACGGCCGTTTTTTCGGGAGCAGTGATTTTAATAATGCTTACAATGAAAAAATAAAAGTGAAATATTCCTTTAAATTTCGTACCTGGGGGGTGTGTATGATATGCATGTAAAGTGGCGCATGTTTCCTGTGCTTAGAACTGTCCCTGCAAAAAATGTCATTTTTGAAAGAAAAAAATGCATTTAAAACTGACTCGCGGCTATTAATGAATTGTCGGCTCCCGGCAATACATACAAAAGTCATTGATAAAAAAATAAAAAAAAAGCGTGGGGGTTCCCCAGAATTCAATTACCAGGCCCTTCAGGTCTGGAATGGATATTAAGGGGAACCCCGCCGCAAATTTAAAAAAAAATTGACGTGGGGTTCCCCCAAATATCCATTCCAGGCCCTTCAGATCTGGCATGGATTTTAAGGGGAACTCCACCTAAAATTTAAAAAAAAAATGGCGTGGAGTCCCCCTAAAAATCCATACCAGACCCCTTATCCGAGCACGCAACCTGGCCGGCCGCAGGGGAAAAGGGGGGGACGAGAGAGCGCCCCCCCTCCCTCCTGAACCGTACCAGGCCACATGCCCTCAACATGGGGAGGATGTCCTCATGTTGATGGGGACAAGGGCCTCATCCCCACAACCCTTGCCCGGTGGTTGTGGGGGTCTGCGGGCGGGGGGCTTATCGGAATCTGGAAGACCCCTTTAACAAAGGGGACCCCCAGATCCCGCCCCCCCCCTATGTGAATTGGTAAGGGGTACATTGTACCCCTACCATTTCACGAAGAAAGCGTAAAAAAATGTTTAAAAAAAAGACACAAACACCTTGAAAAAGTCCTTTATTTAAAAAAAAAAAAAAAACATTCCAGCGGTGAAATCCAGTGTCCCGCGGCGATCCCGATGTCCAGCGCTGTCCTTCATTGGTTGTGCCTGAGCGGACCTGATGGGGAACTCCCTCTCAGTATTTTAAATGTATAGACCCGCCCCTTCTTAAGTTCCCCATCAGGTCCGCTCAGCGGACCAGATGCGGAACATGAGAAGGGGCGGGTCTATACATATATTACCAAAGTGAGAGCAGTTCCCCATCAGGTCCGCCCCCTCGGTATGTCGGACCCGCCTACGTCATTGGCTTGAGCGGGGAACTTCCTTCACTATGTAAATTTAAATTACACAGTGAAGGAAGTTCCCCGCTCAAGCCAATGACGTAGGCGGGTCCGACATACCGAGGGGGCGGACCTGATGGGGAACTTCTCTCACTTTGGTAATACATGTATAGACCCGCCCCTTCTCATGTTCCGCATCTGGTCCGCTGAGCGGACCTGATGGGGAACTTTAGAAGGGGCGGGTCTATACATTTAAAATACTGAGAGGGAGTTCCCCATCAGGTCCGCTCAGGCACAACCAATGAAGGACAGCGCTGGACATCGGGATCGCCGCGGGACACTGGATTTCACCGCTGGAATGTTTTTTTGTTTTTTTTTTTAAATAAAGGACTTTTTCAAGGTGTTTGTGTGTTTTTTTAAACATTTTTTTACGCTTTCTTCGTGAAATGGTAGGGGTACAATGTACCCCTTACCAATTCACATAGGGGGGGGGCGGGATCTGGGGGTCCCCTTTGTTAAAGGGGTCTTCCAGATTCCGATAAGCCCCCCGCCCGCAGACCCCCACAACCACCGGGCAAGGGTTGTGGGGATGAGGCCCTTGTCCCCATCAACATGGGGACATCCTCCCCATGTTGAGGGCATGTGGCTTGGTACAGTTCAGGAGGGAGGGGGGGGCCGCTCTCTCGTCCCCCCCTTTTCCCCTGCGGCCGGCCAGGTTGCGTGCTCGGATAAGGGGTCTGGTATGGATTTTTAGGGGGACTCCACGCCATTTTTTTTTAAAATTTTAGGTGGAGTTCCCCTTAAAATCCATGCCAGATCTGAAGGGCCTGGAATGGATATTTGGGGGAACCCCACGTCAATTTTTTTTTAAATTTGCGGCGGGGTTCCCCTTAATATCCATTCCAGACCTGAAGGGCCTGGTAATTGAATTCTGGGGAACCCCCACGCTTTTTTTTTATTTTTTATCAATGACTTTTGTATGTATTGCCGGGAGCCGACAATTCATTAATAGCCGCGAGTGAGTTTTAAATGCATTTTTTTCTTTCAAAAATGACATTTTTTGCAGGGACAGTTCTAAGCACGGGAAACATGCGCCACTTTACATGCATATCATACACACCCCCCAGGTACGAAATTTAAAGGAATATTTCACTTTTATTTTTTCATTTTAAGCATTATTAAAATCACTGATCCCGAAAAAACGGCCGTTTTTAAAACTTCTTTTTGCATTGATACATGTCCCCTGGGGCAGGACCCCGGTCCCCAAACACTTTTTAGGACAATAACTTGCATATCAGCCTTTATAATTAACACTTTAGATTTCTCCCATAGATTTTTCGAATTTGCCGCGAACACCCCAATTTGTTCGCTGTTCGGCGAACGGGCGAACAGGCAATGTTCGAGTCGAACATGAGTTCGACTCGAACTCGAAGCTCATCCCTAGCCGTGACCTAAAAGTTGCAAGACTTACGGTGTGACTTTGCCACGTATAATATAAACAAGACCAAGGATAAATCCAAGGAAAGATCCAAGCTTTACTCACCAGCCAGCCCGCTGACAACCGAATCAACCTATCTAACAGTATGCGTTAAAACAGGGGTTTAGTCTGCACACATTTGCAAATACATGCGTAAGCCCATAAGTGTGCACAGCCTATTGCATTAGGGTCTGCACCCCAAATCTCAAACACGTGTGTGTGTGTGTATATATATATATATATATATATAATAGATAGTAATGGACAGCGCCAGTAGGGCAGAGATTGGTGTCAGTAGTTTATTTTAAAAAAAAATAATTATATATGTTTTTTATATATTTTTTTATTATTATTTTTTTCACTATTTTCTTTTTTACCATTTTTTAGTCCCATTGGGGGCTTTGGTGAAATATTAGGGTCTAAACAGACCTCTGATGAGACAGAGAAAGAGACTAAGGACAGAGATTCCCCAGTCTCTTTCACTGCAGCCAAGCAGCAGGGGGAATCTGCGCAGCACAGGGTGATTAGGGTGTGCCCAGGCATACCTGGCGCACCCTGTGCGCACACCTAAGCGTAAGCCACAGAGCCTCGTCACGGCACCCTGGTATCTGTGGTCCTATCTCTAGCTTATGAGAGACTCCACAATGAAAGCACATGCATTCTGATGGATAGGTGGTGGTCAGGTGGACTGAAGGGAGCCACCCCTTCTTAAAGGTACAGGGGCACACTGAACACCCAGCAAATCGCACAATGGCTGCAAAGGTGTCAGTGCGTTGCCTGACCAATATAACAGTAACATTGCAACAAAAAACGGTGTCCACCACCCCCACCTATAGCTGGCCTTTGCAGCGAGTAGCATAGGAAGACAACATATGATATAAACAAGACCAAGGATAAATCCAAGGAAAGATCCAAACTTTACTCACCGGCCAGCTCGCTGACAACCGAATCAACCTATCTAACAGTATGCGTTAAAACAGGGGTTTAGTCTGCACACATTTGCAAATACATGCGTAAGCCCATAAGTGTGCGCAGCCTATTGCATTAGGGTCTGCACCCCAAATCTCAAACACATGTGGCCTTTGCCACGTGACTTCCTGGCGATTTGCTAGTGACTTGAGTACGACTTTAAGTGACTTTGAAGCAACTTTGAAGCAACTTTCAGGGAATGCCTGGGTAATCTTCCTGTAATGTCAGATCCAAATCACTTCAATATTGATGAGGATCCGGCTTGGAGGAGACTTCCATTAAAGTCTATGGGCACAAGTCAGATAGAAGTCACCTTGAAGTAGTACAGTCTAAAGTCGGAGTGACTTCAGTAGTGCTAATTAAGACGGCTCTCATTGACTAACATGGGATTTCACATGTCACGTGACTTGGGGTCTCACAAGTCAGGTCCCAAGTTGTGGCAGTGTGAACAGGGCCTAAGGCTCTCACTGAAACACGTCAGCTTCTTTGTTTTATTTTCATTCTTATGTAGTCAATAAATACGCATACGAATTACAGTGTTTGCTGGCTCCATTTTTATGCATATCCTGTTCTGGTGTGAATGGACACACTGAGCCTGGACAACTGTGAGTGGATCTTCCAATTGAATTGGGCTCTCCTCTTATGCCCTGTACACACAATAGGATTTCCGATGGAATAAAATCCGATGGACTTGTTTCATTGGAAATTCCGATCTTGTGTTTGCCCCATCTGACTTTTTTCCATCGGAGTAAAAAAATAGAACAAAATCCACGCATGCTCAGAATCAAGTCGACGCATGCTCGGAAGCATTGAACTTCATTTTTTTCGGCTCGTCGTAGTGTTTTATGTCACCGCGTTTTGGACGGTCAGAATTTAGTCTGGCAGTGTGTATGCAAGACTGATGGAAGTCAGCTTCATCCGAATTCCGACGGAAAATTCCATCGGATTTTATTCCATCGGAAATCCGATCGTGTGTACAAGGCATAAGAGTGTGCTGCTTTCACTAGAATTTTTCTGATGGAGCAGAATTCTTCCAAATGACACCAACATTTGGGCCGAATGTAAGCAACAATAGGACACAATTCCTCCCACTGACACCAACGATAAGGCACAGTTCCTTCCAATGATACCAACAATGGGGCACAATTCCTCCCAATGACACCAATAGTGGAGCACAATTCTTCCTAATGACACCAACGATGGGGCACAATTCCTCCCAATGACACCAATGATGGGGCACTATTCCTCCCACTGACAACAAAGATGGGGCATTGTTTTTTTTCCACTGTTGTCGGGACCTTTTATACTCCCAATGGCCACAGTTCTGCCCCCCAAAAGTCTTAAGGAAAGTTACCGGCCCTTTGTTTAGAACGTTTGGAGACCCCTGCTCCAGACCAAAGACTACACCAGCCCTACCAGTAATGCTGTGTACACACGATCGATTTTCTCGACAGTGAAAACACAGTCGAGAAAATTGATGGGAAAAACGAGGACCGGCTTGGTCCCCTACACACGGCGGGTTTTCATGACATTTTTTCTCTTGGTCGAGAAAAACGACCGTGTTTAGGCTTTCTGGCAGTGTTTCCCTATGGGAAAACTGCCGCGGAAAAAAATGCCGTGAATCACAACGAGAGAAATTAGAGCATGTTCTAATTTTTCTCTTGTTGTGATTCTTGCCATTTTTCTCGTCTGGAAAAATGCTGGAAAGCCCACACATGGTCGTTTTTCTCGTCAAAGAGAAAAAATGTAATTTTTCCCGACGAGAAAAATGGTCGTGTGTACACGGCATAACAGACAGCCTCTTTATTCACTTTGCTCAGTGGCGGACATGGCACAATCCCCAGGGCTCTCCTCATCCTCTGAACTCTTGGTCACAACCTGAGGATAAAAATATGAGCTCTTCCTGCACTCCAGCGCTCATTGGCGCTCTTCCTGCGCTCCAGCGCTTATGGGACATCTGTAGGGGAGTGCACCTTTACTCACTTTCCTCAGTGGCAGTCAAGGCACAATCCACTGGCCTCCCATAATCCCCTTAATCCTTGGACATGCCCAGGGGTATACATTTTAGCTCTTTTTGGGCTAAACACACAACTTTCGTTCTAGCAAATTATTAAAAGACAAATCACACTCTTCACTTACAGTGTTCAAACCAAAATTAATATATATGAATTCCACTAAAAGTGCAAATAATCAAATAACTCATATATCATAAAAATCTAAATGCAAATACAAACTTAAATAAATAAAGTGACTGGTGCAAAGTAATAGTCCCAAATGAAAGTGCAAATCCCATCAGATAACATTAATTCATATAAAGTTCATCATGATCTTCCAAAATAGTGCTTGCTTGTGATTTTCTATACAGGTAACAGCAGTCTTGGAAAGAATATAAGTAGTGTCACGGTTATAGCAAGACACTCCAAATCCTTGCTGACAAGTGGGCTCACACCACACTTGCCATAAAGATTCTACCCCTTTTCTCAAAGGAGATCAAACAAGTTTAGGTAAGTGTATCTCCGGATAGGAACTGTAATTAATCCTCCCTCGATGGTCTAAGTAGATTAATGCATCAGAAATGGTTCCTTATCCTTAATGACTCGTGGGCAAGGGGGGGAACATAAATAATTCCCTCATTGTGCAGTACTTTTCCACTCTCTTTAATAACACTTCCAAAATCAAACCTAAAGGAAAAAAAAAAAAACAGGAAAGAGGTTTTCCATCCACATATGGAAAGGCTTCTTTAAAGTAAAAGTTGTGAAAATGTGGAGCAGTATTCCACAGTAGCTGGGTCTATCTGACTTTGTAGATTAATTCAAGAAATGGATGGATGTATTTATAAAGCTACAAAGTTTAAACAGATACAAAAAATTATACAAAATAATACTGTAGAATGCTGATCCTCAAAACTCCTTGGCTTTCGGAGTCAGGAAGAAGCAAAATTGGACTTCACTTTATAAGGGTTTAAGGGCTTTTCATTTATTTTATTTTTTTAGCTTCCTTGCTAACTATTTAGAGCTGAACTCCAGCAAAGTACAGAAAGAAAAAAAACTCATACCCACACCCGTTGACTCATAAAACTTTTTTTTAACTGCTTTTACTTATCTGAATTCAAAAAAAGGTATTGGAGAGTGTGAGGGATCTTCTTAAGGTGACAATTTTGCTGCTTGGGCGACATGGACCTTTCCCATTGGTTGTCCATTCATGGTCAGCAATGTCATCACAATGAAGGGCAATAACAAGACCACTTTGGGTTGGGCCTGTTGGGCCTGGAGTGCATTACTGGATCACTCATCTTATGTCTTGTACACACAATCGGATTTTCCGATGGAAAAAGTCAGACGGGCTCTTTTCATCGGATATTCCATCCGTGTGTATGCCCCATCGGACTTTTTCCTTCTGAAATTCCGACGGACTTAGCTAGAGAACTTGTTCTCTTTTTTTCCGACGGACAAAAATTTCTATCGGAAAGTCAGTTCGTCTGTATGCAATTCCGACGGACTAAAAACCATGCATGCTCAGAATCAAGCAGAAGAGCCGAACTGCCTATTGAACTCATTAATCTCGCCTCGTCGTACGTGCTGTACGTCACCGCGTTTTTGACGGTCGGACATTGGTGTGACTGTGTGTATGCAAGACAGCTTGAGCGGAATTTCGACGGAACTCCGTCGGACAATCGGTCAGACTTTATTCCGACAGACAGTCCGGTCGTGTGTACAGGGCATAAGAGTTTAATTTTATTTATTTATTTATTTCCTAAGTTTAAGAATAAGTGGGTGTGAGAAATGGCCCACGTATAAGCTTCAACTATTATGCCGCGTACACACGGCCCTTTTTAATGTCATTGAAAAAAACAACGTTTTTCTTGACGTGATTTTTCTTGTTTCCTCTCAAGCTTGCCTTGCCTACACACTATTGTCAAAAAAAATGCTCGAGCAAAGCGCGGTGACGTACAACACGTACGACGGCACTATAAAGGGGAAGTTCCATTCAGATGGCGCCACCCTTTGGGCTGCTTTTGCTGATCCTCGTGTTAGTAAAGTTTGGTGAGAGCCGATTTACGCTTTTCAGCCTCGTGCTTTTCAGTCCGTTACAGCGTGACGAATGTGCTATCTCCATTACGAACGCTAGTTTTACCAGAACGAGCGCTCCCGTCTCATACTTGAATCTGAGCATGCGCATTTTTTTTTACCCTCGTAAAAGCATACACACTACCGTTTTTCACGACGTTAAAAAGAACGACGTGAAAAACGACGTGAAAAAATTGAGCAGGTTCTAATTTTTTTTTTAGGCCATTTTTCACGTCGTTAAAAATGCTCTGGAGCCTACACACGATCGTTTTTAATGACCAATTTAAAAAATGGCATTTTTCACGCCATGAAAAAACGGTCGTGTGTACGCGGCATTACTAAAATAAAGACAGAGGGGCTTGTTTGAAAAGGGGGACTGTCCTTCAAAAAGAAGGACATTTGGGAGCTATGTTGAACATTTAGCCAATGACTATGTCTCCAGATGGATATGCTCATACAGAATGAGATACATTCTGCTTACAATGCATATCATCTCCATTAACAGACTCAGTATGCCCTTGCTTTATTTAATTAGACATGATAGATAAATGTATAGCATCCCTACAATCAGCTTCCAGGAATGTACACAGTCCTGTCATATGTCTCTTCAATGTTTACAGTCTGCTAAATATCAAGGACATTAATGTACTCGATCCACGGCTCTTTGTCTGAGTGACATGACTGATACAAGATAGAAGTTTTCATTTACATTTACAGTTTCTGGATGGCTAAAGCTGTTTTCTCTCTTAATGACCATCTTTTGTGACAGAAATAGTAGTTTTGACACTAATTTGACCTGATTAATTCCGTGCATGGAGAAATATCTAAATTTGGTTTGTGAAGACCAAGTGAAAGAGACCTAATGAAGACAACTCCCCCCCTCCCCCTTCTCACCCTACACTGTACTTACGTAGTACCTGTTCACTCAAACTGTATGTGAATTACCATCATTTCAGGAATATGTGAAAAAAATACTACAAAACTTAAAAAGATATTTTAAGGTAGAAGTAGAAAGGGATAAAACCTCTGATAAGGTGTCTGTGGTCCATTCAACGCTGTATCCTGGCCCAGGCCTAGGGCAGCACTTTGCAGGGGGGCAGCACGAAAAGAGTCCCCGCCGGCTTGCGCTACACTGTTAGTGTAACGCAAGCTGCTTCTAATTTTGACTGTCCTATCATCCTGGACCACAAACCTTCCTCACTGTGCTATATGTTTTCTGCTGCACCATTGACATGGTTATATCTTCTTAGTCCTCTCCATAAAATGATCAGAAATTTGTGCTTAAAGTAGAACTATAGGCAACACTTTTTTTTTCATTTTGGATAGAGTAAGGGAGGGTTATAGCCCCTGTCGGTTTATTTTTTACCATCCCTGTCCCATTGCAGAGATTTCACTTCCTGCCCCATAGCCAAGCAGAAAGTGAGAGGAAATCTATGCAAATTAAGGGAATCCAATGCCCCCCTCCCCCCCCCGGCCCTAAGAACTAGTGTCCCCACTCGAGAATTTCAGGGCGGGTCTTAAACAGAAAGGGGTGTGGACTTGACAGGAAGGGGTGGGTCATATTTAAATTAGGGGGTGCATGAAGTTTAGTCAGGACTAGGGCAGCACAAAACCTAAATACACTACTGGGCCCATTTGTTGAAACTTCCCCTCACTTTCTATGTTGGAGGTACCTCCTGTGACAGCTGTCAGTGGTGGCATCTTCCCTTCCATGACAACTGTCGTTGGGAAAGGGAAAGGGCATATCCCCTCAACAAGGATACACACGTTAAAAGCAGGGGTTTAGTCTGCACACATGCGTGAGCTACAGGCCCCGTCAAGGCATCCCGTTTTCTGTAGTCCTAACTCAAAATTTTGAGAACCTCCACAGTAGAAGCACATGCATTATAATGAACAGGCAGAGGGCAGGTGGACCTGGAGGGAGCCCACCCCTCCTTAAAGAAAAAAGAGGTCGCTCTGGGACTTTGAATGAGGTGAGAGAGGTTTAGCCAATGTTCACAGCGAACAATGAGACAAAATCAATTTATTTGTTTCAAAGTGTTATGTAACGAAGCGGCAACAACGATTGTGAGTTACCCGGCATAATAGCCAATGTACACAGCACAGATTAAAGTAAATATATAAATTTTTATTATTATTATGTTATTATGTTATTGCAAAATTGTAACATACAGCACTCCATTCTTAGATTTCCAATGTTAGAAACATTTATTTTATTTTGTATAAAGCATTGACATAGCACTTAATATAACATTTCTCACTTTGAAGACTGTTCTCAATTCCTACACCTTTTTTTTTTCCAAACAAATGCCTTCCTTCCAAGAGCTCATCACATATGACCCTTTTAAAACTACATTATGGCCAGCACCAAGCTGACCCAAGCCTCTAAATTCATCATGAAGCCTCGCACGTTGGAAAAGCGCCAGACACCACATCAAAGTATATAAGAGTTATGAAGGTCACGGACAAACAAAAATAAGTAGAGCAAATAAGCAAAGGCTGCGGTGACTAGGGGGATTATTTTTCTCCCGTGATTCATTGCACGCCACAAAAATCTGAATAGTCAAAGTGATATTTACAGCGACATTGTAGTAATGGGTGCGGGGAAGAAGATGACATGTGCAGACAGAAATGGGGGAGCACAGGTAACTGACAGATACAATTTACTTTGACGACTTAATGCAACTGTATCAAACTGTCTCTTAATGTCCCATCGGATAAAAAGTTAATGTATATTTTCTGTCTTGGAAAAATAACAGGGCCAGGCGGAATCCATCAGAAGCAAACGAACATGGTACCCAAGACACATGGCAGGTACTCTATAACCGAAGCTGACAGCGTTACATAATGCACATAGAGACGGTTAGACAGCAGAGGTGGGCCTATGGGATATCTGATTGTTATTGCTATTTATTAATGAAGATTAATGATGATTCAGAGTTCCCATTATTCAAGTTTAGGAAAAAAATGGAACATGTCAGAACAGAACAAGTTATATGCTGTTTTATTCACAGATTCATCTTTGCCAATGAAAATATAATTGTAGTTTGAATTTCTGGAATAAAATGCTACAATTCACCATACGATGGCTAGTGGTAAGCACTGACCTGCAACTTTTACCCCATACCTCCCCACACACAAACCATTTCCCCCCCATCCTGTTTTTCTTTTTGCTGTCTGCAGTGGCGGCCAGTCCAAATGGGGCGCAGGTGCGCCACTCCCCTAGTTTGCATGCAGGGTACTGGACTAATGGCTTTCTATGAGGTCTGTCTTGTTTTTTACAAGCATGTGATTAGAGCCTTAGGCCGGGTTCACACTGGTACGACAGGACAGTCCTATGACTGTGGATCCGACTTTGTCCTGCGACTTGAAGTCCGACATCCGTCCGACTTCAATGAACGGGGATCCGACTTTGTTTTTCCAAAATATTTTATTAGTTAATAAAATAAGGTTTGCAATGCATTTAAACAAGGAGTCTGAAGCAATACAAAAGGTTCTACAGCAGCGATGGTCAGAACTAGCATGCAATAACATTTGCATAGAATTTTCAGCTTAAGTCGACAGAGCGAACATTGCTTGAAACATGACTTACGGTTATGATTAGTCTGCTAAATAACCATGCTTAGCACAGTAATATTACTTCTGTCTTGTGTCAAATCATGTTTGGGTGTGTTTTGCGGATAAAGCTGGGGATTTGCTAGTTCATGAGGTAACAACCAACTTTGAGTAATTAATTTCTTCCTACAACCAAGCATCTGAAGTTGGTTAACTATCGTTTTTTGGTGAAAAAGAGCTCTGCTGGATAAAAGGATTGGCTCAGGGTGTAAACCAAAAAAAAAAAAAAAAAAGGGAAGGAAAAGAGAGGAGGGGAAGGGGAAGAATGGGAGGGGGAAGAAGAGAAAAGGGAGAGAGAAAAAAAAATAAAAAAAGGGAAAGAGGGGGGAGGGGTGGGTTGGGTCCGGGATACCCCACAGTCTCCGCCACCAATTCCGAAGGATTGGAGTAAGGTGGGTAAAGAAGCTTGGTCTGAGGTTATTTGGGTGTTGGTTTAGATATATTGAAAAGGCTCCTCCCTCAATCTTCCCTTGTTTAGGGGAGGGAGGCCAATTGTCTCATGTTTTGATGAGGATAGTTTATGAAATGTAGGAGTAGAGTCATTAAGGGTTGCAGTCGTCTTGGGGTGGGTGGTTCGTAATAGTTTGGCTCGTTAATAGTTTGTACTTGGCTGTGGTACGGAAGTGGGTCCAACAGGCCCAAGTGTGTGAGAATTTGGTTGGACAGTCTTTGGCTATGGAGATTAGTTCTTCCATTTCCGCAATTTTTTCCACTCGTTTGAGCCATTCAGGGATGGTCGGAACATGGGACGTTCCCCAATGAAGAGGGATACATAGTTAAGCCGCATTTATTAGGGGCGGTATTAGTGTTCTGCAGTATTGGTGAGTCGGCAGGTCCGAATGGTGAAGGAGGAACTGCGTTGGGGTGTGTTCTAGAGTGTATGTAGAGATCTGTGATGTCAGTTCCCGGATTTGGGTCCAGAACGGCTGGATTAGGGGGCAGGACCACCATATATGTTCTAAAGTACCTGTATCCCTGGAACATCGCCAGCATTTATCAGAAAGGGCAGGATTATATTTGTTGAGGAGTACTGGGGTTCTGTACCAGTGCATTAGGATTTTATAGTTGTTTTCCTGGATCGAGACATTGAGGGAACCCTTGTGCGTTATCGTAGATATGCGTTCCCATTGTGCCTCTGTCATCTCTATTTGTAGGTCTCTTTCCCAGCTTAAACAAGCTTTGTTAGTTTTCATTGAGCTATCTGAGGAGAGAATGTTGTAAATCTTAGAGATCACATGCTGCTGGGGTGCAGAGTGAGTGCATAGCTGTTCAAATGGTGTGAGCATACGAGAGACAGAGGGTGTATGGTCAGTGTCTTTTAGGAAATGTCTGATCTGGAAATATGTCCAGAGAGGAAATGCAATGTTGTCTGTGTTAGCTGGTAGGGAAGAACGTTCCAGAAATATACCTAATCGGAAGAAGTGGTGGGCTAGAACCTCTGTGTGTTGCCATTTGTCTGCCAAAAAATTTGTAGACATACCAGGTGGGAATGCTGGATTGAGTTTTATCGAAGTAAGAGGTCCAGGGTTAGAGGAGATGCGTAGCTTTCGGCAGGTTTCCTTGAAACTGCGGAGTGTCGGGGCAATGAGAGGATGATCATTCAGATTCCTCGGCGTGTGCTTGGGTAAGGTCCAAGGCAGAGATTGTAGTGGTAGGGGGGAAAATGAGTGTTCAAGAGCGACCCAGTCTTTACAGTGGCTATGTACTGACCAGTCCACAATTCTAGAGAGGTGGCAAGCCCAATAATATTTCTTGAGGTCTGGGAGACCAATGCCCCCCATTGTTTTTGGTTTCATCAGTTGTTCGTAAGCTATCCTAGGTCTTTTCTGATTCCATAGAAACCTGCTACACAGTCGTTTATATGATTGAAAGAAGGTTGGCGGGAGCTTAATAGGTAAGGTTTGTAAGATATATAGAATGCGTGGAAGTATATTCATCTTTAGAATTGCTGCCCTTCCAAACCAGGAAAAATGGGGTTTGTTCCATTTACTTAGGTCGTTTGTGATGGCTTTGAGGATGGGTTGATAATTTTTGGAGAATATGTCTGAAAGATTTGCCGTTAGGTGTATCCCAAGATATTTAATCTGATCACGTTTCCATTGAAAGGGGAAGTTGTTTTCACATTGTGTTACTATTTCCTGTGGGAGGGAAATGTTCAGGGCCTGGGATTTCGTAAAATTAATCTTGAAATTGGAAATATTATAAAAGAGATTAAATTCTTTTAGAAGATTTGGGATTGATATGTGTGGTTCCTTCAGGAATAGTAAAATGTCATCAGCGAAGGCAGCTATCTTATAAGTGCGATTGGCGATGAGAAAGCCTTTGATATTGTCGTTGGATCTGAGACATTGGAGGAAGGGTTCAAGGGTTAGGACGAATAAAATTGGGGAAAGTGGACATCCCTGTCTTGTTCCATTACTAATGGAGAAGGCGTTCCGACTTTGATCCTGAAAATGCCAGACACTTTGTGTCTGGTATGAATCTTTAGGGGCAACTCCACGCCGAATAAAAAAAAAAAAACGTCACGGGTTCTCCCACCAAAATCCATACCAGACTCTTATCCGAGCATGCAGCCTGGCAGGTCAGGCCAGGGTTGTTGGGAAGAGGCCCTTGTCCCCA
Source organism: Rana muscosa (assembly GCA_029206835.1). Classification (NCBI taxonomy): domain Eukaryota; kingdom Metazoa; phylum Chordata; class Amphibia; order Anura; family Ranidae; genus Rana; species Rana muscosa. The sequence goes on along the minus strand of CM055119.1, from coordinate 185,258,820 downwards.
TCATCATGGGAGCAAGGCGCTTTGGGATGGGGGGCACAGGGCCCCCCTGTCCCAAAGCACCAACCCCCCCATGTTGAGGGCATGTGGGCTGGTATGGTTCATGAGGGGGAACTCGCTCGTCCCCACCCCCTTTTCTGACTTGCCGGGCTGCATGCTTGGATAAGGGTCTGGTATGGATTTTAGGGGGGACCGCACGCTGTTTTTTTGGCATGAGGGTTCCCCTTTAAATCCATCCATAGGGGGCGGAGAAGCACAGAGCTCTCCATCCTGACAGATCGAGGACAGAGGGATCGGAGGAGCACGGAGGGGGCCTGAGGAGCACAGAGGGGATAAGGAGCAGGGAGGGAGACTGTAGCATGGAGGGGGGCCGAGGAGCACGGAGGGGGACCGAGGAGTACGGAGGGGAACTGAGGTAGCAGAGGGGGACCGAGGAACACAGAGGGGGACTGAAGCACGGAGGGGGCCTGAGAAGCACAGAGGGGGACCGAGGGCACGGAGGAGGACTGGAGCATGGAGGGGAACTGAGGTAACAGAGGGAGACCGAGCAGCACAGAGGGGGACTGAAGCTCGGAGGGGGCCTGAGAAGCACAGAGGGGGACCGAGGGCACGGAGGAGGACTGGAGCACAGAGGAGTACTGGAGCACGGAGGGGGAACGAGGAGCACGGAGGGGGACTGAGGAGCACAGAGGGGGACTGGAGCACAGAGGGGGACTGGAGCACAGAGGGGGCCTGAGATGCACAGAGGGGGACAGAGGAGCATGGATGGGGACTGCAGCACGGAAGGGGGCAGAGAAGCACAGAGGGGGACCGAGGAGCATGGAGGGGAACCGATGAGCACAGAGGGGGACCAAAGAGCACGGAGGGGGACCAAAGCACGGAGGGGGAGAGAGCACGGAGGGGGACCGAAGCGCAGAGGGGGACAGGAGGAGCATGGAGGGGGACTGGAGGAGGATATGGGGGACAGTCAGGGGTGATCAGTGCAGCGCTGGGGAGGAGTTAAAATCACTGATCTCCATGTATAGATTTTAATAAAGCAACTTTATTGAAATGTATACAGGGTGATCGGTGATTGTAACACCTACCCAGCGCCGCACCAATCATCCCTGACTGTCCAGGTATCGGATTAAGCGCAAGTACTCGGTCAAATGCCCGATATCAGCACCGATACCGATAATAGTATCGGTATCGGGACAACCCTCGTTATAACCGCTGTCAGTTTTGGGTTTTATGCCATCTGTGTCCCATATGGAAAATTTCCCTTCACTTCCTATCCCTTAGCCCAAACCGGAAGTGAGAAGAAACCCTTCCAAAGTGAGGGAATTCTGATGTTTTTTACTCTGGGTGATTTAGTAAACAGCACAAATAGAACAGGTGAATCTCCCTAACGAGGGCACAGAAAGCCAATCAAAATCCAACAAGGGTTCCAATCTTTCTCCACACTGCAAAGTATTTGTTACAAAGTATCCAAAACTAAAAAAAAAATATATAGTTTTGCCTTTAGTTACACTTTAATAGGAAGTTTTATGGAACTTACATATTATGTATGAAGGCAAAATGAATGTCGCATATATTAATCTCTGAATTATATATTCTTCCCAAAGGTTGCTTCTAATAATAATTTATATCTTGGTTACTTTTTTTTGTATATGTTGACACCGGTGACAGCTCAGTTGCTGTTAAAAGTATCCAAAAAACAAATATGCGCCTTCAGCCATTCTTGTTACCTTCTAATATGCATGACAGTGAAAATATTCTGGAAGTTGCAGAGAGTTCTGCACCGCCAGCATGAAATTCGTGCCCTTGATGTCACCTCTCTGCATGTTATGCGTGTGATTCTCACATAGCCTCGAAAATAGCAGGAAATCTGTAGGTGATCTTCTGGTGTCTGTAGTATCACGGAATGCATTGTGACAGCGAGGGCAAAATGGGCACCTATTGTTTCCATATAGTCACCGCGAAATAAGACGCTGCGTGCTAGATTCAAGTTCACAATTTAACAAGGGGCTTTGGTGTTGGAAATCCTAATTTAAACAATGTATGCCTTGCTGTGTGCCCTTATTCTGCCACTTTTCTTGTTAGTAGGGGGATTTTTTTTTATAGCTGAACTCCGGGATAAGCAAATATTACAAAAACCATGTGTATTTTACTTGAATCTCGGTGTGCATTGTGTATTTCTTCCAGATCTGTGCAGTAATCCAGTGTGAGACAATCCTTCTGTAATAAAGACCGATCACTGCTGCTCTCTCTCCTTGTGCAGGGTGACTCCGCCCCCTCCTGTAATTTTTTGCAGGCAGCCTGTAGTGGGTGGGGAATGCTATGTGCCTCCCACAGCCAGGGCGGGTGATAGAAATCATGGGACCCCGTACAGCCTACCTGACGGGCCCCCTTCAGATCCACCCCTGGTCCCGCCCCTGGTCCCTCCTTCAGCCCCACCCCTGGCTCCGCCCCTGGCCCCTCCATAATGCCATTGGCAGCATGGGTGGCACTGTCTGCAGCACATTACAGCATTGACGGCACGGGTGGCACTGTCTGTAGCACATTATGGCATTGGCGGCACGGGTGGCACTGTCTGCAGCACATTACGGCATTGGCGGCATGGGTGGCACTGTCTGCAGCACATTACGCCATTGGCGGCACGGGTGGCACTGTCTGCAGCACATTACGCCATTGGTGGCACTGTCTGCAGCACATTACGGCATTGACGGCACGGGTGGCACTGTCTGCAGCACATTACGGCATCGGCGTCATGGGTGGCACTATCTCTGCAGGCAGCACATGCGTTATGGGCCATAACGCATGTGCTACCTGCAGACAGTGACACCCATGCCGCCAGTGCCATAATGTATAGATGCTGCTGCAGTAGTAGTAGTAGATCTTGAAGCCTCCCCCCCACGCCTGTGTCATTGTTAGCTGGGCCCAAGGAGTCACTACTTTCCTGATCCTGCTGCTGCCTGGACCGGAGTGTCCACAAACGATTCCAGTCAGATGGGATGCCGATGCCAGCCGCTACTTTTTTGTCCTCTGCCGCCGCTGTTCACCTGAGTCGCCGCCCCACTGCTACTTCTCTCACGCGGAGAGAGAGGAATCACTCCGCGGCACTAGCCAGCTGAGCCAGCATGAGAAGATGAGGAGCGGGCGTGGTAGAGGCATTCTTCCGCGCCCGAATAGTCCCTCCCCTGCCGCCACCTTTTCTCCACATAGCTGTCAGTAAAAAAACAAACAAACAAAAAACGTAAAAAGTAAACGGCGGGGGAGGGAGGGATGGATTGGGGGGTGGGATTGGCGTAATTTAGGACTCTGATCGGTCATGGCTGGAGGATTTTTTTACATTAATTACTTATCTGTTCAGGTTGCCCGGGCCCCCCTGCTGGCACAGTACAGTGATGATGTCACTGCTACATTTATTTTGTAATAGCTTGATTTGCAAAAGCATTTGATGCGCAAATGTAAATATATACATTTTAAGGTAAAATCTGTGTTTGTGTAGAGCACCGCATGTAGGAGCCGCTGCTGAATAGGGATCCCCCACCCTGCACAGATAGGCACACCAAATTCTCACAGGCTTCCAGTGTCAAAAAACAGTCCAGCACTTTTGGGACAGTTGGGACAAAACTTGGATAGGGATTAGGGAGATTATGGCATTGCCCAGTTGACTTTAGAACAATTCTTCAGGGACAGCTTTCCTATGTACAGATATTATACTGTACACTCCACTCTTTCTCCAGCACTAAACTTGCTTGCATAATTCCAGCTGGCAAACTGATGGTTAATCTGACAAAAAGGCAACAGTCAGATCTTGAAGCAAAAGCCCTTTACAGGCAGGGACCCCGGGCCCTTTGGGTTGTGTAGCAAAATACAGTGTCCAGCTTACATCCCTGTGGCTTACCCTGTGGCTATCACTAGCCCACCTGGCTACTTCTCCATACTCCTCCCAGCCTGCACACTCCCCAGCCCACCCGGCTGGAGAACTCCTGGACATGCTGACTCTCTCCCGCTGTCCTAACATCTGCATCCAGGACAGGACTTCATGTGTTGTAGAGGATCGCTCCAGCACCCGAGCTCTCAGGCCGAGGTCACCCCCTCAGACTAGGGGGCACCATCAAGGGCCTCCTCAGCATTTCTCTATCTTCCACCTGTCTGCCCCCTGCTGCAATGACCCAGAGAATTTAGGAGGTGCCCACCCCCTACCAGCCCACTTTCTGGGGATTGGCTGGGGCCCTCCTCAATACCCCAGGCAGCTCCTCCTAGCCTCCCACCCATTCTTCTGGAAGCTTCTCCAAGGTTCCAGCAAGTAGAGGGAGGCACCAGGGATGCTGCCTGATGAGTCATCCAGCCTCCCTGATTCACTTACACTGACCCAGATTCAGCCCAGGCCTGGCTGCCAGCCAAGCCAAACAATTTACCTACACTAACAACTACATAGACTTTCTAGCACACTAGAGGGTGCTACATTTGCAAAGGTAAACTCTGTAACATAGTGGATTTATATTTGAATTAAAGTTTTTATGCTTTAGTTCAGCTTTGATGTTTTCTGCATTTAGTGAATACTCCTCCCACTGTGAGCCACCCAAGTTTTTTCTTCTTCTGTTTGTTGCATACGGCTGCATTTTCTATGGCTTGACATTTAAAGCCAAACTGAACTTTCAATTTAAATCAGCTCAATAAATAAAAGAGGAATGGTAGGAAAAGACCAAGTGGTCTGTCAAGTCTGCAAAATACCTCTGAACAGAAGCAGTGGTTTCTCTGCAGAGATGTAATAAACTGTGTGCAGGGGCATAGTCCAATTAGCAGGGAGCATGAGCTTTTCTGATTGCAGAGCTTTAGGTCTGCCTCAGCAAGAGGTGTGTCAGATCTCTACAGAGAGACCACTGCTTCCACACAAATAGCAAAAATACTTCTCAACTGCATGCTGGCAGGGGACAATTTTTTCTACTCAGGTTGTGGCTGCTTTCCAAAGAAAACAAACCGTAAGATCTTATGCACTTTTTGGTTTAACGATTTAGCTGATTTAAAGTGAACTATCATAGGGCTTTAAGATGCGCATAGTATATATTTTTAGTTTTGCATAGAGTAGGGAAGGTTTGGAACTTCTCTGTTATTTCTGGTGACTATTGTTTGATGAATCAGGGCTTATCGATAAGAAGAGAGAGTCTTTTGCCAGAGAACTTCTTTAACTGCTTCAGCCCCGGAAGATTTGGCTGCTCAATGACCAGGCCATGTTTTCCTCAGTTTAGGCCGATATGTATTTTTCTACATATTTTTGGTTAAAAAAAAACAAAACGCAATAAGCGTATATTGATTGGTTTGTTTAAAAGTTATAGCGTCTACAAACTATGGAAAAGATGTATTTATGGCATTTATATGACGTTTTTATAATTATTTTTTTTTTACTAGTAATGGCGGTGATCTGCAATTTTTCGCGGTATTGTGACGTTGCGGCGGACAGGTCGGACACTTTTGACACATTTTTGGGACCATTGACACTTAAAGAGCGATCAGTGCTATAAATATGCACTGAGTACTATGTAAATGTCACTGGCAGGGAAGGGGTTAACACTAGGGGGCGATCAAGGGCTTAACTGTGTTCCCTATTGTGTGTTCTAACTGTGGGGGGATGGGACTAACTAGGAGAGATGACATTGTGGTTTCTACTTTGTAGAAACACACAATCTGTCTTCTCTCCTCTGACATCACGGGGATTTGTGTGTTTACACAAACCCCCGTTCTGCCGATTGTGCATGCAATCGCGCTTGGCCGGCAGCGATCGCGCCTGCCAGCCATGAGCATCGGGTTCCCCGCTGTGCAGTGCCGCTCGCGCGCCCTCTAGTGGCTTTTCTGGGCAAAGCCATATATATATATGGGATTTCGACCAGTAGAGCCATTCTGCCGCAGTAAATCTGCGTGAGCAGATCGGGAACCGGTTAAAGAAAAATTCCAGGTATGGATAATATTCCAGAGTTACATTGGTCCAGCTTTGACCAATGTAACTATGCATATACCATACCTGGGGGATCCCCGTGGAAGATGGAAATCACTGTAGTAGACACCACTACTTCATTTGCTTCTGGGTCTGTGCCCTGCTGCATTGTGAACACAGGAGGTTGTCCATTCGCCACGGACACCATTCGGAGATCACTTTACGTTTTACTGCATGTATGAGGTGGAAAGGCAGCCAAGTGATGTCACAATTTGTCTTATCAGAGAATACTTTGCATTTATTGGGAAAATGCAAAGTATTCTCTCAATGGCCCCCCACCAAACGGGCAACCCCCTGTGTTCACAATGCAGCAGGGCAGCCACTCAGCACGGAACCTGGAAGCTTGTGGAGATCATTGGAGTAGCAGTGGCTTCTGTGGCGATTTCCAGCTTCTAGAAGGACCCCACAGGTATAGTGTATGCATAATTACATTGGTATAGGGTGGATCAATGTAACTATGTAAAAATATCCATACCTGGAACTCTAATTTAAATAAAACCAATGCTAGTTTAAGAATATATGACTAAAATAGTAAATACAGACTGGAAATAACCTTTAGGTTTGGCCAATAAAGTAGAGCTTTGGCTCTGTGCAAATACAGCAAAATTCACCAATCAACCAATTTAAGTTGATGAAGTGGAGAAAAAATTAGATACAGTAAAACCTTATGTAGTGCCCTTTTGCTTTTAGGGGTGTTATGTGCCTAAATTTAGGGGCTGGTCTGAGCTATTAGCCAGGCTCAGACCGTTCTCATTGCTAGGTATTGCTTCTGCCTATGTGATGCTGCCTGGTGTATGGTTCCCTGCGGCCTGTAGGTGGCGCTGTCATATCAGCTCAGGGTTGAGCCAGGGGTGGCATTACTACGCCTTGGGGTGTCCTCTCTCGGCATTGGTACAGTGGACATGGTCAACCTGCTGTGCATGCCGAGAGAGAGTACTTAAGGGGCAGACGCCATTAGCCTGGGGAGTAGTCGGAGAAGAGTCGGAGGAGTAGGAGTGAGACACGTACCCCACCTCCGGTGGCCCTCATAACCAGGGGTACATGTGGGTGCGATCAGGCCCAGGCACCTTTAGCCTGGGGCCTGCAACTCTACTAGTGGGCCTAGCACCTTTAGCTAGGGCCTACCCCTGAAAGAAGAGTCCCAGGGTGCCCGGGGGAGGGTACCCGTTCTGACCAAGAGGAAACCAGGGGAGAATCGGACTATCCGGGTGAGCTAAACCCACTCGGGATCGAGTGGCGATGAGATTACTGGTTGTGCCTGGATCTATTGTTCACACTATTCCTTCTTTCATCCACCTGTCTCTATCTATTACGCAGCAAATAGAAAATAAACTCTCTGTTGGAGTTAAGTACTTCTGGACATTGTTTTCTTTGGGGGAAGAAATAGAGACTTGACCCCATACTCTGGGGAAGACCTTGGGGGAAGAAATAGAGACTTGACCCCATACTCTGGGGAAGAGAACCAGTGGAAGAGGGTAACTCGCTGAAAGACCCAAAATTTGTGAACACCGCTTAACCTCTTCAAACAGGAGGGTACGGGCATATAGCACAGTGTGCCTTGACTCGCAAGTGAGCCAGGCGAGAAAAAGGTTTGTGTGCTACACTTAGTTTGAGAGTAACTTAGTTTGAGACTGTTTTGCAAGACAAGCAAACATTTTTAATAAATTGTGACTTGATATACAAGCAATGTCTTGATATAAGAGTAGCGTCATGTCACAACTGAGTATAAAAGAGAAGAGATGCGCCTCTAAGTGCAGCAATATGGTTACATTTAATGAAGGTACAACATTTAGCAAACTTACATGGTTGATGACTAAATGGGGCACATCTAAGTATGCAGGTATCCAGGGGAAAACAGTCCACATAGACCAGGGGTAGGCAACCTCTGCCCTCCAGCTGTGGTGAAACTACAATCCCATCATGCCTCTGCCTCTAGGATTCATGCCTGTGAATGTCAGGGTCTTGCAATGTCTCATGGGACTTGTAGTTTCAAAACAGCTGGAGGGCCGAGGTTGTCTACCCCTGACATAGACCATCCTCCTCACCGCCATCGACGTCATCCATTCCACTTTGTGCTCCACATACGCTTCAAGCCTCACTTTCAGATCGCTCTACTGCAGGGTAGTCTTCCCAGTAAGGATTGCAGACTGACAGCGGTGAGAGCCGGCGGTGAGGAGGACGGTTTATGTGGACATCTTTACCCCGGATGTCTGCATACTTAGATGTGCCTCTTTTAATCATCAACCATGTGAGTTGCTAAATGTTGTACCTTCATTAAATGTAACCATATTGCTACACTTAGAGGCATCTTGCTTCTCTTTTATACTCTGTAGCTCCTGCTGGATTTTGCTTCTAATCCCCTTGTGAAAATGGCCATTTGTGGATGGACTTTTTATGGTTGCACAACCTGGTCACATTGCTATAATCTTTTTATATGGACTATAAACTGAAGGACCTATGAATAAATGGTTGTGGAACGAATCATTTGAGTTTCCATTATTTCTTATGGGGAAATTTGCTTTGATAAACAAGTGCTTTGGATTACAAGCATGTTTCTGGAACAAATTATGCTCGCAATCCAAGGTTTTACTGTATCTGTTTGGTTGCCCAGGCTTTCTAAACGTTGGACAAAATAAGTTTTCTTTGCACAACCTTATTAAAAAGCCAAAGTACACAGGCATCCGAGATGAATTTGGCTTGTGTTTGCCCTGCATTTGCTTTGCATTAACCATGCATGCCCCCCGACTTGTAGCGAAGAATGAAAAGAAAGCACAAACTGACCTTAAATGATCCGGTGTACTCAAGCCCTTAATTGGGGAAGCTGTAGTAAGCTCGCTTTTATTTTTGTATTTAATTGCTTTTTGTGAGGATGGAATTAATTGTGCTTAGATGCCTCATTTCAGTCAAAGCACTGCTCCTGTTTGGCGGACTTACACAACCTAATGAAATGGATGAGATGGGTGGGGGTTATTTTCTGGCCATTCTCTGTTGGCAGAAAAAGTAAGAACTTTTCTAGATGAAAGAAGAGAGAATGAATCACTGAATAGAAACTGGGAAAACTCAGTTCCCTACTTCCTAAACACCCCCATAGATCGTTGATGGCTCCTTTACAAGGTATAGGGGGCTTGAAGCATGACCCACTGACATTATCATTGGGCTACACATAATATACAGTATATGTAATGCTACAGAAGACTACAGGAGACTGTTGACCTCCTTGTGAAGATGATTAGAGACTGCGGATGTGCTACAGGATTTGTTGGAGATTGGTGTCATGCGTTAGGGGAGTGGACATCCTTGCGGAGATGTTCAGAGACTGTGGATATGCAGGCCCGGATTTACTCCCTTTGCCACCCCAAGGCCGGGTCCTTTAATGCAGCCCCCCCACACACACACCATCACATAGGGGGCTTCTGAGCCCCCCCCCATGTGATAGAAATGAGGTAAAAAAAATGAGAATTAAAAAAATTAAATTACATTAAAAATCCCCCCCCCCCCCAACAAGTACTTGTGATTTGCATATTGTGTTATTGAAGACATACGTAGTGTATTTGTGCACTGTTTTTATACAATTGTAGCACACGGACCCTTTTTCCTGCTTACTTTCACTTGCAGGGTAAAGGCACACCATGCCACATGCCCGTATCCTCCTGGTATAAGAGGTTGAGCGGTGTTCATACTATTTTGGGTCCTGCAGCAAGTTACCTCCCTCCATTGGTTCTCGTCCCTAGAATGTAGGGAAAAGTCTATTCTTTCTCCCAAAAGAAGGCCAATGTCCAACAGTGTTTAAACTCCAACAGACGAGTTTATTTTCCTTGCTCGGAACAACTTGGGAAAAGGTTGAAGACAGAGATAGAGCTGGGTAGGGAGATAGGTTCAGGCACGCGACACCCAGTTACCCTATTCTCCACTCAAGCCTGAGTGGGTATTGCTCACCCGGATAGATCCCTCTCACAGTTCTAGCAGCCGGAGTGGAGCACGAACAGTTACTTCAAATTTAGTCCCCTTCAAAGACAAGTTCAAGAGATCCTCTGCCACAGAATCCTTTAGTTCCTGAATCTAGAACTCTTTAACGCCTGCAACCTTTAGAGACCATAGGTGCCAATGGGGCACATCACAGGCGCTACTGTGCAACTCACGGAATCCTTCCCTCTGATAGGCAACCAGGCCTCTCCTGAGACAGTGACTTCCTTCACTGATCCTCCGGACAGGTCCCTCTCTCGTGTTCCCCGTGACTCCAGTGGTTTAGCCATACCTCCCAACTTTTCAAATGTCCACTACGGGACGTTTATTCTCATTTTTCCCCAAGTTGTTGAGCGGGGGGTGGGGGGGGGGTGCCGAGGAACGGAGGTTTTTTAAAGAAGGCTTTATTCTGAGTTGGGGTTCTGCTTTCTTCCATGGAAGTAAAATCAGGATAGCAGTGCGGGGCTGACTTACCGCTGCTGCCTGCGTGTCTTCCGAGATCCTCCTTCTCCTCCTCCTTGCGGAAAATTAGATCCTCTCGCGGGTCTGCGGGAACTTAGTGTCCATGTGGGAAGTTCCCGCAGAATCCATGCGTGTTGGGAGGTATGGTTTAGCTGTAGACCCAGTTGAAGGTACTGGGCCTACTCGGAACACTACAGCCTCAGGCTAAAGGTGCCCGAGACTCCTCGACCAATTCACGCACCCCTGGCCAGCAGGGCCAACGGGCGCGACTTCGCCACCAGGGGTTCCACCTTGGAATCCCCCGGACAATCTCCCTAGATCATGGCGTCTGCCCCTTATGTACCCTCTCCTGGCATGCACAGCAGGTAGACCACACCCACTGTATGGCTGCCGAGAGAGCACACCCAATCACACCACAATGTCACCCGTGGTTCAACCCGAGACCTGAGCGACAGCGCCACCCGCAGGCCAAGGGGAACTACACACCCAGGCAACACCACAGCCAAGCAGAGTCCAATGTTAAAAATAGCACAGACCTGAGCCAAACTATTGCTCACGCTGCCCCTAAATTTAAGGCATAGCGACCCCAATTTTGGGGGGTCCGCTACACATACCCCTCCTTGAAAAGCCACTGTCCCCAGTGGCGGGAAGAGATCAGAAAGACTCCCCTCAATCCTGAGTGAGTTCTGGTCCTTTCCCAACTATGAACAGTACTATCATTTTAGAATGGTGCCTGAACCAAACAACTTGGGAATAGCAGAGGAAAAGGAAATAAGAAGATCATGTTAAAAAAATATACATACAAAAACACACAGTATATCACAAATTACAATCCCACCCCTCCTAATATATCTACTCCACCCATTCTCCAGTAGAGTTGACAGCAGATCACCTGTAGAGGGAGAGAAAAGAAAACACAGCACAGTAAACCATCCTACATCTAAGGCAGTGGTTCTCAACTCCTGTCCTCAGGACCCACTAACAGGCCAGATTTTAAGTATTACCTTGGTGAGATGCAGACTAAAATACTGCAATCCCTGAGCAGCAAATTATATCACCTGTGATGCATTTCAGTTATCTTGCAAACCTGGCCTGTTGGTGGGCCCTGAGGACTGGAGTTGAGAACCACTGATCTAAGGTATACAGAAAATAACCATCTCTCCGGAAAAAGATGATTACCCTCTAGAAATTTTTTCCTAAGCCGAGCTTTCAGTAAACATTTCTGCAAAACACCACCACCTAGTGGCAACTCAGGTCAACACACTCTAATATTGCGCATGAATTTACTTCACACAAGTCTTCTATCTTGACCACAACGGTTTCTCGCTTTAGCCCTGACCAGACTACCCCATAGTTCAGTGAGGAGAGGAAAAAACACTTCTTTCTTGCTGAGGAGAAAGAGAGAAAAAAAACAGTTCTCAGGTGCCTCAGTTGAGTAGAGTTCCCTCTTGGAGCAGCGGGCAAAGTTACAAGCTCAGAGCAGGCAGTCCCTGGGAAATGGAATAACAAAAACAGCACACAATTTCCATCTCACAGATAATACTGAGGGTCTGGGAGAACAACCAATCTTCCCCCGACATCTCTGGCAAGGACTGAATGTTCCACATCAGCTCCCCACTCCGTACAAATGACCACTCGATCAGCATAGATATGCCGACCATTACTCCAATTCCTGCGGAGCGTGAAGAATTCCTCTCTCGATGGGCTTCGGGGGTATCTAAATAATCCAATACAGTATCGTTATGCACTTGCAGGGTAAAGGCACACCATGCCACATGCCCGTATCCTCCTGGTAAAGGAGGTTGAGCGGTGTTCATACTATTTTGGGTCCTGCAGCAAGTTACCTCCCTCCATTGGTTCTCGTTCCTAGAATGTAGGGAAAAGTCTATTCTTTCTCCCAAAAGAAGGCCAATGTCCAACAGTGTTTAAACTCCAACAGACGAGTTTATTTTCCTTGCTCGGAACAACTTGGGAAAAGGTTGAAGACAGAGATAGAGCTGGGTAGGGAGATAGGTTCAGGCACGGGGCACCCAGTTACCCTATTCTCCACTCAAGCCTGAGTGGGTATTGCTCACCCGGATAGATCCCTCTCACAGTTCTAGCAGCCGGAGTGGAGCACGAACAGTTACTTCAAATTTAGTCCCCTTCAAAGACAAGTTCAAGAGATCCTCTGCCACAGAATCCTTTAGTTTCTGAATCTAGAACTCTTTAACGCCTGCAAACTTTAGAGACCATAGGTGCCAATGGGGAACATCACAGGCGCTACTGTGCAACTCACGGAATCCTTCCCTCTGATAGGCAACCAGGCCTCTCCTGAGACAGTGACTTCCTTCACCGATCCTCCGGACAGGTTCTCCCCTGGTTTCCCTCTCTCAGAGCGGGCCACCCTCCCTCGGGTTCCCTGGGACTCCAGTGGTTTAGCTGTAGACCCAGTTGAAGGTACTGGGCCTACCCGGAACACTACAGCCTCGAGCGAAAGGTGCCCGAGACTCCTCAACCAATTCACGCACCCCTGGCCAGCAGAGCCAATGGGCGCGACTTCGCCACCAGGGGTTCCACCTTGGAATCCCCCGGACAATCTCCCTAGATCATGGCGTCTGCCCCTTATGTACCCTCTCCCAGCATGCACAGAAGGTAGACCACACCCACTGTATGGCTGCCGAAAGAGGACACCCATTCACACCACAATGTCACCGTGGTTCAACCCGAGACCTGAGTGACAGCGCCACCCGCAGGCCAAGGGGAACTACAAACCCAGGCAACACCACAGCAGAGCAGAGTCCAATGTTAAAAATAGCACAGACCTGAGCCAAACTATTGCTCAGGCTGCCCCTAAATTTAGGGCATAGCGACCCCAATTTTGGGGGGTCTGCTACACAATGATAACTGTAAATATATGCATTATCCAGCATACCCAGCAAGGAATTAAATACCTTTGAGTCAAATATTCTGCTTGGCACTGTAATCTCGTCCTGGAGGGGGCCCAGAGGCAGAGCAGTGGTGATGGGAGAATCATAGCTGCCTGGAAGATGTGGAGACAAATGAACACTGGACTGGATGTGAAGGTCCTCAGTCAGGAGGAGAGGGCTGGGACGTCTCCGGTGCCAGTTTTCTTATAGGTTCACTCCAGGATTTCCTTCTTGCCCATGAGCAGGAAAAGTAAAAGACCCCTCCCATTTGCCTGACGGAACATCGGGGCTTGATGATAGTAGTCGCCGGTCGGGACGCCGGGTCAGAACATGGGGACTTGCTGCCAGTGTTCTGCTGATGAGTGTCCCCCCAGCGGATAATGTCCCCCCTGCACTGCGCAGGAGCAGCGCTTGCGCAGTAAGAACAAAAAGCGGGCCGACGGAAATAGCCGAAGATAAATCGCTCAGAGTCAGCTGAACACGGCGCCTCCGCAATAACAACGATGTTGTGACAGACGCTGCCGCACGCTCCCGATGCTCGTCGTGCTACTCTGCAAGGGGGCAGTGCATTACTGTTATATCGTCTAAGGGGCGGATAGCTACTGAAGAGGCTGCGTTTTCAATTGATGGGCAGAGCTGATAACTTGGGGGTGGTATTAGCAATATACTCGTGCAAAGCCGCCCAACAACATTGCAAAAGCTGCACTTCATTTGTTTAAACACGCTCCGCTAAGACGTATAGTATATTGCTAAAAGCACGGCCAAGTTACTCTGCACATCAATAGAAAACTCGGCCCCTTCTGTAGCTCTCCGCCTTCTTAGACGATATAACTGTAATGCACCCGCCCCCTTGCAGAGTAGCACGAGCATCGGGAGCGTGCGGCAGCGTCTGTCACAAGATGGTCGTCATTGCGCAGGCGCTGTGTTCAGCTGACTCTGAGCTATTTATATTCAGCTATTTTCATCGGCCCCGTTGTGGTTCGTACTGCTCAAGCACTGCGCCTGCGCAGTACAGGGAGGACATTATCCGCCGGGGGACTTTTTTCGGCAGGACACCGGCCGGGACGACAGGATTTTTTCACCCCCCTGTTGCCGCGGCGCCGCCCCTGCACCCACTGCCGCCCCGAGGCCTGGCCTCGGTGGCCTTGTCTGGAATCTGGCCCGGTGGATATGCTACAGAAAATGCGAGAGATTGGGTTCATGTTGTGGGAGAGTTGACTTCCTTAAGGGGTGATCAGAGACTGTGGATGTGCTTCAGAAATTGTTGGGGATTGAGTTCATGCTGTAGGAGAATGGTCATCATTAAGGTCATAGACTGCGGAGATGCTACAGGGTTTGTAGGAGATTCGGTTGATGCTTTAGGTCATAGTGTGGTCCCATTAGGATCTTGGTCAGGGGAGGTACCTTGCGTTCCCTATATCAGGGGTCCCTAAACCCTGGGCCGTGGACCAGTGCCAGTCTGTGGCCTGTTGATGACCGGGCTGAACAGCAGGAGATGAGCGGCGAGTGCGGTCCACACAGGGCTATCACAGACCTCCTGCTGTGCGACCATGCCCCATGTGTCCTCTCCCGCCTCCTCCGCCCGCCCGGCGATGTCATCCTATCAGCAGAGCAGGGGGCGGGATGAGCTGCATATCAGATTGGAGAGCGCCTCCCATGCCCTGGCCTACTGATAGGATGACATTGTCGGGCAGGCAGGTGGACAGGTAGGCAGAGGAGCCGGGAGAGGACACACGGACTAATAACAAGTAGGAGTCCTGTGCAGGAGATGCAGAGCTTAGAATGGGGAAGTGTGCTGTGTGATGTTACAGGGGAAAGGAGAAGGGGGCGGACTGCAGGGGCACTGTGATGGAGGAGGCTGTGATTGCTGTAATATAAAGGGGACTGCAGTGTAAAGGGGCACTGTAATCATTACAGTGCCCCTTTACAGTGCAGTGCCCTTTATATCACAGTGCACCCTTTACAGTGCAGTGCCCTTTATATCACAGTGCACCCTTTACAGTGCAGTGCCCTTTATATCACAGTGCACCCTTTACAGTGCAGTCCCCTTAACATCACAGCCCCCCTTCACATTACAGTAATCATTACAGTGCCCCTTTACAGTGCAGTCCCCTTAACTAGACTTGTGCACAACGGAAAAATTTGTTTAGTTTCGGTTCGTTTCTTGTGCACAATGGGAAAATTAGTTTAGTTTCGGTTCGTTTCTTTTCAGTCCTGTTGATTCGTAATCATTCGTAATTTTGCTAGACAGGATTTTTCGCGTTCGGACTAATTCGTATTTTCGCAAGCGACATTTTTCGTTGAATTTGTAATTCGTACTTTCGGTAGGGTACATTGTTTTTCATTGATTCTGGACACAACTCCTACTTTCGTAACTTTTTTTGGGTTCGTTGATTCGTAATTTTCCGTGTCTCTCTCACAACGACGCTCCCTAATATGCCTAATGTGCTTCGAATGGATTTGTACTTTTCTAAATACATAGCGGTTATTTGTAACGATTCGAAATCTAGTATTTTACTTTCGTTTTTTACATGCGGCTATAGCCTCCGCCCCTGTACACCATTTTGAGAGGGAGTTCAGCACGAGTGGGTGTGACTTGATAAAGGAGGCCACGTCTCCCAACCGCATCGTCATAGCAAACTTGACGTGTGTCTTGTCTTTCTGCTCTGCTCCACGTTGCGGTACCTTTCTACAGAGCGCGGCACTGGCTGAACCAGGCACATGCGCAGTGGCACGGGCACACAGATCTTTGGCTACAGTGGTACCTGTGATCCTTGGCTGTCATCTGATCTCTCGGAGGTTGCCTTACATCTTGGTCTTGCAGCTGCCATCCAGTTGATAAAGAAATCAAGAACACTGACATACTCATTCTTATGCCGTGTACACACGATCGAAAATTCCGACAACAAAACCGTGTTTTTTTTTCCGACGGAATGTTGGCTCAAACTTGTGTTGCATACACACGGTCACACAAATCTTGTCGGAAATTCCGAACGTCAAGAACGCGGTGACGTACAAGACGTACAAGACGTACGACGAGCCGAGATCAATGAAGTTCAATAGGCAGCTCGGCTCTTCTGCTTGATTCTGAGCATGCGTGTTTTTTTGTGTGTCGGAAATTGTATACAGACGATCGAATATTCTGACAAGAACTTTTCTTGTCGGAAAATTTGAGAACCAGCTCTCAAATTTTTGTTGTCGGAAATTCCGACAGCAAATGTCTGATGGAGCCTACACACGGTCGGAATCACATCGAACATGCAGCAACATAAATATAAATATATATATATATATAAATATATATATATATATATACGTATACTCACTGGCCACTTTATTAGGTACATCTGTTCAATTGCTTGGTAACACAAATTGCTAATCAGCCAATCACATGGCAGCAAATCTATGCATTTAGTCATCTAGACGTGGTGAAGACGACTTGTTGAAGTTCAAATTGAGCATCAGAATGGGAAAGAAAGGGGATTTAAGTGCCTTTGAACGTGGCATTGTTGTTGGTGCCAGACGAACAGGTCTGAGTATTTCAAAAACTGCTGATCTACTGGGATTTTCACACACAACCATCTCTCGGGTTTACAGAGAATGGCCCGAAAAAGAGAAAATATCCAGTGAGCGGCAGTTATGTGGAGGAAAATGCTTAGTTGATGTCAGAGGTCGGAGGAGAATGGCCAGACTGGTTCCAGATGATAGAAAGGCAACAGTAACTCAAATAACCACTCGTTACATCCAATGTATGCAGAATATCATCTCTGAACACACAACACATCAAGCTTTGAAGCAGATGGGCTCCAGCAGCATAAGACCACACTGAGTGCCACTCCTGTCAGCTAAGAACAGGAAACTGAGGTTATTCACACAGGATCACCAGAATTGGACAACAGAAGTCTGGAAAAATGTTGCCTTGTCTAATGAGTCTGGATTTCAGCTGCGACATTCAGATGGTCGGGTCAGAATTTGGTGTAAACAACATGAAAGCATGGATCCATCCTGCCTTGTATCACCGGTTCAGGCTGGTGGTGGTGGTGTAATGGTGTGGGGGATATTTTCTTGGCACACTTTGGACCCCTTAGTACCAATTGAGCATCATTTATACACCACGGCCTACCTGAGTATTGTTGCTGACCATGTCCATCCCTTTATGACTACAGTGTCCCCATCTTCTGATGGCTCCTTCCAGCAGGATAATGCACCATGTCACAAAGCTCCAATCATCTCACCACTGGACAATGAGGTCACTGCACTCCAATGGCCTCCACACTCACCACATCTTAATCCAGTAGAGCACCTTTGGGATGTGGTGGAACGGGATATTTGCATCATGGATGTGCAGCCGACAAATCTGCAGCAACTGCGTGATGCTATCATATCAATGTGGACCAAAATCTCTGAGGAATGTTCCAACACCTTGTTGAATGTATGCCACGAGGAACCAAAGCGGTGGTCCACCCTAAAAAAAATAAAAAATAAATTACATTCACATTTTCTTTAAAATCTGTAAAAAAACATAAAAAAAAAAAAAAAAAAATGTTTTACTTACCAGAAACGCCTGTTGCTAGGCAGTCGTCCTAATCTGCCACTTTCTTCTCCGTGGAGCTCCTCACTCTCGTCCTTCCTCACGTTGTCCCCTGGGAAATGGGGCGCGCTGTCTTCTAGGACCTGTGTGTGTCCCAGAAGACAACCGGCCATTCACAAAGCGCAACGCGACTCGTGCATGCGCAGTAGGTAACGGGCAGTTAAGCCGCATGATT
The DNA here is from genome assembly GCA_029206835.1 of Rana muscosa. Taxonomy (NCBI): domain Eukaryota; kingdom Metazoa; phylum Chordata; class Amphibia; order Anura; family Ranidae; genus Rana; species Rana muscosa. The sequence goes on along the minus strand of CM055119.1, from coordinate 185,240,743 downwards.
CCACTGCCTGTTTCCCTTAGTTAGGATGGCAGTGCCGCCACCCGATCCGATGAACGAATTGGCCTCATGGGGGCCGACATCGCGGGCTCCCTGGACATTTAAAGCCCTGTACACACAATCGGATTTCCTATGGATTTTAAACCGATGGATTTTTCCATCGGAATTCCGATGAAGCTGACTTCCATCAGTCTTGCCTACACACCATCAGTCAAAAAACGATCGTCCCAAACGCCGTGACGTAAAAAAACTCAGACGAGCCAAGAAAAATGAAGTTCTATGCTTCTGAGCATGCGTCGACTTGATTCTGAGCATGCGTGGGTTTTTTATCCGATGGAGTTCCCCACAGACGATAGTAATTTGCTATCGTTTTTTTTTCCATCGGATAAATATAAAACATGTTCTATTTTTTAACACCAATGGAAAAAAGACAGATGGGGCCCACACACGATCGGTTTGTCCGATGAAAACAGTCCATTGGACTGTTTTCATCGGTAAAACCGATCGTGTGTACAGGGCTTTAGTGTCCTTATTAAAAGTCAGCAGGTACAGTGTTTGTAGCTGCTGACTTTAAAAAAAAAAAAAAATTTGCGGCTGGAACACCGTTTTAAGGACGTTCTGAAGGCAAAAGGGGGTCCAACCCGGTACTGGCAAGGTGTACATAATAAAGTGGCCAGTGAGTGTATATATACATTTTTTTTCACTGGAGATCCTATGATGTACAGTATAATGTCATTAATCCACAATCAGAGTTCCCCAAGGCAGCCTAACAAAAGGTCTTTTGTCTCCTCCTATTAGTGACAAATTGGGTCTATATTCTCTACTTGAAGCAAATCAGCCTTTGTGCAATCTAAGGCCAGCCTGCTCTATGATTACCTACTGTATATAAAGCAACAGTGATTGCAAGCTGCTCCATGTTCAGTTCTTAGACATCCATTCACATTTTGTACATCATATAGGAACCACAATTATATATTTAAGCAGAACTCCTGTTTTGCTTTCGTCTATTAACCACTTAAAGTGGTTGTAAACCCACTAATCCTTTTTTTTTTTTGAGGCAACCTGCAAGAGAAAGGCATAATGAGCTAGTATGACTAGCATACTAGCTCATTATGTACCACTTATCTTAGATCGGGGCCCCCGAAGCAGTCCGCGTCCCTCTCTCCAGACGCAGCCATCGCTGCGCGATAGCCGGAATGTTACTTCCGGGTATCGCCGCACCAGCCAATCACAGCGCCGCTCCGGCGCTGTGATTGGCCGGAGCGGCCAAGACGTGACTCCGCGCATGCGCGCAGGAGCCGTTGAATTCGGCTACGTCGTCGAATGCTGCGACCTAGCCGAATTTGTGAATGGGATTAACCCCATGCGCATGCACGTGACGTCAGCGGCACTGGTTTTAAATGCACATATCTCCTTAACCGTGTAGGTTAAGGAGATATTTCATGCACCTACAGGTAAGCCTTAATCTAGGCTTACCTGTAGGTGTTTGTTTACAAAGTGGGTTTACAACCACTTTAAGGACGACGATGTACGTCGACAGAATGGCACCGACAGACACAAGGGCATACAGGTACGTCCCCTTTAAGAACCTGTCCACGGGTCACGCGCGCGCCGTTGGCGGCGCGCTCGCGACCTGGTCCGAAGCTCCATGACTGCGCCCGCGGGACCCACGGACCCGTTCGCCACCGGTGTCCCGCGATCGGGTCACAGAGCTGAAGAACGGGGAGAGGTAAGTGTAAACAAACCTTTCCCCTTTCTTACTAGTGGCAGTGTCATTGATCATCTGTTCCCTGTCATAGGGAACGACGATCAGTGATGTCACATGCCAAGCCACGCCCCCCTTCAGTTAGAATCACTCATTAGGTCACACTTAACCCCTACAGTGCCACCTAGAGGTTAAACTCTTCACTGCCAGTGTCATTTTCACAGTAATCAGTGCATTTTTAGAGCACTGAACGCTGTAAAAATGACAATGGTCCCAAAAATGTGTCAGAAGTGTCCGATGTGTCCACCATAATGTCGCAGTCACGATGAAAATTGCTGATCACCGCCATTACTAGTAAAAAAAAAAAATATTAATAAAAATGCCATAAAACTATCCCCTATTTTGTAGATACTATAACTTTTGCGCAAACCAATCAATAAATGCTTATTGCGATTTTTTTTTTTTACCAAAAATATGTAGAAGAATACGTATCGGCCTAAACTGAGGAAAAAAATAATGTTTTTTATATATTTTTTGGGGATATTTATTATAGCAAAAAGTAAAAAATATGTAATTTTTTTCAAAATTGTCGCTCTATTTTTGTTTATAGCGCAAAAAATAAAAACCGCAGAGGTGATCAAATACCTCCAAAAGAAATCTCTATTTGTGGGAAAAAAGGACGTCAATTTTGTTTGGGAGCCACGTCGCACGACCGCGCAATTGTCAGTTAAAGCGACGCAGCGCCGAATTGCAAAAAGGGGCCTGGTCTTTAACCAGCCAAAATGGTCCAGGGCTGAAGTGGTTAAGGTTACTTTGCGTTATTAGCAAGGAAACTTACACCTCCGTGGTATATGTACTTTTACTACACAAAAATGCTGTACATATAAACTGCCACAATTATAGGAAAAACAATACAAAACTGGTAGAAATACATACAACAAACAAAATGCTACCCACTTCCTAGCAAATAAGCAGAAATTATGGTCTGTAAATAGTAGAAAAGTTACTTAGCTCAGGTTAGGGCCGGTTCACACTGCTGTGATGCAGGAATGCTGTGAATCCACTGCGGGTTCCCGCATCACAGGTTTTCCAGTGGTAGTTCACACTGCCCTATGCGAACTGCTGGGAGTGTCAATTAAAAGTTAATGACACCCCCAAATCAGTTTACATATCGCAGTGCGATCTGCAAACTCGGACAGGAATCGGATCGCATGGGTGTGAACACCCATGCGATCTGATTCTGCTGCGGACAAAAAAAAGGGTCCTGTGTGAGTTTGATGCAAATTCAGCCATACGATTTGTATGGCTGAAATCGCGCCGCACAGAGATCGCATGTGATGTGCACTGCAGTGTGGTGCGAATCACATGCAAACTCTGACATCGCAGCAGTGTGAACCAGCCCTCAGAGTGGGTTCACAATCTCTGTAGACAACGAGGATCCCAGGCTTAATCTATAAGCAGTTGCTGGAGATTAGGGATGAGCTCGGTGTTCGAATCGAACGTACGTTCGACTCGAACATCGGCTGTTCGATCGTTCGGCGAACAACGAACGATTTGGGCCGTTCGCGCCAAATTCGAGTGACGCGAACGGCCCACAATGCACTACGCCATCGCAGTGTCATCCAGGCGCTGTGATTGGCCAAGCATGCACTGTGACCCCGCATGCTTGGCCAATCACAGCGCCGGCAGCGAGGAGAGCAATGATTGGCCACAGGCAGGATGCCTGTGGCCAATTATTGATGAGGGGATTTAGTACACGCCCCACACTATAAAAGGCCGCCAGCGCGGCGGCCTTGTGTAGTATGTTCCGGAGCAGGGAAAGAGAAGCATAGGCAGGGACAGTGTCATTTTTTTTCTTTACTAATCCTGGATTCCTTGTGTTTAGGGACAGAGAAGGAAAGGTAGGGAGAGTGTCAGTGTACTATTCTGTGCTAAACCTTGTTTGTAGGGACAGAGAAGGACAGTGAAGGAAAGTGTCAGTGTACTATTCTGTGCTAAACCAATCTTGCTGAAGCATATTGCAAATCCTTGTGTTTGGGGGCAGAGAGGGACACTCAGTGAGGGAAAGTGTCAGTGTACCATTCTGTGCTAAACCAATCTTGCTGAAGCATATTGCAAATCCTTGTGTTTAGGGACAGAGAAGGACACTCAGTGAGGGAAAGTGTCAGTGTACCATTCTGTGCTAAACCAATCTTGCTGAAGCATATTGCAAATCCTTGTGTTTAGGGACAGAGAAGGACACTCAGTGAGGGAAAGTGTCAGTGTACCATTCTGTGCTAAACCAATCTTGCTGAAGCATATTGCAAATCCTTGTGTTTAGGGACAGAGAAGGACACTCAGTGGGGGAAAGTGTCAGTGTACCATTCTGTGCTAAACCAATCTTGCTGAAGCATATTGCAAATCCTTGTGTTTAGGGACAGAGAAGGACACTCAGTGAGGGAAAGTGTCAGTGTACCATTCTGTGCTAAACCAATCTTGCTGAAGCATATTGCAAATCCTTGTGTTTAGGGACAGAGAAGGACACTCAGTGAGGGAAAGTGTCAGTGTACTATTCTGTGCTAAACCAATCTTGCTGAAGCATATTGCAAATCCTTGTGTTTGGGGGCAGAGAGGGACACTCAGTGAGGGAAAGTGTCAGTGTACCATTCTGTGCTAAACCAATCTTGCTGAAGCATATTGCAAATCCTTGTGTTTAGGGACAGAGAAGGACACTCAGTGAGGGAAAGTGTCAGTGTACCATTCTGTGCTAAACCAATCTTGCTGAAGCATATTGCAAATCCTTGTGTTTAGGGACAGAGAAGGACACTCAGTGAGGGAAAGTGTCAGTGTACCATTCTGTGCTAAACCAATCTTGCTGAAGCATATTGCAAATCCTTGTGTTTAGGGACAGAGAAGGACACTCAGTGGGGGAAAGTGTCAGTGTACCATTCTGTGCTAAACCAATCTTGCTGAAGCATATTGCAAATCCTTGTGTTTAGGGACAGAGAAGGACACTCAGTGAGGGAAAGTGTCAGTGTACCATTCTGTGCTAAACCAATCTTGCTGAAGCATATTGCAAATCCTTGTGTTTAGGGACAGAGAAGGACACTCAGTGAGGGAAAGTGTCAGTGTACCATTCTGTGCTAAACCAATCTTGCTGAAGCATATTGAAAATCCTTGTGTTTAGGGACAGAGAGGGACACTCAGTGAGGGAAAGTGTCAGTGTACCATTCGGTGCTAAACCAATCTTGCTGAAGCATATTGCAAATCCTTGTGTTTAGGGACAGAGAGGGACACTCAGTGAGGGAAAGTGTCAGTGTACCATTCTGTGCTAAACCAATCTTGCTGAAGCATATTGCAAATCCTTGTGTTTAGGGACAGAGAAGGACACTCAGTGAGGGAAAGTGTCAGTGTACCATTCTGTGCTAAACCAATCTTGCTGAAGCATATTGCAAATCCTTGTGTTTAGGGACAGAGAAGGACACTCAGTGAGGGAAAGTGTCAGTGTACCATTCTGTGCTAAACCAATCTTGCTGAAGCATATTGCAAATCCTTGTGTTTAGGGACAGAGAAGGACACTCAGTAAGGGAAAGTGTCAGTGTACCATTCTGTGCTAAACCAATCTTGCTGAAGCATATTGCAAATCCTTGTGTTTAGGGACAGAGAAGGACACTCAGTGAGGGAAAGTGTCAGTGTACTATTCTGTGATAAAACCAATCTTGCTGAAGCATATTGCAAATCCTTGTGTTTAGGGACAGAGAGGGACACTCAGTGAGGGAAAGTGTCAGTGTACCATTCTGTGCTAAACCAATCTTGCTGAAGCATATTGCAAATCCTTGTGTTTAGGGACAGAGAAGGACACTCAGTGAGGGAAAGTGTCAGTGTACCATTCTGTGCTAAACCAATCTTGCTGAAGCATATTGCAAATCCTTGTGTTTAGGGACAGAGAGGGACACTCAGTGAGGGAAAGTGTCAGTGTACCATTCTGTGCTAAACCAATCTTGCTGAAGCATATTGCAAATCCTTGTGTTTAGGGACAGAGAGGGACACTCAGTGAGGGAAAGTGTCAGTGTACCATTCTGTGCTAAACCAATCTTGCTGAAGCATATTGCAAATCCTTGTGTTTAGGGACAGAGAAGGACACTCAGTGAGGGAAAGTGTCAGTGTACCATTCTGTGCTAAACCAATCTTGCTGAAGCATATTGAAAATCCTTGTGTTTAGGGACAGAGAAGGACACTCAGTGAGGGAAAGTGTCAGTGTACCATTCTGTGCTAAACCAATCTTGCTGAAGCATATTGCAAATCCTTGTGTTTCGGGACAGAGAAGGACACTCAGTGAGGGAAAGTGTCAGTGTACCATTCTGTGCTAAACCAATCTTGCTGAAGCATATTGCAAATCCTTGTGTTTAGGGACAGAGAAGGACACTCAGTGAGGGAAAGTGTCAGTGTACCATTCTGTGCTAAACCAATCTTGCTGAAGCATATTGCAAATCCTTGTGTTTAGGGACAGAGAAGGACACTCAGTGAGGGAAAGTGTCAGTGTACTATTCTGTGCTAAACCAATCTTGCTGAAGCATATTGCAAATCCTTGTGTTTAGGGACAGAGAGGGACACTCAGTGAGGGAAAGTGTCAGTGTACCATTCTGTGCTAAACCAATCTTGCTGAAGCATATTGCAAATCCTTGTGTTTAGGGACAGAGAAGGACACTCAGTGAGGGAAAGTGTCAGTGTACTATTCTGTGCTAAACCAATCTTGCTGAAGCATATTGCAAATCCTTGTGTTTAGGGACAGAGAGGGACACTCAGTGAGGGAAAGTGTCAGTGTACCATTCTGTGCTAAACCAATCTTGCTGAAGCATATTGCAAATCCTTGTGTTTAGGGACAGAGAAGGACACTCAGTGAGGGAAAGTGTCAGTGTACCATTCTGTGCTAAACCAATCTTGCTGAAGCATATTGCAAATCCTTGTGTTTAGGGACAGAGAAGGACACTCAGTGAGGGAAAGTGTCAGTGTACCATTCTGTGCTAAACCAATCTTGCTGAAGCATATTGCAAATCCTTGTGTTTAGGGACAGAGAAGGACACTCAGTGAGGGAAAGTGTCAGTGTACCATTCTGTGCTAAACCAATCTTGCTGAAGCATATTGCAAATCCTTGTGTTTAGGGACAGAGAAGGACACTCAGTGAGGGAAAGTGTCAGTGTACCATTCTGTGCTAAACCAATCTTGCTGAAGCATATTGCAAATTCTTGTGTTTAGGGACAGAGAAGGACACTCAGTGAGGGAAAGTGTCAGTGTACCATTCTGTGCTAAACCAATCTTGCTGAAGCATATTGCAAATCCTTGTGTTTGGGGACAGAGAAGGACACTCAGTGAGGGAAAGTGTCAGTGTACCATTCTGTGCTAAACCAATCTTGCTGAAGCATATTGCAAATCCTTGTGTTTAGGGACAGAGAAGGACACTCAGTGAGGGAAAGTGTCAGTGTACCATTCTGTGCTAAACCAATCTTGCTGAAGCATATTGCAAATCCTTGTGTTTAGGGACAGAGAAGGACACTCAGTGAGGGAAAGTGTCAGTGTACCATTCTGTGCTAAACCAATCTTGCTGAAGCATATTGCAAATCCTTGTGTTTAGGGACAGAGAAGGACACTCAGTGAGGGAAAGTGTCAGTGTACCATTCTGTGCTAAACCAATCTTGCTGAAGCATATTGCAAATCCTTGTGTTTAGGGACAGAGAAGGACACTCAGTGAGGGAAAGTGTCAGTGTACCATTCTGTGCTAAACCAATCTTGCTGAAGCATATTGCAAATCCTTGTGTTTAGGGACAGAGAGGGACACTCAGTGAGGGAAAGTGTCAGTGTACCATTCTGTGCTAAACCAATCTTGCTGAAGCATATTGCAAATCCTTGTGTTTAGGGACAGAGAAGGACACTCAGTGAGGGAAAGTGTCAGTGTACCATTCTGTGCTAAACCAATCTTGCTGAAGCATATTGCAAATCCTTGTGTTTAGGGACAGAGAGGGACACTCAGTGAGGGAAAGTGTCAGTGTACCATTCTGTGCTAAACCAATCTTGCTGAAGCATATTGCAAATCCTTGTGTTTAGGGACAGAGAAGGACACTCAGTGAGGGAAAGTGTCAGTGTACCATTCTGTGCTAAACCAATCTTGCTGAAGCATATTGCAAATCCTTGTGTTTAGGGACAGAGAAGGACACTCAGTGAGGGAAAGTGTCAGTGTACCATTCTGTGCTAAACCAATCTTGCTGAAGCATATTGCAAATCCTTGTGTTTAGGGACAGAGAAGGACACTCAGTGAGGGAAAGTGTCAGTGTACTATTCTGTGCTAAACCAATCTTGCTGAAGCATATTGCAAATCCTTGTGTTTAGGGACAGAGAGGGACACTCAGTGAGGGAAAGTGTCAGTCTACCATTCTGTGCTAAACCAATATTGCTGAAGCATATTGCAAATCCTTGTGTTTAGGGACAGAGAAGGACACTCAGTGAGGGAAAGTGTCAGTGTACCATTCTGTGCTAAACCAATCTTGCTGAAGCATATTGCCAATCCTTGTGTTTAGGGACAGAGAAGGACACTCAGTGAGGGAAAGTGTCAGTGTACCATTCTGTGCTAAACCAATCTTGCTGAAGCATATTGCAAATCCTTGTGTTTAGGGACAGAGAGGGACACTCAGTGACGGAAAGTGTCAGTGTACCATTCTGTGCTAAACCAATCTTGCTGAAGCATATTGCAAATCCTTGTGTTTAGGGACAGAGAAGGACACTCAGTGAGGGAAAGTGTCAGTGTACTATTCTGTGCTAAACCAATCTTGCTGAAGCATATTGCAAATCCTTGTGTTTAGGGACAGAGAGGGACACTCAGTGAGGGAAAGTGTCAGTGTACCATTCTGTGCTAAACCAATCTTGCTGAAGCATATTGCAAATCCTTGTGTTTAGGGACAGAGAAGGACACTCAGTGAGGGAAAGTGTCAGTGTACCATTCTGTGCTAAACCAATCTTGCTGAAGCATATTGCAAATCCTTGTGTTTAGGGACAGAGAAGGACACTCAGTGAGGGAAAGTGTCAGTGTACCATTCTGTGCTAAACCAATCTTGCTGAAGCATATTGCAAATCCTTGTGTTTAGGGACAGAGAGGGACACTCAGTGAGGGAAAGTGTCAGTGTACCATTCTGTGCTAAACCAATCTTGCTGAAGCATATTGCAAATCCTTGTGTTTAGGGACAGAGAAGGACACTCAGTGAGGGAAAGTGTCAGTGTACTATTCTGTGCTAAACCAATCTTGCTGAAGCATATTGCAAATCCTTGTGTTTAGGGACAGAGAGGGACACTCAGTGAGGGAAAGTGTCAGTGTACCATTCTGTGCTAAACCAATCTTGCTGAAGCATATTGCAAATCCTTGTGTTTAGGGACAGAGAAGGACACTCAGTGAGGGAAAGTGTCAGTGTACCATTCTGTGCTAAACCAATCTTGCTGAAGCATATTGCAAATCCTTGTGTTTAGGGACAGAGAAGGACACTCAGTGAGGGAAAGTGTCAGTGTACCATTCTGTGCTAAACCAATCTTGCTGAAGCATATTGCAAATCCTTGTGTTTAGGGACAGAGAAGGACACTCAGTGAGGGAAAGTGTCAGTGTACCATTCTGTGCTAAACCAATCTTGCTGAAGCATATTGCAAATCCTTGTGTTTAGGGACAGAGAAGGACACTCAGTGAGGGAAAGTGTCAGTGTACCATTCTGTGCTAAACCAATCTTGCTGAAGCATATTGCAAATCCTTGTGTTTAGGGACAGAGAAGGACACTCAGTGAGGGAAAGTGCCAGTGTACCATTCTGTGCTAAACCAATCTTGCTGAAGCATATTGCAAATCCTTGTGTTTAGGGACAGAGAAGGACACTCAGTGAGGGAAAGTGTCAGTGTACCATTCTGTGCTAAACCAATCTTGCTGAAGCATATTGCAAATCCTTGTGTTTAGGGACAGAGAAGGACACTCAGTGAGGGAAAGTGTCAGTGTACCATTCTGTGCTAAACCAATCTTGCTGAAGCATATTGCAAATCCTTGTGTTTAGGGACAGAGAAGGACACTCAGTGAGGGAAAGTGCCAGTGTACCATTCTGTGCTAAACCAATCTTGCTGACGCATATTGCAAATCCTTGTGTTTAGGGACAGAGAAGGACACTCAGTGAGGGAAAGTGTCAGTGTACCATTCTGTGCTAAACCAATCTTGCTGAAGCATATTGCAAATCCTTGTGTTTAGGGACAGAGAAGGACACTCAGTGAGGGAAAGTGTCAGTGTACCATTCTGTGCTAAACCAATCTTGCTGAAGCATATTGCAAATCCTTGTGTTTAGGGACAGAGAAGGACACTCAGTGAGGGAAAGTGTCAGTGTACCATTCTGTGCTAAACCAATCTTGCTGAAGCATATTGCAAATCCTTGTGTTTAGGGACAGAGAGGGACACTCAGTGAGGGAAAGTGTCAGTGTACCATTCTGTGCTAAACCAATCTTGCTGAAGCATATTGCAAATCCTTGTGTTTAGGGACAGAGAAGGACACTCAGTGAGGGAAAATGTCAGTGTACCATTCTGTGCTAAACCAATCTTGCTGAAGCATATTGCAAATCCTTGTGTTTAGGGACAGAGAGGGACACTCAGTGAGGGAAAGTGTCAGTGTACCATTCTGTGCTAAACCAATCTTGCTGAAGCATATTGCAAATCCTTGTGTTTAGGGACAGAGAAGGACACTCAGTGAGGGAAAGTGTCAGTGTACCATTCTGTGCTAAACCAATCTTGCTGAAGCATATTGCAAATCCTTGTGTTTAGGGACAGAGAAGGACACTCAGTGAGGGAAAGTGTCAGTGTACCATTCTGTGCTAAACCAATCTTGCTGAAGCATATTGCAAATCCTTGTGTTTAGGGACAGAGAAGGACACTCAGTGAGGGAAAGTGTCAGTGTACCATTCTGTGCTAAACCAATCTTGCTGAAGCATATTGCAAATCCTTGTGTTTAGGGACAGAGAAGGACACTCAGTGAGGGAAAGTGTCAGTGTACCATTCTGTGCTAAACCAATCTTGCTGAAGCATATTGCAAATCCTTGTGTTTAGGGACAGAGAAGGACACTCAGTGAGGGAAAGTGTCAGTGTACCATTCTGTGCTAAACCAATCTTGCTGAAGCATATTGCAAATCCTTGTGTTTAGGGACAGAGAAGGACACTCAGTGAGGGAAAGTGTCAGTGTACCATTCTGTGCTAAACCAATCTTGCTGAAGCATATTGCAAATCCTTGTGTTTAGGGACAGAGAAGGACACTCAGTGAGGGAAAGTGTCAGTGTACCATTCTGTGCTAAACCAATCTTGCTGAAGCATATTGCAAATCCTTGTGTTTAGGGACAGAGAAGGACACTCAGTGAGGGAAAGTGTCAGTGTACCATTCTGTGCTAAACCAATCTTGTTGAAGCATATTGCAAATCCTTGTGTTTAGGGACAGAGAAGGACACTCAGTGAGGGAAAGTGTCAGTGTACTATTCTGTGCTAAACCAATCTTGCTGAAGCATATTGCAAATCCTTGTGTTTAGGGACAGAGAGGGACACTCAGTGAGGGAAAGTGTCAGTGTACCATTCTGTGCTAAACCAATATTGCTGAAGCATATTGCAAATCCTTGTGTTTAGGGACAGAGAAGGACACTCAGTGAGGGAAAGTGTCAGTGTACCATTCTGTGCTAAACCAATCTTGCTGAAGCATATTGCCAATCCTTGTGTTTAGGGACAGAGAAGGACACTCAGTGAGGGAAAGTGTCAGTGTACCATTCTGTGCTAAACCAATCTTGCTGAAGCATATTGCAAATCCTTGTGTTTAGGGACAGAGAGGGACACTCAGTGAGGGAAAGTGTCAGTGTACCATTCTGTGCTAAACCAATCTTGCTGAAGCATATTGCAAATCCTTGTGTTTAGGGACAGAGAAGGACACTCAGTGAGGGAAAGTGTCAGTGTACCATTCTGTGCTAAACCAATCTTGCTGAAGCATATTGCAAATCCTTGTGTTTGGGGACAGAGAAGGACACTCAGTGAGGGAAAGTGTCAGTGTACCATTCTGTGCTAAACCAATCTTGCTGAAGCATATTGCAAATCCTTGTGTTTAGGGACAGAGAAGGACACTCAGTGAGGGAAAGTGTCAGTGTACCATTCTGTGCTAAACCAATCTTGCTGAAGCATATTGCAAATCCTTGTGTTTAGGGACAGAGAAGGACACTCAGTGAGGGAAAGTGTCAGTGTACCATTCTGTGCTAAACCAATCTTGCTGAAGCATATTGCAAATCCTTGTGTTTAGGGACAGAGAAGGACACTCAGTGAGGGAAAGTGTCAGTGTACTATTCTGTGCTAAACCAATCTTGCTGAAGCATATTGCAAATCCTTGTGTTTAGGGACAGAGAGGGACACTCAGTGAGGGAAAGTGTCAGTGTACCATTCTGTGCTAAACCAATCTTGCTGAAGCATATTGCAAATCCTTGTGTTTAGGGACAGAGAAGGACACTCAGTGAGGGAAAGTGTCAGTGTACTATTCTGTGCTAAACCAATCTTGCTGAAGCATATTGCAAATCCTTGTGTTTAGGGACAGAGAGGGACACTCAGTGAGGGAAAGTGTCAGTGTACCATTCTGTGCTAAACCAATCTTGCTGAAGCATATTGCAAATCCTTGTGTTTAGGGACAGAGAAGGACACTCAGTGAGGGAAAGTGTCAGTGTACCATTCTGTGCTAAACCAATCTTGCTGAAGCATATTGCAAATCCTTGTGTTTAGGGACAGAGAAGGACACTCAGTGAGGGAAAGTGTCAGTGTACTATTCTGTGCTAAACCAATCTTGCTGAAGCATATTGCAAATCCTTGTGTTTAGGGACAGAGAAGGACACTCAGTGAGGGAAAGTGTCAGTGTACCATTCTGTGCTAAACCAATCTTGCTGAAGCATATTACAAATCCTTGTGTTTAGGGACAGAGAAGGACACTCAGTGAGGGAAAGTGTCAGTGTACCATTCTGTGCTAAACCAATCTTGCTGAAGCATATTGCAAATCCTTGTGTTTAGGGACAGAGAAGGACACTCAGTGAGGGAAAGAGTCAGTGTACTATTCTGTGCTAAACCAATCTTGCTGAAGCATATTGCAAATCCTTGTGTTTAGGGACAGAGAGGGACACTCAGTGAGGGAAAGTGTCAGTGTACCATTCTGTGCTAAACCAATCTTGCTGAAGCATATTGCAAATCCTTGTGTTTAGGGACAGAGAAGGACACTCAGTGAGGGAAAGTGTCAGTGTACCATTCTGTGCTAAACCAATCTTGCTGAAGCATATTGCAAATCCTTGTGTTTAGGGACAGAGAAGGACACTCAGTGAGGGAAAGTGTCAGTGTACCATTCTGTGCTAAACCAATCTTGCTGAAGCATATTGCAAATCCTTGTGTTTAGGGACAGAGAGGGACACTCAGTGAGGGAAAGTGTCAGTGTACCATTCTGTGCTAAACCAATCTTGCTGAAGCATATTGCAAATCCTTGTGTTTAGGGACAGAGAAGGACACTCAGTGAGGGAAAGTGTCAGTGTACCATTCTGTGCTAAACCAATCTTGCTGAAGCTTATTGCAAATCCTTGTGTTTAGGGACAGAGAAGGACACTCATTGAGGGAAAGTGTCAGTGTACCATTCTGTGCTAAACCAATCTTGCTGAAGCATATTGCAAATCCTTGTGTTTAGGGACAGAGAAGGACACTCAGTGAGGGAAAGTGTCAGTGTACCATTCTGTGCTAAACCAATCTTGCTGAAGCATATTGCAAATCCTTGTGTTTAGGGACAGAGAAGGACACTCAGTGAGGGAAAGTGTCAGTGTACTATTCTGTGCTAAACCAATCTTGCTGAAACATATTGCAAATCCTTGTGTTTAGGGACAGAGAGGGACACTCAGTGAGGGAAAGTGTCAGTGTACCATTCTGTGCTAAACCAATCTTGCTGAAGCATATTGCAAATCCTTGTGTTTAGGGACAGAGAAGGACACTCAGTGAGGGAAAGTGTCAGTGTACCTATCTGTGCTAAACCAATCTTGCTGAAGCATATTGCAAATCCTTGTGTTTAGGGACAGAGAGGGACACTCAGTGAGGGAAAGTGTCAGTGTACCATTATGTGCTAAACCAATCTTGCTGAAGCATATTGCAAATCCTTGTGTTTAGGGACAGAGAAGGACACTCAGTGAGGGAAAGTGTCAGTGTACTATTCTGTGCTAAACCAATCTTGCTGAAGCATATTGCAAATCCTTGTGTTTAGGGACAGAGAGGGACACTCAGTGAGGGAAAGTGTCAGTGTACCATTCTGTGCTAAACCAATCTTGCTGAAGCATATTGCAAATCCTTGTGTTTAGGGACAGAGAGGGACACTCAGTGAGGGAAAGTGTCAGTGTACCATTCTGTGCTAAACCAATCTTGCTGAAGCATATTGCAAATCCTTGTGTTTAGGGACAGAGAAGGACACTCAGTGAGGGAAAGTGTCAGTGTACCATTCTGTGCTAAACCAATCTTGCTGAAGCATATTGCAAATCCTTGTGTTTAGGGACAGAGAAGGACACTCAGTGAGGGAAAGTGTCAGTGTACCATTCTGTGCTAAACCAATCTTGCTGAAGCATATTGCAAATCCTTGTGTTTAGGGACAGAGAAGGACACTCAGTGAGGGAAAGTGTCAGTGTACCATTCTGTGCTAAACCAATCTTACTGAAGCATATTGCAAATCCTTGTGTTTAGGAACAGAGAAGGACACTCAGTGAGGGAAAGTGTCAGTGTACCATTCTGTGCTAAACCAATCTTGCTGAAGCATATTGCAAATCCTTGTGTTTAGGGACAGAGAAGGACACTCAGTGAGGGAAAGTGTCAGTGTACCATTCTGTAATAAACCAATCTTGCTGAAGCATATTGCAAATCCTTGTGTTTAGGGACACAGAAGGATAGGCAGGGGACAGTGTCAGTGTCATTGTTGCTAAGCCTCCTGCACAGTATACACCTGAAGCTAGCCCTTATTGCTGTTTTTCCCATCTCCCTGCAGGCCATCCATTAGAATGTCTGGAAGGCAAACAAGGAGAGGCAGACAGTCAGGAGCCAATAAAAGAGGGCAAGCAGGCTCTGTGTCTGGGGGCAACAGTGCTGGTCGTGGACGCGGTGCATTGTCATCAGCACATGGCCATGGGACACGCTTGTCCTTCTTTTCGGCAGCTGGACATGTTGAGCCACATCATGCCGAAGACTTGGTAGAGTGGATGACCAAGCCCTCCTCATCCTCCTCATCCTCTCTCACCCAGGCTCAGGGTACTGGCAAAGCAGCTGCCAAAGTGTCCTCTTCCCTGGTATCAATGTCATCATCAGTCACTCCTTCCCGAGACCCACCATGTCCTCCTCCTGAGGAGTCCCCCGAACTGTTTGAGCACAGTGTTGGGTACATGCTCCAGGAGGATGCCCAGCGTTTCGAAGGATCTGATGATGATACCCAGCTAGAGGAAGGCAGTAGCGTGAGAGCAGAGAGAGGGGATGCTCAAGAAGGACACCAATCTGGCAGTCATGTTCCAGCAGTTGCAGCATACTGCCAGATTGGCTCCAGTGATGAGGAGGGAGGGGATGATGAGGTCACTGACTCCACGTGGGTGCCTAATAGGAGAGAGGAGGAGGAGGAGGATGAGGAGGAGGCACATCTCCAACGAGGCAGGATGCCCTTGGGTGGCCAGCGTAAGGGCAGCACACCGACAGAATCACACCGCAGAGCTCCGCCTGTGCAGGGCGCTGCCTCTGCCCGTCATTCAAAAAGTTCTTTGGTGTGGGCCTTTTTTGAGGCGAGTGCATCAGATCGCACAGCTGCTGTTTGCAACATATGTCTCAAGCGTATATCGCGTGGCCAAAACATCAGCCGCTTGGGCACCACATGTTTGACCAGACATATGTTGACCTGCCATGCAGCTCGTTGGCAAGCCTACCTTAAAGACCCACACCAAAGAACAAAGCGGACCTCTCCTTGCACCGCATCAGCTGGGATCTCCAACCCCACTATACCTTTAGTCCTCTCTGAAACCTGCACTGAGAGGAATGAAGGTGTAGAATTAGGTGTGTCACAGCCAAGTACTTGCGGCCACTCTGCTAGCAGTACACCGACGTCCGATTCTAGCAGGCAAATTTCCCTGCCCCAGCTGCTGGACCGTCGAAAGAAGTTCACTCCCAGCCATCCACATGCCCAGCGGTTGAATGCTAGCTTGGCTAAATTGCTAGCGCTTCAACTGCTGCCTTTTCAGTTGGTAGACTCGGCCCCCTTCCGTGAGTTTGTGCAATGTGCGGTTCCTCAGTGGCAGGTTCCCAAACGCCACTTTTTCTCACGGAAGGCGATTCCGGCTCTCTACCGGCATGTGGAAGGCAATGTCTTGGCCTCGCTGGACAGGGCGGTCAGCGGCAAGGTGCATATTACCGCTGACTCATGGTCCAGCAGGCATGGACAGGGACGTTACCTTTCTTTCACGGCCCATTGGGTCACTCTTTTGGCAGCTGGGAAGGATGCAGGACAAGGTGCAGTAGTGTTGGAGGTTGTTCCACCGCCACGCCTCCAAAATGCTACTACTGGTTGTGACACACCTCTCTCCTCCACCCCCTCCTCTTCTTCTTCCTCCATGGCCTCTTCCTGTGCTTTGTCCTCGGAACCAGCGGTGCTCCATAGGCGTTCAAGGGGCTACGCAAGTACGCAGGCAAAAAGATGCCATGCCGTGCTTGCGCTGGTGTGTTTGGGGGACAGGAGCCACACTGGGGCAGAGGTCCTGTCTGCTCTGCAGGGGCAGGCCGAGAGGTGGTTGACGCCACGCCAGCTTAAGCCAGGAATGGTGGTTGGCGACAATGGCACCAACCTCCTCTCCGCCCTCCGGCAGGGACAACTGACCCATGTGCCCTGTGTGGCTCACGTCCTTAACCTGGTGGTGCAGCGCTTCTTGGGCAGGTACCCGGGCTTACAGGATGTCCTGAGGCAGGCCAGGAAAGTCTGTGTGCATTTCCGCAGATCTTATAATGCCAGTGCTCGCCTGGCTGAGCTGCAAAAGGAGTTGAACCTGCCCAAGAACCGCCTTATATGTGACATGCCCACCAGGTGGAACTCAACGTTGGCCATGCTGCAGCGGCTGCACACGCAGCAGAGGGCCATCAATGAGTACCTGTGCGACTACGGCACCAGGACAGGGTCAGGGGAGCTTGTTTTTTTTTCACCACGCCAGTGGGGCATGATCAGGGATGCATGCACTGTCCTGGCACCATTTGAGGAGGCCACGAGGATGGTGAGCAGTGACAGTGCATGCATCAGTGACACTGTACCTCTTGTCCACCTGTTGGAGCACACGCTGCGTGGAATAATGGACAGGGCACTTGAGGCAGAACAGAGGCAGGAAGAGGAGGACTTCCTTGCCTCTCAAGGCTCCCTTTACCCAGACAGTGTTCCTTCTGTCCCACCCATCGCACAGGAAGAGGAGGAGGAGGAGGAGGAGGAGGATTGTGTCAGCATGGAGGTGGAGCCTGGCACTCAGCATCATCAGCAGCAGTCTTTTAGGGATGATTTACAGTCCCAAGAAACCAGTGGACTTGTACGTGGCTGGGAGGAGGTGGCTGCGGATCATGTCGTCCTTAGTGACCCAGAGGACTCCGGACTGATTGCCTGAGCTAACCTACGCTGCATGGCCTCCCTGATCCTGCAAAGTCTGCGGAAGGATCCTCGTATTCTTCGGATCAAGGAGAGGGACCATTACTGGCTGGCCACTCTCCTTGATCCACGGTACAAGGGTAAGGTTGCGGACCTTATGTTACCGTCGCAGAGGGAGCAGAGGATGAGACAACTCCGGGAGGCCTTGCAGAAAGGTCTGTGCAACGTGTTCCCAGAGACTGGGAGGTTACAAACTCCTGGTCCTGGACAACGAGTTGCTGAGGCTTCGGTCAGTCAAAGAAGGAGCGGTGGGGAAGGTGGCCGTCTGACCGATGCGTTCAGACAATTCTTTTGTCCGCAGCCCCAAAGTATGATCGGTTCCATCAACCATCGCCAGCGTCTGATATACATGGTGCAGGAATACCTAGGGGCAAGGTCAGACTTGGACACCTTCCCCACCGAAAATCCTCTGGCTTACTGGGTCTTGAGGATGGATCACTGGCCAGAGCTTGCACAGTATGCAATTGAGCTACTGGCCTGTCCTGCATCCAGCGTTCTTTCAGAACGCACATTCAGTGCTGCTGGAGGATTTGTCACGGATCACAGGGTGCGCCTGTCCACCGACTCGGTTGATCGACTGACTTTCATCAAGATGAACCAGTCTTGGATCACCACCAGCTACCACACACCTGATGCTGATATAACAGACTAATTGATTTTAACATGTCACATCCCTTCAAGACTGATGCTGATGCTGAGTGCCTGTGCTGTTATGTTGACTGGCTATCCTCCTCCTCCTCAATGATCCGATTGATGATGATAGCTTGGAAGATCATTTTTGTTTCTGGGTGCCGCCACCAGTGCCTAAGGCCCAATTTTTCAGCCCCTGTTTAACAGGGGCGTGTAATTACAATTTTTGATGCAATACTTTGCAACAGGGCTCATTGCTGTGCCCCAAGTACAGTATCTGTGAGGGGTTGCAGTGTTGTGCCACCAGTGCCTAAGGCCCAATTTTTCAGTCCCTGTTTAACAGGGGCGTGTAATTACAATTTTTGATGCAATACTTTGCAACAGGGCTCATTGCTGTGCTCCAAGTACAGTATCTGTGAGGGGTTGCAGTGTTGTGTCACCAGTGCCTAAGGCCCAATTTTTCAGCCCCTGTTCAACAGGGGCATGCAATTATAATTATTGATCTAATAATTCACAGCAGGGCCCATTGCTGCGCCCACCAAGAGTAACTGTGAGGCCTTACAGTGTTGTGGCACCAGCACCACCATCAAAGGCCCAATTTTTCCTACCACTGTTCAACAATTATATGTAATTACAATTCCTGATATAATAGTTGACAGCAGGGCGTTCCAGCACCAACCAAGAGTAACTGTGAGTGCTTACAGTGTTGTGCCAACACCTAAGGGGCCAATTTCTGCAGAGTATATACGGCAGGTCCCTACTTTCAAACATCCAACTTTCAAACGACTCCTACTTGCAAACGGAAGAAGACAACAGGAAGTGAGAGGAAATCTACCCCTTGGAAGGAAAATTCTCTCCTGTAAGAATTAATATGGGAGAAAGGTGTCTCCTCTCTACTGATGCTTTATCACCAATCCTTGTTTCAATAAAAACACCACATTTCAAAAACAGTTGTCATTGGGACGGAAAGTGAGGTGAAATGTTCTGAACAAGGGCACAGACAGCAAAACAAATGTTACAGGGGTGATAACCCTTCCCTATGTTTTCCAAAAAGCTTAAAAATATATTTTTGGGCTGGAGCTACACTTAAACAATGTACCAGTTCAAAATTACAAACAGATTCTACATAAGAACAAACCTACAGTCCCTTTCTTGTATGCACCGCCTGTATACGGCTGTTCAGAGTATATAGGGCCTTTTTTATTTTGTGTGCGGGGTTCCCCTTAATATCCATACAAGACCCAAAGGGGCTGGTAATGGACTGGGGTAAGGGGGGGGGGGGGGGGCTGTGATGGGGTAGCTATGCCATTTTTCTTAAAGATTTTCATCCATATTACCGGGACCAGACATTACATTAAAGCCGCAAGCAGTTTTAAATGGCTTTTTTTTCCTTTAGAAATGTAATTTTGTGCAGGGACAGTTCTAAACACGGGAAACACGTGGCACTTCACAGGCATACTTTAGGAACCCCCCAGGTACGATATTTAAAGGAATATTTGTTTTTTTTTTTCACTTTATGCATCATTAAAATGACTGCTCCCGTAAAACGGCCGTTTTTAAAACTTCTTTTTGCATTGATACATGTCCCCTGGTGCAGAACCCGGGTTCCCAAACCCTTTTTAGGACAATAACATGCATAATAGTCGTTATAATTAGCACTTTAGAATTCGAACGTTCGCATCCATTGTATTTAATAGGGTTCTAAAGTTCGTGCGAACTTTCGGTTCGTTCGCGGGTTCTGGTGCGAACCGAACCCGGGGGTGTTCGGCTCATCACTACTGGAGATCAGGTGAAAATGTCTTCAGGTATAGCTTCTCCTGGCTGTATAGACCTTCCTTGGTGTTAAAGTGTCACTAAACCTAAAAACGTTTTTACCTTAATGCATTATTTGCATTAATATAAATAATATTTTCAGTTTACCTGTGCCCCCCCCCCCCCCCTCCCTGTGTGAAGAGTAAGAGAGGGGAGAAGAGATCAGCACTGTGCAAGGATACACCTTTTCTTGAATTAATGGTGGTGTCTGCGCTGTGTGACGCAAAGGGAAGAAGGGAGTGTGACTGATGGGCACGCTGGGTGTACAAGCAATGCGTGAACAGTGAATGAATAATGATTGGGTATATATCACAGTGAATTTACAATATGATCAACACCTAAAGATCAACAATAGTGACATCAAACCTTCCGTGACAAAATAACATAAAAAATGTCATAAAAAATATAGCTGAAAATAAATGATAGTGTACAGTGAGTCCAATAAGTCCAATGTGATAGCCAAAATAAGGCAGTACCAAAAGGTAATAAACAGGTATAAATAAGTCTCTATGTGGTAATCCCACCACCAACAGTTAAGCCCTGTACACACGATCGGTTTTACCAATGAAAACAGTCCGATGGACTTTTTTCATCGGACAAACCGATCGTGTATGGGCCCCATCGGTCTTTTTTCCATCGGTGTTAAAAAATAGAACATGTTTTAAATTTATCCGATGGAAAAAAAAACGATAGCAAATTACTATCGTCTGTGGGGGAATGTTTGTTTAAACTAAAGGTGGACTTTAAACGGCACACAGATAGATATTGTAAAAATTCTAAGGGTTTTATTGTTGGTAGAAAAATATAATTGAATTTAGGTAAAAAGTACATTAATACAAGACACTGACATTATGTAACAGTTATCAATAGTTGGTATAGGGTCCCATTTACAAGACTCAACACATCTCCCAGAAATTACATTGACATGTAAAATACACAAAGTAGAATAGGATAATGTATAGCCAACAAACACAAATGAGGAGTTGGACGGTATGCACGAGAGATGGCTGGTCTTATTGATAGGTCCGGTAAATTCAAAGATAAAGATCTTGCTTTCGCTCGACTAGTTTCGCGTTCCAAAACGCTTCGTCGGGAGCATAATATTGAACAAGTCCGTGTTAAGTAGTGAAGCCGGCCTAGGTATTTTTACCTGGCAATCCGTGTATCACAGGGTGCCAGTATTATATAAACACATTCGTGGTAAACAATCATGCGTGATTTAAGTAAAAAAGTAACTATGCACAGGCTACTGATAGGTAGGGAACGTAAATCCAGGTGTAACAAGCCAGACAATACTGTAGAGGAGTGTGTCAGTCAGAAGCACTTGCTCGAGCCACACAATGGTAGTCTGTTTGGGTGACCCCTAGTGATAGACTGACCCAGCTTGTAGCTTAACAGGGATTATATGCTGGTAGACCTGGATGGAACCTCTCTCGTCCACAGGAGAGGTTCCATCCAGGTCTACCAGCATATAATCCCTGTTAAGCTACAAGCTGGGTCAGTCTATCACTAGGGGTCACCCAAACAGACTACCATTGTGTGGCTCGAGCAAGTGCTTCTGACTGACACACTCCTCTACAGTATTGTCTGGCTTGTTACACCTGGATTTACGTTCCCTACCTATCAGTAGCCTGTGCATAGTTACTTTTTTACTTAAATCACGCATGATTGTTTACCACGAATGTGTTTATATAATACTGGCACCCTGTGATACACGGATTGCCAGGTAAAAATACCTAGGCCGGCTTCACTACTTAACACGGCCTTGTTCAATATTATGCTCCCGACGAAGCGTTTTGGAACGCGAAACTAGTCGAGCGAAAGCAAGATCTTTATCTTTGAATTTACCGGACCTATCAATAAGACCAGCCATCTCTCGTGCATACCGTCCAACTCCTCATTTGTGTTTGTTGGCTATACATTATCCTATTCTACTTTGTGTATTTTACATGTCAATGTAATTTCTGGGAGATGTGTTGAGTCTTGTAAATGGGACCCTATACCAACTATTGATAACTGTTACATAATGTCAGTGTCTTGTATTAATGTACTTTTTACCTAAATTCAATTATATTTTTCTACCAACAATAAAACCCTTAGAATTTTTACAATATCTATCTGTGTGCCGTTTAAAGTCCACCTTTAGTTTAAACAAACATTCTCCCATTGAATATCGGGACGTTGGCGCATTTATACTAGGTGCATCCACAGTGTCACCCTGTGGTGATGCACAATTTAGCAATTTCCTTCTATATCGTCTGTGGGGAACTCCATTGGATAAAAAACCCACGCATGCTCAGAATCAAGTCAACGCATGCTCAGAAGCATAGAACTTAATTTTTCTTGGCTCGTCTGAGTGTTTTACGTCACGGCGTTTGGGACGATCGGTTTTTTGACTGATGATGTGTAGGCAAGACTGATGGAAGTCAGCTTCATCAGATTTCCGATGAAAATATCCATAGGTTTAAAATCCATAGGAAATCCGATCGTGTGTACAGGGCTTAACCGTGCTGAAGGAAATGCTTCAGTGTGAACACCTCTGTGTCTGCTAGCAGCTCACCTCACCGCTGTTAGACTAACAGCCTGGATGGTCACACATGTAAATGAATGAAGATGATGATAGCAGCGCTGTAGTGGTCTCCTGTACGTTGCTGAGAAAACTTAGTTGCAGATGTATCATATATAAAGAAACAGAGAAGATATATATATATAGCGTGACTCTGTATGGTTAGCAGCAAAGGGGCAGATATAGGCCATACAATAATGCACTCACTTATGAAAAGGGAGCGTGGGCGTTTACTCCACGAACGCCGAGTTCATAAGCCCTCTTTGGGTAAGCCTTGATCCTCTCTGCCTCTCTGCCTCCCAGCCGTATAGAGCAATATTGAACGACTCAGCAAATGAAAATGACAATGTGGATGAGAGAAGGAAGACTCATCGCATAATCCCATAAAATTGGAACATTTATTACAGTATAAAACACTAAAAAACTCACATTTGCAGTGTATCTGCGGTTTGTGACATCCACGAGCGCCGAGCTCGTCTCCTACCGTCAGATTGTGGATAAACCTAGTGCTCCAATCCCGACGCGTATCGTCACATCACGAGACTTCATCAGGGTTTTTTTACACTACACCTTTTCTTACCTTACTTCCTCTTTACACTGCATTGGCTCTTGCTGCTGTCAATCAGAGGAAGTGGGGGGTGGGCCTAAGTCCCGCTGTCTATGGAGTGTCTATGGAGCGTGGCTTTACAGACACACAGTTCTGGTGCACGGGGACTACCTCTCCCCATAGCCAGCGGCTGGCTATGGTAGTCCCGCAGAAGAGGAGGAGCCAATATCGCCGCCAGGGAACCCAGAAGAGGAGGATCGGGGCTGCTCTGAGCAATAACCCCTGCACAGAGCAGGTAAGTATACCATGTTTGTTATTTTAATAAAAAATTGAGTTTAGTAACACTTTAAGTCATTATAAAGTCCCCCTGTCAGCTTAACCTGATGACCTTTTATTTGGAAAGTTTTGAGAAGATAATCCCATTTTGGCGTATTCTTTTCTTATTTCCTCCTTATTACACTGATGCCAGATATTGGTGAAATATTCTCCAATTCAACTTCTAGATTTTCATACAAGTACTTGGTACAGCATGCACATTACAGGAATATGACGTTTTTTGACGTATTCTTTAACCCAATACATATTTACTTCAATTAATTGAAGTACAGAGGATGTTTTTCTAGACCACCTTGCTTTGTGCACTGGTCCAAATCATTTGGTGGAGGGGGGATTATGGTGTGGGATTGTTTTTCAGGGGTTGGGCTTGGCCCCTTAGTTCCAGTGAAGGGAACTCTTAAAGCGGAGTTCCACCCAATTTTTTTACTTTTTTTTATTCCACTCCTCACCCCCTTACATGCCACATTTGGCATGTAATTTTTTTGGGGGGGGGAGTGGGGGCTTCAGTAGGAGTGGGACTTCCTGTCCCACTTCCTCCTTCCGCCCTGGAGCCGCCTAGGCGATACGTCATATCGCCTTGTGGCGGCTCCTCCCTGTAGGCGATCACCTGGGACGTGACAGGTCCCAGGCGATCGCCTGTCCACTCACAGAGCGCTGCGCCGTTCGCGCATGCGCAGTGAGTGCCCGGCCGTGAAGCCGAAAGCTGTCACGGCTGGGTGCCCACACTGTGAATGGACGCGCCGGCGGAGGAGGGGGGAGAGGAGCGGAGCTCCAGGCGGCGCGTCGCTGGACAGTGGAACAGGTAAGTGTATGTTTATTAAAAGCCAGCAGCTACACTTTTTGTAGCTGCTGACTTTTAATAAACATAAAAAAGGGTGGAACTCCGCTTTAAGGCATCAGAATACCAAGACATTTTGGACAATTTCAACTTTGTGGGAACAGTTTGGGGATGACCCCTTCCTATTCCAACATGACTGCGCACCAGAGCACAAAGCAAGGTCCATAAAGACATGGATGAGTGGATTTGGGGTGGAGGAACTTGACTGGCCTGCACAGAGTCCTGACCTCAACCTGATAGAACACCTTTAGGATGAATTAGAGCGGAGAGTGCGAGCCAGGCCTTCTCGTCCAACACAAGTGCCTGACCTCACAAATGTGTTTCTGGAAGAACGATCAAACATTCCCATAGACACACTCCTAAACCTTGTGGACAGCCTTCCCAGAAGAGTTGAAGCTGTTATAGCTGCAAAGGGTGGGCCAACTCAAAAGTGAACCCTATGGACTAAAGCCTCAAACACACGATCCGATTTTTGGCCAGCCGAGCGTCAGACTTTTGGCAAAAGGGCGTGTGCCTTGATTTTGTCTTACATACTAACGGCACACATTTGTTGGCCAACAAACAGGAACATAGTGACGTACTATGTGGAATTTCAGCTCTTGAGCGCCAACCTTTGGGCACCTTCTGTTAATGTCGTGTTTGGTGAGCATTGATTCTGAGCATGCGTCATCACACAATCCCCTGCCAACAATCGGATTGTGTGTACGAGGCTTTAGACTGGGATTCCATAGAAGTTAATGTGTGTGTAAAGGCAGGTGTCCCAATACTTTTGGTAATAAAGTGTGTATATATATATATATATATATATATATATATTTATTTATACAGTACAGTACATAGGCGGGTACAGTTTAAATACAAAATGATCATACCTGGCTACAATAAAAAATGAAGGTGTCAGCTATATATAAGCGGCCCTGTTCGCTGCAGCCCCTACAGCCGGCCTGCCCTCCTGTCAGTTAGCGACTCTTGGAATAAGAACAGATAACCTATGTGCGCACACATCCACCTCGCTGCTTGGAATTTAAAATGAGCAATGAAGACATTGCCTTGCCACTGATTAAGCAGACCTGGAATGTAATATCCCGTCTCTGGGGCAACGCTGTATATAGACAAGGCAGCATTTAATCGGCTTAAGAGTAAATGAGTTTTTTGTTGATGGTGTATTTTGGAATAGATGATGTGAATTCTGCTTAGGTTATGCCTCCTGAAATGTTTGTGATTTGTATTAATGCAATCATAAGTTTTACCGGTGACAGCTATCTCTTACTCAGAGGAACAATTCAGATATGCAAAGCGAGCTTAAGTATCTTACAGTTGCACGGGGCTTGTATCTGGGTCACAGTCGCTTCAATTACTCCGGATGGTTATGGAATAAATTACTAATTGTGATGGTTTGTTTATTACAGGGACACACACAGTACTGACTGGGAACAGATAATCTGCAGAGGGCCCCTTTACATAAGAACAGCTCTACTCCCATATTATTGTGATTTTCATGCATATACAGTATTGGTTCTTGTCATGGACACATAGTTGTTAAGTGTGCCTTAACCTGCAAGGCATTCCCAGAATTTTGGACACAGGGTCTTGCATACTGTCCCATAGACACTGTGCAGAGGGGTAGAGGTCTCCATTACATAGAAGCAGCTCTGTTCTTTTACCATGGTGCTTTTCATGCATGTACAGTATGGCTTCTTGCCATGTACATAATAGATGTCAAATGTCCCTTTCAAGACCAGGATCTGAACCCATAACCTCTGCTGCATCTGGCAGAAGCTATCCTTACTGAGCCATCTACGATGCTAGACAGCATCCTGTCCGAACCCTTGGATAATCTTGTCTTGTACCTTATGTAGCACTACCCCAGTAGGAGCTGCCAGTTTAAAGTTTTGGGCCTACTGTTACCTTTTCTGTTCACTGCTCTCGTGTCAGGGATCCCTCTTGAAGAGCTTTCATAAATGTTCACACAAACACTTGGATACGTTTTCTTCAAGGCTTTATTTTAGCAGTTCCAACAGAGGGATAGAGGGATAGAGGGAGAGGGGATTTTCAGGCACCTTACTTTGCGGATCTTGGGCACAATCTCAGATCCAGAGGACAAATCAGTTCCACGCTGGATTCAGCAACCACCGGATAGGCCTACTCTCACTGGCCTAGCAACCGGTGCGAAGCTTGCTCAAAGTCTCTGCCACAGACTCGATGAGTGCCGTCAAGTCGTTCTACAATCTTCTGCCACAAGATCGTGTAACCACACTGACACTTTGCAAAAAGTTCCTTCAAAAGTACTTAGCTCACGGTGCCAGAATCTTTCAGCCGTCCGGCAGCACCGTGAGGCAAACTGGCCAGGATGCGTCCTTCAATTGAGTCCCCAATTGTTCCACTTCTTCCCGCAGGCAAGACCGCGTAGGACCATCCCTGGACTAGTAGGCCCCAGCAACTCCTGGGCCTACTTCTCAGTTGCAGAGCCACGGGCCAGCAGGCCCCCGAGGCTGAGAATGGCTCGCACATCCCTGAGGCCAGGAGGGCCCTCAGGTCAGAATCCGGCAACGACCCCCGGCAACGAACCCCGATAGAGCGGTCTCTGTCTCTTAAGTACCCCCCCCTTCAAGAATGCACAGCGGGTTGACCATGCCCCCTGAGCCACTTCTGGGAAAGGAATACCCAATACACCTAGCCTGCTGTATTTCCAACCCTGACCTGTGGTGACAGTGACACCTACTGTCAGGTGGAAAACGTGCAACCCAGCTAGACTGAAACAGAGCCAAACAATTTAGCATAATCCTTCTGAGCAGAACTACAGCTCAGACAACTAAATTTAATATATAGCGTCTACCCAACAGGAGTAGGGCGCTACACTTATTTCTGGTAAAGCTTGAACTCCTTACTTCTCCCATGAACTTCCTATTTTAGCCATGCCTATTCACTTCCTGTTTGCCAGATTATTGTGATCTCCCCAGCCAATATTTTGGTCCTTTGCGTACCTGCAGCTGTCCGTATCTCCACTATCACTCGTTACTGACCTTTGGCTTTTTTCTTGACTACGCTTCCGCTTGTTCCCAACCTTCAACCACTTGTTACCGAGCTTTGGCTTGTTTACTGACTATGCTTCTGCTTGATACCTACCTGCTATATCTGCTACTGGACCCCAGCTTGCTCACCTCTTGGTGGGTCGAGCCTGAGGACCACAACTTGGTACTAACATGCAGCAAAACATATCTTCACCATCAGGAGCTCTGATGAATATCCATTAGTGCTTAGTAGGGATGAGCTTCGTGTTCGAGTCGAACATACGTTCGACTCGAACATTGGCTGTTCGATCGTTCGACGAAGATCGAACGATTTGGGCCGTTCGCGCCAAATTCGAGTGACGCGAACGGCCCACAATGCACTACGCCATCGCAGTGTCATCCAGGCGCTGTGATTGGCCAAGCATGCACTGTGACCCCGCATGCTTGGCCAATCACAGCGCCGGCAGCGAGGAGAGCAATGATTGGCCACAGGCAGGATGCCTGTGGCCAATTATTGCTGAGGGGGTTTAGTACACGCCCCACACTATAAAAGGCCGCCAGCACGGCGGCCTAGTGTAGTGTGTTCCGGAGCAGGGATAGAGTAGCATAGGCAGGGACAGTGACTGTTATTTCTTTCTTGCTTAACCTGGATTCCTTTAGTTTAGGGAAAGAGAAGGATAGGTAGGGAGAGTGTCAGTGTGTTTTGTGCTTCTGCTATAGTGTGCTTAAAAAAAAACATTTATTCTAGGGACAGAAAACTCTAGGTAGGGACAGTGTCAGTTTCTTTCACTCTGCAAGTCCTTGTTTCCAGGGACCTGGAAGGACAGTGAGTGAATTGTCCTTTTGCTATATTGTGATTAAAAAAAACATTTATTCTAGGGACAGAAAACTCTAGGTAGGGACAGTGTCAGTTTCTTTCACTCTGCAAGTCCTTGTTTCCAGGGACCTGGAAGGACAGTGAGTGAATTGTCCTTTTGCTATATTGTGATTAAAAAAAACATTTATTCTAGGGACAGAAAACTCTAGGTAGGGACAGTGTCAGTTTCTTTCACTCTGCAAGTCCTTGTTTCCAGGGACCTGGAAGGACAGTGAGTGAATTGTCCTTTTGCTATATTGTGATTAAAAAAAACATTTATTCTAGGGACAGAAAACTCTAGGTAGGGACAGTGTCAGTTTCTTTCACTCTGCAAGTCCTTGTTTCCAGGGACCTGGAAGGACAGTGAGTGAATTGTCCTTTTGCTATATTGTGATTAAAAAAAACATTTTTTTCTAGGGACAGAAAACTGTAGGTAGGGAGAGTATTTTTTTTCTTTCACTCTGCAAGTCCTTGTTTCCAGGGACCTGTAAGGACAGTGAGTTAATTGTCCTTGTGCTATATTGTGCTGAAAAAAACATTTATTCCAGGGACAGAAAACTCTAGGTAGGGACAGTGTCAGTTTCTTTCACTCTGCAAGTCCTTGTTTCCAGGGACCTGGAAGGACAGTGAGTGAATTGTCCTTTTGCTATATTGTGATTAAAAAAAACATTTTTTCTAGGGACAGAAAACTGTAGGTAGGGAGAGTGTTTTTTTTCTTTCACTCTGCAAGTCCTTGTTTCCAGGGACCTGTAAGGACAGTGAGTTAATTTTCCTTGTGCTATATTGTGATTAAAAAAAACATTTATTCTAGGGACAGAAAACTCTAGGTAGGGACAGTGTCAGTTTCTTTCACTCTGCAAGTCCTTGTTTCCAGGGACCTGGAAGGACAGTGAGTGAATTGTCCTTTTGCTATATTGTGATTAAAAAAAACATTTATTCTAGGGACAGAAAACTCTAGGTAGGGACAGTGTCAGTTTCTTTCACTCTGCAAGTCCTTGTTTCCAGGGACCTGGAAGGACAGTGAGTGAATTGTCCTTTTGCTATATTGTGATTAAAAAAAACATTTATTCTAGGGACAGAAAACTCTAGGTAGGGACAGTGTCAGTTTCTTTCACTCTGCAAGTCCTTGTTTCCAGGGACCTGGAAGGACAGTGAGTGAATTGTCCTTTTGCTATATTGTGATTAAAAAAAACATTTATTCTAGGGACAGAAAACTCTAGGTAGGGACAGTGTCAGTTTCTTTCACTCTGCAAGTCCTTGTTTCCAGGGACCTGGAAGGACAGTGAGTGAATTGTCCTTTTGCTATATTGTGATTAAAAAAAACATTTATTCTAGGGACAGAAAACTCTAGGTAGGGACAGTGTCAGTTTCTTTCACTCTGCAAGTCCTTGTTTCCAGGGACCTGGAAGGACAGTGAGTGAATTGTCCTTTTGCTATATTGTGATTAAAAAAAACATTTTTTTCTAGGGACAGAAAACTGTAGGTAGGGAGAGTATTTTTTTTCTTTCACTCTGCAAGTCCTTGTTTCCAGGGACCTGTAAGGACAGTGAGTTAATTGTCCTTGTGCTATATTGTGCTGAAAAAAACATTTATTCCAGGGACAGAAAACTCTAGGTAGGGACAGTGTCAGTTTCTTTCACTCTGCAAGTCCTTGTTTCCAGGGACCTGTAAGGACAGTGAGTTAATTTTCCTTGTGCTATATTGTGATTAAAAAAAACATTTTTTCTAGGGACAGAAAACTGTAGGTAGGGAGAGTGTTTTTTTTCTTTCACTCTGCAAGTCCTTGTTTCCAGGGACCTGTAAGGACAGTGAGTTAATTTTCCTTGTGCTATATTGTGATTAAAAAAAACATTTATTCTAGGGACAGAAAACTCTAGGTAGGGACAGTGTCAGTTTCTTTCACTCTGCAAGTCCTTGTTTCCAGGGACCTGGAAGGACAGTGAGTGAATTGTCCTTTTGCTATATTGTGATTAAAAAAAACATTTATTCTAGGGACAGAAAACTCTAGGTAGGGACAGTGTCAGTTTCTTTCACTCTGCAAGTCCTTGTTTCCAGGGACCTGGAAGGACAGTGAGTGAATTGTCCTTTTGCTATATTGTGATTAAAAAAAACATTTTTTTCTAGGGACAGAAAACTGTAGGTAGGGAGAGTATTTTTTTTCTTTCACTCTGCAAGTCCTTGTTTCCAGGGACCTGTAAGGACAGTGAGTTAATTGTCCTTGTGCTATATTGTGCTGAAAAAAACATTTATTCCAGGGACAGAAAACTCTAGGTAGGGACAGTGTCAGTTTCTTTCACTCTGCAAGTCCTTGTTTCCAGGGACCTGGAAGGACAGTGAGTGAATTGTCCTTTTGCTATATTGTGATTAAAAAAACATTTTTTTCTAGGGACAGAAAACTGTAGGTAGGGAGAGTGTTTTTTTTCTTTCACTCTGCAAGTCCTTGTTTCCAGGGACCTGTAAGGACAGTGAGTTAATTTTCCTTGTGCTATATTGTGATTAAAAAAAACATTTATTCTAGGGACAGAAAACTCTAGGTAGGGACAGTGTCAGTTTCTTTCACTCTGCAAGTCCTTGTTTCCAGGGACCTGGAAGGACAGTGAGTGAATTGTCCTTTTGCTATATTGTGATTAAAAAAAACATTTATTCTAGGGACAGAAAACTCTAGGTAGGGACAGTGTCAGTTTCTTTCACTCTGCAAGTCCTTGTTTCCAGGGACCTGGAAGGACAGTGAGTGAATTGTCCTTTTGCTATATTGTGATTAAAAAAAACATTTTTTTCTAGGGACAGAAAACTGTAGGTAGGGAGAGTATTTTTTTTCTTTCACTCTGCAAGTCCTTGTTTCCAGGGACCTGTAAGGACAGTGAGTTAATTGTCCTTGTGCTATATTGTGCTGAAAAAAACATTTATTCCAGGGACAGAAAACTCTAGGTAGGGACAGTGTCAGTTTCTTTCACTCTGCAAGTCCTTGTTTCCAGGGACCTGGAAGGACAGTGAGTGAATTGTCCTTTTGCTATATTGTGATTAAAAAAAACATTTTTTTCTAGGGACAGAAAACTGTAGGTAGGGAGAGTGTTTTTTTTCTTTCACTCTGCAAGTCCTTGTTTCCAGGGACCTGTAAGGACAGTGAGTTAATTTTCCTTGTGCTATATTGTGATTAAAAAAAACATTTATTCTAGGGACAGAAAACTCTAGGTAGGGACAGTGTCAGTTTCTTTCACTCTGCAAGTCCTTGTTTCCAGGGACCTGGAAGGACAGTGAGTGAATTGTCCTTTTGCTATATTGTGATTAAAAAAAACATTTATTCTAGGGACAGAAAACTCTAGGTAGGGACAGTGTCAGTTTCTTTCACTCTGCAAGTCCTTGTTTCCAGGGACCTGGAAGGACAGTGAGTGAATTGTCCTTTTGCTATATTGTGATTAAAAAAAACATTTATTCTAGGGACAGAAAACTCTAGGTAGGGACAGTGTCAGTTTCTTTCACTCTGCAAGTCCTTGTTTCCAGGGACCTGGAAGGACAGTGAGTGAATTGTCCTTTTGCTATATTGTGATTAAAAAAAACATTTTTTTCTAGGGACAGAAAACTGTAGGTAGGGAGAGTATTTTTTTTCTTTCACTCTGCAAGTCCTTGTTTCCAGGGACCTGTAAGGACAGTGAGTTAATTGTCCTTGTGCTATATTGTGCTGAAAAAAACATTTATTCCAGGGACAGAAAACTCTAGGTAGGGACAGTGTCAGTTTCTTTCACTCTGCAAGTCCTTGTTTCCAGGGACCTGGAAGGACAGTGAGTGAATTGTCCTTTTGCTATATTGTGATTAAAAAAAACATTTTTTTCTAGGGACAGAAAACTGTAGGTAGGGAGAGTGTTTTTTTTCTTTCACTCTGCAAGTCCTTGTTTCCAGGGACCTGTAAGGACAGTGAGTTAATTTTCCTTGTGCTATATTGTGATTAAAAAAAACATTTATTCTAGGGACAGAAAACTCTAGGTAGGGACAGTGTCAGTTTCTTTCACTCTGCAAGTCCTTGTTTCCAGGGACCTGGAAGGACAGTGAGTGAATTGTCCTTTTGCTATATTGTGATTAAAAAAAACATTTATTCTAGGGACAGAAAACTCTAGGTAGGGACAGTGTCAGTTTCTTTCACTCTGCAAGTCCTTGTTTCCAGGGACCTGGAAGGACAGTGAGTGAATTGTCCTTTTGCTATATTGTGATTAAAAAAAACATTTATTCTAGGGACAGAAAACTCTAGGTAGGGACAGTGTCAGTTTCTTTCACTCTGCAAGTCCTTGTTTCCAGGGACCTGGAAGGACAGTGAGTGAATTGTCCTTTTGCTATATTGTGATTAAAAAAAACATTTATTCTAGGGACAGAAAACTCTAGGTAGGGACAGTGTCAGTTTCTTTCACTCTGCAAGTCCTTGTTTCCAGGGACCTGGAAGGACAGTGAGTGAATTGTCCTTTTGCTATATTGTGATTAAAAAAAACATTTATTCTAGGGACAGAAAACTCTAGGTAGGGACAGTGTCAGTTTCTTTCACTCTGCAAGTCCTTGTTTCCAGGGACCTGGAAGGACAGTGAGTGAATTGTCCTTTTGCTATATTGTGATTAAAAAAAACATTTTTTTCTAGGGACAGAAAACTGTAGGTAGGGAGAGTATTTTTTTTCTTTCACTCTGCAAGTCCTTGTTTCCAGGGACCTGTAAGGACAGTGAGTTAATTGTCCTTGTGCTATATTGTGCTGAAAAAAACATTTATTCCAGGGACAGAAAACTCTAGGTAGGGACAGTGTCAGTTTCTTTCACTCTGCAAGTCCTTGTTTCCAGGGACCTGTAAGGACAGTGAGTTAATTTTCCTTGTGCTATATTGTGATTAAAAAAAACATTTTTTCTAGGGACAGAAAACTGTAGGTAGGGAGAGTGTTTTTTTTCTTTCACTCTGCAAGTCCTTGTTTCCAGGGACCTGTAAGGACAGTGAGTTAATTTTCCTTGTGCTATATTGTGATTAAAAAAAACATTTATTCTAGGGACAGAAAACTCTAGGTAGGGACAGTGTCAGTTTCTTTCACTCTGCAAGTCCTTGTTTCCAGGGACCTGGAAGGACAGTGAGTGAATTGTCCTTTTGCTATATTGTGATTAAAAAAAACATTTATTCTAGGGACAGAAAACTCTAGGTAGGGACAGTGTCAGTTTCTTTCACTCTGCAAGTCCTTGTTTCCAGGGACCTGGAAGGACAGTGAGTGAATTGTCCTTTTGCTATATTGTGATTAAAAAAAACATTTTTTTCTAGGGACAGAAAACTGTAGGTAGGGAGAGTATTTTTTTTCTTTCACTCTGCAAGTCCTTGTTTCCAGGGACCTGTAAGGACAGTGAGTTAATTGTCCTTGTGCTATATTGTGCTGAAAAAAACATTTATTCCAGGGACAGAAAACTCTAGGTAGGGACAGTGTCAGTTTCTTTCACTCTGCAAGTCCTTGTTTCCAGGGACCTGGAAGGACAGTGAGTGAATTGTCCTTTTGCTATATTGTGATTAAAAAAAACATTTTTTTCTAGGGACAGAAAACTGTAGGTAGGGAGAGTGTTTTTTTTCTTTCACTCTGCAAGTCCTTGTTTCCAGGGACCTGTAAGGACAGTGAGTTAATTTTCCTTGTGCTATATTGTGATTAAAAAAAACATTTATTCTAGGGACAGAAAACTCTAGGTAGGGACAGTGTCAGTTTCTTTCACTCTGCAAGTCCTTGTTTCCAGGGACCTGGAAGGACAGTGAGTGAATTGTCCTTTTGCTATATTGTGATTAAAAAAAACATTTATTCTAGGGACAGAAAACTCTAGGTAGGGACAGTGTCAGTTTCTTTCACTCTGCAAGTCCTTGTTTCCAGGGACCTGGAAGGACAGTGAGTGAATTGTCCTTTTGCTATATTGTGATTAAAAAAAACATTTTTTTCTAGGGACAGAAAACTGTAGGTAGGGAGAGTATTTTTTTTCTTTCACTCTGCAAGTCCTTGTTTCCAGGGACCTGTAAGGACAGTGAGTTAATTGTCCTTGTGCTATATTGTGCTGAAAAAAACATTTATTCCAGGGACAGAAAACTCTAGGTAGGGACAGTGTCAGTTTCTTTCACTCTGCAAGTCCTTGTTTCCAGGGACCTGGAAGGACAGTGAGTGAATTGTCCTTTTGCTATATTGTGATTAAAAAAAACATTTTTTTCTAGGGACAGAAAACTGTAGGTAGGGAGAGTGTTTTTTTTCTTTCACTCTGCAAGTCCTTGTTTCCAGGGACCTGTAAGGACAGTGAGTTAATTTTCCTTGTGCTATATTGTGATTAAAAAAAACATTTATTCTAGGGACAGAAAACTCTAGGTAGGGACAGTGTCAGTTTCTTTCACTCTGCAAGTCCTTGTTTCCAGGGACCTGGAAGGACAGTGAGTGAATTGTCCTTTTGCTATATTGTGATTAAAAAAAACATTTATTCTAGGGACAGAAAACTCTAGGTAGGGACAGTGTCAGTTTCTTTCACTCTGCAAGTCCTTGTTTCCAGGGACCTGGAAGGACAGTGAGTGAATTGTCCTTTTGCTATATTGTGATTAAAAAAAACATTTATTCTAGGGACAGAAAACTCTAGGTAGGGACAGTGTCAGTTTCTTTCACTCTGCAAGTCCTTGTTTCCAGGGACCTGGAAGGACAGTGAGTGAATTGTCCTTTTGCTATATTGTGATTAAAAAAAACATTTATTCTAGGGACAGAAAACTCTAGGTAGGGACAGTGTCAGTTTCTTTCACTCTGCAAGTCCTTGTTTCCAGGGACCTGGAAGGACAGTGAGTGAATTGTCCTTTTGCTATATTGTGATTAAAAAAAACATTTATTCTAGGGACAGAAAACTCTAGGTAGGGACAGTGTCAGTTTCTTTCACTCTGCAAGTCCTTGTTTCCAGGGACCTGGAAGGACAGTGAGTGAATTGTCCTTTTGCTATATTGTGATTAAAAAAAACATTTATTCTAGGGACAGAAAACTCTAGGTAGGGACAGTGTCAGTTTCTTTCACTCTGCAAGTCCTTGTTTCCAGGGACCTGGAAGGACAGTGAGTGAATTGTCCTTTTGCTATATTGTGATTAAAAAAAACATTTTTTTCTAGGGACAGAAAACTGTAGGTAGGGAGAGTATTTTTTTTCTTTCACTCTGCAAGTCCTTGTTTCCAGGGACCTGTAAGGACAGTGAGTTAATTGTCCTTGTGCTATATTGTGCTGAAAAAAACATTTATTCCAGGGACAGAAAACTCTAGGTAGGGACAGTGTCAGTTTCTTTCACTCTGCAAGTCCTTGTTTCCAGGGACCTGGAAGGACAGTGAGTGAATTGTCCTTTTGCTATATTGTGATTAAAAAAAACATTTATTCTAGGGACAGAAAACTCTAGGTAGGGACAGTGTCAGTTTCTTTCACTCTGCAAGTCCTTGTTTCCAGGGACCTGGAAGGACAGTGAGTGAATTGTCCTTTTGCTATATTGTGATTAAAAAAAACATTTATTCTAGGGACAGAAAACTCTAGGTAGGGACAGTGTCAGTTTCTTTCACTCTGCAAGTCCTTGTTTCCAGGGACCTGGAAGGACAGTGAGTGAATTGTCCTTTTGCTATATTGTGATTAAAAAAAACATTTATTCTAGGGACAGAAAACTCTAGGTAGGGACAGTGTCAGTTTCTTTCACTCTGCAAGTCCTTGTTTCCAGGGACCTGGAAGGACAGTGAGTGAATTGTCCTTTTGCTATATTGTGATTAAAAAAAACATTTATTCTAGGGACAGAAAACTCTAGGTAGGGACAGTGTCAGTTTCTTTCACTCTGCAAGTCCTTGTTTCCAGGGACCTGGAAGGACAGTGAGTGAATTGTCCTTTTGCTATATTGTGATTAAAAAAAACATTTATTCTAGGGACAGAAAACTCTAGGTAGGGACAGTGTCAGTTTCTTTCACTCTGCAAGTCCTTGTTTCCAGGGACCTGGAAGGACAGTGAGTGAATTGTCCTTTTGCTATATTGTGATTAAAAAAAACATTTATTCTAGGGACAGAAAACTCTAGGTAGGGACAGTGTCAGTTTCTTTCACTCTGCAAGTCCTTGTTTCCAGGGACCTGGAAGGACAGTGAGTGAATTGTCCTTTTGCTATATTGTGATTAAAAAAAACATTTATTCTAGGGACAGAAAACTCTAGGTAGGGACAGTGTCAGTTTCTTTCACTCTGCAAGTCCTTGTTTCCAGGGACCTGGAAGGACAGTGAGTGAATTGTCCTTTTGCTATATTGTGATTAAAAAAAACATTTATTCTAGGGACAGAAAACTCTAGGTAGGGACAGTGTCAGTTTCTTTCACTCTGCAAGTCCTTGTTTCCAGGGACCTGGAAGGACAGTGAGTGAATTGTCCTTTTGCTATATTGTGATTAAAAAAAACATTTTTTTCTAGGGACAGAAAACTGTAGGTAGGGAGAGTATTTTTTTTCTTTCACTCTGCAAGTCCTTGTTTCCAGGGACCTGTAAGGACAGTGAGTTAATTGTCCTTGTGCTATATTGTGCTGAAAAAAACATTTATTCCAGGGACAGAAAACTCTAGGTAGGGACAGTGTCAGTTTCTTTCACTCTGCAAGTCCTTGTTTCCAGGGACCTGGAAGGACAGTGAGTGAATTGTCCTTTTGCTATATTGTGATTAAAAAAAACATTTTTTTCTAGGGACAGAAAACTGTAGGTAGGGAGAGTATTTTTTTTCTTTCACTCTGCAAGTCCTTGTTTCCAGGGACCTGTAAGGACAGTGAGTTAATTGTCCTTGTGCTATATTGTGCTGAAAAAAACATTTATTCCAGGGACAGAAAACTCTAGGTAGGGACAGTGTCAGTTTCTTTCACTCTGCAAGTCCTTGTTTCCAGGGACCTGGAAGGACAGTGAGTGAATTGTCCTTTTGCTATATTGTGATTAAAAAAAACATTTTTTTCTAGGGACAGAAAACTGTAGGTAGGGAGAGTGTTTTTTTTCTTTCACTCTGCAAGTCCTTGTTTCCAGGGACCTGTAAGGACAGTGAGTTAATTTTCCTTGTGCTATATTGTGATTAAAAAAAACATTTTTTCTAGGGACAGAAAACTGTAGGTAGGGAGAGTGTTTTTTTTCTTTCACTCTGCAAGTCCTTGTTTCCAGGGACAGAGAAGGACACCTGAAGGTAGCCCTTATTGCTTTTTTCCCATCTCCCTGCAGGCCATCTATTAGAATGTCTGGAAGGCAAACAAGGAGAGGCAGACAGTCAGGAGGCAATAAAAGAGGGCAAGCAGGCTCTGTGTCTGGGGGCAACAGTGCTGGTCGTGGACGCGGTGCATTGTCATCAGCACATGGCCATGGGACACGCTTGTCCTTCTTTTCGGCAGCTGGACATGTTGAGCCACATCATGCCGAAGACTTGGTAGAGTGGATGACCAAGCCCTCCTCCTCCTCCTCATCCTCTCTCACCCAGGCTCAGGGTACTGGAAAAGCAGCTGCCAAAGCGTCGTCTTCCCTGGTATCAATGTCAGACAAATCATCAGTCACTCCTTCCCTAGACCCACCATGTCCTCCTCCTGAGGAGTCCCCCGAACTGTTTCAGCACAGTGTTGGGTACATGCTCCAGGAGGATGCCCAGCGTTTCGAAGGGTCTGATGATGAAACCCAGCTAGAGGAAGGCAGTAGCGTGAGAGCAGACAGAGGGGATGCTCAAGAAGGACACCAATCTGGCAGTCATGTTCCAGCAGCTGCAGCATACTGCCAGATTGGCTCCAGTGATGAGGAGGGAGGGGATGATGAGGTCAATGACTCCACGTGGGTGCCTAATAGGAGAGAGGAGGAGGAGGAGGATGAGGAGGAGGCACATCTCCAACGAGGCAGGATGCCCTTTGGTGGCCAGCGTAAGGGCAGTACACCGACGGAATCACACCGCAGAGCTCCGCCTGTGCAGGGCGCTGCCTCTGCCCGTCATTCAAAAAGTTCTTTGGTGTGGGCCTTTTTTGAGGCTAGTGCATCAGATCGCACAGCTGCTGTTTGCAACATATGTCTCAAGCGTATATCGCGTGGCCAAAACATCAGCCGCTTGGGTACCACATGCCTGACCAGACATATGTTGACCTGCCATGCAGCTCGTTGGCAAGCCTACCTCAAAGACCCACACCAAAGAACAAAGCGGACCTCTCCTTGCACCGCATCAGCTGGGATCTCCAACCCCACTATAACTTCAGTCCTCTCTGAAACATGCACTGAGAGGAATGAAGGTGTAGAATTAGGTGTGTCACAGCCAAGTACTTGCGCCCACTCTGCTAGCAGTACACCGACGTCCGATTCTAGCAGGCAAATTTCCCTGCCCCAGCTGCTGGACCGTCGAAAGAAGTTCACTCCCAGCCATCCACATGCCCAGCGGTTGAATGCTAGCTTGGCTAAATTGCTAGCGCTTCAACTGCTGCCTTTTCAGTTGGTAGACTCGGCCCCCTTCCGTGAGTTTGTGCAATGTGCGGTTCCTCAGTGGCAGGTTCCCAAACGCCACTTTTTCTCACGGAAGGCTATTCCGGCTCTCTACCGGCATGTGGAAGGCAATGTCTTGGCCTCGCTGGACAGGGCGGTCAGCGGTAAGGTGCATATTACCGCTGACTCATGGTCCAGCAGGCATGGACAGGGACGTTACCTTTCTTTCACGGCCCATTGGGTCACTCTTTTGGCAGCTGGGAAGGATTCAGGACAAGGTGCAGTAGTGTTGGAGGTTGTCCCACCGCCACGCCTCCAAAATGCTACTACTGGTTGTGACACACCTCTCTCCTCCACCCCCTCCTCTTCTTCTTCCTCCATGGCCTCTTCCTGTGGTTTGTCCTATGAACCAGCGGTGCTCCGTAGCCGTTCACGGGGCTACGCAAGTACGCAGGCAAAAAGATGCCATGCCGTGCTTGCGCTGGTGTGTTTGGGGGACAGAAGCCACACTGGGGCAGAGGTCCTGTCTGCTCTGCAGGGCCAGGCCGAGAGGTGGTTGACGCCACGCCAGCTTAAGCCAGGAATGGTGGTTTGCGACAATGGCACCAACCTCCTCTCCGCCCTCCGACAGGGACAACTGACCCATGTGCCCTGTGTGGCTCACGTCCTTAACCTGGTGGTGCAGCGGTTCTTGGGCAGGTACCCGGGCTTACAGGATGTCCTGAGGCAGGCCAGGAAAGTCTGTGTGCATTTCCGCAGATCTTATAATGCCAGTGCTCGCCTGGCTGAGCTGCAAAAGGAGTTGAACCTGCCCAAGAACCGCCTTATATGTGACATGCCCACCAGGTGGAACTCAACGTTGGCCATGCTGCAGCGGCTGCACACGCAGCAGAGGGCCATCAATGAGTACCTGTGCGACTACGGCACCAGGACAGGGTCAGGGGAGCTTGGTTTTTTTTCTCCACGCCAGTGGGGCATGATCAGGGATGCATGCACTGTCCTGGCACCATTTGAGGAGGCCACGAGGATGGTGAGCAGTGACAGTGCATGCATCAGTGACACTGTACCTCTTGTCCACCTGTTGGAGCACACGCTGCGTGGAATAATGGACAGGGCACTTGAGGCAGAACAGAGGCAGGAAGAGGAGGACTTCCTTGCCTCTCAAGGCCCCCTTTACCCAGACAGTGTTCCTTCTGTCCCACCCATCGCACAGGAAGAGGAGGAGGAGGAGGAGGAGGAGGAGGAGGATTGTGTCAGCATGGAGGTGGAGGCTGGCACTCAGCATCATCAGCAGCAGTCTTTTAGGGATGATTTACAGTCCCAAGAAACCAGTGGACTTGTACGTGGCTGGGAGGAGGTGGCTGCGGATCATGTCGTCCTTAGTGACCCAGAGGACTCCGGAGCGAATGCCTCAGCAAACCTACGCTGCATGGCCTCCCTGATCCTGCAAAGTCTGCGGAAGGATCCTCGTATTCTTCGGATCAAGGAGAGGGACCATTACTGGCTGGCCACTCTCCTTGATCCACGGTACAAGGGTAAGGTTGCGGACCTTATGTTACCGTCGCAGAGGGAGCAGAGGATGAGACAACTCCGGGAGGCCTTGCAGAAAGGTCTGTGCAACGCGTTCCCAGAGACTGGGAGGTTGCAAACTCCTGGTCCTGGACAACGAGTTGCTGAGGCTTCGGCCAGTCAAAGAAGGAGCGGTGGGGAAGGTGGCCGTCTGACCGATGCGTTCAGACAATTCTTTAGTCCGCAGCCCCAAAGTATGATTGGTTCCAGCAACCATCGCCAGCGTCTGATAAACATGGTGCAGGAATATCTAGGGGCAAGGTCAGACTTGGACACCTTCCCCACCGAAAATCCTCTGGCTTACTGGGTCTTGAGGATGGATCACTGGCCAGAGCTTGCACAGTATGCAATTGAGCTACTGGCCTGTCCTGCATCCAGCGTTCTTTCGGAACGCACATTCAGTGCTGCTGGAGGATTTGTCACGGATCACAGGGTGCGCCTGTCCACCGACTCGGTTGATCGACTGACTTTCATCAAGATGAACCAGTCTTGGATCACCACCAGCTACCACACACCTGATGCTGATATAACAGACTAATTGATTTTAAAATGTCACATCCCTTCAAGACTGATGCTGATGCTGAGTGCCTGTGCTGTTATGTTGACTGGCTATCCTCCTCCTCCGAGTCCTCAATGATACGATTGATGATGATAGCTTGGAAGATCATTTTTGTTTATGGGTGCCGCCACCAGTGCCTAACGCCCAATTTTTCAGCCCCTGTTTAACAGGGGCGTGTAATTACAATTTTTGAAGCAATACTTTGCAACAGGGCTCATTGCTGTGCTCCAAGTACAGTATCTGTGAGGAGTTGCAGTGTTGTGCCACCAGTGCCTAAGGCCCAATTTTTCAGCCCCTGTTTAACAGGGGCGTGTCATTACAATTTTTGAAGCAATACTTTGCAACAGGGCTCATTGCTGTGCTCCAAGTACAGTATCTGTGAGGGGTTGCAGTGTTGTGCCACCAGTGCCTAAGGCCCAATTTTTCAGCCCCTGTTCAACAGGGGCATGTAATTACAATTCTTGATCTAATAATTCACAGCAGGGCCCATTGCTGCACCCACCAAGAGTAACTGTCAGGGCTTACAGTGTTGTGGCACCAGCACCACCATCAAAGGCCCAATTTTTACTACCACTGTTCAACAATTATATGTAATTAAAATTCCTGATATAATAGTTGACAGCAGGGCGTTCCAGCACCAACCAAGAGTAACTGTGAGTGCTTACAGTGTTGTGCCAACACCAACAACTAAGGGGCCTATTTCTGCAGAGTATATACGGCAGGTCCCTACTTTCAAACATCCAACTTACAAACGACTCCTACTTGCAAACGCAAGAAGACAACAGGAAGTGAGAGGAAATCTACCACTAGGAAGGAAAATTCTCTCCTGTAAGAATAAATATGGGAGAAAGGTGTCTCCTCTGTACTGATGCTTTATCAGCAATCCTTGTTTCA
Source organism: Rana muscosa (assembly GCA_029206835.1). Lineage (NCBI taxonomy): Eukaryota > Metazoa > Chordata > Amphibia > Anura > Ranidae > Rana > Rana muscosa. Next base: position 185,199,265 of record CM055119.1, on the reverse strand, counting down.
AGAAAAACACCACATTTCAAAAACAGTTGTCATTGGGACGGAAAGTGAGGTGAAATGTTCTGAACAGGGGCACAGACAGCAAAACAAATGTTACAGGGGTGATAACCCTTACCTATGTTTTCCAAAAAGTTTAAAAATAGATTTTTGGGCTGGAGCTACACTTCAACAATGTACCTGTTCAAAATTACAAACAGATTCTACATAAGAACAAACCTACAGTCCCTGTCTTGTATGCACCGCCTGTATACGGCTGTTCAGAGTATATAGGGCCTTTTTTATTTTATGTGCGGGGTTCCCCTTAATATCCATACAAGACCCAAAGGGGCTGGTAATGGGCTGGGGTAGGGGGGGGGGGGTCATGGGGTAGCTATGCCATTTTTCTTAAAGAATTTCATCCATATTACCGGGACCAGACATTACATTAAAGCCGCAAGCAGTTTTAAATGGCTTTTTTTTCCTTTAGAAGTGTCATTTTGTGCAGGGACAGTTCTAAACACGGGAAACACGTGGCACTTCACAGGCATACTTTAGACACCCCCCAGGTACGATATTTAAAGGAATATTTGACTTTTTTTTTTCACTTTATGCATCATTAAAATGACTGCTCCCGAAAAACGACCGTTTTTAAAACTTCTTTTTGCATTGATACATGTCCCCTGGTGCAGAACCCGGGTTCCCAAACCCTTTTTAGGACAATAACATGCATAATAGTTGTTATAATTAGCACTTTAGAATTCGAACGTTCGCATCCATTGTATTTAATAGGGTTCTAATGTTCGTTCGAACTTCCGGTCCGTTCGCGGGTTCTGGTGCGAACCGAACCCGGGGGTGTTCGGCTCATCACTAGTGCTTAGACCCCCGCACCTCAGATGAGCCTGCATCATTTGCCGGGGTCACCTGCTTGTATACTTATTCAGCTGGTCAGTGGGAGCCTCTCTACTGCAATTGCTACTGGTCTCCAAGCCTGACCCTTGACTTTGACAGTGTCAGAACCTTCGAGACAGTCCCAGGACTTTGGACACTGTCCCACAGGGTCTAGCATCCTTTAGGCCGTCCCACAGATATTGTGTAGACTGGAAACAGCTCCCTGGGCACCCTGTTTGAAAAGAAAAAGCTGAATAATTTCCAGGTATAGCAAAACAAAAAAGTGTACAAAAAAAGTGTGATGGGAGCTTTTGGTCGGATATTTCAACCGCTCCATCCAACGTTTTCTGTCTGAATTTCCGCCAGCAAAAAGATTGAGAACTGGTTCTCTATTTTTCCGACGGAAAAAGTTCTTGACTGAAATTCTGCTCGTCTGTATGCAATTCCGACGTGCAAAAAAACATGCATGCTCAGAATCAAGCAGAAGAGCCGAACTGCCTATTGAACTTCATTGATCTCGGCTCGTCGTATGTGTTATACGTCACCGCGTTCTTGACCATTGGAATTTCAGACAAGATTTGTGTGACCATGTGTATGCAACACAAGTTTGAGCCAACATTCCGTTGGAAAAAAAACACGGTTTTCTTGTCGGAAATTCTGATCATGTGTACAGCGCATTAGAGTTTGTTTTCTTCAGAAAGCAGTCTCAGCCTGAATAGAAAAGCCTACCCCCTTCCAGAATTATGTACAGAAAGTCAGTCTCTATGTGGAAGTGGTGGTCTCTTTGCAAAGGTTCAATGCATCCCCTGCTGAGTCACAGCTAGAGCTCTCCAATCAGCAGAGAACATGAGCATTGTTGATTGGAGAGCACTCTGACCAAGCAGGGAGCATAGTGAACCTGAGCATAGAGACCACTGTTTCCACAAAGGTCCTTCTCTGGGGACAGGTTTTTCTACAGGCTGCAGCTGCCAAAGAATACCAGCTAAAAGACGTTGCACACCTTTTGTTTTGGTACAGCTAGAGTATATCTGGATGATTTTCACTGGAAGTGCTTTAAAAATTTGATAAAAGCTTGGGCTGTTTTTTAAATGTGCCACTGAAAAGCCTGCTTCAAAATGACATGGCCCATGCCCATCATCATTAATCAGAGTCACCAACAGTGCTTGAGTCTTGCTGTCAATTAATGAGCTGAGGCATGTAAATTACTGAGCAGCAACCTTCACAATGAAGCAAAATCTGGCTATACTGTGATTCAGCACGATGGACAGCGCCTATAGCGTTGTGTGTATTGCAATTCATTATACCCAACTGATACACTATATTGTCAAAAGTATTGGGACACCTGCCTTTACACGCACATGAACTTTAATGGCAACCCAGTCTTAGTCCGTATGTAAAAAGTATGGGGGTTTGTGGGACTTTATATAAAGCAAGACCTGCTGTGGTCCTATGCCTCTATCCCTAACCAGTAGAAAAAAAGGGGCGAAAAATTGGGACTTTATATGAAGTGCGTGGTGGTAAACAATAAATGAATATAAAAAATGAATATAGAAAAAATATATTTATTAGTTTATATATATATATTGTGAGGGGGTTAGCTCGGCAGCGGGTGTGTGTGACCCCCGGGATGGGCTCCCCACACAAAACAGGCCCAGCAAACGGAGGTTGTGGTTTTCAAAATCAAAAAAAGGTGCGGTTTATTTTCTATTTACAGTGACAAAACACAGCAAAGCAAAAGAAACATAACCAAAATAAATCCTGGTCAAGTTGACCTCTGACTAAACATACAGGTTTCCTAACTAACAACTGGGATCAGCCTAGTGCTGTCCTAGTCCCTAAGTCCCTGGTTTTAAATGTCCAAGCAAATAGCCACACAGGCTTTGTCTCACCGCACAGGGGTTCACTCTCCCTAGACAGTCCACACAGGTCTGGTTCCAGGCATGAGCTAACATCTAATGAAGCTGGGAGTTCTTATAGAGGCCTAAATGAGCTGACAAGCTTCAGCTGGCCTCATCAACTCCCTGTCTGTACAACGCCCAGCCCTCTCCCTAGAGGTATGAGTCATCCATGAGCCCACTAGCCTTATACAACTCTCCACCTAGTTGTATAAGTCGGCGTAAAGCCTGAATCTGGGCGAAATATATCTACCCCCCTGGATGCAACCAGGTGACTTTACCTTCCTGCTGTCACATACCCCCCCCTCTTGTTTTAACCTCGGGGTTGGAACACCAGCAATCAGGCATTCATGTACTCGAGACAAAGCATCCACATTCCCCATTTGAACGCCAGGGCGATGCTTTACTGTGAAGTTGAATTCCTGGAGGGCCAGGAACCACCTATTCACTCTTCTATTTGTTTCCTTGTTTTGAGCCATCCACTTTAACGGAGCGTGATCCGTAACCATGTCAAAGTGCCTACCTAGCAGGTAGTACCGAAGGGAATCTAGAGCCCACTTCACCGCTAAACACTCCTTTTCAACGGTGGCGTAATTTACCTCATGGGACTTCAACTTCCTGCTGAGGTAAATGACTGGGTGCTCTTCCCCGTTCCAGACCTGGGACAATACTGCTCCTAACCCCACATCTGACGCATCACTTTGTACGACAAAGTCTTTAGAGAAGTCGGGTGAGTACAACACTGGCTGGCTACATAAGGCTTGTTTCAAGAATTGGAATGCTGCCTCAGCCTCGGGGGTCCATTTAATCATGACCGACCCTTTCCCCTTCGTCAGGTTGGTTAGGGGCACAGCCTTAGAAGCAAAGTGGGGAATGAATCGCCGATAATACCCAGCGATTCCCAGAAAGGCTCGTACCTGCTTCTTGCTGTTGGGACGTGGCCAACTCTGGATGGCCTCGACTTTGTTGAGTTGGGGTTTTATTACTCCCCTCCCAATGGTGTACCCAAGATATTTGGCCTCCTCCTGCCCAATGGTACACTTCTTGGGGTTAGCCGTAAACCCCGCTTCCCGAACAGAGTCCAGGACTGCTTGCACTTTTGGCAGATGTGAGGCCCAATCTGTGCTATGGACAATTACGTCATCCAGGTAAGCCGCAGCATACTTCCGATGGGGCCTCAGCATCTGGTCCATTTTCCGCTGGAATGTGGCCGGCGCATTCTGTAACCCGAACGGCATTCTTTTATATTGGAACGCCCCGTCTGGGGTTACAAATGCGGTTTTCTCTTTGGCCGACTTGGCCAGGGGGATTTGCCAATACCCTTTTGTGAGGTCAAGAGTCGTCATGTATCGGGCTGTTCCCAGCCGGTCGATCAACTCATCTATACGTGGCATGGGGTAGGTGTCAAATTTTGTAACTTTGTTCAACTGACGAAAATCGTTACAAAATCGCCAGCTCCCATCCGGTTTAGGCACCAACACGATGGGACTAGACCAATCACTTTGGGACTCCTCTATCACCCCTAAGTTCAGCATTTTCTGTACTTCCTCCCGTATTGCCTCCCGTCGAGCCTCTGGGATCCGATAGGGTTTTAACTTCACCCTTTCACCGGGCGGGGTAATGATGTCATGCTCTACCCCAGATGTTTGTCCCGGCAGCTCAGAGAATACCTCCTTGTTGCGAAGCACAAACTCCTTAACCTCCTGTTGTTGGGGTTGTGACAAGGTGGCTGCTATTCCAACCTCAGGAATCACGCAACCAGTTTGAGCTGGTGACCAAGTGTCTGCGACTAGGGACTCTCTATCCCTCCAGGCTTTCAACAGATTAACGTGATAGATCTGTTCGGGCTTTCGCCTTCCTGGTTGTCTGACCTTGTAATTCACTTCGCTCACTTTTTCCATTATCTCGTAGGGGCCTTGCCATTTGGCAAGGAATTTACTTTCAACCGTAGGGACAAGTACCAATATCCTATCCCCCGGGGAAAAGGTACGGGTCTTGGCTCCACGGTTGTACACTCTCTGCTGTGCCAACTGCGCTTGGGCCAAATGTTCCTTCACGATGGGCATTACCTGTGCAATTCGATCTTGCATCAGGGCGACATGCTCAATCACACTCCTGTGGGGAGAACTCTCACTTTCCCAAGTTTCCTTGGCAATATCCAACAGCCCTCTTGGGTGTCTCCCATACAGTAACTCAAAGGGGGAGAATCCCGTAGAGGATTGGGGCACCTCCCTAATAGCAAACATCAAATAAGGAAGTAAACAGTCCCAATCCTTTCCATCTCTATCCACCACTTTCTTCAACATTTGTTTTAGGGTTTTGTTGAATCTTTCAACCAGCCCATCGGTTTGGGGGTGATACACAGACGTACGCAATTGCGTCACTTTGAACAATTTACACAGCTCTTTCATAACCCGGGACATAAAGGGTGTACCTTGGTCCGTAAGCAGTTCTTTACAAATACCCACCCGGCTAAAAACAAGAGATAGCTCTTTGGCTATGGTTTTGGCCGAGGTATTTCGGAGAGGGATCGCTTCTGGATAACGGGTGGCATAGTCCATTATAACTAATATGTACTGGTGCCCCCTAGCGGACTTGATTATAGGACCTACCAAATCCATGGCGATCCTCTCAAACGGGACCTCAATGATGGGTAGAGGGACCAGCGGGCTACGGAAATGTGGCATCGGGGCCAACCTCTGACACACAGGGCAGGAGGAACAATAATTTTCTACGTCCTTCATCACCCCCGGCCAATAGAATCTCTGTAATACCCTCTCTCGGGTTTTCTCTGTCCCCAGATGACCTCCAAGAATGTGCCCATGGGCCAACTCCAACACCAACTTCCTGTAAGGTTTGGGCACCACAAGCTGCTCAACGGTTTCTTCTGCCCTTTTTGCCACCCGATACAGTAGGTCCTTCTCTACGCTGAAGTATGGGTAAGTGCAGGTATTATCTGGGTTCACTAACTCGCCATCTATTTTCACTACGTTTTCCCGTGCCTTTATTAGGGCGGGGTCTTTCAACTGTTCTGTGGCAAAGTTTTCCCTGTGAACCTCAAGATCAGAAAACTCCACAGACGGTAGGTTTTCGTCTGAGGAGGTGGGCTCCTCTCCAGTTTCTTGAGTCTTCCCTGCCAATACTGATAAGGGAAATTCCGGAGAGTCCTCACCACTCTCAGGGGAGTTCTGGCTATCACATTCCTGGTACATAGGGGCACCAGTGAGGGGCTCAGGATCATCCCACAGTTCCCAGAACTTCGGAAAATCCCTTCCCACAATGGCGTCATGCGGTAACTGAGATACTAAGCCCACTGGATGAGAGAGGGTACCTTTGGGGGTCTCGAAACACACTGTAGTCACTGGATACTCTCGGGTGTCCCCATGCACACAAATAACAGCTACCTTGCTATTCCCAGAGACCTCTGTTTTAACTAACTCAGCCTTTATCAGGGTCACAAGGCTACCTGAATCCAGCAATACCACAACATTTCTACCATTAACACACATTTTGCATAAATGTTTCTCAGTTCCTCGAATGGCAGTGCATGCGACTGTCGCACACAGCGACTGACGTCTGCCCGCCAGAAAGTCACACTGCATGGGTTCCTCCACAACCGGGCAATTGGCTGCAATATGTCCCGCTTGCCGGCAGCGGTAGCAAACGATCCTTCTTGCCGCCTCTTGAGCCGCTGATTTCCCAGGCTGTTCTCGCCAAACTTGGGGTAGAGCTCCCACCCTCTCACTCTCTCCACCCTCACCCCTTGGAATCCTCTTATCCGCCCCTGGGGATGGTCTGGTCTTAGGGTGGAAAGTCCGAGTGTCTCTGGAAGAGGCCGTCAGGTTCTCTGTAGCCAAGTATTTCTCCACACGATCCACAAGACCATCGGCCGTCTCTGGGTCTCCATGGCTTACCCACTTTTGGATGGCAGTAGGAAGAGCTCTCAAAAACCGATCCATTACAACACGTTCCACAATCTTTGGTGCGGACAAAGTCTCTGGCTGTAGCCACTTTCTGCTCAGGTGAATGAGATCATACATTTGAGACCTGGGGGGTTTTCCAAGCTGGAAAGTCCAGTTATGCACACGCTGAGCCCGGCCAGCCTGGGTGACACCCAGCCTTGCCAATATTTCAGCTTTTAGCATCACATAGTCTTTTGCTTGGTTAGGCTCTAGGTCATAGTAAGCTTTCTGCGATTCACCAGTTAACAGAGGAGCCACCAGTCCAGCCCACTGCTCCTCAGGCCACTTTTCTCTTTCAGCGGTCCTTTCAAATGTGGTCAAAAATACCTCTGGATCATCCTCTCCAGTCATTTTTGTCAATAAACGACTCACCCCAAAGGACGCGGTATTAGTGGGACGGCTTTCCTCACTGGTCTGCGGACGTTGCTGCATTACTGCTTCCATCTGTTGTTGTAGTCTCTGCTCTTGCTTCTGCAACAGGTCTATGAAGCGGGCCTCAGATTGCTGCTGGACTCGTTGCTGAGCCTCCAGACTCTGTTGCAAAGTTGCGATTGTCTGCTGCTGGGCTGCAAGGCTCCTTTGCAAACCTGCATTTGTCTGCTGTTGATTGGCATTTGCTAGAGCCAGCTGCTTCAGTATCTCCTCCATGCTGGCTTAAAAAAAACTGCCACTGGTTCTCCACCAACTGTGAGGGGGTTAGCTCGGCAGCGGGTGTGTGTGACCCCCGGGATGGGCTCCCCACACAAAACAGGCCCAGCAAACGGAGGTTGTGGTTTTCAAAATCAAAAAAAGGTGCGGTTTATTTTCTATTTACAGTGACAAAACACAGCAAAGCAAAAGAAACATAACCAAAATAAATCCTGGTCAAGTTGACCTCTGACTAAACATACAGGTTTCCTAACTAACAACTGGGATCAGCCTAGTGCTGTCCTAGTCCCTAAGTCCCTGGTTTTAAATGTCCAAGCAAATAGCCACACAGGCTTTGTCTCACCGCACAGGGGTTCACTCTCCCTAGACAGTCCACACAGGTCTGGTTCCAGGCATGAGCTAACATCTAATGAAGCTGGGAGTTCTTATAGAGGCCTAAATGAGCTGACAAGCTTCAGCTGGCCTCATCAACTCCCTGTCTGTACGACGCCCAGCCCTCTCCCTAGAGGTATGAGTCATCCATGAGCCCACTAGCCTTATACAACTCTCCACCTAGTTGTATAAGTCGGCGTAAAGCCTGAATCTGGGCGAAATATATCTACCCCCCTGGATGCAACCAGGTGACTTTACCTTCCTGCTGTCACAATATATATATATATACAGGGATGAGCCGAACACCCCCCTGTTCGGTTCGCACCAGAACCTGCGAACAGACAAAATGTTCGTGTAAACTTTAGAACCCTATTAAATACAATGGACTCGAACGTTCGAAATCTAAAGTGTTAATTATAAAGGCTAATATGCAAGTTATTGTCCTAAAAAGTGTTTGGGGACCTGGGTCCTGCCCCAGGGGACATGTATCAATGCAAAAAGAAGTTTTAAAAACGGCCGTTTTTTCGGGAGCAGTGATTTTAATAATGCTTAAAATGAAAAAATAAAAGTGAAATATTCCTTTAAATTTCGTACCTGGGGGGTGTGTATGATATGCATGTGAAGTGGCGCATGTTTCCCGTGCTTAGAACTGTCCCTGCAAAAAATGTCATTTTTGAAAGAAAAAAAGTCTTTTAAAACTGACTCGCGGCTATTAATGAATTGTCGGCTCCCGGCAATACATACAAAAGTCATTGAGAAAAAAAAAAAAAAAAAGCGTGGGGGTTCCCCAGAATTCAATTACCAGGCCCTTCAGATCTGGCATGGATTTTAAGGGGAACTCCACCCCAAATTAAAAAAAAAATGGCGTGGAGTCCCCCTAAAAATCCATACCAGACCCCTTATCCGAGCATGCAACCTGGCCGGCCTCAGGGGAAAAGGGGGGGGGACGAGAGAGCGGCCCCCCCTCCCTCCTGAACCGTACCAAGCCACATGCCCTCAACATGGGGAGGATGTCCCCATGTTGATGGGGACAAGGGCCTCATCCCCACAACCCTTGCCCGGTGGTTGTGGGGGTCTGCGGGCGGGGGGCTTATCGGAATCTGGAAGACCCCTTTAACAAAGGGGACCCCCAGATCCCACCCCCCCCCCTATGTGAATTGGTAACGGGTACATTGTACCCCTACCATTTCACGAAGAAAGCGTAAAAAAAATGTTTAAAAAAACACACAAACACCTTGAAAAAGTCCTTTATTTAAAAAAATAAATAAATAAACATTCCAGCGGTGAAATCCAGTGTCCCACGGCGATCCCGATGTCCAGCGCTGTCCTTCATTGGTTGTGCCTGAGCGGACCTGATGGGGAACTCCCTCTCAGTATTTTAAATGTATAGACCCGCCCCTTCTAAAGTTCCCCATCAGGTCCGCTCAGCGGACGAGATGTGGAACATGAGAAGGGGCGGGTCTATACATGTATTACCAAAGTGAGAGCAGTTCCCCATCAGGTCCGCCCCCTCGGTATGTCAGACCCGCCTACGTCATTGGCTTGAGCGGGGAACTTCCTTCACTATGTAAATTTAAATTTACATAGTGAAGGAAGTTCCCCGCTCAAGCCAATGACGTAGGCGGGTCTGACATACCGAGGAGGCGGACCTGATGGGGAACTGCTCTCACTTTGGTAATACATGTATAGACCCGCCCCTTCTCATGTTCCGCATCTGGTCCGCTGAGCGGACCTGATGGGGAACTTTAGAAGGGGCGGGTCTATACATTTAAAATACTGAGAGGGAGTTCCCCATCAGGTCCGCTCAGGCACAACCAATGACGGACAGCGCTGGACATCGGGATCGCCGCGGGACACTGGATTTCACCGCTGGAATGTTTGTTTTTTTTTTTTTTTTAAATAAAGGACTTTTTCAAGGTGTTTGTGTGTTTTTTTAAACATTTTTTTACGCTTTCTTCGTGAAATGGTAGGGGTACAATGTACCCCTTACCAATTCACATAGGGGGGGGGCCGGGATCTGGGGGTCCTCTTTGTTAAAGGGGTCTTCCAGATTCCGATAAGCCCCCCGCCCGCAGACCCCCACAACCACCGGGCAAGGGTTGTGGGGATGAGGCCCTTGTCCCCATCAACATGGGGACATCCTCCCCATGTTGAGGGCATGTGGCTTGGTACGGTTCAGGAGGGAGGGGGGGCCGCTCTCTCGTCCCCCCCCCCCTTTTCCCCTGCGGCCGGCCAGGTTGCATGCTCGGATAAGGGGTCTGGTATGGATTTTTAGGGGGACTCCACGCCATTTTTTTTTAAATTTGGGGTGGAGTTCCCCTTAAAATCCATGCCAGATCTGAAGGGCCTGGAATGGATATTTGGGGGAACCCCACGTCATTTTTTTTTTATTTGCGGCGGGGTTCCCCTTAATATCCATTCCAGACCTGAAGGGCCTGGTAATTGAATTCTGGGGACCCCCATGCTTTTTTTTTTTTTTTTATCAATGACTTTTGTATGTATTGCCGGGAGCCGACAATTCATTAATAGCCGCGAGTCAGTTTTAAATGCATTTTTTTTCTTTCAAAATGACACTTTTTGCAGGGACAGTTCTAAGCACGGGAAACATGCGCCACTTCACATGCATATCATACACACCCCCCAGGTACGAAATTTAAAGGAATATTTCACTTTTATTTTTTCATTTTAAGCATTATTAAAATCACTGCTCCCGAAAAAACGGCCGTTTTTAAAACTTCTTTTTGCATTGATACATGTCCCCTGGGGCAGGACCCGGGTCCCCAAACACTTTTTAGGACAATAACTTGCATATAAGCCTTTATAATTAGCACTTTAGATTTCTCCCATAGATTTTTCGAATTTGCCGCGAACACCCCAATTTGTTCGCTGTTCGGCGAACGGGCGAACAGGCAATGTTCGAGTCGAACATGAGTTCGACTCGAACTCGAAGCTCATCCCTATATATATATATATATATATATATATTTATATATATAATGTCAATATCAACTTTCAGGGAAGTTTTCCATAATAACAATATTCTAACGATTTCAACAATATCACATAACAATATTTCATGATCCAATAAAATTTCATCTATATGCATACATATATATCTTGCTACTCTCTTTCGCTGTTGATAAAAGGATATGTAGCGCCCTGTTCATAAAGAATAGGGGCTATTTTGTAAATTTAGTGTTTGTCTGAATTGTAAATGGTTCAGACTGATTTTTGTACAAGTTAAATTAGCTTCTGTTCTAATTTTGGCTATGTTGTGCTCATTTCTCACTGTTGCCAGTAGGTGTCACTGTCACCACAGGACAGTGTGAGAAATGCAGCAAGTTGAAGTGCATTAAATATTCTTTCCTCAGAAACAGCCCAGTGGGAGTGTTCTTGCTGCTGTGCATTCTGGGAGAGGGTATTTAAGGGGCAGACGCCATGTTTTTCGCTCTCTTACCTCCAGGCCTGAGGCGATGTTGCTGCAAGTAGGCCCAGAAGTCTGTCTGGGGCCTACTTATCCGGAGGTGGTCCTGTGCTGTCTTGCCTGCGCGGAAGAAGCCAAGCCAAACTGAGAATACCCAGGGAGGGGACTCTTTCTGGAGAGAACCAGGCCGAAGGCTGGTTTCTCAGGAAGGGCCTGGTAACTCGTTTGGAGGACACACCTAAGCTAACCTACCCTCACAGTACTGCCAAATGGCTTAAAGGTTCTGGTACTGTGCAGCTGTTCTACAACTAACCAACTGCTGGCTACAAAGTCCTGTGAGAGAGGATTATCCAGGAGTCCCACTTATCACTATGTCTGTGAGAGAGACTTGTCCGTGCTTCATCCCGGCTGCTAGGTCGGTGTGAGAGGCCTATCCGGGTGTTGCAAGATCCACTGACAGAAAGCTGTTTTGTCCTCTGGATCCAAGAAACTAATCAGTGATCTGCAATAAGGTATCTGAACTTCCCCTAACCCTCTATCCTTTTACTATTACAAGTTCTTTTATTAAAGCATTGGAAAAATACTAAAGTGACTGGCGCTCACATCTGTTTGACATCTCCTATCATAGACTCATAGTACTGGGACAGTGAAAGGTGGGGTAACGGCAGGACCCAAATTATAATCAGCAGCCCTCTAGGGGGTATCGTTACAGATATATATTACACATGGTGGCAAACATTACATATATAGTCATGTGAACATGTCTTATGTAAACAGATGACATAAAATTCATAGTCAAGGCAGGATTGGTATAGAATATGGCAGCTGGTAGCTCAACATGTTTCGTGACTTTAGGTCACTCCTCAGGAGCAAGCCCATATTATCTATCTATAAAAATAAAAAATATATATATATCTAAGTGATATAACACAGTCAAAAAATGAGACAGGGTAAAAATAAGGGACCCCCCTATTATTACAAATTAATTACAAAACCATATGTGTGCTGATTGTTCAATGCTGGAAACCGCGGGCTATCCAAGGACACCACCCACGGGAGCTGTGGGAGCATGCACAGCGACAGCAACCAACAAATACAGCATCCGTGGTGGACAGGCATCCATGGAGCGTTCCTGATGTATGATGAAAATTAAGTCATGTGGGACCTCTGTGAAAAAATGTGCAGGTAGGGAATTACCCATAATGGTGAATGTTATGTGTGGGAGAACAGATACACACCTCTGTGATTAAAATAAGACAGCCAGAAGGAAGGGGGGAAAAAACAAAGGGAAGGAAGGAAAAAGGGGAGAGTAAAGTGTGATAAAGGAAATCACTAGGAATGAGCTTTCTGTTCGGGTCGAACATGAGTTAGACTCGAACATTGGCTGTTCGCCCGTACGCAGAATAGCGAACAATTTGGGGTGTTCGTGGCAAATTTGAAAGCCGCGGAACACCCTTTAAAAGTCTATGGGAGAAATCAAAAGTGTTAATTTTAAAGGTTAATATGCAAGTTATTGTCATAAAAAGTGTTTGGGGACCCGGGTCCTGCCCCAGGGGACATGTATCAATGCAAAAAAAAGTTTAAAAACAGCAGTTTTTTTGGGAGCAGTGATTTTAATAATGCTTAAAGTGTAACAATAAAAGTGAAAAATTCCTTTAAATTTCGTACCTGGGTGGTGTCTATAGTATGCTTGTAAAGTGGCACATATTTCCCGTGTTTAGAACAGTCTCTGCACGAAATGACATTTCTAAAGGAAAAAAAGTCATTTAAAACTATAATGAATTGTTGGGTCCTAGCAATACAGATAAACGTCATTGAAAAAAAAGCATGGGTTCCCCCCCCCAGTCCATTACCAGGCCCTTTGGGTCTGGTATGAATATTAAGGGGAACCCCGAACCAAAATTAAAAAAACAAATGCGTGGGGGTCCCCCCAAATTTCATACCAGGTCCTTATCCGAGCACGCAACCGGGCAGGCCACAGGAAAAGAGGGGGGGATGAGAGAGCGCCCCCCCCTCCTGAACCGTACCAGGCCACACGCCCTCAACATGGGGAGGATGTCCCCATGTTGATGGGGACAAGGGCCTCATTCCCACAACCCTTGCCCAGTGGTTGTGGGGGTCTGCGGGCGGGGGGCTTATCAGAATCTGGAAGCCCCCTTTAACAAAGGGGACCCCCAGATCCTGCCCCCCCTATGTGAATTGGTAACGGGGTACATTGTACCTCTACCATTTAACCCAAAAAAGTGACAAAAATTTTAAAAAACACACACACAGCTTGGGAAAAGTCCTTTAATAAAAAAGAAAAAAAAATTCCAGCGATGTAATCCTTCCACGACCCGACGATACACGCCGCCACGATCGATTCCGCCTCCATGGGAGGCGGCCACCGAATGACGCAAAACCCGCTTGACAATGATGTTGACTCTGCTGGTATTGTGGCGCCACGAGGACGCCGCATATCCGACGTAGTGACAACACGCAGTGACAATGCGCCTGCCCAACCCCCGTCATAAAGGCGGAAGAGAGAAGGAAACAGCAGTGCGTGTCGCAGCTCCCGAACTGGATGAAGCACACCTTCATAACAATTTTATTTTTATACACCTATGGAAACTATGGGGTAGACATAGACATTACACATATATATATATATATATATATATATATATATATATATATATACCGGTGTGTGTGTGTGTATATACAGTGCCTTGCAAAAGTATTCGGCCCCCTTGAACTTTTCATCCTTTTGCCACATTTCAGGCTTCAAACATATAAAGATATAAAATTTTAATTTTTTGTGAAGAATCACCAACAAGTGGGACACAATTGTGAAGTGGAACGAAATCTATAGGATTTTTGAAACTTTTTTAACTAAGAAAAAAATGAAAAGTGGGGCGTGCAAAATTATTTGGCCCCCTTGCGTTAATACTTTGTAGAGCCACCTTTTGCTGCGATTACAGCTGCAAGTCGCTTGGGGTATGTCTCTATCAGTTTTGCACATCGAGAGACTGAAATTCTTGCCCATTCTTCCTTGCAAAACAGCTCAAGCTCAGTGAGGTTGGATGGAGAGCGTTTGTGAACAGTAGGGATGAGCTTCGTGTTCGAGTCGAACATACGTTCGACTCGAACATTGGCTGTTCGATCGTTCGACGAAGATCGAACGATTTGGGCCGTTCGCGCCAAATTCGAGTGACGCGAACGGCCCACAATGCACTACGCCATCGCAGTGTCATCCAGGCGCTGTGATTGGCCAAGCATGCACTGTGACCCCGCATGCTTGGCCAATCACAGCGCCGGCAGCGAGGAGAGCAATGATTGGCCACAGGCAGGATGCCTGTGGCCAATTATTGCTGAGGGTGTTTAGTACACGCCCCACACTATAAAAGGCCGCCAGCACGGCGGCCTAGTGTAGTGTGTTCCGGAGCAGGGATAGAGTAGCATAGGCAGGGACAGTGACTGTTATTTCTTTCTTGCTTAACCTGGATTCCTTTAGTTTAGGGAAAGAGAAGGATAGGTAGGGAGAGTGTCAGTGTGTTTTGTGCTTCTGCTATAGTGTGCTTAAAAAAAACATTTATTCTAGGGACAGAAAACTCTAGGTAGGGACAGTGTCAGTTTCTTTCACTCTGCAAGTCCTTGTTTCCAGGGACCTGTAAGGACAGTGAGTTAATTGTCCTTGTGCTATATTGTGCTTAAAAAAAACATTTATTCTAGGGACAGAAAACTCTAGGTAGGGACAGTGTCAGTTTCTTTCACTCTGCAAGTCCTTGTTTCCAGGGACCTGTAAGGACAGTGAGTTAATTGTCCTTGTGCTATATTGTGATTAAAAAAAACATTTATTCTAGGGACAGAAAACTCTAGGTAGGGACAGTGTCAGTTTCTTTCACTCTGCAAGTCCTTGTTTCCAGGGACCTGTAAGGACAGTGAGTTAATTTTCCTTGTGCTATATTGTGATTAAAAAAAACATTTATTCTAGGGACAGAAAACTCTAGGTAGGGACAGTGTCAGTTTCTTTCACTCTGCAAGTCCTTGTTTCCAGGGACCTGTAAGGACAGTGAGTTAATTGTCCTTGTGCTATATTGTGCTTAAAAAAAACATTTATTCTAGGGACAGAAAACTCTAGGTAGGGACAGTGTCAGTTTCTTTCACTCTGCAAGTCCTTGTTTCCAGGGACCTGTAAGGACAGTGAGTTAATTGTCCTTGTGCTATATTGTGCTTAAAAAAAACATTTATTCTAGGGACAGAAAACTCTAGGTAGGGACAGTGTCAGTTTCTTTCACTCTGCAAGTCCTTGTTTCCAGGGACCTGTAAGGACAGTGAGTTAATTGTCCTTGTGCTATATTGTGATTAAAAAAAACATTTATTCTAGGGACAGAAAACTCTAGGTAGGGACAGTGTCAGTTTCTTTCACTCTGCAAGTCCTTGTTTCCAGGGACCTGTAAGGACAGTGAGTTAATTTTCCTTGTGCTATATTGTGATTAAAAAAAACATTTATTCTAGGGACAGAAAACTCTAGGTAGGGACAGTGTCAGTTTCTTTCACTCTGCAAGTCCTTGTTTCCAGGGACCTGTAAGGACAGTGAGTTAATTGTCCTTGTGCTATATTGTGCTTAAAAAAAACATTTATTCTAGGGACAGAAAACTCTAGGTAGGGACAGTGTCAGTTTCTTTCACTCTGCAAGTCCTTGTTTCCAGGGACCTGTAAGGACAGTGAGTTAATTTTCCTTGTGCTATATTGTGATTAAAAAAAACATTTATTCTAGGGACAGAAAACTCTAGGTAGGGACAGTGTCAGTTTCTTTCACTCTGCAAGTCCTTGTTTCCAGGGACCTGTAAGGACAGTGAGTTAATTTTCCTTGTGCTATATTGTGATTAAAAAAAACATTTTTTCTAGGGACAGAAAACTGTAGGTAGGGAGAGTGTTTTTTTTCTTTCACTCTGCAAGTCCTTGTTTCCAGGGACCTGTAAGGACAGTGAGTTAATTGTCCTTGTGCTATATTGTGCTTAAAAAAAACATTTATTCTAGGGACAGAAAACTCTAGGTAGGGACAGTGTCAGTTTCTTTCACTCTGCAAGTCCTTGTTTCCAGGGACCTGTAAGGACAGTGAGTTAATTTTCCTTGTGCTATATTGTGATTAAAAAAAACATTTATTCTAGGGACAGAAAACTCTAGGTAGGGACAGTGTCAGTTTCTTTCACTCTGCAAGTCCTTGTTTCCAGGGACCTGTAAGGACAGTGAGTTAATTTTCCTTGTGCTATATTGTGATTAAAAAAAACATTTTTTCTAGGGACAGAAAACTGTAGGTAGGGAGAGTGTTTTTTTTCTTTCACTCTGCAAGTCCTTGTTTCCAGGGACCTGTAAGGACAGTGAGTTAATTGTCCTTGTGCTATATTGTGCTTAAAAAAAACATTTATTCTAGGGACAGAAAACTCTAGGTAGGGACAGTGTCAGTTTCTTTCACTCTGCAAGTCCTTGTTTCCAGGGACCTGTAAGGACAGTGAGTTAATTTTCCTTGTGCTATATTGTGATTAAAAAAAACATTTATTCTAGGGACAGAAAACTCTAGGTAGGGACAGTGTCAGTTTCTTTCACTCTGCAAGTCCTTGTTTCCAGGGACCTGTAAGGACAGTGAGTTAATTTTCCTTGTGCTATATTGTGATTAAAAAAAACATTTTTTCTAGGGACAGAAAACTGTAGGTAGGGAGAGTGTTTTTTTTCTTTCACTCTGCAAGTCCTTGTTTCCAGGGACCTGTAAGGACAGTGAGTTAATTGTCCTTGTGCTATATTGTGCTTAAAAAAAACATTTATTCTAGGGACAGAAAACTCTAGGTAGGGACAGTGTCAGTTTCTTTCACTCTGCAAGTCCTTGTTTCCAGGGACCTGGAGAGACATTGAGTGAATTGTCCTTGTGCTATATTGTGATTAAAAAAAACATTTATTCTAGGGACAGAAAACTCTAGGTAGGGACAGTGTCAGTTTCTTTCAATCTGCAAGTCCTTGTTTCCAGGGACCTGTAAGGACAGTGAGTTAATTTTCCTTGTGCTATATTGTGATTAAAAAAAACATTTTTTCTAGGGACAGAAAACTGTAGGTAGGGAGAGTGTTTTTTTTCTTTCACTCTGCAAGTCCTTGTTTCCAGGGACCTGTAAGGACAGTGAGTTAATTGTCCTTGTGCTATATTGTGCTTAAAAAAAACATTTATTCTAGGGACAGAAAACTCTAGGTAGGGACAGTGTCAGTTTCTTTCACTCTGCAAGTCCTTGTTTCCAGGGACCTGTAAGGACAGTGAGTTAATTTTCCTTGTGCTATATTGTGATTAAAAAAAACATTTATTCTAGGGACAGAAAACTCTAGGTAGGGACAGTGTCAGTTTCTTTCACTCTGCAAGTCCTTGTTTCCAGGGACCTGTAAGGACAGTGAGTTAATTTTCCTTGTGCTATATTGTGATTAAAAAAAACATTTTTTCTAGGGACAGAAAACTGTAGGTAGGGAGAGTGTTTTTTTTCTTTCACTCTGCAAGTCCTTGTTTCCAGGGACCTGTAAGGACAGTGAGTTAATTGTCCTTGTGCTATATTGTGCTTAAAAAAAACATTTATTCTAGGGACAGAAAACTCTAGGTAGGGACAGTGTCAGTTTCTTTCACTCTGCAAGTCCTTGTTTCCAGGGACCTGTAAGGACAGTGAGTTAATTTTCCTTGTGCTATATTGTGATTAAAAAAAACATTTATTCTAGGGACAGAAAACTCTAGGTAGGGACAGTGTCAGTTTCTTTCACTCTGCAAGTCCTTGTTTCCAGGGACCTGTAAGGACAGTGAGTTAATTTTCCTTGTGCTATATTGTGATTAAAAAAAACATTTTTTCTAGGGACAGAAAACTGTAGGTAGGGAGAGTGTTTTTTTTCTTTCACTCTGCAAGTCCTTGTTTCCAGGGACCTGTAAGGACAGTGAGTTAATTGTCCTTGTGCTATATTGTGCTTAAAAAAAACATTTATTCTAGGGACAGAAAACTCTAGGTAGGGACAGTGTCAGTTTCTTTCACTCTGCAAGTCCTTGTTTCCAGGGACCTGGAGAGACATTGAGTGAATTGTCCTTGTGCTATATTGTGATTAAAAAAAACATTTATTCTAGGGACAGAAAACTCTAGGTAGGGACAGTGTCAGTTTCTTTCACTCTGCAAGTCCTTGTTTCCAGGGACCTGTAAGGACAGTGAGTTAATTTTCCTTGTGCTATATTGTGATTAAAAAAAACATTTTTTCTAGGGACAGAAAACTCTAGGTAGGGAGAGTGTTTTTTTTCTTTCACTCTGCAAGTCCTTGTTTCCAGGGACCTGTAAGGACAGTGAGTTAATTTTCCTTGTGCTATATTGTGATTAAAAAAAACATTTATTCTAGGGACAGAAAACTCTAGGTAGGGACAGTGTCAGTTTCTTTCACTCTGCAAGTCCTTGTTTCCAGGGACCTGTAAGGACAGTGAGTTAATTTTCCTTGTGCTATATTGTGATTAAAAAAAACATTTTTTCTAGGGACAGAAAACTGTAGGTAGGGAGAGTGTTTTTTTTCTTTCACTCTGCAAGTCCTTGTTTCCAGGGACCTGTAAGGACAGTGAGTTAATTGTCCTTGTGCTATATTGTGATTAAAAAAAACATTTTTTCTAGGGACAGAAAACTCTAGGTAGGGAGAGTTTTTTTTTTTTTTCACTCTGCAAGTCCTTGTTTCCAGGGACCTGTAAGGACAGTGAGTTAATTGTCCTTGTGCTATATTGTGCTTAAAAAAAACATTTATTCTAGGGACAGAAAACTCTAGGTAGGGACAGTGTCAGTTTCTTTCACTCTGCAAGTCCTTGTTTCCAGGGACCTGGAGAGACATTGAGTGAATTGTCCTTGTGCTATATTGTGATTAAAAAAAACATTTATTCTAGGGACAGAAAACTCTAGGTAGGGACAGTGTCAGTTTCTTTCACTCTGCAAGTCCTTGTTTCCAGGGACCTGTAAGGACAGTGAGTTAATTTTCCTTGTGCTATATTGTGATTAAAAAAAACATTTTTTCTAGGGACAGAAAACTGTAGGTAGGGAGAGTGTTTTTTTTCTTTCACTCTGCAAGTCCTTGTTTCCAGGGACCTGTAAGGACAGTGAGTTAATTTTCCTTGTGCTATATTGTGATTAAAAAAAACATTTTTTCTAGGGACAGAAAACTGTAGGTAGGGAGAGTGTTTTTTTTCTTTCACTCTGCAAGTCCTTGTTTCCAGGGACCTGTAAGGACAGTGAGTTAATTGTCCTTGTGCTATATTGTGCTTAAAAAAAACATTTTTTCTAGGGACAGAAAACTCTAGGTAGGGAGAGTGTTTTTTTTTTTTCACTCTGCAAGTCCTTGTTTCCAGGGACCTGTAAGGACAGTGAGTTAATTGTCCTTGTGCTATATTGTGCTTAAAAAAAACATTTATTCTAGGGACAGAAAACTCTAGGTAGGGACAGTGTCAGTTTCTTTCACTCTGCAAGTCCTTGTTTCCAGGGACCTGTAAGGACAGTGAGTTAATTTTCCTTGTGCTATATTGTGCTTAAAAAAAACATTTATTCTAGGGACAGAAAACTCTAGGTAGGGACAGTGTCAGTTTCTTTCACTCTGCAAGTCCTTGTTTCCAGGGACCTGGAGAGACATTGAGTGAATTGTCCTTGTGCTATATTGTGATTAAAAAAAACATTTATTCTAGGGATAGAAAACTCTAGGTAGGGACAGTGTCAGTTTCTTTCACTGTGAAAGTCCTTGTTTCAAGGGACAGAGAAGGACACCTGAAGGTAGCCCTTATTGCTTTTTTCCCATCTCCCTGCAGGCCATCTATTAGAATGTCTGGAAGGCAAACAAGGAGAGGCAGACAGTCAGGAGGCAATAAAAGAGGGCAAGCAGGCTCTATGTCTGGGGGCAACAGTGCTGGTCGTGGACGCGGTGCATTGTCATCAGCACATGGCCATGGGACACGCTTGTCCTTCTTTTCGGCAGCTGGACATGTTGAGCCACATCATGCCGAAGACTTGGTAGAGTGGATGACCAAGCCCTCCTCCTCCTCCTCATCCTCTCTCACCCAGGCTCAGGGTACTGGAAAAGCAGCTGCCAAAGCGTCGTCTTCCCTGGTATCAATGTCAGACAAATCATCAGTCACTCCTTCCCTAGACCCACCATGTCCTCCTCCTGAGGAGTCCCCCGAACTGTTTCAGCACAGTGTTGGGTACATGCTCCAGGAGGATGCCCAGCGTTTCGAAGGGTCTGATGATGAAACCCAGCTAGAGGAAGGCAGTAGCGTGAGAGCAGACAGAGGGGATGCTCAAGAAGGACACCAATCTGGCAGTCATGTTCCAGCAGCTGCAGCATACTGCCAGATTGGCTCCAGTGATGAGGAGGGAGGGGATGATGAGGTCAATGACTCCACGTGGGTGCCTAATAGGAGAGAGGAGGAGGAGGAGGATGAGGAGGAGGCACATCTCCAACGAGGCAGGATGCCCTTTGGTGGCCAGCGTAAGGGCAGTACACCGACGGAATCACACCGCAGAGCTCCGCCTGTGCAGGGCGCTGCCTCTGCCCGTCATTCAAAAAGTTCTTTGGTGTGGGCCTTTTTTGAGGCTAGTGCATCAGATCGCACAGCTGCTGTTTGCAACATATGTCTCAAGCGTATATCGCGTGGCCAAAACATCAGCCGCTTGGGTACCACATGCCTGACCAGACATATGTTGACCTGCCATGCAGCTCGTTGGCAAGCCTACCTCAAAGACCCACACCAAAGAACAAAGCGGACCTCTCCTTGCACCGCATCAGCTGGGATCTCCAACCCCACTATAACTTCAGTCCTCTCTGAAACATGCACTGAGAGGAATGAAGGTGTAGAATTAGGTGTGTCACAGCCAAGTACTTGCGCCCACTCTGCTAGCAGTACACCGACGTCCGATTCTAGCAGGCAAATTTCCCTGCCCCAGCTGCTGGACCGTCGAAAGAAGTTCACTCCCAGCCATCCACATGCCCAGCGGTTGAATGCTAGCTTGGCTAAATTGCTAGCGCTTCAACTGCTGCCTTTTCAGTTGGTAGACTCGGCCCCCTTCCGTGAGTTTGTGCAATGTGCGGTTCCTCAGTGGCAGGTTCCCAAACGCCACTTTTTCTCACGGAAGGCTATTCCGGCTCTCTACCGGCATGTGGAAGGCAATGTCTTGGCCTCGCTGGACAGGGCGGTCAGCGGTAAGGTGCATATTACCGCTGACTCATGGTCCAGCAGGCATGGACAGGGACGTTACCTTTCTTTCACGGCCCATTGGGTCACTCTTTTGGCAGCTGGGAAGGATTCAGGACAAGGTGCAGTAGTGTTGGAGGTTGTCCCACCGCCACGCCTCCAAAATGCTACTACTGGTTGTGACACACCTCTCTCCTCCACCCCCTCCTCTTCTTCTTCCTCCATGGCCTCTTCCTGTGGTTTGTCCTATGAACCAGCGGTGCTCCGTAGCCGTTCACGGGGCTACGCAAGTACGCAGGCAAAAAGATGCCATGCCGTGCTTGCGCTGGTGTGTTTGGGGGACAGAAGCCACACTGGGGCAGAGGTCCTGTCTGCTCTGCAGGGCCAGGCCGAGAGGTGGTTGACGCCACGCCAGCTTAAGCCAGGAATGGTGGTTTGCGACAATGGCACCAACCTCCTCTCCGCCCTCCGACAGGGACAACTGACCCATGTGCCCTGTGTGGCTCACGTCCTTAACCTGGTGGTGCAGCGGTTCTTGGGCAGGTACCCGGGCTTACAGGATGTCCTGAGGCAGGCCAGGAAAGTCTGTGTGCATTTCCGCAGATCTTATAATGCCAGTGCTCGCCTGGCTGAGCTGCAAAAGGAGTTGAACCTGCCCAAGAACCGCCTTATATGTGACATGCCCACCAGGTGGAACTCAACGTTGGCCATGCTGCAGCGGCTGCACACGCAGCAGAGGGCCATCAATGAGTACCTGTGCGACTACGGCACCAGGACAGGGTCAGGGGAGCTTGGTTTTTTTTCTCCACGCCAGTGGGGCATGATCAGGGATGCATGCACTGTCCTGGCACCATTTGAGGAGGCCACGAGGATGGTGAGCAGTGACAGTGCATGCATCAGTGACACTGTACCTCTTGTCCACCTGTTGGAGCACACGCTGCGTGGAATAATGGACAGGGCACTTGAGGCAGAACAGAGGCAGGAAGAGGAGGACTTCCTTGCCTCTCAAGGCCCCCTTTACCCAGACAGTGTTCCTTCTGTCCCACCCATCGCACAGGAAGAGGAGGAGGAGGAGGAGGAGGAGGAGGAGGAGGATTGTGTCAGCATGGAGGTGGAGGCTGGCACTCAGCATCATCAGCAGCAGTCTTTTAGGGATGATTTACAGTCCCAAGAAACCAGTGGACTTGTACGTGGCTGGGAGGAGGTGGCTGCGGATCATGTCGTCCTTAGTGACCCAGAGGACTCCGGAGCGAATGCCTCAGCAAACCTACGCTGCATGGCCTCCCTGATCCTGCAAAGTCTGCGGAAGGATCCTCGTATTCTTCGGATCAAGGAGAGGGACCATTACTGGCTGGCCACTCTCCTTGATCCACGGTACAAGGGTAAGGTTGCGGACCTTATGTTACCGTCGCAGAGGGAGCAGAGGATGAGACAACTCCGGGAGGCCTTGCAGAAAGGTCTGTGCAACGCGTTCCCAGAGACTGGGAGGTTGCAAACTCCTGGTCCTGGACAACGAGTTGCTGAGGCTTCGGCCAGTCAAAGAAGGAGCGGTGGGGAAGGTGGCCGTCTGACCGATGCGTTCAGACAATTCTTTAGTCCGCAGCCCCAAAGTATGATCGGTTCCAGCAACCATCGCCAGCGTCTGATAAACATGGTGCAGGAATATCTAGGGGCAAGGTCAGACTTGGACACCTTCCCCACCGAAAATCCTCTGGCTTACTGGGTCTTGAGGATGGATCACTGGCCAGAGCTTGCACAGTATGCAATTGAGCTACTGGCCTGTCCTGCATCCAGCGTTCTTTCGGAACGCACATTCAGTGCTGCTGGAGGATTTGTCACGGATCACAGGGTGCGCCTGTCCACCGACTCGGTTGATCGACTGACTTTCATCAAGATGAACCAGTCTTGGATCACCACCAGCTACCACACACCTGATGCTGATATAACAGACTAATTGATTTTAAAATGTCACATCCCTTCAAGACTGATGCTGATGCTGAGTGCCTGTGCTGTTATGTTGACTGCCTATCCTCCTCCTCCGAGTCCTCAATGATACGATTGATGATGATAGCTTGGAAGATCATTTTTGTTTATGGGTGCCGCCACCAGTGCCTAACGCCCAATTTTTCAGCCCCTGTTTAACAGTGGCGTGTAATTACAATTTTTGAAGCAATACTTTGCAACAGGGCTCATTGCTGTGCTCCAAGTACAGTATCTGTGAGGAGTTGCAGTGTTGTGCCACCAGTGCCTAAGGCCCAATTTTTCAGCCCCTGTTTAACAGGGGCGTGTCATTACAATTTTTGAAGCAATACTTTGCAACAGGGCTCATTGCTGTGCTCCAAGTACAGTATCTGTGAAGGGTTGCAGTGTTGTGCCACCAGTGCCTAAGGCCCAATTTTTCAGCCCCTGTTCAACAGGGGCATGTAATTACAATTCTTGATCTAATAATTCACAGCAGGGCCCATTGCTGCACCCACCAAGAGTAACTGTCAGGGCTTACAGTGTTGTGGCACCAGCACCACCATCAAAGGCCCAATTTTTACTACCACTGTTCAACAATTATATGTAATTAAAATTCCTGATATAATAGTTGACAGCAGGGCGTTCCAGCACCAACCAAGAGTAACTGTGAGTGCTTACAGTGTTGTGCCAACACCAACAACTAAGGGGCCTATTTCTGCAGAGTATATACGGCAGGTCCCTACTTTCAAACATCCAACTTACAAACGACTCCTACTTGCAAACGCAAGAAGACAACAGGAAGTGAGAGGAAATCTACCACTAGGAAGGAAAATTCTCTCCTGTAAGAATAAATATGGGAGAAAGGTGTCTCCTCTGTACTGATGCTTTATCAGCAATCCTTGTTTCAAGAAAAACACCACATTTCAAAAACAGTTGTCATTAGGACGGAAAGTGAGGTGAAATGTTCTGAACAGGGGCACAGACAGCAAAACAAATGTTACAGGGGTGATAACCCTTACCTATGTTTTCCAAAAAGTTTAAAAATAGATTTTTGGTCTGGAGCTACACTTCAACAATGTACCTGTTCAAAATTACAAACAGATTCTACATAAGAACAAACCTACAGTCCCTGTCTTGTATGCACCGCCTGTATACGGCTGTTCAGAGTATATAGGGCCTTTTTTATTTTATGTGCGGGGTTCCCCTTAATATCCATACAAGACCCAAAGGGGCTGGTAATGGGCTGGGGTAGGGGGGGGGGGTCATGGGGTAGCTATGCCATTTTTCTTAAAGATTTTCATCCATATTACCGGGACCAGACATTACATTAAAGCCGCAAGCAGTTTTAAATGGCTTTTTTTTCCTTTAGAAGTGTCATTTTGTGCAGGGACAGTTCTAAACACGGGAAACACGTGGCACTTCACAGGCATACTTTAGACACCCCCCAGGTACGATATTTAAAGGAATATTTGACTTTTTTTTTTTCACTTTATGCATCATTAAAATGACTGCTCCCGGAAAACGACCGTTTTTAAAACTTATTTTTGCATTGATACATGTCCCCTGGTGCAGAACCCGGGTTCCCAAACCCTTTTTAGGACAATAACATGCATAATAGTTGTTATAATTAGCACTTTAGAATTCGAACGTTCGCATCCATTGTATTTAATAGGGTTCTAATGTTCGTTCGAACTTTCGGTCCGTTCGCGGGTTCTGGTGCGAACCGAACCCGGGGGTGTTCGGCTCATCACTAGTGAACAGCAGTTTTCAGCTCTTTCCACAGATTCTCGATTGGATTCAGGTCTGGACTTTGACTTGGCCATTCTAACACCTGGATACGTTTATTTGTGAACTATTCCTTTGTAGATTTTGCTGTATGTTTGGGATCATTGTCTTGTTGGAAGATAAATCTCCGTCCCAGTCTCAGGTCTTTTGCAGACTCCAACAGGTTTTCATCCAGAATGGTCCTGTATTTGGCTGCATCCATCTCCCCCTCAATTTTAACCATCTTCCCTGTCCCTGCTGAAGAAAAGCAGGCCCAAACCATGATGCTGCCACCACCATGTTTGACAGTGGGGATGGTGTGTTGAGGGTGATGAGCTGTGTTGCTTTTACGCCAAACATATCGTTTTGCATTGTGGCCAAAAAGTTCGATTTTGGTTTCATCGGACCAGAGCACCTTCTTCCACATGTTTGGTGTGTCTCCCAGGTGGCTTGTGGCAAACTTTAGACAAGACTTTTTATGAATATCTTTGAGAAATGGCTTTCTTCTTGCCACTCTTCCATAAAGGCCAGATTTGTGCAGTGTACGACTGATTGTTGTCCTGTGGACAGACTCTCCCACCTCAGCTGTAGTTCTCTGCAGTTCATCCAGAGTGATCATGGGCCTCTTGGCTGCATCTCTGATCAGTCTTCTCCTTGTCTGAGCTGAAAGTTTAGAGGGACAGCCAGGTCTTGGTAGATTTGCAGTGGTCTGATACTCCTTCCATTTCAAAATGATCACTTGCACAGTGCTCCTTGGGATGTTTAAAGCTTGGGAAATCTTTTTGTATCCAAATCCGGCTTTAAACTTCTCCACAACAGTATTACGGACCTGCCTGGTGTGTTCTTTGGTCTTCATGATGCTCTCTGCGCTTTCAACAGAACCCTGAGACTATCACAGAGCAGGTGCATTTATACAGAGACTTGATTACACACAGGTGGATTCTATTTATCACCATCCGTCATTTAGGACAACATTGGATCATTAAGAGATCCTCGCTGAACTTCTGGAGTGAGTTTGCTGCACTGAAAGTAAAGGGGGCCGAATAATTTTGCACGCACCACTTTTCAGTTTTTTACTTGCTAAAAAAGTTTAAAATATCCAATAGATTTCGTTCCACTTCACAATTGTGTCCCACTTGTTGGTGATTCTTCACAAAAAATTAAAATGTTATATCTTTATGTTTGAAGCCTGAAATGTGGCAAAAGGATGAAAAGTTCAAGGGGGCCGAATACTTTCGCAACGCACTGTATATATATATATATATATATATATATATATACCGTATTTATCGGCGTATAGCACGCAGCCTAACTTTAAGAGGGAAGTTTCAGGAAAAAAACTTTCCACAGACAGCCCCCTGCGTATAACACACAGGCACAGTTTACCCTCTATTTTCAGGGTAAAAAAGTGAGTGTTATACGCCAATAAATACAGTGTATATGAACTAATAAATATATTTTTCTATATTCATTTATTGTTTACCACCGCGCACTTCAAGTCCCAATTGTTTGCCCCATTTTTTTCTTAGTCTGTAGGGTTCAATATTGAGTTGACCACCCTTTGCCACTATAAAAACTTCAACTCTTCTGGGAAGGCTGCCCACAAGGTTTAGGAGTGTGTCTATGGGAACGTTTGACCATTCTTCCAGAAGCGCATTTGTGAGGTCAGGCACTGACGTTGCACGAGAAGGCCTGGCTCGCAGTCTCCGCTCTAATTCATCCCAAAGGTGTTCTATCGGGTTGAGGTCAGGACTCTGTGCAGGCCAGTCAAGTTCCTCCACCCCAAAACCCCAGAGGTGATCAAATACCACCTAAAGAAAGCTCTATTTGTGGGAAAAAAATGATAAAAAATGTAGTTAGGGGTACAGTGTTGCATGACCACACAATGGTCATTCAAAGTGCCACAGCTGAAAATTGTCCTGGGCAGGAAGGGGCGATAGTGCCCGGTATTGAAGTGGTTAATAACATTCAATTACAATATGACTTGTGTTGCAATTATATTTGCTATATATATATATATATATATATATATATATATTATTTTTTTTTTATATGCAATTTTTTCCCACGAACGTTAAGTTGGCATTAACATATTTTCTTTCTTGGTCAGAGCTAGGTGTGTATTCTTGATTGGCACATCCCTAAAATCCTCATCCACACGGAGCAAGACGTCACCAGAGTCTCAGCTACATTCTGATTACCAGGATCACCTTGTTCTTTTTTAAATAGCTTGACATTCTCTGATCTCAGGAGACCGAGCTGCTTGGACGTCTCAGACAAGGATTTTGCATTTGAAGCAATCAGCGCTCTGTATGAAGACATATTATTATATTTATTAATGCTATAAATTAGTCTACCCCGAGGCGAAAGTTGGTCTTGTTTTAGAAATGAAGGCAAAGAGAAAAAAAAAAAAAAGACGAGGGGGGGGAATAAAGCATGCTGCTGATAGAACTGATTTTGCAAAGTGAATTTCAGCACAAATCCCTGGCGGAAAGGCTTTATAAGCCCCCGAAGACTTCGTAATGCTTGAATGCCATCCAAAGCCATGACACGTTACTGCCCAGCGCATTAAGTATTCAGTGCGTGCGCTTTAAAAAGAAAGGAATACACTCTTGCCATAGGGCAGCTTGTGCTGTGACTTGTCTAGAAGAGGGGGGAAGAAGATAAGACGGAGTCCGCTGGGGGAACTCAGGTCCCTAAAGGAAAGGTCAGAGGAGAGGAAGCTTCCATTAACATGACATTACTGGAGAAGTTCAGGATGTACGTGAGAAAAAGCATCAAATAAAATCCATCCTGCAGGACTCAACACGTGTCACATTGCAGCAAGCTGAGTCCCTGTCTAGGCTATTGGACATTTAAAGCGCACTTCCACTTTTGCAGCTGAAATGGGATAACACCTACTTTATATTTCTTACATGTTCCCATGAACATAAAATAACGTAAAGTGCTTCCAAAGACAGAAGTTTTTTTTTTTTTTTTATCTTAATGCATTCTATGTTATTGTTATTTTTAAACAACAACAACAACAAAAAAAAACGTTAGTATCACTTTAAACAAAAAACATTTAAAATTGCGAGTTACCTTTTTTTTTTTTTTTTTTTTTATTGGTTTAAAACTCCAAGTTTTTCCAACGGAATTCCATTCAAGCTGTCTTGCATACACACTGTCACACCAAATTCCGACCGTCAAGAACGCGGTGATGTACAACACTACGACGAGCCGAGAAAAATGAGGTTCAATGCTTCCGAGCATGCGTTGACCTGATTCTGAGCATGCATGTTTTTTTTTCTGTTGGAGTTCCATACAGACGAACGGAATTTCCGATTTCGGAAAAAAAGAGAACATGTTCTCTTTCTAACTCGGTCGGAAAGTCCGATGGGGCACACACACGGTCGGAAAAATCCGTTGAAAAAATTCCGTCGGACTTTTTTCATCGGAAAGTCCTACCGTGTGTACAAGGCATTAGAAGCCGTTTGATTATAGTGGATGGCTTGGTGCCATTGTTGGTCAGGGAAGGTTGTGTTCAAATCTCTTTCCCAGCGTTTGAGGGCTGAATCTTTAGTGAATGTGCCCTTGTCCTGGATGAGTGCATAGAACAGAGATATTCCTTTTAAAGCTAGCGATGTGGAGGAAAAAAAATCACAAACTTTATTAGGTAATCTGAGTTCTGGGACTGCTTTCTGTGTTGTATAGAAAGCTAATTGTCTATATGTGAAATGGCTTTTCTGCGATAGATTGTACCTTGCTTGTAATGAAGAATAAGGAAGGAGTTTATTGTCCTGAATTACTGCGGACAATGGTTCCTTTGTAAGGTCTGCCCAGGAGCTTAACGAGAGATCTGGGATGATATATTGGAATATTTCCAATTTGATTGGGACCTGTATGTCAGATGGTTTTCCCTGGATAATGGAGACAAAATATTTCCATGCCCTAAGGGCTGCTGTAATTCTTGGATGACTAATGAGGTATTCTGTTTGGGTTACCCATTCCGCTAGGAGTAGTGTTCCCAGATCTCCTTTGGTTATAAAAGATTGTTCTATGTGTCTCCATTGCTTACCCAAAGTGGGGGTGAACCAATGGCGAATTTGGTCTAGTAGTACCGCTACGTAGTAATCTTTCACATCGGGAAGTCCCATGCCACCTGCTTTGTTAAGTCTGATAGTAAAAGAATGAGGACAACGTGTTTTTTTATTTGACCAAATGAAAGACCGCAACATGCCTTGTAGGGATTTGAAGAATGTGTCACACCCCAGATGATGTCCTAGGAGACGAAATGCGTCGGGAGGACTCCATGGTTGCCACATTCTTTGCAAAGCACTTTTATACCAACTTAAATGTAAGTGTTTCCACTACATTAAATTTTGATTTATATACAGAGTTACGCTATGTGGCTGTTTCTTTTCTCCATTACATGATACTTACCTGCTCATATTGATTGGGATATTCCCGGACCACTACTGTATATGAGGTTATCTGCTAAGAGGTCATCTTTCTTCTGCGGTTTCTCTCTCCCTGTTGATGTTTGGCCATTTCCAGCACAGCAATTTGCAGCATACAGATTGTCCAGGTTCCATCGTGGTTCCACCACACCAAGCCCGTTTGACCCACTGAACATATGTTCCTCTGGGTTCAAACTATCTGGTAAGCTCCTTACCTATTGGTGGCGGTTCTCTTCATCTTCTCACCGTCACCTTTCCCTTCAAAGTCTTCACCCACTTTTGAATTTCACCATTGCCTTCATTTTTGAATTACTTTAGGACACTCAGTTGCACAAGTTTTCACTTGTATTTCGCATATAGACATTTTGTGTATATGAGAACTTCTTACTGTTTTTACTTAATATTTGAGTGTCTTTTTTTATATTGCACCGTTTTTATATACTCATTTGAGTGTGTCATGCATTCTTGTTCATTTTTTTGATTAGCGCTACACTTTTTGTTTCCACAATGTGTCAGGGATGACTATCGGTATTGCTCTATAGAGGTATAATAGTTTTGGAAGGGTGAACATTTTTAATGCTGCTACCCTACCTGCCCAAGATAGGTGCTGTTTGTTGATCTTTGTTTACAAGTGTTTAGGAATGGAGTGAAGTTGAGTGAGAACAGATTGTTCATTGGTGTGGTTAGGGATATGCCTAAATAGGACATGGAGGAAGATACCCATTGAAATAAAATTTTGGATTGTAGTTTTTTTTTTTTTTATGGGGTCTGCAACACCTGCTTGTAAAATATTGGATTTTGACTCGTTAACTTTGTAAAAGGAGCATGCACTAAATTTGGCAAGAATATCGCACACCGCTGGGAGGGAAGAAGCCGGTTCCGTGAGAGTAAGGATGATATCATCCGCAAATAGGGTGATTTTATGATTTTGGTCTGCTACTTATTATATGCCTTGAATTGATATGTTATTACGGATTGTTTGGGCCAGAGGTTCCATCATGAGTGTGAATAGAGGACACCCTTGCCTAGTGCCATTGGTGATATTAAAGGGTTCAGTGAGGGTACCGTCTGTGAATACTCAAGTTGAGGGAGACGAGTACAGGGCTAAAATGTCTTTTAATATGTTGCCTTGGAATCCAAATTTAGTGAGCATTTTTGTTAAGTAGCCCCAATGAATCCGGTCAACCGCCTTCTCGGCATCTAGCGCTACAAAAATTGCAGGAGTTTTAGTAGAAGCAGAATGGTGTATAAGATTTATAATTGTGTGCCCGCAGTGCTGTCTCTCTCTGGCCGCCTCGTGTGTGAAGTAAGGTTCTGCCAGCGTCATCTTGGATTGGCGGCTTTCCCGGCGGGTAGAATTCCGTCAGTTTGCGGGGAGCCGAGCGCTCCTGTCTCCGCTTGGACATGCTGGCAGGTGTCTCCGATAGCTAATGGGGATCTGTGTTGCTGTGGGGTCTTGATCACCTTGCTATAAGTGCCCTGGAAAGCCGCCACGGATCAGAGCTCTGCTAACAAGCAGCCATCTCGCTCGGGATCCGGCCACCCCCCTGCTGGTTACCTTTTTTATCCGCTTCCCATCCCGTATATAGTCAAATGAAGGCCGCAAAGTGGCTCTGCCATCCTGGGAGGCAGTCATATGACATCCTCAGCTTCCCAGCCGCTAGGGAGTGTGCGTGCTGCGTCACTTGGGAGCCGATGCGCATGCCTGGCGGCCGCGATGTCCTCCAGGCTGCTGCGAAAGCCGGTTACAGAGCACATTTAACCCCTTGATCGCCCCCTAGTGTTAACCCCTTCCCTGCCAATGACATTTATACAGTAATCAGTGCATATTTATAGCACTGTTCGCTGTATAAATGTCAATGGTCCCAAAATAGTGTCAAAACTGTCCGATCTGTCCGCCACAATATCGCAGTCCTGACAAAAATCACAGATAACCGCCATTACTAGTAAAAACTAAAAAAAAAACTAAAAATGTCATAAATCTAACCCCTATTTTGTAGGTGCTATAACTTTTGCGCAAACCAATCAATATACGCTTATCGCTATTTTTTTTACCAAAATTATGTAGAAGAATACATATCGACCTAAACAGCGAAAAAAGTTTTTTTTTTTAATTGGGATATTTATTATAGCAAAAAGTAAAAAATATAGTGTTTTTTTCAAAATTGTCAGTCTTTTTTTGTTTATAGCGCAAAAAAAAAACCGCAGAGGTGATCAAATACCACCAAAAGAAAGCTCTATTTGTGGGAAAAAAATAATCACCATTTCATTGGAGTGCAGTGTTGTATGACCGTGCAATTGTCATTCAAAGCGTGACAGCGCTGAAAGCTGAAAATCGGCCTGGGCAGGAAGGGGGTGAAAATGGCTGGTATTGAAGTGGTTAAAGTGCTTTATACTTGCTTAAAATTAAGCTTAAAGTGCTATTAAAGGTAACAAACAAGTCATGCTGTGAAAAACATATTCTAAAACCCTAAAATTAATGTAATAAAATATAAGCAGCGCTGTAAACAATGTAAGATGAAATATCAGTTTTCACAGGTATTCAAAAATAATGCTAATGTCCATAAACATCACCATGTGACAAAAGTGAATATGTGCACAAATTCCAAAAAATATATATATAAATGTGTTTAAATATTAATTGAATATACCGTAAGTCCATATATCACATCAAATAGGTTAGTGAAAAAATAATGATAATAGCTTCCAATCTTCCACCACACCCGGTGTCAGTGAATCCTCTCCTGTCAGATGCCTGGATCTCCGCTTTCTTGATTGGCCTTGATACATCACACGTTCACTTCAGATGGTTGCCGCACAGCCACGCCGCGGCATGTTTCGTCATAAAGACTTAGTCATGGGATTGATTAGCCCATCTTTAAATTTAAATGTCATGTGCGTGTAAAGGCAGGCGTCCCAATACTTTTGGTGATATAGAGTATATTGCTGTAATGACAAATAATTTGTGTCTTTTCTATCTGCTGAGAGTACAACTTTAACTGAAGTTTTCCCTTCTGAGCCGAGCTGTCATTCAGCCTTGTCATAGCATTGCTGCTGTCATTGCCGACAAATCTGTTTACTCTTATCGGCTATAACTTTCACAAAACTGCCAGCAATATCCCAGAAGTTGTTAGAAAACATGCATTTACAATCTGTCTTCAAAGTTGCATTGCGTTAATAATGAAAAAAAAAGTTCTTCCGACCTCTAATGCAGTTATGACAGAGCCTGTGATATGGTATTACCATTCCACGAGCATTGTAGGCGCCACGGCTCAAGGCATATTTGTTAGGTAGTAATTTAGCATGCAAACATATTGTACTACCATATGGCTTGCCCATTTCTAATGCCAGATTAAATGAAAAAAAAAAAAAAAGAAAGAAAGAACGAATCCACTTAATGTAACTTTCAAACGCATTGATGGGTGACGCATTCAAAGTCAACACAAATGGCGGAATTGGAATACTGGAGTTGTAAAGCATCTTACTCTATAGAGAGTGATTGCTTAAATAGCACAAATGACATGTGGGCATTCTAATATAAAAGTTAAAAAAAAATGGAAGGGAGGGAGAAAGGATGGAAAGAAAGGTGAGGAGGACAAGTATAAAACTAAATTTAATAGGAGCAGTTTGTTAAAGTACAGTGGAACCTTGGATTACGAGCATAATCCATTTCAGGAGAAAGCACTCGCATATCAAAGCGAGTTTCCCCATAGAAGTCAATGGAAACGAAAATAATTTGCTCCGCATTGACTTCAATGGCATGCAATACCGCATGTGGCCAGAGGTGGGGGGGGGGGCGCTGGAGAGCCTCGGAAACACTCGGAAAAGCTGGGGGAGAGCTCAGCTGAACTTGGAAAACCTTGAAAAGGCTCGGGAACTGAGTATTTCCAAGTTTTTCCGAGCATTTCTAAACGGCTCTGAACGGCTCTGATCGGCTCGGGCGCCCCCCCCCCCCCCCACCTCAGGCCAAATGCGGTACTGCACACCGCTGTGGCTTGAATCCTGCTCGTTTAGCGAGACAACACTCGCAAACCGAGTCAGGATTTAAAAAAAAAAATTGCTCGTATTGCGAAATGCTCGTTAACCGCCTTACTCGCAATCCAAGGTTTCACTGTATTATGTATTGTTACCAAAAAGTTTTTGTCATAAAGTGTGGAAAATAATTATTTGATCCCCTGCAGATTGTGTAAGTTTGCCCACTTAAAAAGAAATTAATGGTCTATAATTGTTATCATAGGTGTATTTTATATGATAGAGACAGAATATCAACCAAAAATCCTGAAAAAAAAACGCGACACAAATGTTATAAATTGAGTTGCAGTTCAGTGAGTAAAAAAATTATTTGATCCCCAAGAAAAACATGACTTAGTACTTGGTGGAGAAACCCTTGTTGGGAAGCACAGAGGTAAGACGTTTCTTGTGGTTGGTGATCAGGTTTACACACATCTCAGGAGGGATTTTTGTCCACCCTTCTTTACAGATCTTCTCTAAATCTGTTCTTGGCTTTCACTTTGCAACTCGAAATTTCGGCTCCCTCCATACATTTTCTATAGGATTAAGGACTGGAGACTGGCTAGGCCACTCCATGACCTTAATGTGCTTTTTCTTGAGCCATTCCTTTATTGCCCTGGTGGTATATTTTGGGTCATGACTATTGTATAACAGATGTACCTTCTTTTAATTAACCCCTTATTTTTCCAACCCTTACCCCCTAAGTAAATGAGACCACACTGGAGTTGGAGAAAACATAGCCCGTAGCAGCCTTATTTATTAAAACTAATATTTAAATTAACAATAAACATAAACATCTGTTATGAAAACCATCAGTCAACTACTAGTGTCGATCTTTGCAGGAACCTCGATTACCATCTGTGTAAACTATTGTACTGCGGTACCTCTCAAATCTGTTAATAGGCCTCAAGCCGACATGCTGGCTCAGAGACAACCATGACCGCAGTGCACCCGTTACCAACACATTTCAGCTAAACCTCTGTTAACTGGAAGCCCACCATCAGGACCCATACCAACGACAGGTCCTGAACTCTTCTTCCCGAGGTATCATCCTTCCCCTGCAAAGACCAGACACCCGCCTCTGCCACGACTTCCGCTCTGTCCCAACCTGTCCCTGGGAACAAAAAGAAAACAAATATACCTACACTCCTAACCAAATCATTAGGGGAGGGTGAGCGGGAACATTCACCCATGCTGTGTTACCCGGGGGAGGAGTCCCAGCCTATTTATGTCCAACCTCTGCCCCCTCCCACGCCAACTCACCAATCCAAACTTCCCTATTATCCAGTACCCTGTTTCCCCAGTCATGCCAGCCCTCCGCCTATGCATTTTACCTATTTTGCTCAGGGCTTTTCTTTCTCATGCTAGAAGGGCCATCCACGACCCATCTTCAGTGTTCTGGCTGGGGGGAGGAGGTTCTCATCCAAGATTTTACAATACATGGCCCCTTCTATTGGCCCCTCAATGCGACAAAGTCAGCCTTACCTTTAGCAAAGAAACAGCCCCAAAGCAAGGTGTTTTCTCCTCTGTGCTTGACTGTATGGATGGTGTTCTTAGGCTCATAGTCAGCATTTTTCTTCCTCCAAACATGGTGAGTCGAGTTAATGCCAAAGAGCTAAATTTTGGTTTCATCTGACCACAACACTTTCTCCCAATTCTTATTTGAATCATTTAGATGTTCATTTGCAAACGTCAGATGGGCCTGTACATGTGTCTTCTTGTGGAGGAGGACCTTGGAGGTCCTGCAGGATTTCAATCCATGGCGGCATAATGTATTACCAAATGGTTTGTTTAGTGACTGTGCTCCTAACTGCCTTGAGATCATTCACAAGCTTCTCCCATGTAGTTCTGGATTGTTCCCTCACTTTTCTCATGATCATCCTCACCCCATGAGGCAAAATCCTGCATATATCTCCAGACCGAGGGTGATTGATGGTTATTTTGTATTTCTTCCATTTGCGTATAATCGCTCAAACGGTTGTCTCCTTCTCACAAGCTTCTTGCTGATGGTCTTGTAGCCCATTCCAGCCTTGTGCGGGTCTACAATCTTGTCCCTGACATCCTCTGATAGCTCTTTGATCTTGCCCAATGCCCATTATGGTGAGGTTTGAATGGAAGAAAGAGATTCTGTGGGCAGGTGTCTTTTATACACATAATGAGTTGTCGTTAGGAGCACCTTCTTAAATTGACAGGACTAATCTGTGTACCACATGAGCATATACTGTAGCCAGTCTGTGGGAGATAGAATTATTGTTGGTTGGTAGGGGATTAAATACTTATTTTATTTACCGAACTGCAACTCATTTTATAACATTTGCATCATTTTTTTTGTTCTGGATTTTTGGTTGATATTCTGTCTCTATAATTTAAAATACACCTATGATAAAAAATGATATAGACCCTTAATTTCTTTGTAAGTATAAAATCTTCAGGGGATCAAATTATAATTTTTGCCATTGTATATTGCTTTTACTTTATATAACCCTTTTGCTGCTGATCTCCTCCAGCCTCCTTCTGCCACTACCCATTTACATGCACCCATTCCAGCAGCAGATCATTGAGTAGCCCCCTTGTCCTAAACAGGGATTACTATGTCAATTTAGTTTTTGGTTTTTGGCTGGGATGTAGTTAATTTGGATAAATTGATTATATCGTTTTTCACCATTTTTTTCCCTAAGCTTAAATTGGCTTATGGTTTCTCACTGTGGCCAGTAGATGTCAGATGTATCACTGGTCATAGTATGATATTTAACAAAATAAACTAATGTATGAATATTTATGTTTTCTCCAGCCAATCCAGTAGGAGGTTTATGTCACTGGTGCATGTTGGGGGACGATATAATTATTTGGGACAGGCCAAGTACTCACTCTCTTGCCTCAGGCTGAGGCCTAGGGAGGTGCTGCTGGATAGAGCCCTGGTGTTAGGCCCAATAGGCTGTTTTGAGGCCTACTGTGTGCTGAAGTAGCCCTGAAGATGTCCTACCTGGTCTGGAGGAAGCTGTGCCAAGGAGGAGATCCAGGGGAGGCCCCTTGCAAGAGAGAGCCAGGAAGAAGGCTGGTCTCTCAGAAAGGCCTGGTGACTCACTTGGGGGATGCACTAAAATATGGGAACATGCTTACAGTGTTGCCGGGTCAGCTTAAAGGTTCTGACACTGTGAAGCTGGGCATTGATCTGGATCTGGAGAGTCTGTCAGAGCCGGTTCACACACAGGCAGCACGACTCTGGCCGCGACTTTGTGAGGCGACCTAGATGCGACCTGAGCACGCACCACAGCGTGACTTGGGGCGACTTACAAGGCGACTTCAAGTCGCCTCTAGGACAGAAGGCTTTCCGGTGGCCAATCAAACAAGAATCAGCACTGTGGGAGGGAGGGGGGAGGGAGGGGTTTGCCTGAGAAAACATGAGAAAATAATTTTCTCTTCCTGTATTGTTGATTCAGTTAAGACAGGGGTTCCGACTTTGGAGGCGACTTCCATTGAAATCAATGGGTACAAGTCGCCTAGAAGTCGGATTGAAGTAGTACAGGAACCTTTTCTGAAGTCGGTGCGACTTCAGTAGTGTACATTAAGACGGCTCCATTCACTTCCATTGCTTTTCTCAACAGCGCGTCTTGGGGCGACATGGGACAACTTCAAGTCAGATCCCAGAAAGCCCCTGTGTGAACCGGCTCTAAGTGATCTGCTGCGGTATCTGGAACCCCCAACCCTCTCATCCTTAACCTTCCTGCAATAAAATTTTAAAAAGACAAAAGTGACTGGCGACCAATATCCTTTCTCGGTCCCTTCATTTTAGCCATGGACTCAGCTCTGGGGTGAAATGCTAGCCCATCCTCTGCCTCTGGAGGTGCTATCCTGCCTTTGGGCTGGCTGAAGGGTGCTACAATTATATAGGACCAGTTTCCCTACAGGGAAATCAGTGAACCAAGTCTAAGTACTGTGTGTCAGCATGTCTGATCGTAGCCTCCATCTGCAGTACATTTATACACACTGCAGAAGTTGTTGGTGATATATGCACCAATCAGTCATAACATTATGACCACCCACCATAACCTGTCAAGGTATGGACTCCACTAGACTTCTGGCGGCATGCTGTGGTATCTGGCACTAAGCCGTCAGTAGCAGATCCCTTAAGTCCTTTAAATTGCGAGGTGGGGCTTCAATTGATTGGACTTGTTTTTCCAGTACATCCCACAGATGATTGATTGGATTGAGATCTGGAGAATATGGAGGCCAAGTCAACACCTCAAACTCATTGCTGTGTTCCCCAAACCATTCTTGAATTCATCAGACCAGACCACTTTCTTCCATTGCTCCGTGGTTTAGTTCTGATGTTCATGTGCCCATTATAGGAGATATTGGCTATATAGACAGGTCAGCACGGGCACCCTGAACAGTCTGCAGCTACGCAATCCCATACACAACAAATGGTGATGCACTTTGTGTTCTGACACCTTTCTATCAGAACCAGTATGAACTTTTTCAGCAATTTGAGCTGCAGTAGCTCTTTTATTGGTTCGGACTATGCAAGTCAGCCTTCGCTACCCACGGTCATCAATGAGCCTTGGCCGCCCATGGCCCTGTCACCGGTTCACTCGTCTTCCTTCCTTGGAACTTTTGGTCAGTCCAGACTGGGAACATCCCACAAGAGCTGCAGTTATGGAGTTGCTCTGACACAGTTGTCTAGCCTTTATAATTTGGCCCTTGTCAAAGTCGCACAAATTCTTACACCATACCTCCCAACTATCCCTGATTTCGAGGGACTGTCCCTGATTTGG
Organism: Rana muscosa; assembly: GCA_029206835.1. NCBI lineage: Eukaryota > Metazoa > Chordata > Amphibia > Anura > Ranidae > Rana > Rana muscosa. Next base: position 185,160,945 of record CM055119.1, on the reverse strand, counting down.
AACGAAGTCCCTCTGTCCTCCTCTTTCCTCCTCATTTGTCCCTCATTTTGGTCTGATCTATAAAGTTGTAAATAAAATGCTCTATTTATCTTTCAAAAAGTGTCTTCCAGTGCTAAACCTTTCATCCAATTTCTAAATTGTTACATTTGCAAATATCAAAAGTCAGTAAAAATCAATAGTAGTGGTAAAAAAAGCACTTGTGGGTTTAATTAGTATTTTTTTGGGATAATTCTTCTTTAAGGGGGAGTGTCATGGGGTGTGTCCTGTGCCTAAATACTTTTGCTAATAAATGTCCCTCATTCCCATCTCAAAAAGTTGGGAGGTGTGCTTAAACTTTCCCATTTCTTGTTTTCACTTGTTCATTTGCTGCCTAAAATATCACACCGACTTTCAGATGCCATTGTAAGAAGATAACCAATGTTATTCACTTTACATGTCAGTGGTCATAATGTTATGGCTGAGTATTGTATATATCTGTAGAAAATATAAAAAATTAATTCTGCACCAATTTTGGTTTGAACAAATCATGTGTTATATCTTCAATTTGACAAATAGATCCGCCCAAACTTAAAGTGTAACTCCATTTTTTTTTTTTTTGGGAGGCAAAATGGAAGGCACACTGTTTGTATCCATGGATAATCACTGCATGTATGATTACATGTGAACAGCTGCAGTCAGCCTCCCAACATTGTTCTGAATGGGGCTTCTCATCCGCGGCTATTCAGAGTCTTCTGCAGGTAATTGCACTGGGTCCCATACACAAGTGTGAATGGGGCTTTACAGTAGGGTGACCAGACATCCCCGGTTTCAGGGGACAGTCCCCGGATTGAGGACACTGTCCCCAGACCAAGTTTGTCCCTGGTTTTGTCCCCGGATTGGATTTGAACAGGGGCTGGGGCAATTTCAAAGACAGTCAGTGCAGAATAAAAATAAAAAAAATCTGAATTACACACCCCTGCGCGCTCCGCCACTCCTACTAGCTTAAGGGGATGTATTTTTTTCCATGATCTGTGCCCCTTTCTGATGTTCTGATGATCATGTGCTGGTTGGAGCGGAGGGAATATTTCTTCATTTTCGGGTGCATGCCCATTCAGCTCCGCTCGCATGTTCTTCTGCCTTGGCTCAAGTCCCGGCCAGCCGCCTGCCTGCTTATCTCCTTGCCTTCCCTGGTGGAGTGATCTTCCTCCACTCCCAACCCAGTAGTAGCCGGGGCCCGGTGAGTAAAGCCTCGTACACACAACCGAGAATCTCGTCAGGAAAAAAACTGTTGTTTTTCCCTGACGAGATTATTGACAAGAATCTTGTCCCGGCCGAGTGTACACACGCTCGATTAAAAAGAACCGCCTTTCTTTTGAATGGAACGAACGAGCGTGTGCTCGTCACATTCGATGCCGTCCCCGCCATCTTGCTACACCCTACCTATGCCTAGGAAGCTACCGCAAATGCGTCAAAGTCATTTCGAGCGTGCGCGGGTTTCCACGGCGACAGGTAAGCGTACACACTCTCGGGTTTCTCGTCGGGAAACAGGCCGACGAGAATCCCGACGAGAAAAAAGAGAGCAGGTTCTCTATTTTTCTTGTCGAGATTCTGGCCAGTTTTCTTGACGAGAAACCTGAAAGCCTCGTACACACGCACGGTTTACTCGGCAAGAAAGCTCTGCCAGCAATTTTCTTGCTGGTTCTTGCCGTGAAAACCGGTCGTGTGTACGAGGCTTTAAGACTTGACAGCCTGTGAGGAGGGTGGCGGCGGCGATGGGCAAGAGAGTCGCTGATTGCCGCCATTACTAGTAAAAAAAACGATGTCCCCGGATTTCATTTTAAAAATCTGGTCACCTTACTTTACAGTGATCTTTTGAGTTGCTAAATGACAACTGTGCATTCATCTCTTTAATGGTCCTATCTGCTAGAGGAGCAAAGGTAATAGGAAAACAGAAAGTTTATTAACCACTTCAGATCCGCGCTATAGCAGAAAGACGGCTGCAGCGCGGACCTGAACTGCTGGGAGGGCGTCCCTGGACATCCTTGTGTTTACTTCCGCAATGCGCGTCCGCGCCCAGGTCCTCGCGATCGACAGTCACAGAGCCAGGGACGTGGATCTCTGTGTGTAAACACAGAGATCCACGTCCTGCTAGGGAGAGGAGACCGATGGTGTGTCCCTTGTACATAGGGACACACCATCGGTCACCTCCCCCAGTCAGTCCCCTCCCCCCACAGTAAGAATCACTCATGAGGGAACTCCTTTAACTCCTTGATCGCCCCCTAGTGTCAACCCCTCTAGTGTTAACCCCTTTCCTGCTTTAACCCCTTCCCTGCCATCTAGTGTTAACCCCTTTACATTTATACAGTAATCAGTGCATATTTAAAGCACTGTTCGCTGTATGAATGTGAATGGCCTCAAAATAGTGTCAAAAGTGTCCGATGTCTCCGCCAAAATATCGCAGTCCTGACAAAAATCATCGATATTACTAGTGGAAAAAAAAATAAAAAATGTCATCTATCCCCTATTTTGTAGGCGCTATAACTTTGGCGCAAACCAATCAATAAATGCTTATTGCGATTTTTTTTTACCAAAAATATGTAGAAGAATACGTATCGGCCTAAACTGAGAAATGTTTTATTTATTTTTTTAAATTGGGATATTTATTATAACAAAAAGTAAAAAATATTGTGTTTTTTTTCAACATTGTCGCTCTATTTTTGTTTATAGCGCAAAAAATAAAATACCACCATATGAAAGCTCTATTTGTGGGAAAAAAATGATAAAAATGTCATTTGGGTACAGTGTTGTATGACCGCGCAATTGTCATTCAAAGTGCGTCAGCGCTGAAAGCTGAAAATTGGTCTGGGCAGGAGGGGGGTTTAAGTGCCCATTAAGGAAGTGGTTAAAGAAAACAAAAAAATGTTTTTAACTGGAGTTACACCTTAAGAAAATACATTTCCTGAATGCTAATGGCTCCCAGTTTGAATGGATCTATTTGTAAAACTGAAGATACAGCAAATAATTTGTTCAAACTAAAATTGGTGCAGAATTATTATTTAAATTTTTTTTTGCTACAGCTATTTATATAGCAACACTAATTTAACCACTTCAGCCCCAGAAGAATTTACCCCCTTAATGACCAGGCCATTTTTTGCGATGCACTGCGGCGCTTTAACTGACAATTGCGCGGTCGTGCAACTTTGTACACAAACAAGATTTATGTCCTTTTTTTTCCCACAAATAGAGCTTTCTTTTGGTGGTATTTGATCACCTCTGCGTTTTTTATTTTTTGCGCTATAAACAAAAAAAGAGCGACAATTTTGAAAAAAACACAATATTTTTTACCTTTTGCTATAATAAATATAAAAAAAAACAAACAAAAAATATTCTTTATCAGTGTATCCTTCTACATATTTTTGGTAAAAATAAATAAATCACAATAAGCTTATATTGATTGGTTTGCGCAAAAGTTATAGCGTCTGCAATATAGGGGATAGATTTATGAGATTCTTCTTCTTAATTTTTTTTACTAGTATTGGCGGTGATCAGTGATTTTTAGCGTGACTGCGACATTTCGGCAGACAGATCGGACACTGTTGACACTTTTTTGGGACCAGTGACAATTTATACCGCGATCAGAGCTAAAAATAGCCACTGATTTCTATATAAATTACACTGGCAGGGAAAGGGTTAACACTAGGGGGCGATCAAGGGGTTAGGTATTCCCTAGGGAGGTGTTGCTAACTGTTTGGGGAGGAGACTGACAGGGAGTAGAGAGAGATCGCTGTTCCTGATCACTAGGAACAGCAATATCTTTCTCTACTTCCCTGACAGAACCAGGGATCTGTCTGTTTACATTGACAGATCACCGGTCTGGCTCTCTGAGGTGCGATAACAGGCAGACATTGTGGCTGCCAGCCATGCACATTGGCTCCGGCACCCCCTCTTAAAGTGGCCGATGTACACCTACGGCGATTTGCCCAGCAATGCCAACCTGCTGCAGTATAATGACGGCGGCTGGTTGGTAAGCAGTTAAACAGCACCTTACATTCACATTAGTCCCTGCCCTCAAGGAGCATACAACCTTAGGCTCCTATCTTACATGCCTACAAATACTAGGCACAATTTAGAGAGGAACTGATTAACCCACCTGTATATCTTTAGAGCACATGTGTCAAACAGAAGGCCAAATATGGCCCACCAGGCAATTTCATGTGGCCCTCGCACTTCTCTAAAGAAAAAAAAAAAAAAGGAGGGCACACTGACCTAGTGCATTACCACTTAAAAGTTTTATTAAAAATTGAATAAAAGCAATGATCCTACTCATAAAAGGAGCTTAGGTAAGCGCTTTTCAGTCAGTTAAGCTGGATCTCATGGCACCTGCCAGCAGGACTTGATGACAAAGAGGATCGAATGATACCTCAAACGTCTGAACGGCTGACGCGTTTCTGGGGCGTACCCCTTTACCAAATGATACCTCAAACTTTACCGTTTGAGGTATCATTCGATCCTCTTTGTCATCAAGTCCTGCTGGCAGGTGCCATGAGATCCAGCTTAACTGTCTGAAAAGCGCTTACCTAAGCTCCTTTTGTGAGTAGGATCATTGCTTTTATTCTATTTTAATAATACTTTTAAGTGGTAATGCACTAGGTCGGTGCACCCTCCTTTTTTCTTTCTTTTTCTAGCCGTATGAACACCCATTGTTCTGAGGAGGGCTGCAAGACTCTAGACTTTGCCTTAAGACTGAACTACACTACCCGGGTTTGGCGAAACACCAGAGCGCAGGAGAATTTTGCCTCGCACTTCTCCTGCAGCTGTGGCACCCCCTCCCCCCCACACTTCATCTCCGGCCCCACCTTGTCTGTGCAGTCAGCAGCAGAGAGGACAGCAGAACTCCTCTGACAGATTCTGTGCTTCTTCCCGCAGTAGCAAAGAGGCTCGTCTCTGCCCCCCCCCCCAACCTCATCTCAGCAGTTCACAGCAAAGAGGAGGACAGAACTCCTCCTACAGAACCTGCAACTCTGTGCAGCCGCAGGACCCCCTTGTCTCCACATCCCCTGGTCTGAGCATGCAGCAGACTCTAGCAGCTGACTCCAGCCCTCCATACCCTGCAATTTCTGCTTTCCAGTTCTGCCCCCAGCTTCTTCCTGATAGCAGCACAAGGTAGGGGAGTGCTCTTTTATGTAAGGCAGGGTGGGCAACTCTTGATTTCGAATGGTGGGGAAGGGCTATTGACATGTGATGTAAAGGAGGAGTGGGGTGCTCTAGACATTTAATCTTACAGAAACAACCAAGCCTATTGAGGGCAACCATAAGGCTAATGTGGCCGCGATATAATTTGTGTTTGACAACCCTGTTTGAGCCTGTTGGAGGAAACCTGGGTTTCAAACCAGGGACCCCAGTACTGCAAGGTAGAGGAGCTAGCAACTAAGCTGCTATAATTTCTCAAGCTTATTAATGTGAAGCTAATATTAATCAGGTTCATCTCCTCTTTTCCTTCCACCAGTTTGCCTACATCAACTCCATTATGTATTTTCAGCCTCTTAGAGGCCACTCATTGATGCCTATTCTGTACAAGACTTCCTGGACTGGTTGGAGTGCTCATTACAAGCCACAGGGGTCAGAGTTCTAGAATTTACAAACTCCTGCCTGAAATTCTTGCAAATAAATTCTCATAAAGTCATTACGGACTGAACCAAAGAGTCCCCTTTCATCCTCTCCCCAAACTAAGTGGTCTTCGTAATTAAGGTTGTATTGATATTGCCATAAAAGCAGAACTGATTGCTATCTAATGACATTCTCATAATATGCTTCTGCAATCAAACCAGAGTCGAGCTGTAAATTCTATTTGCAATTCATTTTCTCATTATCTTAATACACTTTTCCCCAGTTAATTATTATCAAAAGTTATGGCTATGAGTGAAAGTAAAAACAATCAAGAAAACAAAAATTATAATTAAGGAATCAGAGAATGGCTTTTTTTTCTTGTAGATAATAGAAGGATGAAGGAGGACATTCAGAGACTCCCACGTTCGGTGTATTTATGACATCTACTATATTCTCTTTGTTCTAAGTTCTTACTGTGAGCCTCGTGTACCAAGCTCCTGAATATAGAACTTTCTGCAGTTTCAGTCAACCAGTCAGCTTCTCCCTTTCCTGTTGGGTAGGGATAAAATAGAAACCTTATAAATAAATATTTATTAATAAGTATATCAACTTCCTTCCTCCCCTACCTTCCTTTATTCAGTCATTTATTTTCTCCCTCCCTGCCTTCCATTCATTACTTCATTTATCCCACCTATTACCAGGGCAGGTTGGAAAGTGGAAGCAAGAAGTTCCAAATCTAAGACTTTATTCGTTTCCTTCCTTCCTGAAGCCTCTTTCCCTTGTTGCCTGACTGGTCGCAGCTGTCTGACATCATCCTATACAATACAAGACAAGAAATCCTGCAATGTATATTGGACACCAAGGGAATGTCCTCATTCCAGATTGTTGGACAGTGGAGGGGAGCACTGGCTGCCAAATATAAGGTATGTATTTAAATACCTTTCTTTCTCCCTTCCTCCCTCTCTCCCTCCCTGCTTTGCATCCATTATTTTCATTCCTTCCTTTCTTCTTCCCTTCCGTACTTTCCGTCATGAAGCCTCTTCCCCCAGTTGCAGGTCTCCGATGTCATCCTTCACAATGCAGGATGCAATCCTCATTTTATGGGAGGACACCAAGGTCCTGTTCCCATTCCAGCGTGTTGGGCAGTAAAGTGGAGTGCTGGCTGCCAAGAAATAAGGTAAGTATATCAACTTCCTTCCTTTCAACCAACCAACCTTCCTTCCTCCCTTACTTAACTACTTCTTCCCTTCCACCCTGCCTTTCTTCCATCCATTACTTGCTTTCTCCCTCCGTTCATTCTCTCTTTCCTATTACTAGGGCAGGTTGGAAAATAGAAGTGAGAGGCCTTTTCTTTTTTTCTTCCTTTCTTCTTTCTTTCCTTCCTTCCTGGAGGCTCTTCCCCTTGCTGCCCTCTCTAATGTCATCTCATACAATGTAGCACACACAATCTTGTATTGTACAGGAGGACAGCAAGGACCTGTTTACATTCCAGAGTATCTTACAGTGGAGAAGAATGCTGGCTGCCAAGAAATACGGTAAGTATATCAACTTCCTTCCTTCCCTGCCTTTCTTTCCTTTCCTTTCATTTTCTTTCCTGCCTTCTGTTAATTCCTTCCTTTCCTTTCCTTCCCTTTCCTTTCCTTTCCTTTCCTTTCCTTTCCTGCCTTCCCTTCCTTTCCTTTTCTTTTCCTGCCTTTTTGTTAATTTCTTCCCTGCCTTCCCTTCCTTTCCTTTCCTGCCTTCTGTTAATTTCTTCCCTGCCTTCCCTTCCTTTCCTTTCCTCTCATCTTTCCTTTCCATTCTTTTCCTTTCCACTCGTCTTTCCTTTCCTTTCCTTTCCATTCATCTTTCCTTTCCTTTCCCCTCGTCTTTACTTTCCTTTCCACTCGTCTTTCCTTTCCTTTCCTTTCCATTCATCTTTCCTTTCCTTTCCAATCGTCTTTCCTTTCCTTTCCACTCATCTTTTCTTTCCTTTCCACTCGTCTTTCCTTTTCATTGCCTTTCCTTTCCACTCATCTTTCCTTTCCTTTCCACTCATCTTTCCTTTCCTTTCCATTCATCTTTCCTTTCCTTTCCACTCGTCTTTCCTTTTCATTGCCTTTCCTTTCCACTCGTCTTTCCTTTTCATTGCCTTTCCTTCCCACTCATCTTTCCTTTCCATTCATCTTTCCTTTCCTTTCCACTCGTCTTTCCTTTTCATTGCCTTTCCTTTCCACTCATCTTTCCTTTCCTTTCCACTCGTCTTTCCTTTCCTTTCCATGCGTCTTTCCTTTCCTTTCCACTCGTCTTTCCTTTTCATCTCCTTTCCTTTCCACTCGTCTTTCCTTTCCTTTCCTTTCTATTCCTTTCCTGCCTTCTGTTAATTTCTTCCCTGCCTTCCTTTCCTTTCCTGCATGTCCTGCATTATATGAGATGACATCAGAGAGTGGAAACCAATCGGGCAGTGAAGGGAACCGGCTTTGGGGGAGCATTTGCATGAAGATGATTAAGTCAACGGAAGTGAGGAATAAGGTAAGTATTCCACCTTATTCTTCATCCTCTAGCCAACCCATAGGGAGGGGCAATGAAACCAGTGATCACATCATCAGGGTAGATTGTGGCTGCTCGAGGATCATCTTTAACAACCCTTCTCTACTACATTGATCATTTTCTCCAGGACAACAGGTGCTCTTTAAAGATGGAGTTCCCGTAAAGCAGTGCGGATTACCTTTCCAACGCTGTGCTAGATGATTTATATCTGACATTGCGCTAGACCTTCTCTCATACCCCCTTCTCTCTCTCTTTCATATATTCCGCTGTTTTGATTATTAATTAAACCCTGCTTTGTGCTATCGAGCCACCTGTCATTGCTTAAGTAGCCACTTGACCTTTGGAAATGACCCCGGCTCACCTCTCGCTAGCACCCCGGCTTCGTCTCATCTCAATGTTTGCTCAAAGAGGCCGCAAAGCCAAGCTCCTTCTCTTATTATTAATGGATGCGCTAATCAACTGTATCATCATAATTTTATAGAGAGGAAGAAAAAAAAAACACATCAAAATTTTCCTCCTGTTGTGCAATATTTATAAGCACCTGATTGAGACGGAGAATGAATGATTCCGCGGTCGGCCTGCACAGAACCGCCATGAGATTGAGCAATCTCGCCGCTCTTGTTGTGAAAAAGAAGAACATGGTATTAAATGTGCATTAAAATTCCCCAGTACCCCTCTTCTCTCCCATCCTTCCATCATCCCTTCTCGCCCGTGCGCCAAAGCAGCTGTTTATTCGCCAATTAAAAGTGCTTCTTCCTGATAAATTAAAAGCATTTCTAATTAAATGTGATAATGAAGCCATCAATCTGTGTTACTGAGCTAGGACACGGATGTAATTAGTTATTGATACAGAAAGGGGCTGGTCATTGTTTTACAGACTAGGCTCAGACCCTAGAACGCAATCGGTTCACCGCTAGTTTAAAGCAAACCATTCTTAAAGCTGAACTCCAGCCTTGCACTGTCGTACTGAAACTGTTTGCTGTTATTTCGCCGCACACTGTGAGCTTCTCATAATGTGCATTAAAATTATTATTATTATTATTATACAGGATTTATACAGCGCCAACAGTTTGCGCAGCGCTTAACAAAATGATCCTGATCATTAGAGCTTACAATCTAGAAGGGAGGGTCAACTGATACAAAAGGTAATAGCTGTGGGGGATGAGCTGATGGAGAAGGTAAAACAATGTATTAGAAGCAGGATAGGCTTCTTTAACCACTTCCCTACCACCCATGGTCATATGACATCCGCAGGAACACTCTGTCCCTCCGGGTGGGCGTCATATGATGTCCTCGGCTTCCCGGCCGCTAGGGGGCCCGCGGCGTCACTTGGGAGCCGGTGCGCGTGCCCGGCGGCCGCGATGTCTGCCGGGCACCCGCAATTTCTTGTCACAGAGCAGGGACGTGGATCTGTGTGTGTGTAAACACACACATCCACATCCTGTCAGGGAGAGGAGACCGATCGTGTGTTCCTTGTATTTAGGAACACCGATCGGTCATCTCCCCTCATCAGTCCCCTCCCCCCACAGTTAGAATCACTTTCTAGGTAACACATTTAACCCCTTGATCGCCCCCTAGTGTTAACCCCTTCCCTGCCAGTGACATTTGTAAAGTAATCAGTGCATTTTTTTAGCACTGATCACTTTATAAATGTCAATGGTTCCAAAATAGTGTCAAAAGTGTCCAATGTGTCCACCGCAATGTCACAGTCACGATAAAAACCGCAGATCGCCGCCATTACTAGTAAAAAATATATAATAATAAATATTACATAAATCTATCCCCTATTTTGTAGACGATATAACTTTTGCTCAAACCAATCAATATACGTTTATTGCAAAAAAAAAAAAAAATTACAAAAATATGTAGAAGAATACATATTGGCCTAAACTAAGGAAAAAATATATATATTTTTTAATTATTTATTATAGCAAAAAGTAAAAAATATATATATTTTTTTTTTCAAAATTGTCACTCTTTTCTTGTTTATAGCGCGAAAAATAAAAACCGCAGAGGTGATCAAATACCATCAAAATAAATCTCTATTTGTGGGGAAAAAAATTATAAAAATTCCATATGGGTACAGTGTTGCATGACCGTGCAATTGTCATTCAAAATTTTACAGCGCTGAAAGCTGAAAATTGGCCTGTGCAGGAAGGGGGTGAAAATGCCCTGTATTGAAGTGGTTAAAAAGAAGGGTTTTCAGGGATCGTCTAAAGATGGATAGATTAGGGGACAGTCAGACAGATTTGGGTAACGAGTTCCATGGGATTGGAGAAGCTCTTGAGAAATCCTGGAGGCAAGCATGGGAGGAGGTGACAAGGGAGCTAGAGAGCAGGAGGTCTTGGGACCGGCTTGGTTGATATATTAAGACTAGGTTAGTGATGTAGCTGGGGGCAGAGTTATGGATGGCATTGTAAATTATTGTTAGTGCTTTGAATTTTATTCGTTGGGTGAGTGGAAGCCAGTGGAGGGATTGGCAGAGAGGGGTGGAGGACACTGAATGGTTGGTAAGGTGGATGAGTCTTGCAGCAACATTCATTATGGACTGTAGGGGGATAGCCTATGTAAAGGTAAATCAATGAGGAGTGAGTTGCAGTAGTCGAGGTGAGAGATAACCAGGGAGTGAATTAGAAGCTTGGTGGCGTCATTAGTTAAAAAGGGGCGTATTCTAGAGATGTTGCGGAGGCTAAGAGGGCATGATTTGGACAGGGATTGGATGTAGGCCTTAAAAGTTCAGAGTCTAAGATTACCCCTAGCACCTTGGCATGTGGGGACGGACTGATGCCTCGTACACACGACCGGTTTTCCCGGTAGGCAAACTGCCATGACAGTTTTTCGCCAGGAAAAACACCCGTGTGTATGCCCAATCGCAGTTTTCCCGGCAGGGGAAAAAAAAAAGAACTTGTTCTCTATTTTCCCGTCAGGCAAAAATCCTGCAGAGAACACCGGTCGTCTGTATCGTTTCCCGAGGGGGGGGGGGGGAAACGCGCATGCTCGTAAACAATTTGACGCATGCGCGGAAGCATAGAACGTCATTTTGTCGGCTCGTCGTAGTCTTTGACGTCACCGCGTTCTTGACATTCAAAAGTTCAGCGGTCTTTTGTGTGACTGTGTGTATGCAAGGCAGGCTTGACAGGAATCCCGTCAGGAAAAACGTATGCTGCGTACACACGACCGTTTTTAATGTCATTGAAAAATAAACGACGTTTTTCTCGATGTGATTCTTCTCAAGCCTGCCTTGCCTACACACGATCATGAAAAAAAATGCTCGAGCAAAGCGCAGTGACGTACGAAATGTACGGCGGCACTATAAAGGGGAAGTTTTATTCGGATGGCGCCAGCCTTTGGGATGCTTTTGCTGATCCTCATTTTAGTAAAGTTTAGTGAGAGACGATTTGCGCTTTTCAGCCTCGTGCTCTTCAGTCCGTTACAGCGTGACGAATGTGCTATCTCCATTACGAACGCTAGTTTTACCAGAACGAGCGCTCCCGTCTCATCACTTGCTTCTGAGCATGGGTGTTTTTTTCACGTCATTAAAGCCTACACATGGCCATTTTCATGACGAGAAAAACGACGACGTGAAAAACGACGAGAAAAATTGGAGCATGTTCCAAATTTTTAATGGCCGTTTTTCACGTTGTGAAAAATGCTCTGGAGCCCACACACAATCTTTTTAATGACCAAATTAAAAGATGGCATTTTTCTCATCATGAAAAACGGTCGTGTGTACGCGGCATTCGTTTTTTTTCCTGCCGGGAAAAATGGTCGTGTGTACAAGGCATGATAGATGTGCCATTGATCTTGACAGAGAAGTCAGGGGAAGGGACACAAGGCGGAGGAAATATTAAGAGCTCGGTTTTAGATTCAGTTTGAGGAAGTGGTGTGACATCCGGGCGGATATGTCTGTTAGTAAATCAGTGATGAGTGAGGAGACTGATGGGGTGAGCTGAGGGGCAGAAAGATAGATTTGGGTGTATAAATGGTAGCAGAAGACATGGGAGGCTATCAGCTGACCCAGGGAGAAGTCAGATGGAGCCCATCTCATTTCCTGGCTTCAAGGACCTCCAGCATTTCCCAGCCTGATGGTCCCGGTCCCTCTCATTCATTGAATTTCTGTTTTGTTTAACCACTTGACCTCTAGGAAGGTTTGCCCCCTTCATAATCACATAATCAGGCCATTTTTTGCGATACGGCATTGCGTTACTTTAATTGACAATTGCGCAGTCCTGCGACGTTATACCCAAATTAAATTTATGTCCTTTTTTCCCCCAAAATAGAGTTTTCTTTTGGTGGTATTTGAGCATTAATCTAATGCTCAAAACAATTCCAAGAAATAAAGAAAGAAAGCATCAATTTAAGGAAAAACAAAAAGTATTGTCATTTTGCAAGGTAATGAACTAAAAAAAAGTGTGTTATAGAAATATTAACTGTGCCTAATAATTTCTCCTGAAAATATGGCAGTGTGCCTAGGCTCCAGTACCTACAGGCTCATAACTGTATATCTGCAGTGTGAGATCATCAAAGGCACTGCAGCCTCTGACTGCTAGTTTCAAGAGATTTGGAGTGAAAGTTGATGATGTCAGTACTGTAAATACATCCCCACTCCGTGCACAAAAACATACAAATGTCTCTATAAATAAAAAAAATAAAAAAATAAAAAAAAATCAATAATTTAACCTAGAGCGAAAAATAGCTTTCAATAAATATACACACTCACTGCTCCTACATCAAAAATTACCCAAACAAATAAAATATAGATGATAAAAAAAAAAAACACAACCATGTAAATGAAAGTGCCTTTTACACTGCAACGCTGTGATGAAAAAAGACATCCAGTGTACGTGAGAAAACGAAATAGACCACAAAATGTCCATATTAACCATTTGACCTCCGCCAGGCCATTTTTTGCGATACGGCACTGTGTTACTTTAAATGACATTTGCGCAGTCATGTAACGCTGTACCCTAATAAATAATTACAAATAAACAAATATTTATGTAATTTTTTTTCCCCCTACAAATAGAGCTTTCTTTTGGTGGTCCCCACTTTGATCACCACTGTTTTTTTTTATTATTTGCGCTCTAACAAAAACAAAAGACAATTTTGAAGAAGAAAAAAATATATATTTTTTACTTTCTGCTATAAAACATATCCAATATAAATATTGTCAGAATAATTTCTTCAAAAATTTAGGCCAATATGTATTCTGCTACGTGTTTTTGGTAAAAAAAAAAATCCCAATAAGCGTATATTGATTGGTCTGCGCAAAAGTTATAGCGTCTACCAACTATGAGATATTTTTATTTATTTTTTTATATATTTTTTGTTTTACTAGTAATAGCGGCGATCAGCGCCTTATAGTGTGACTGCGATATTGCGGTGAACAATCAGACACTAACTGACAGTTTTGACACTTTTTTGGGAACCAGGGACACCAATACAGTGTTCAGTGCTAAAAATATTCACTGTCACTGTACTAATGACACTGGCAGGGAAGGAGATAAACATCAGGGGCGATCAAAGGGTTGTGTGCCTAGCTGGTGTTTTCTTACAGTGGGGGAGGTGCTTTTACTAGGGGAAGGCATGGATCCATGTTCCTGCTTTGCAGAGATACAGGATCCATGCCTCCCCTCCTGTCATGTAACTATGTAATTGAGTAGGGAGAGACCCTTGAGAGCCGAGGCTCCCGTGCACGTCGCTGGATCAAGATGGGGATCAGGTAAGTATTAGGGGGCACTGCTGCACATAAAAGGTTTTTTACCTTTTTGCTCAGAATGCATGAAGGTAAAAAAACTTGAGCCTTTAATACCACTTTACCACTTGCCGACCACCTTCCGCATATATACTGTGGCAAGGCGGCTCGGCTGCGCAAACCGACGTACATGTTTTTTTAGGTGACTCTGCCTCCTCATTGGCTGAGACAGCAGTGGGGCGCCATTGGTTCCCACTGATGTCAATAAAAATCAGTGAGCCAATTAGGAGAGAGAGTGGCGGGGCCAAGCTGTGGCTTTGTGTCTGAATGGACAAACAGAGCAGCAGATCGGTTCAGGTGCTCCCATAGCAATCTGCTTGCTTTGGGGGCACTCAGCAGGAGGGAGGGGCCAGGAGTTCTGGTGGGGGACCCGAGAAGAGGAGAATCTGGGCTGCTCTGTGCAAATCCACTGCAACAGAGCAGGTAAGTATGACAGGTGTGGAGCCAGTAGTAAGGATTGCAATGTCATGGGCAGTGAAGTCGGGCAGCTGCATCCAGGAGGGCTGGCAGGACCTGAAGAGGACTGACTGGGAGCAGTAGTCCACCAGAAGGACAGCTAGCACTAACAAGACTTTACATCTTTTCTGCTACACTATAGGGGCCCGTGGTCCCTGCCTGCAAAGGGCGAATTACTTAGGCCTGGCTGAGCCAGTGTCAGGTCTAACCACCATGTGCTAGCTGCTCTGGGAACCACTAAATAGAAAGCGACATTCAGGAGGAATGGAACGAGTCACTAGATAGGAAGTGAAGAGTTGTGCTGGAGGAGTCTGGAGAAGTTTACAAAGAGTGTATATAGTTGTCCCTAGCAACTTTGCTATTATTTCTCTGGGCATCCCATATTTCCCATACCCCATCCAAGTTGAATTCTCTCAATAAAACAACAAAAACAAAGCCAACGGACTGTTCGTTGTCTTGGACTGTCTGGGAATTGAATGCCGGGCCGGGCAGGGTAACAGGTGGGCCACATCACTTAGCAGCCCCTACAGGGGTACCGCTATACAGTTGTGCTCATAAGTTTACATACCCTGGCAGAATTTATGATTTCTTGGTAATTTTTCAGAGAATATGAATGATAACACAAAAACTTTTTTTTCACTCATGGTTAGTGTTTGGCTGAAGCCATTTATTATCAATCAACTGTGTTTACTCTTTTTAAATCATAATGGCAACAAAAACTACCCAAACTACCCTGATCAAATGTTTACATACCCTGGTGATTTTGGCCTGATAACATGCACACAAGCTGACACAAAGGGGTTTGAATGGCTATTAAAGGTAACCATCCTCACCTGTGATCTGTTTGCTTGTAATTAGTGTGTGTGTATAAAAGGTCAATGAGTTTCTGGACTCCTGACAGACCCTTGCATCTTTCATCCAGTGCTGAACTGACATTTCTGGATTCTGAGTCGTGGGGAAAGCAAAAGAATTGTCAAAAGATCAGCGGGAAAAGGTAGTTGAACTTTATAAAACAGGAAAGGGATATAAAAAGATATCCAAGGACTTGAGAATGCCAATCAGCAGTGTTCAAACTCTAATCAAGAAGTGGAAAATGAGGGGTTCTGTGGTAATCAAACCACGGTCAGGTAGACCAACTAAATTTTCAGCCACAACAGCCAGTAAAATGACTCGGGATGCAAAGAAAAACCCACAAATAACTTCAGGTGAAATACAGGACTCCCTGAAAACATGTGGTGTGGTTTTTTCAAGATGCACAATAAGGAGGCACTTGAAGAAAGATGGGCTGCATGGTCGAGTCACCAGAAGAAAGCCATTACTACACAAATGCCACAAATTATCCCGCTTACAACACGCCAAACAGCACAGAGACAAGCCTCAAACCTTCTGCCACAAAGTCATTTTTAGTGATGAGACCAAAATTTAGCTTTTTGGCCACAACCATAAACGCTACATTTGGAGAGGAGACAACAAGGCCTATGATAAAATTTACACAATTCCTACTGTAAAACACGGAGGTGAATCGCTGATGTTTTGGGGATGTGTGAGCTACAAAGGCACAGGAAATTTGGTCAAAATTTTTGTTAAGATGAGTGCAGTATAATATCGAAAAACACTGGAGGAACATTTGTATTCATCAGCCAGGAAGCTGCGCATGGGACGTACTTGGACATTCCAACATGACAATGATCCAAAACACAAGACCAAGTCCACCTGTCATTGGCTACAGCAGAATAAAGTGAAGGTTCTGGAGTGGCCATCTCAGTCTCCTGACCTCCATATCATTGAGCCCCTCTGGGGAGATCTTAAACGTGCAGTTCATGCGAGACGGCCCAAGAATTTCCATGAATTGGAAGCTTTTTGCCAAGAGGAATGGGCAGCTTTACCATCTGAGAAGATAAAGAGCCTCATCCACAAATACCACAAAAGACTTCAAGCTGTCATTGATGTTAAAGGGGGCAATACACGGTATTAAGAACTGGGGTATGTAAACTTTTGATCAGGGTCATTTGGGTAGTTTCTGTTGTTATTATGATTTAAAAAGAGTAAACACAGTTGATTGATAATAAATGGCTTCAGCCAAACACTATCCATAAGTGAAAGAAAAGTTTTTGTGTTATCATTCATATTCTCTGAAAAACGGCCAAGAAATCATAAATTCTGCCAGGGTATGTAAACTTATGAGCACAACTGTATACGCATGCATGGAAAATAATGGAAAAAATATTTATATTTAAAAAACAATATTATTATAATATATGACATCAGATAAATGCTGTACAAAGCACCGTAGAATGCATATTTAAATCATACAATTGCTTCCCTTTCAAGTAATTCCGACTATTCATTTTAGCAGAACACTCAAAATTTTTTGCATTTTTCTGATCTCTGTAGATCCAAACTAGCAGAAAAAAATAAAAAAAAGAGGCTAAATCTAAATGCCAAGGATTCAGTACATTCGACTCTGCCTCAGTCTGCAATGTACTCATTTAAATGTGTTTCTTTTCATCCCCCCAACACCCACAGTATGTAACATCTTTTGGAAAATTCTCAGTAATAATTCACATTGAAGTCCTTTCCATATACAATTTGGGTTGTGAGAAGCATGGCGAGAGGCAGGGAACAAAGATTGCGGACTCAGTAACTCTGGGAGACTTTTTTTTTTGTGTGTTCATAATCTTTTGCAATCCCGTAGAGTTTGTGAAAGAAGTCAGCATATTTGAGATAATGTTTTCACGCTTGAATTGAATAGTTTGAACAAAAGTAGTCTTTTTTTTTCCCTGTTAATATATGTCCTGAGGAAATATGTTCTGTACGTGCGTGGCATAATTTATATACAGCAAAACAATCCCTGTGATGAAATTGGGGTCAGGTGTTCCTTGGACACAGTCTGATTAGAAAGGTTTGGAATCGAAAAGAAACACAAACAGAAATCATTTTTATTTTCTAGGTTATTATAATGGCCTTTGTCTAGCTTTTTCTTGTTATGTGCATCAAGTCATCCATTGGTTCAACATATCTATTTATTAACCACTTGACCTTCGGAAGGTTTACCCCCCTTCATGACCAGGCCATTTTTTGCGATACGGTACTGCGTTACTTTAACTGACAATTGCGCGGTTATGCAACGCTGTACATACCGTATGTACTCGAGTATAAGCCGACCCGAATATAAGCCGAGGCACCTAATCTTACCACAAAAAACTGGGAAAACTTATTGACTAAGCCTATGGTGTCCATCTGCATGCCTCACTGTGCCTCACTGTGTCCATGCCTCACTGTGTCCATGCCTCACTGTGTCCATTTCTCACTGTGTCCATGCCTCACTATGTCCATGCCTCACTGTGTCCATGTCTCACTGTGTCCATGCCTCACTGTGTCCATGTCTCACTGTGTCTATGCCTCACTGTGTCCATGTCTCACTGTGTCCATGCCTCACTGTGTCCATGCCTCACTGTGTCCATGCCTCACTGTGTCCATTTCTCACTGTGTCCATGCCTCACTATGTCCATGCCTCACTGTGTCCATGTCTCACTGTGTCCATGCCTCACTGTGTCCATGTCTCACTGTGTCTATGTCTCACTGTGTCCATGTCTCACTGTGTCCATGTCTCACTGTGTCCATGCCTCACTGTGTCCATGCCTCACTGTGCCCATGTCTCACTGTGTCCATGTCTCACTGTGTCCATGTCTCACTGTGTCCATGTCTCACTGTGTCCATGTCTCACTGTGTCCATGTCTCACTGTGTCCATGCCTCACTGTGTCCATGTCTCACTGTGTCCATGTCTCACTGTGTCCATGCCTCACTGTGTCCATGTCTCACTGTGTCCATGTCTCACTGTGTCCATGCCTCACTGTGTCCATGTCTCACTGTGTCCATGCCTCACTGTGTCCATGCCTCACTGTGTCCATGCCTCACTGTGTCCATGCCTCACTGTGTCCATGTCTCACTGTGTCCATGCCTCACTGTGTCCATGCCTCACTGTGTCCATGCCTCACTGTGTCTATGCCTCACTGTGTCCATGCCTCACTGTGTCCATGTCTCACTGTGTCCATGCCTCACTGTGTCCATGTCTCACTGTGTCCATGCCTCACTGTGTCCATGCCTCACTGTGTCCATGTCTCACTGTGTCCATGTCTCACTGTGTCCATGCCTCACTGTGTCCATGCCTCACTGTGTCCATGTCTTACTGTGTCCATGCCTCACTGTGTCTATGCCTCACTGTGTCCATGCCTCACTGTGTCTATGCCTCACTGTGTCCATGCCTCACTGTGTCCATGCCTCACTGTGTCCATGCCTCACTGTGTCCATGCCTCACTGTGTCCATGCCTCACTGTGTCCATGTCTCACTGTGTCCATGCCTCACTGTGTCCATGTCTCACTGTGTCCATGCCTCACTGTGTCCATGTCTCACTGTGTCCATGCCTCACTGTGCCTCACTGTGTCCATGCCTCACTGTGTCCATGTCTCACTGTGTCCATGCCTCACTGTGTCCATGCCTCACTGTGTTCATGCCTCACTGTGTCCATGCCTCACTGTGTCCATGTCTCACTGTGTCCATGCCTCACTGTGTCCATGCCTCACTGTGTCCATGCCTCACTGTGTCCATGCCTCACTGTGCCCATGCCTCACTGTGTCGATGCCTCACTGTGTCCATGCCTCACTGTGCCCATGCCTCACTGTGCCCATACCTCACTGTGTCCATGACTAGACTGACGTTTAACATAAGAGTCTATGGAAGGGGTGCCCGGCTTTGAAAAATCTATGCTCCCCGGCCGTAGGTTCCCCTAGACAAAAAACTTTGCACACTTATAGAGGAGAAATGAGGCTACATGTGTGCCAAGTTTCGGGTCCAGGGAACCTACAACCTGCCAGAACTGGGTCCCCAAATTCACCGGAGAAATGACCGTTTAACATGGGAGTCTATGGAAGGGGTGCCCAGCTTTGAAAAATCGGTGCTCCCCGGCCGTAGGTCCCCCAGACAAAAACTTTGCACACTTGTAGAGGAAGAGTTGGGCTACATGTGTGCCAAGTATGGGGTCCAGGGGACCTACGGCCGGCCGGTACCGGGTCCCCAAAGTCCAGGAGATAAGGCACAAAAAGGTGACTCGAGTATAAGCCGAGGGGGGCATTTTCAGCACAAAAAAATGTGCTGAAAAACTCGGCTTATACTCGAGTATATACGGTAAATGAAATTTATGTCCTTTTTTCTCCACAAATAGACCTTTCTTTTGGTGGTATTTGATCGCCACTGCGTTTTTTTTGTTTAAACACTTGCTGACCAGCTCACGCAGATATACTGTGGCAGGTTGGCAGCACTGCGCGAATCGCTGTACCTGTACGGCAACTGGCGCAGGCACAGTTACGGACGGGTGCGGGCTGCTGCCGGTGCGCTCTCGCTCCAGCTGTATGCTGCAGGAGCATGCCGGTGGGTTGGGCGGACTCGATGTCCACTGGCAACCCGCGATTGCCTAGTACAGAGACGGAACGAGGATCTGCCAGTGTAAACAAGGCGCTTCCCCATTCTGACAGGAGACATGACAGAGACCTACTTTTCCCAGTGATTGGGAACAGTGATCTCTGTCAAGTCCCTGGTAGCCCATCCCCCCTACAGTTAGAACACACCCAGAGAACATACTTAACCCCTTGATCGCCCCCTAGTGCTAATCCTGTTCCCTGCCAGTGTAATTTTTACATTGATCACTGCGTCAGATTTGACTGCCGCAATGTCGCAGTCCTGCTGAAAATCACAGATTGACACTATTACCAGTAAAAACAATAAAAAACTTAAAAAGTCCATAAATCTATCCCATAGTTTGTAGACACCATAAGTTTTAAAGTGGAGCTCCACCCTAAATAGCAACTTTTGCTATTTGGAACCCTCACCCCCTCCGGTGTCACAATTGACACCTTTCAGGGGGGAGGGGGGTGAAGATACCTGTCTAAGACAGGTATTTTCACCCACATCCGGGAGTCCTGTCTCCGGGAATCTGCGGGAGTTACGTCACTTCCCGCAGACTTCCCTTGGTGTTCTGTGAGACACTCGGCTCCCAGAACACAGGAGCACCAATCAGAACGGCGCAGCGCGACTCGCGCATGCGCCGTAGGGAACCGGGCATGAAGCCGCAGGGCTTCACTTCCTGGTTCCCTCAGCGAGGATGGCGGAGGGAGCAGCAGAGCGACGAGCGGTCGCTCGTCCTCTGCTGCGGACGTCGCTGGACTCCAGGACAGGTAAGTGTCCAAATATTAAAAGCCAGCAGCTGCTGTAGCTGTAGCTGCTGGCTTTAAATTTTTTTTTTCCGGTGGAGCAACCCCTTTAAGCAAACCAATGAATATATGCTTGCGATTTTTTTTATCAAAAATATGTAGAAGAATATATATCTGCCAAAACTGATGAATAAATGTTTTTTTTTATATATATTTTTTTGGGATATATATTATAGCAAAAAGTAAAACAATATTATTTTTTTCAAAATTGTCGCTCTTCTTTTTGTTTATAGCGCAAAAAATAAAAACCACAGAGGTGATCAAATACCACCAAAAGAAAGCTCTATTTGTGGGAAAATTTTTTGTTTGGGTGCAACGTCGCACGACTGCGCAATTGTCAGTTAAAACAATCCAGTGCCGCATCGCAAAAAAATGGCCTGATCATTAAGGGGGCAAATCCTACCGGGGCTGAAGTGGTAAATTTTTTATAATATACTTCAATATTTTTATTAAAAAAGATCTGACAGTAACAAATATACCATTTAAAGTGGTTGTAAACCTTTTTTTTGGACTTCTACCTATAGGTAATCCTAGAATAAGGCTTACCTATAGGTAGTGGAAATATCTCCTAAACGTGCGCCGTTTAGAAGATATTTCACTTGTAGTCCGCCGAAAATGTTAACGGCGCATGCGCAAGGAAGAAACAAAACTAAGTGAGTTTCTTCCCTAGCCTGTGCCGTTAATGGCGGCTCCCGTGCGCATGCGCGTGAGTGACGTCACGCGGCTCCAGCGAATCACAGAGCCAGAGTCTGCGGTACGGAAGGAAGAGGGGCCAGAAGATGGACGCTGCCTACACAGGGGACATCGCTAGATTCTTTTGCAGGTAGGTGTCACATAATGGGCTAGTATGCGATGCATACTAGCCCATTAAGCTTTTCATTTGCAGAAAGCAAAAGAGGAAGTAAAACCCATCAGGGTTTACTTCCTCTTTAAACGATAGCCCGTTCTCGGGTTGTCATTATAGCATAGACATAATTCAATAAAGTAAAAACAAACAAAGATAATATAGACCAGGGGTCTGCAAACTGGGGCCCTTTGCTTGCCTTTATCCGGCCCTTGGGGCACGAATCCTCCCACTGATACGAGACACTATTCTGCCATCCAACACCAACAATGGAGCACCATTTCTCCCACTGACACTAATAATAGGGCACTATTCCTCCTTATGATACCAACGATGGGGCACTATTGCTCTAAACTAATACCAAATGTCTACTGATGCCAGAAAAATTTCCACTCCCGCTGGCCACGATCTGACCCCCCTGAAGTCTGAAGGACAGTAAACCGGCCCTTTGTTTAGAAAGTTTGGAGACCCCTGATATAATATAGAGTAGACCATCGTCAAATAAACAAAAGCATTAGCAATGTTCTCAGGTGAGTATTCTGAGATTAAAAAAAGAATATTAATCATTATCAGACGGTAGGAAACATGGACCTGATCCACAAGGAACCAGGAACATAACAATTCTAAGCAGTAACTTGGATTTCAACCAAGTATTAAGAGGTACAGGAATAAATGAATAGTATGGGGAAATAAGGAGGGGAGGGAAGTAGTGGATAGGGAATAACGGGAGAACTCTTGTACCTATCCCTGAGAATACCATCAAAAACAGAACCATATTAGGCCCTAAAGACAACTTGGTATAAACAAGATTAAGCAACAGAAAAAAGAGAAGGAAAATCAGAACGAAGATAGAAAAAGAAAGAGGAGAGGAGGGTCAGCCCAGGGCTCATTAGGGAACTGAGATATATCGGATCCACAGATCCCATATTTATCAAACTTTTTAGTGTTTTTATGAAATATTTGAATCAGTTTATCATTGACTATAAGCGAGTTAAATTTGATCTTTACATAATCAAGAGGAATTAGCTACTGTTTCCAATGTCTAGCAATAGTAGGGTCGCGCGCACAACACCGCCGGCGCGCTCGCGACCTGTTCCGAAGCTCCATGACTGCACCCGCGGGACCCGCGGACCTGATCGCCGCCGGTGTCCCGCGATCGGGTCACAGAGCTGAAGAACAGGGAGAGGTAAGTGTAAACAAACCTTTCCCTGTTCTTCCTAGTGGCATGTCAGTGATCGTCTGTTCCCTGTCATAGGGAACGACGATCAGTGACATCACACGCCAAGACACGCCCCCCTACAGTAAGAATCACACATTAGGTCTCACTTAACCCCTACAGCGCCACCTAGAGGTTAAACCCTTCACTGGCTGTGTCATTTTCACAGTAATAAGTGCATAGATTGGAAGAAGTCCTATGTGACGAAACTAGTCTGGGAGAAGCTACACGGCGCTCTTTTATAGTGTGTGGCGTTCGGTTTTTTCGACCGCTCATCGAATCTACAGTCCGGTGTTTGGACGGAAGTTCACGGTGTTTTCGATTGGAGTGGAGAGACGGGCATATATGAAGGAGGGTGAGACACAAATGATTAATTGGTCCGCCGAGACCGCAATACATCGCGGCTACCTGTCGCCTGTCTGGCGTTTTGAAGTGATTTTGCTGAAGTGCCTAACTTTGATTTGCTAGATGTGAGTGAAACTATTGAAGGTTACCTGTGCTGTGTTTAATAAAAGTTTTTACTAACTTCACTATTGGAGACCTTTTTGCTTTTTCATGTGGGAAAACTTGACTGACCTAGCAACAGCGTTTGGATCTATCTTTTATACCCTGAGGGGTGTTTAAGCTGTGAAGCCGAGCATGAGAGTGCGAGGCAAATCCTATTGGTGAGTGCAAGTCCTTAGGGAGTGGAGTCACTAATCACGCTGGTGTGGTGAAGGTTTATTCAAGAGAACACAGGAACATTTTTATGCAAATTTTAGTTGAAGTCACTATTATTGGAACACTTATCTCACTGATGGACTTTCTTTAAATGTTTTTTCACAACTGGTTTGAAAACAATATTTGAACGCTATGGACACTTATTAATTCATTGTATGTGCACATATATATTTTTAGAGTATATGTTTTGCAGTTTTTCACATATATGTATTTCTTCACGGGACATATATATATATTTTCTATAGTATTTAGATTTGTGGTGTGATACACAGAAGCTCTACTATTTTTGTTTATTCAAAATACTTTTATTATTATATGTTTTTTGTAAAGTAGCAGCTAGTAAGGTTTTTTTGGTCTGCATTCAGCAGACCTGCTCCCGAAGCGCAGTGGAGTGTATAAGGGAAGAAGAGGGCAGTTGATTTCTTTTTATACACTATTTTAGTATATCACTGATCGCTGTAAAAATGACAATGGTCCCAAAAATGTGTCAAAAGTGTCCGATGTGTCTGCCATAATGTCGCAGTCATGATAAAAATCACTGATCACCGCCATTACTAGTAAAAAAAAAAAAGATTAATAAAAATGCCATAAAACTATCCCCTATTTTGTAGACGCTATAACTTTTGCGCAAACCAATCAATAAACGCTTTTTGCGATTTTTTTTTACCAAAAATATGTAGAAGAATACGTATCGGCCAAAACTGAGGAAAAAAAATGTTTTTTTATATATTTTTGGGGGATATTTATTATAGCAAAAAGTTAAAAATATGTATTTTTTTCAAAACTGTCGCTCTATTTTTGTTTATAGCGCAAAAAATAAAAACCGCAGAGGTGATCAAATACCACGAAAAGAAAGCTCAATTTGTGGGAAAACAAGGACGTAAATTTTGTTTGGGAGCCACGTTGCACTTGTCAGTTAAAGCAACGCAGTGCCAAATAGCAAAAAGGGGCCTGGCCCGGGGCTTAAGTGGATATATACGTGATCAATTTTACTGACCTCCTGGGAACCTCCTTAGGTAGCTTGTGGAAGAGGGCTGCCTCTTGGAATGTATGGATTACATGCCACTGGAGGGCTTCGAGAAGCACCCAAGAGGCCTATGATAACTCTGGAGGAGCTGCAGAGATTCACAGCTCAGTTGGAAGAATTTGTCCGCAGGACAACTATTAGTCGTGCTCTCCACAAATCTGCCCTTTATGGAAGAGTGACAAGAAAAAGCCATTGTTGAAAAAAAGCCAGAAGAAGTCCCATTTGCAGTTTGGGAGAAGCCATGTGTGGGACACAGCAAACATGTGGAAGAAGGTGCTCTGGTGAGATGAGACCAAAATTTTACTTTTTGGCATAAAAGCAAAACGCTATGTGTGGTGGAAAACTAACACTGCTCATCACCCTGAACACACCATCCCCACCGTGAAACATGGTGGTGGCAGCATCTTTTTGTGGAGATGTTTTTCTTCAGCAGGTACAGGGAAGCTGGTCAGAGTTGATGGGAAGATGGATAGAGACAAATACAGCGCGATCTTAGAAGAAAACCTGTTAAGCCGTGCACACACGATAGGTTTTAACGATGAAAACAGTCCGATGGATTTTTTTCATCGGACAAACCGATCGTGTGTGGGCCCCATCGGTCTTTTTTCAATTAGTGTTTAAAAATAGAACATGTTTTAAATTTATCAGATGGTTAAAAAACCGATAGCAAATTACTATCGTCTGTGGGAACTCCATCGGATAAAAAACCCAAGCATGCTCAGAATCAAGTCGACGCATGCTCAGAAGCATTGAACTTCATTTTTCTCGGCTCATAGGAGTGTTTTACATCACCGCGTTCGGAACGGACGTTTTTTTGACTGATGGTGTGTAGGCAAGACTGATGGAAGTCAGCTTCATCGGTTTTCCGATGGAAAAATCCACTGGTTTAAAAACCATAGGAAATCTGATCGTGTGTACAGGTCTTTAGAGTCTGTAAAAGACTTGAGACTGGGGCGGAGGTTCACCTTCCAGCAGGACAATGACCCTAAGCATACAGCCAGAGCTACAATGGAATGGTTTAGATCAAAGCATATCCATGTGTTAGAATTGCCCAGTCACAGTCCAGACCTAAATCCAATTGAGAATCTGTGGCAAGACTTGAAAATTGCTGTTCACAGACGCTCTCCATCCAATCTGACAGAGCTTGAGATATTTTACAAAGAAGAATGGGCAAAAATGTCCCTCTCTAGATGTACAAAGCTGGTAGAGACATCCCCCAAAAAAACTTGCAATTGTAATTGCAGCGAAAGGGGGTTCTACAAAGTATTGACTCTGGGGGGCTGAATACAAATGTACCCCCCATACTTTTCACATATTTATTTGTAAAAAAAAATTGAAAACCATTTATCAGTTTCCTTCCACTTCTTAATTATGTGCCACTTTGTGTTGGTCTATCACATAAAATCCTAATAAAATACATTTACGTTTTTGGTTGTAACATGACAAAATGTGGAACATTTCAAGGGTTATTAATACTTTTTCAAGGCACTGTATGCTTGAAGGGAGCCTACTCCTCCTTATGCCCTGTACACACGATCGGTTTGACCGATGAAAACAGTCCGATGGACTTTTCTCATCGGACAAACCGATCGTGTATGGGCCCCATCGGTATTTTTTCCATCGGTGAGAAAAAATAGAACATGTTTTAAATTTATCCGATGGGAAAAAAATTATAGCAAATTCCGAACGTCTGTGTGGAACTCCATCGGAGAAAAAACCCACGTATGCTCAGAATCAAGTCGACGCATGCTCAGAAGCATTGAACTTCATTTTTCTCGGCTCGTCGGAGTGTTTTACATCACGGCGTTTGGGACGGTCGGATTTTTGACTGATGGTGTGTATGCATGACTGATGGAAGTCAGCTTTCTCGGAATTCCGATGGAAAAATCCATCGGATTTGAATACATAGGAAATCCGATCGTGTGTACAGGGCTTTACAGGTACAGGGGCGCACTGGAAATCCAGCAAAAGCACAATGACAGCTGAAGGTATCCAGATGGTCCCTGCATCATCATTAAAACCTCTTGAGACCCTAAAATAAAAATACTAGGGCTGTTACTGATTAAAATTTTCGTGTTCGATTAATCGATTTTTTTTAAATCGATTAATCGACTAATTTCGATTAATTATAACGCACATACAGATCCAACTACTTTTAGCTGATCTCCTTGCAGGCCGATTCCCAGTGCAGCTCCCAACCACTGGAAAAATGGATAGCAGGATACAAAAAACACACAAAGGCAGCGCTCGATGGGAATAGCATTAAAACTTTTATAGTCTTCAAGTAGATAACAAAATAAATATTGCACTGAAGATAAAATCAATGTAGCTACATAAACTGTAAAAATGGTGCGAGTAATTCCAAACGGTAGCAAAAGCAGTCATAAAAACATGTAGCTAAGTATGATACTGGTATAAAAATGTGTACAACGATACCACTGCTGAATCCAGATGAGGAGGGGCTAACATCAGTCTGTCGGCATGTAGATGTCCCGTGAAGGGAACTATCACAACTCCCAGTGGATGGCTGTAGAATTCCAGGTTGATAGAGGGAAGTGATAGAGGGAAGTGTAACAGCCCTTGCGTGTGGCAGATAGTAAGGTCCCGCCGGCATGCAGATATGAAGGCACAGCAAAGGAGCCCTTCAGACGGACACGGCAAGCCCCGCCGGTGTCCGTGACATCATCGGATCTCCCTGAAGACCCGGAAGCTGGGGGAGAGGTGAGTACTGATCAAAAGAATTTTAATCGATCAAAACAATGAATGGATTAATCAAGGAATTAATAGTTAATTTCCACAGCCCTAGTAAATACCAAGGATGAAAACCACCCACCAAGAAAAAAACTAACCTAGAAGGTGAGTAAGAGTAGACTGTATAATTTGATATATCTATCAACTATGAATGATCTAAAAAAGATCAGAGTGAGAAAAATAAAATACCCCCTTTAGGAGCCATAGAAGTTCCTGTACTGAAGGTTATACATGGGTTCTCAGTGACAGAGAGAAAATCTCTAATCAAAAGAAGTTCTACACAAAGTTAAGTTGGATGAAAATCCTTGTAAATACTTGTTGGCATCCCGACAAAATAGAAAACGACATTGCGAGAGATAAGCTTAATTTATTTTCCTTTATCTATTTATTCAATGTTACTACTGTATCAAAGAGCCTGTTCGGATATTGTGAGACGATCAGTTTTCAGCCAAACCTTGTTAAGGTAGCAGGTGCTCCTAACTCACCTATTTCCTGCCAGCAGCAGAGCAAATGTGGGATTTACACACACAATCAGACACCTGCTACCCCTCAGAGGCGTAAAATGATGTAGAGAAACAATCCAATGGCTTCCCAGTGTTCTATCACTATTTGCCTTATTTATAATATGTGTCTGAGGATATGTATGTTGTTCTGGGAAGAAATTCAATTTAAACCATCCTAGAGTGCAATGCAATCATTTAAAGAAGCTCTTCAGCTCATTTTCTGAAGCTCCTTTCTGTGACCTTCAAAGAGATGCAATGTAAGATTCTATAGAAGAACACGTTGGTTTTCTGGAACAAATTCCACCCAGATCAAGCGGATTAGCAGGTACTCAGAGATATGGAAGTATTGCCTTATGTGCTTTTCGGATGGAAAGTTTAGTACTTGCATCATTTTGACTTTTTTTAGTCCACTTCTACTAATGAATGAAGCCCCCACATCTAAGTGTGTGGTCTTTCTGGTGATTTTGGGCCAGAAAAGTAGTTACCAATGTAGCACCCTGATGTTTAGGCAGGGTTGCTCCTAAATTTACCTGCCAGGTGTAGTTACCTTGGCTCATTGTTAGGGATCAATTGAGTTCACCCTAAGTATGGGATTGCTGCACTTCTCTCTTCTGTCGCTAGGTGGCTGGTGACATTAAAGGGGTTGTAAAGGATAATTTATTTTAATTTTTTTAATAACAAACATGTTATACTTACCTCCACTGTGCAGTTCGTTTTGCACAGAGTGGCCCCCGAACCTGGTCTTCTGAGGTCCCTCGGCGGCTGTCTCCTCCTCCTCCTCGCAAGACATTATCCCATTTATGCAAGCTCTCTCGCATGGGGGTTACTGCTTGCGGGCGCGCTCCCGTGATACAGCCGGTGGCTATAGCCGCTCACTGTATCACTCTGCCCCGCCCCCCGGCGCGCCGCATCATTGTATGTGATTGACAGCAGCGCGAGCCAATGACTGCGCTGCAATCAATTATCCAATGAATGAGCTGAGAAGCCGGCCGAGAAGCCTGCGCGTTCACGGCGCGGGACTTTCGAGGGGTCAGGTAAGTAAATGGGGGGACTGGGGGGCCGTCATTGCCAGTTTTTTTTTCACCTTAATGCATAGGATGCGTTAAGGTGAAAAAAAAACGAACCTTTACAACCCCTTTAAATAAGACAAGGGCAAAGCAAGGACAGATTAGGAGTATATGAGGTATCTCAGCCAATGGGCAGGGGTTATCCTAAATTCCTTGGCCTGCTGGAAGAACCTATATATTTGGGTGGAGTCAGGTGATTTAGGTTCTGTGCCACGGCTGTCTGGGTGGATGTGTGTTATACTGCTCAGGCTGCTAGGCCGGAGTTTGGGCCTATCCCAGGCATATCTGGCTGCTAGGCTGTCTGAGGGCCTATCCAGAAGCAAGAGAGCAGAGCAGGGTTGGGATTGCGGCTTGCAGTCCAACCAGAAGTGATGGTTCTGCCGGCTGGAGAACCTGTCGTGGTCAGAGGTAGAGGGGAAGCTGTCGCCATTAAGGGACCATCCACCTTATTACCAGGGACCACAGTGAGTAGCTGAAACAAGTACCGGAGCAGTATTCTCACCAACCGGGGACGGTGAAGAATTGGGAAATTTCAGCACAACTGGGCACAGATGAAACATCAGACTGATGCTGCATCCACCTAGGTAAGTATGATTCAACCAATAAAAAAAATCATATACATCTCTTTTAAAGTTTAGTTTTCAATTTTGCCTGGGGCAAGGACAAAATTACACCAAAACTGTTCAAACCAGTGATTTATTATAATGTATTAATCTGTTCAACAGCTGTGTTTCAGCATGGCCAGCATCTGATTTCCAGGGTCATGAATAGCTGTGTTTTTAGGATCACCAATAGCTGTGCTCCAGCATCAATGGCAGCTGTGTTCCATCATCACCAACTGTTTTGTTCCAGGATTACCAACAACTTTATGCCAGGATCACCAAATTATAGTGAAATAGGTTGGGGTAGAAAAGTACGGTACTGCAATGCCTGGATAAAATACTTGAACTGTTTAGTAGATAGGCTAAGCTCCTTGTAGACATTTCAAGTTCAATTTTCATTTTTTTTAGGATCACAAACAATTGGGTTTCAGGATCACCAGCAGCTGAGTTCCAGCATCTCTATCAGCTGTGTTCCAGGATCACTTATATCTGTGTTCCAGCATCTCTATCAGCTGTGTTCCAGGATCACTTATATCTGTGGTCCAGCATCTCTATCAGCTGTGTTCCAGGATCACTAGCAGCCATCTGTGTTCCAGAGTCACCAGCAGCTGTGTTTTAGCATCACCAGCATCAGTGTTCAGCAAGGTGCTGGTTCTGGTCAGCTCGGTAGATTGTTTTAAATATGGCCTGGATTCTTTCCTAAATGCAAAAAAAATATATCTGGATACTAATATTAATAGATATTAGCTCCAAGGGTAGTTGCTCCAGGGCATATCCAATTGCCTCCTGGCCTGGGGAATCAGGAAGGAAATTTTTCCCCCAAGTAGGAACAAATTAGATCATGTTTTTGGTTTGTAACTATATAGTAATCTATGTGCAGGACCCTTTCTTAAAATATATTTTCCTCCTGATCTCATGGTTGAGAAGTGCTTTGATTTTGCTTTCTTGGGAAGCCCCATCGTCTGGCAGGTTTGCAGGCATCCATGACAATATATTATTCCCTTAGTTGAAGAATGCCTTGAACCAAGTATATACATCCAAAAGCATAATTTCCATACCTCAAGCTTTATCCAGATTCTGCCTATGCTGATGATAAAAAGTCTGTATCGTCGCATCAGCAAAGTTAAATTGTCATGCTTCTGAGTCAAAAGCCTATCGTGCTTCCTAATGACCACAGTCAATTTTGCTGCCATGACAGTAACAAGCAGCTGCTCATGCTGAGAGCTTTTATGTCACGATCTCTGTGCCAAAAACCTGTTTCATCAGGAACTAGGGATGCTGATAAAGTCTTAAAAACATGCTCCACCCTAAATAGATTTTCCAACTCTGCATGGATGCTGGTGGGTTGAAAACCTTCATTATTACGTTTATATGGGAAGCCATGTGTGAGATCACCCTGCTTCAGTTCCTGTCTCTGCTTCCATTTACAAGGACATAATGAAGGTGTCACTCGCTCTCTTGCTTGCTTTCCCAATTATTTTTCCTGTATTATGGAGAATACATCAGGGTTGCGTGACACCATCATTGAGCTAGTAATGGTCACAGCAGTCAAAATGGAATTCTGGTGGGGGTATCTCTACATTGACATTTCCAAGAATTATTGAAAACCAGTGTGTGTGATTTAGCTTGCTGGAAAGTAGACCAAACTTAAATACTAGTTTTGAGTGAATATGCTTTTAAAAACGTGCTTTGTCAGTTTGTCCCTTGCTACTTTCATATATGAGGATCATTTAACCACTTAAAGACCGCCTCACGCCGATATACGTCGGCAGAATGGCACGGCTGGGCACAAGCACGTACAGGTACGTCCTCTTTAAGATGCCGGCGGCGCGCTTGTGACCCGGTCCTGAGCTCCGCAACAGCACCTGCGGGACCCGATCGCCGCCGGTGTCCCGCCATCGGGTCACAGAGATGAAGAACGGCGAGAGGTAAGTGTAAACAAACCTTTCCCCGTTCTTCCTAGTGAGACTGTCACTGATCGTCTGTTCCTTGTCATAGGGAACGACGATCAGTGACGTCACACGCCAAGCCACGCCCCCACACAGTAAGAATCACACATTAGGTCACCCCTAACCCCTTCAGTGCCCCCTACAGGTTAACCCCTTCACTGCCAGTGTAATTTTCACAGTAATCAGTGCATTTTTATAGCACTGATCGCTGTAAAAATGACAATGGTCCCAAATTAGTGTCAAAAGTGTCCGATGTGTCCGCCATAATGTTGCAGTCACAATAAAAATCGCTGATCTCCGCCATTACTAGTAAAAAAAAAAATATATTAATAAAAATGCCATAAAACTATCCCCTATTTTGTAGACGCTATAACTTTTGCGCAAACCAATCAATAAACGCTTATTGCGATTTTTTTTACCAAAAATATGTAGAAGAATACGTATCGGCCTAAACTGAGGAAAAAAATAATTATATATTTTTGGGGGATATTTATTATAGCAAAAAGTTAAAAATATAGATTTTTTTTCGAAATTTTCGCTCTATTTTTGTTTATAGCGCAAAAAATTAAAACCGCAGAGGTGATCAAATACCACCAAAATAAAGCTCTATTTGTGGGAAAAAAAGAACACCAATTTTGTTTGGGAGCCACGTCGCACGGCTGCGCAATTGTCAGTTAAAGCGACGCAGTGCCGAATCGCAAAAAGTGGCCTGGTCTTTTAGCTACAAAATGGTCCGGGGCTTAAGTGGTTAAAGAGTTAAAGGGATACTAAAGGAAAAATATATATTTTTTTTAAGGCTCTGGAAATTAACTATTAATTCCTCGATTAATCGATTAATTGTTTTGATCGATCAAAATTCTTTGGGCTTGCCGTGTCCATCTGAAGGGCTCCTTTGCTGTGCCTTCATATCTGCATGCCGGCGGGACCTTACTATCTGCCACACGCAAGGGCTGTTACACTTCCCTCTATCACTTCCCTCTATCAACCTGGGATTCTACAGCCATCCACTGGGAGTTGTGATAGTTCCCTTCACGGGACATCTACATGCCGACGGACTGATGTTAGCCCCTTCTCATCTGGACTCAGCAGTGGTATCGTTGTACACATTTTTATACCAGTATCATACTTAGCTACATGTTTTTATGACGGCTTTTGCTACCGTTTGGTATTACTCGCACCATTTTTACAGTTTATGTAGCTACATCGATTTTATCTCCAGAGCAATATTTATTTTGTTACCTACTTGAAGACTATAAAAGTTTTAATGCTATTCCCATCGAGCGCTGCCTTTGTGTGTTTTTTATATCCTGCTATCCATTTTTCCAGTGGTTGGGAGCTGCACTGGGGATCGGCCTGCAAGGAGATCAGCTAAAAGTAGTTGGATCTGTATGTGCGTTATAATTAATCGAAATTAGTCGATTAATCGATTTTAAAAAAAAAACGATTAATCGAACACGAAAATTTTAATCAGTAACAGCTCTAATTTTTTTGTTTAAAGCTGAATTCAATCAATTCAGCCACTTTGTAAAAAGTGCAGGCACGCTTTGAGTTAAGTCCAAATAGGTGCGTGACATCTCCTCAACTATCATTTATATCATTATATATAATGTGCAATTCTTTTTGTTCCGAATTCCTTTTTTAACCAATTTTCGACAAATTAGTTAATTCAGAAATATCTGAATTAACGAAAATTGGCTTAACAAATTTTTCCAAATATTCGTAAATTTGAATATTCAAAAATTTGTAAATTCAAAAATTTGTAAGTTTGAAAGTTCGTAAGTTCGACAATTCAGAAATTCGGAAATTCGAAATACCGAAAGTTAAAAAATCTGAAATAATATCTAACTAATAATAACTCAACTATTACTTACTATTAAATTATAGGTATTGGAATTTCCTTTCAAATTTGGCTGTTAGTGAACGTAACAAATACGAATTAATCCGAAGTTACGAATTATCCAAAATAACTAATGTCATATCTAAACAAATGGAACATAACAAATTAATAATAATAAATAACAATAATAATAAAAAACTAATGTATATTAGCAGAGACCGTAGAGAATAAAATGGAGATCATTGCAATATTTTATGTCACACCGCATTTGCGCACCGGTCTTCCAATTTTTTTAGAATAAAAAAAAAGAAAACAGTAAACTTACCCCAATTTTTTTGTATAATGTGAAAGATGATATAACGCCAAGTAAATAGATACCTAACATGTCATGCTTTAAAATTGCGCACGCTCGTTAAATGGCGACAAACTAGAGTACTTAAAAATCTCAATAGGCAACGCTTTAAAAACGTTTACAGGTTACCTGTTTAGAGTTACAGAGGAGTTCCTGTGCTAGAATTATTGCTCTCACTCTAGCAATCGTGGAAATACCTCACATGTGTGGTTTGAACACCATTTACATACGCGGGCGTGATTTTTTTAAAGTAATAGCTCGTATTGCGAAACACTCGTTAACCGCGTTACTCGTAATCCGAGGTATTACTGTACTGACATCACAAATTTTCACTCCAAATCTCCCTTGACTAGTAGTCAGAGGCAGCAGTAGTAGTAGTAGTCAGAGGCAACAGTTATGAGTCTGTAGGCTCTGGAGCAGGGGTCAAGTCCTGGGGAAAAAAGTGTGGGAACTCCCACCCAATATCCACTCCCCCACCAAAAAACATCTTCAATCAAACGCAGTCACTGTGCCCATCAAACGCAGTCACCGTGCCCATCAAACGCAGCCACCGTGCCCCATAAAACGCAGCCACCGTGCCCATCAAACGCAGCCACCGTGCCCATCAAACGCAGCCAACGTTCCCATCAAACGCAGCCACCGTGCCCATCAAACGCAGCCACCGTGCCCATTAAACGCAGCCACCGTGCCCATTAAACGCAGCCACCGTGCCCATCAAACGCAGCCACTGTGTCCATCAAACGCAGCTTTACTGTGCTCATCAAATGCAGCCTCACTGTGCCCATCAAATGCTGCCACTGTGTCTCATCAAATGCTGCCACTGTGCCCCATCAAATGCTGCCACTGTGCCCCATCAAATGCTGCCACTGTGCCCCATCAAACGCTGCCACTGTACCCCATCAAATGCTGCCACTATGCCCCATCAAATACTGTCACTGTGCCTCATCAAATGCTGCCACTGTGCCCAAACGCAGCCACTGTGCCTATCAAATGCCGCCACTGTGCCCCATCAAATGCTGCCACATCATATGCCACCACTGTGCCCATCAAAAGTTGCTACTGTGACAGGGTACAGACAATGATGATGAGACCAATAGACAGAGATTGGGTACAGTACAGACAGACAGCATGTAGTAAATGTACCTACCTGCTCCTTGCCTCGGTGACTTGGTCCTCCTACTAAAGGCAGCAGGAGAAGCAACACGTGATTTTCTCTCTCTCTCTCTCTCTCTGAGTGCCCTGCAGTGCAATCTGGGAGTTGTAGTCTCTGCAGAGCACAGGCACCAGAGGGCCAAGTTGAAGTCTGTGTGCCTGTGCTCTGTGGGAGAACTACAACTCCCGCCATGCGCTGGGGCCGCCATCGCCGACTGGAGCCTGCTATTGGACGCAGGCAGCCTGAGCTATGCCCACCATGAAGTGTTGTCCCTCGTTCCGCCGCCGCGGACCGGACTCTTTGGCTGTGTGAAGCGCGCCCGCCGCCCGCTCACCCCGCTGCTTGCTGCTGCCTGCTCGAGTCCTGCAAAGGGAACGGCGTTCCTGTTGTGAAAAAAGTGCAGGGACGCCGTTCCCACGCGTTCCCGCAGGACTCGAGCCCTGCTCTGGAGCCTAGGCATGCTGCCATGTTTTTAGGCGGAAGTATTGGGCACAGTTAACATTTCTATAACACGGAGCCAATCCCCTGTAGGGGTTGCTGGGTGTAGTGGTTCACCTGTCACCATGCATGCCCAGCCAGACATCCATCCCAGTCACTCAGAGACAAAAAAACAGTCCATTACTTTGCTTTGTTTATTTGGGGGGGGGGGGTTAAACTTGGATTGGGATTTGGGAATTATGGGATGCCCAGGAAGATTTAATGCAAAGTTGCTTAGGACTCCTATATACACTCCTGTATATACACTTCACTCTTCTCTCTCCAGCACAAACACTTGCTGCTCAACGTGTCCTCCTCCAGCACTTCCCTTGCTGCAGACTGTTCCTCCTCCAGACTAGCTAGCATCGCATGGGCAGGCCTGACACTACTTCAGCCAGGCCTCAGTGAAATGCCTTTTGTGGGCAGGGACCTCGGGCCCCTGTGGTGTAGAATAGTCCAGGTGCTACTTTTCTTCTGCTCAGTTACCACTCCCAGATAGCTCTCTTCAGGCCCTGCCAGCCAGCCCGGCTGCAAAGACCCCTTTCCATTGCCCTTCTCCACAGTCCTCTCTCCCCTGGTTCTACACCCATTTCTCTAACTGCAATCTCCCAGTCCTCCTGACTGTGCTCACTCAGGAGCCCTCCTTGCTGCTACCAATAGTCCTCCATGGAGACCTTTAGGAGTGTTTTCTCCCACTGCCTCTCCTTCCAGGATCTCGACACTCCTCCTGGATAGGGATGAGCTTCGAGTTCGAGTCGAACTCATGTTCGACTCGAACATTGCCTGTTCGCCCCGTTCGCCGAACAGCGAACAAATTGGGGTGTTCGCGGCAAATTCGAAAAATCTATGGGAGAAATCTAAAGTGTTAATTATAAAGGCTTATATGCAAGTTATTGTCCTAAAAAGTGTTTGGGGACCTGGGTCCTGCCCCAGGGGACATGTATCAATGCAAAAAGAAGTTTTAAAAATGGCCGTTTTTTCGGGAGCAGTGATTTTAATAATGCTTAAAATGAAAAAATAAAAGTGAAATATTCCTTTAAATTTCGTACCTGGGGTGTGTGTATGATATGCATGCAAAGTGGCGCATGTTTCCCGTGCTTAGAACTGTCCCTGCAAAAAATGTCATTTTTGAAAGAAAAAAATGCATTTAAAACTGACTCGCGGCTATTAATGAATTGTCGGCTCCCGGCAATACAAACAAAAGTCATTGATAAAAAAAAAAAAAAAAGCGTGGGGTTCCCCAGAATTCAATTACCAGGCCCTTCAGGTCTGGAATGGATATTAAGGGGAACCCCGCCGCAAATTAAAAACAAAATTGATGTGGGGTTCCCCCAAATATCCATTCCAGGCCCTTCAGATCTGGCATGGATTTTAAGGGGAACTCCACCCCAAATTTAAAAAAAAAAATGGCGTGGAGTCCCCCTAAAAATCCACAACAGACCCCTTATCCGAGCACGCAACCTGGCCGGCCGCAGGGGAAAAGGGGGGGACGAGAGAGCAGCCCCCCCTCCCTCCTGAACCGTACCAGGCCACATGCCCTCAACATGGGGAGGATGTCCCCATGTTGATGGGGACAAGGGCCTCATCCCCACAACCCTTGCCCGGTGGTTGTGGGGGTCTGCGGGCGGGGGGCTTATCGGAATCTGGAAGACCCCTTTAACAAAGGGGACCCCCAGATCCCGCCCCCCCCCCTATGTGAATTGGTAAGGGGTACATTGTACCACTACCATTTCACGAAGAAAGCGTAAAAAAATGTTTAAAAAAACACACAAACACCTTGAAAAAGTCCTTTATTTAAAAAAAAACAAAAAAAAAAACATTCCAGCGGTGAAATCCAGTGTCCCACGGCGATCCCGATGTCCAGCGCTGTCAGTCATTGGTTGTGCCTGAGCGGACCTGATGGGGAACTCCCTCTCAGTATTTTAAATGTATAGACCCGCCCCTTCTAATGTTCCCCATCAGGTCCGCTCAGCGGACCAGATGCGGAACATGAGAAGGGGCGGGTCTATACATGTATTACCAAAGTGAGAGCAGTTCCCCACCAGGTCCGCCCCCTCGGTATGTCGGACCCGCCTACGTCATTGGCTTGAGCGGGGAACTTCCTTCACTGTGTAATTTAAATTTACATAGTGAAGGAAGTTCCCCGCTCAAGCCAATGACGTACGCGGGTCCGACATACCGAGGGGGCGGACCTGATGGGGAACTGCTCTCACTTTGGTAATACATGTATAGACCCGCCCCTTCTCATGTTCCGCATCTGGTCCGCTGAGCGGACCTGATGGGGAACTTTAGAAGGGGCGGGTCTATACATTTAAAATACTGAGAGGGAGTTCCCCATCAGGTCCGCTCAGGCACAACCAATGACGGACAGCGCTGGACATCGGGATCGCCGCGGGACACTGGATTTCACCGCTGGAATGTTTTTTTTTGTTTTTTTTTTTTTAATAAAGGACTTTTTCAAGGTGTTTGTGTGTTTTTTTTAAAAAAAATTTACGCTTTCTTCGTGAAATGGTAGGGGTACAATGTACCCCTTACCAATTCACATAGGGGGGGGCGGGATCTGGGGGTCCCCTTTCTTAAAGGGGTCTTCCAGATTCCGATAAGCCCCCCGCCCGCAGACCCCCACGACCACCGGGCAAGGGTTGTGGGGATGAGGCCCTTGTCCCCATCAACATGGGGACATCCTCCCCATGTTGAGGGCATGTGGCTTGGTACGGTTCAGGAGGGAGGGGGGGCCGCTCTCTCGTCCCCCCCTTTTCCCCTGCGGCCGGCCAAGTTGCGTGCTCGGATAAGGGGTCTGGTATGGATTTTTAGGGGGACTCCACGCCATTTTTTTTTTAAATTTGGGGTGGAGTTCCCCTTAAAATCCATGCCAGATCTGAAGGGCCTGGAATGGATATTTGTGGGAACCCCACGTCAATTTCTTTTTAAATTTGCGGCGGGGTTTCCCTTAATATCCATTCCAGACCTGAAGGGCCTGGTAATTGAATTCTGGGGAACCCCCACGCTTTTTTTTCTTTTTTATCAATGACTTTTGTATGTATTGCCGGGAGCCGAAAATTCATTAATAGCCGCGAGTCAGTTTTAAATGCATTTTTTTCTTTCAAAAATGACATTTTTTGCAGGGACAGTTCTAAGCACGGGAAACATGCGCCACTTTACATGCATATCATACACACCCCCCAGGTACGAAATTTAAAGGAATATTTCACTTTTATTTTTTCATTTTAAGCATTATTAAAATCACTGCTCCCGAAAAAACGGCCGTTTTTAAAACTTCTTTTTGCATTGATACATGTCCCCTGGGGCAGGACCCCGGTCCCCAAACACTTTTTAGGACAATAAATTGCATATTAGCCTTTATAATTAACACTTTAGATTTCGAACGTTCGAGTCCATTGTATTTAATAGGGTTCTAAAGTTTACACGAACATTTTGTCTGTTCGCAGGTTCTGGTGCGAACCGAACAGGGGGGTGTTCGGCTCATCCCTGCTCCTGGATGCACCCGAGCCCAGCCCAGGGTCACCCCCCACCAGACTGGGGAGCTCCCCGTGAGCCCCGTCGGCCTCCACACCTCTCTCATGCCATCTCTTCCACCCGACAACTCCTCCCCAGCTGGGCTGACCCCAGGTATTTAAGGAGGCCTGCCCCCTGCCAATCCAAATTGGGGATTGGTCAGGACTCCTTAAAGCGGACTTTCACCCAAAAGTGGAACTTCGGCTCATTTGTTTCCTCCCCCCTCCAGTGCCACAATTGGCACCTTTCGGGGGGGGGGGGGGACAGGATACCTGTCTTTGACAGGTATCCTTTTCCCACTTCCAGGAGCCACAGCCGCTAATATTGATGTCACGGCTCCCTCCTCTTCCCTCTGTCACCGGGCCAGTAGGACTGAGGAGCGGAGCTTTGCGAATGCGCAGTAGGGCTCCCGGCGTGAAGCAGTAAGGCTACACTGCCGGGTTCCCTTACCCGCAATGGTGGCGGCAGCACCCAACAGCTGATGGAAACATCAGCTGCGGTGCCGACATCGCTGGACTCCAGGACAGGTAAGTGTCCTAATATTAAAAGCCAGCAGCTGCGGTATGTGTAGCTGCAGGTTTTTTATTTTTGCAGCGGTGGGCAGACCTCCGCTTTAATATGCCACAGGCAGCTCCACCTCTCTTCCCCTCCTCTCCTTCTAGAAAATGCTAGAAGGAAGAGGGAAGTAACCGAGAAGTGACACTGCCTGTGAGTCATCAGCTGCTACCCTGAGCCACTCAGAATCAAAACAAACAGGCCTAGCAACCATCTAGGCCTGCCTAAATTTACCTACACTGCCAGAGAAAAACCTCACTCTAGCACCTCACTAACTAGAGGGTGCTACAAACACATAAAATTTTCACCTTTTTTTAGTTCATTACCAAGCAAAATGACAATACTTTTTTGTTTTTTCTTTCACTAAAATGGATGATCTTTTTCTTTATTCCTTGGAATTGTTTTGAGCATTAGAATAATGAGCACTAGCCACTTTATTTATCCGTTTGTCATTCTTCTCTTCCGGAAATGATCACATCCGGATGGGTCTTGCTTTCCGCCCCCCTTGCACCTTTCCTTCTGTTTCCCCCCATCATTAGACAGAAGTTATTTTCTTGAAAACGCTGCAAAAAATCTGCCCCCGCTGCGATGACTACCAACTATTCGTTACATTTATATTTCTCAAGGATCTCAATGTATTCTTGTCTCTCTCGCTCTTTCTTTTTTTTTTTTGGGGGGGGGGCTTTTATCTCTTCACAGTAGAAAACCATCCAGTTTGGTGGCTTGCGTGTTTATGCCTATAATCTACTGGAAGCGACCTGCCATTTCCTTGGCAAAATCATCCCCAAGTTTTGACAGGCAGGGCGTTCAATTAGAATTTCAACGGCGACTGCGCTAAAAGTGGGGAATAGTCAGGCGCGTCCTCTGCTGCAAAAAAAAAAAGAGTCACCGGGGACATTTTTAACCTGTTTCCTGTGCAGGAAAAATGGAAGGAAACGTAATGACAGCCATTTTCAGATTACATGATTTCTATGGTGATTCTATTCAGGGGAAATAATAGCGTAGTAATGGAATTTCTGGCGATGGTGCGTGGGTTGGCGTGAACGGTGATTTTCTGCAACTGCTTCGATTTAATGTTCAGGATTTATACACAGTATCATGTTAAGGAATACATTATGGGATCATTAGAATGGTAATGCAAAGGGCATTTCTCCACAGGCGGGTAAGGCTTGGCTTTTCGGAAGCAAAATGGATTTTCAAGGAAGCCTTTGCTGTAGGTAATGCAGTACATCTGGTTATAAGCATTTTCACACCTGGTAGTGCTTTACTATGCCTTGAGAAGATAATTTTACATTAAAGCGGAGCTCCGCCGGAAAAAAAAATATTAAAAGCCAGCAGCTACAGCTACAGCAGCTGCTGGCTTTTAATATTTGGACACTTACCTGTCCTGGAGTCCAGCGACGTCCGCAGCAGAGGACGAGCGATCGCTCGTCGCTCTGCTGCTCCCTCCGCCATCCTCGCTGAGGGAACCAGGAAGTGAAGCCCTGCGGCTTCATGCCTGTGTTCTGGGAGCCGAGTGTCTCCCAGAACACCAAGGGAAGTCTGCGGGAAGTGACGTCACTCCCACAGATTCCCGGAGAGAGGACTCCCGGATGTGGGTGAAAATACCTGTCTTAGACAGGTATCTTCACCCCCCTCCCCCCTGAAAGGTGTCAATTGTGACACCGGAGGGGGGGAGGGTTCCAAATAGCAAAAGTTGCTATTTAGGGTGGAGCTCCACTTTAAATGTGCGTTCCTTACTATATATATATATATATATATATATATATATATATATAAAGATGAGCTCAAGGCAGATTTCAAAGACTAAAATTATTGCAACTCAACTAATTAAAATTTGTTTTTATAAATGCAAACAGTTTAGACAATTTAATGTAACATGGTAGCAACCCCATCTGCACGGGGGAGCGCAGAGGGATCATGTGTGTGTAGCGACCTCACCCCATCTCTTTCTTCTAGGGGTATCACACACGACAGAGTGAGATGCGCTATGGCCCATGTCCTCCCCATAGCTGTGGGTGAGGTGAAGGCCAGTACCAGATATTTCCTCAGGCCTGTGTGCTTCTGTCTAGGATTAAGTCCTGCTGTGCCAACACTTCCTTCTGCTCCCATTAACCAGAGTTCCACACACAACAATCACAGTCCAACTCTTGTTTTATTGCATAACTCACAATAAACAGTGCTTCAGTAGCCAACTGGTTGGGACTCCATAACAGTTTGATACAAGGGGATGAGCAGGTCGAGGCACTGTCCTGATTGTTAGCTAAACCACTGTGAACTCACCAGCGGTTACTATAGCCTTGGCTAGAAAGGACTTAGAACTTGAGAGTCTCTACCAGCGACTCAGGAGAACGTAGATAGGAGTACCTTCGCTGCGTTGTGGCCCCTGTCAGGGGAAGATGTCCCTCCAAGGGAGTTACCAGAGGCCCATCCGTCACTGGGTTGATGCTGCTCCAGACTCTCCGAATGGGTAACCTCCCCGGCCTCCTCACCTCAGACATGGGCCCCATCCACCTCAGGGACCCTCGGACTTCTCCACCCTCGCGGGACCCAGTCGAAGTCACTGGGCCCCAGGCCTCCTGGTTTAGTACCTCACCCCAGGCTGAAGGTGCCTGGGATGGACTCCAACTCCATTCCGGTCAGGCCTAGGGCACCCGAGCCGGAATCCAGAACAGCCCAAACCCAGGCCTAAGGTGCCTGAGTGCGTGATGAAGGATCTCCAAAAGAGCAAGACCTCGTGACCAGGGCGTCTCACCCTTTTATCCCCTCCAATGACGACACGGCATGTTCCCCGCCCTCGCCATCTCCGAGAAGGGACAAAAAGGACAGCACTGTGGCGCCAAATCTACCTCGAGCCTGCGGGCACCTGCCACCCACAGGCCAAGGAGATTATTACACCGCCCAATCCTCCACGAATACAAATGGTCCAATTACTCCCATACTTTACACACCTGGACCTCACTACCACCCAGGTGTACCCCACCTAAATTTAGAGACCCCGCTACATGTGTTTTAGTGAAAGGAACATGCTGACAGGAGGAGAGAGCAGAGTGTCAGAGAAATATGCTCATCAGTGCTTTCCTTTTCGCTTCCCAATCACAGTGTGTGGGTGGGCCCGAAAATCGGACGACAGATCGTCAGTTTTTTTTTTTGCTAGTCGTATATCGAACCTGAAGAGTTTACTAAAGTTACGAAAATTCTCGTAAGACAGAATAAAAAAAAAATCGGAAGTGATTTCACGTATTGGAGTGTATTTGTATTGTGTTTTCGGACAACAACTGTACTGTACCACTTAAAGTGGTTGTAAACCCACTTATGCAACTTGTACCTACAGGTAAGCCTAGATTAAGGCTTACCTGTAGGTGCAAGAAATATCTCCTAAACCTACACGGTTTAGGAGATATTTGCAAAAAAGACATGCACCGATGTACTAACTCATTATGGCTTTGTCTTGCAGGTGTAAATGGGTTTACAACCACTTTAAGGACCAAGCCTCTTTTTCAGATGTGTTGTTTACAAGTTAAAAACATTTTTTTTGCTAGAAAATTACTTAGAACCCCCAAACATTATACAATTTTTTTTCTAACACTCTAGAGAATAAAATGGCGGTCATTGCAATACTTTTTGTCACACCGTATTTGCGCAGCGGTCTTACAAGCACACTTTTTTTGGAAAAAATACACTTTTTTAAATTAAAAAATAAGACAACAGTAAAGTTAGCCCAATTTTTTTGTATATTGTGTAAGATAATGTTACGCTGAGTAAATTGATACCCAACATGTCACACTTCGTGGAATGGCGACAAACTTTTACCCTTAAAAATCTCCATATGCAACGTTTAAAAAATTCTACAGGTTGCATGTGTTGCGTTATAGAGGAGGTCTAGGGATAGAATTATTGCTCTCGCTTTACCGATAGTGGCGATACCTCACATGTGTGGTTTGAATATCGTTTTCATATGCGGGCGCTGCTCACGTATGCGTTCGCTTCTGCGCGCAAGCTCGTCTGGACGGAGCGCTTTAAAAAATATTTTTTTATTTATTTTACTTTATTTTATTTATTTTTACACTGTTTTAAAAATAAAATAAAATTGGGTCACTTTTATTCCGATTACAAGGAATGTAAACATCCCTTGTAATAGAAAAAAGCATGACAGGTTCTCTTAAATATGAGATCTGGGGTCAAAAAGACCTCAGATCTCATATTTACACTAAAATGCAATAAAACAATGGCCCTTTAAGAGCTATGGGCGGAAGCGACATTTTGACTTTCCTTCTGCCCTGCTATGGTATGGAGACAGGTGGGGGCCATCTTCCCCTCACTCGTCTCCATACCCAGCCACAACAAGGACCCGATCGCCTCCGCCGCTGACGACGGCTCCAGTAAGCGGCGGAGAGCGAGGGAGAGCAGCGGGAGGGGAGGGCCCCTCTCCCGCAAATGATAAAGGTGATCTTGTGGCGAATCTGCCGCAGACACCACCATTATCGGAAACCTGACCATCGTCTGAAGACGAGGATATCTGGGTTATAGTAGCTAGCTGCTGCCATAATAGAGATATACCGCTTCAAAGTGCCGACGTATATAGTCGTGCAGAGGTGGTTAAATGAAAATCGTACGATCTGGTATCGTACGAGAAAATTTTTCGGGCATGTCCGATAAAATTATATCGGATAAACTGTCGCGATCGGCTCTTGAAAGCTCTGTACTAACAATCCGATTATCGTACGATCGTATCGTCCGATTTTCGGATCGTGTGTACGGGCCATAAGGTTTCATATACACTGCTTCTGGTAAACAGGTGTTTAGGAGCATAGGGCGTTTTTTTAATAGCTGCCCCTGATCTCTCCCCTATGTTATCTTATCAGTACATGTACACAGGGTTATTTATAGTAGTTTCTAGGCAGTTGAGTTTAGAAGCATTTTTGGAAAGGAAAAAAAAATTGTTCAGGACGGATGTTCAGAGGCATTTGAAGCGCCTGTAACAGCTTGTTAGCATGTATATACGCAGTAACTCACGTTTAGCCGCGTTTCGTTTACAGGCATTTTTAATTTTTTACTATTTGAAAAAAAAAATTGTGCCAAATGCCAAATCGAACCAATGTGAACCTAGGCTTAATCTCAAAATTGTGACTTTTAGTCTCAGAACTCTGTTCTTCAAACTCAGAACTCTGACTTTCAAACTCAGAATTCTGACTTCTAATCTCAGAATTCAGATTTTCAAACTCATAGTTGTTTTTAAAACATTTTAGGATGAACCCGGGAACTCTTCTGTTTAATTCTAACTTTCAAACTCAAATCTGACTCAATCTCAAAATTACGACTTTCAATCTCAGAACTATGACTTTCAAACTCAGAATTCTGACTTTTAATCTCAGAATTCTGACTTTCAAACTCAGAATTGTTTTAAATTTTTTTTAGGATGGCCTCAGAGCTCTTCCATTGAATTCTAACTTTCAGTCTCA
This sequence comes from Rana muscosa, assembly GCA_029206835.1. Classification (NCBI taxonomy): domain Eukaryota; kingdom Metazoa; phylum Chordata; class Amphibia; order Anura; family Ranidae; genus Rana; species Rana muscosa. Next base: position 185,116,320 of record CM055119.1, on the reverse strand, counting down.
GATCTGACTTTTAATATCAGAATTCTGAGTTTTAAACTTAGAACTCTGACTTTCAAACTCAGAACCCTGACTTTTAAACTCATAACTGTTTTTAAATCATTTTAGGATGGCCTCAGAGCTCTTCCATTGAATTCTAACTTTCAAACTCAGATCTGACTTTTAATATCAGAATTTTAAGTTTCAGGCCTCATGCCCACGGGCGTTTTTTCAGCCGCGTTTTTGAGCGTTTTTTACAGCTTAAAAACGCCTGTCCATGTTAGTCTATAGCTTCATGCCCACCTAGGCGTTTTTGAGCTGTAAAGAGCATAGGCGTTTGTAAGCTGTAAAAAAAAAACAGGGCCAGTGCGTTCCTCAGCGTCAGAACTAGGCAGGAAAAAACGCGAGCGTCAAAAAACGCGCAAAAACGCGCACTAACGCGCGGTCGCGTTTTTAGCTCCGACGTTTTTTTTTGTTTTTTTTTTTCAAAAAAAAAAAAATATTTACAATAACATGGACAGGCGTTTTTAAGCTGTAAAAAACGCTCAAAAACGCAGCTGTAAAAACGCCAGTGGGCATGAGGCCTTAAACTCAGAACTCTGACTTTCAAACACAGAACCCTGACTTTCAAACTCAAAACCCTGACTTTTAAACTCATAACTGTTTTGAAATCATTTTAGGATGGCCCTAGAGCTCTTCCATTTAATTCAAATTTTCAAACTCAGATCTGACTTTTAATCTTGGAATTGTGACTTTCAAATTTAGAACTGGTCAGCCAATGCAGTTCTCTGCCGTTCCAACCAAACACTCAGGGGTTAATGGATCACAGAACAATGCATATATCCTCGTGACTCCAGTTTTGATCAGGTGAGAACCTTTTCCCACCTGATCAAGACTGGAGTCACAAGGATATATGCATGGTTCTGTGATCCATTACACCTGAGTGTTTGGTTGGTTGGAACATCAGAGGACTGCATTGGCTAGCAGGAGAGGCTCTTAAAGGCATAAACATATCCGGGAATTTCTTTAAAACCCATAACTGGAGATCAACATCTTTTGTGTATGGCGTTGTCTTGAGAGTACAAATACGGAGGACTACCCCAGTGGAGGATAAACAAGTTTGGTGACCAAACCTGTGAAGACTTGAGGGAACCATGATAGATGCATTATTATTGGATATAGATGCCTGTTTTCTGCGTATCATCCGGCAGCATACATTTGTGGTGGGTGCTCGTTTTTTCCATTTGGTGTTTTGCAAGACAAGCAAATTTTTTCAATAATCTTTTACTTGATATACAAGCGATGTCTTGATATACAAGTAGCGTCACGGCACAACTGAGTATAAAAGAGAAGAGAGGCGCCTCTAAGTGTAGCAATATGGTTACATTTAATGAAGGTACAACATTTAGCAACATATTGCTACACTTTGAGGCGCCTCTTTTCTCTTTTATACTCTGTAGCTCCTGCTGGATTTTGCTTCTAATCCCCTTGTGGAGGCTTCCATTTGTGAATGGACATTGTATGGTTACACAACCTATCATATTGCTATAATCTTTTTATATGGACTACAAATTGAAAGACCTATGAAGAAATGGTTGTGGAACGAATCATTTGAGTTTCCATTATTTCTTAAGGGGAAATTCGCTTTGATATACAAGTGCTTTGGATTACAAGCATGTTTCTGGAACGAATTATGCTTGCAATCTGAGGTTTTATTGTTCTTCTTTTGGTGTTAATATCTCACTTTGGTGGTGGATGCAGACTATTTTCCTTGGAGATCTTTGGAAGAATATAATTCTTGGACTATTTGATGTGGGACTATTTCACTTTATTTATACTATTGTAGCACCACCCCCATAGGGGCCGCTGGAAGATGACTGTCCCCAGAGGTTGCCCTAACCTTGCAAGCCTCCAGACACCTCTGACACCCTGGGTTCTGACAAAATTCAAAGAGAGAATGCAAATGCAAAAGATACCAAAGAAACAACAGAGATTGTAAATTTATATTTTACTGGATATGCATGAGTTAAAAAGGGAAAGAAGAATGCAAAATGTGGGTATTCCCCAAATGGCAACTTTAGGATAAAACAGAATCACAGAGATATGCAATGAAATGGCAATAACAGTGAACTTGGCGGTAGAAGCCAACAGATCTTAAGGGGACCTATGACCCCAGGTACAAGAGGGGGGAGAGAAGGCTTTTTGTCAGCCATCTCACTCTATGCCCTGATGCCACAGGCAAAAAGAAATAACAAAGCACAATATGAGTGAGAGTTCCCCTTTAATATAAACAGGTGGTGTAGGCTGATTTCTTTGTGTGAAGGACTCCTTGAAGTAAGGGTCTCTGAGATCCTCAGCTAGCTATGAAAGGGCCCAAAGATGTTGCTGTGCAATGGCGACCAGCAAAGTTGAATAGAATAGGCAAGGTGCTTCCCAGCAAAAGGCCTTTGATGAAGAAAAGGGTGGTGTAAAGGTGTCTGCATGCAGTGTCTCTGAATGTAATGTTAAGGGTGGGCTTCTGTTAGCTCCCAAATCCTGGAGATACCCAGGCTCGTGGAGAAAGGATGTCCAGAGCAGGCTCTTGAAGGACCTGCAGTCAGATGAAAGATGCCAGACTGGTAACCTGACGACCCAGGGATTCAGCTGCGTCTGCATGGGCATAGGTGAAAGTGGCTCCAAATAGCCACTCTGCCAATGAAAGGCTGGTGGTTGAGGATCTGCCTTCAGGGTCAAGGCTCAATCACGGAACGGCCCTCCGCGGGCCTCTGTGTCAGAGTCCCCCTTACATTAGAGTCCTTATTAATGTCCGCCCTTACACCAGGGTGCCCATCAATAAACGCCTGTACACTATCTTGTTTGAAGACCCTAGGATAGAGGAAACCCAACAAGGGACAGGAAACCTTTTTTTTTTTTTTTTTATAAATTGCAAAAAAGGGCAAAGGTTTTTCTAATAGGCATATATTGCACAAAAATATTCCCCCACTCAATTCCCATGCTATCTTCCTGGGATACAAGTGATGTAAAAAAGCACCCAATGTCCTGAGGATTGCTGATTGGCTATAACTTGGCCTGGTTGATTCTCAAACTCACGCACATACACACACATGGGTTAAAATAGATAGAGCAGTGTAAGATTAGTCCTCAAATTATTATCAACCTGGCCAGGCTCATGTTTTCACTTTTTTTTTTGTGGCAGCTCAGTAGATTTATTCTGGGAGAGCCGTTGCCGCAGGCACAATAAGAGACCTACCAGCCCCAAGAGTGCTCTGTACAGCTCTCACATTCTTGATTAAGCCATCACATCTTAATTCCGGCCTTGTTGTGAGTATGGGAGTTAATAGATAAGACACAATAAATTAAAATGAAATTTTGTAACTTGCAGTAATGGAAATGAAAGTTTCTGCTAATTATGTAGCCATTGTTTTCACTGAATACAAGTGGAGATAGAGTAAATGGGTTGAAACCTTTTCTTGTTTTTATTCGACCCCGCCTCTGATCATATTTTAATTAAACACTTTAGACAGTAAGTAAAACTAAACAAGAACTTGCTAATGTTATCCAGTAACATTGGCACTGTACTTAAAGTGGATCTTCACTCAAAAAAAAAAATCCCCAATAGCATTCTTGCAATCTACCACAGGGTCGAATAGCTGACCTAAATGATATTGATGTGCCCCAGTTCCTGAAGCCTCTTAGAGTATGCATGTCACATATCCCTGGAGACTTCAGCTGCTACAAAGCATTGGAGGAAGGTGAACCTGGGTTACATCATCAAGAGTTGGCTATCTGAACCTAGAAGTAGACATGTGCACACTGAAATATTTTGTTTCGGAATTTCGTTTTGATCTGAAAAATACATTTATTTAGTTACTCCTGAAATTTGTTTTTATTTATTTTGTTTCGTTAAAAAATGCATTCGTCTGAAAATCCAAATTATTTAAGGTCGAATCTGTCAGTTGAAGGCTTTTGGTGTCTGTCGAATGTTCTAAGAAGATTCAACGAAGCAGCCAAACTGTACGACGCCGCAATCATACATTTCCGGACGAATGCCCCGCCCACAAGCTATAGTAGAATTCTAATGTTGTATGACAAGTAATAATTATATTTAATAATTATTATTACTAGTCAAACAACATTATAATTCTTCTATAGCCTATGGGCGGAGCATTCGACCATAAATGTCCATTTGCAACGACTGCTTCGTCGAATCTTCATGTCGAATCTTTTCTCTCTATGTTGAATAATCTTGGACTAATAGAGTTAAGGTTAGGCACATTCAACCGCAGGTTCGATAGACACAGATCGCTATTGTCACCATCATGTCGAATCTTCTATCTGTATCGAACTGTTGTCGCAACGAAACTAAAATAAAGCATTTTTTATGTCGGATCTTTCGAAATTCGGATTATGTGCGATTTGTTAAAACGAACGCGAAAATCCCCGAAAATTCGGACGAAAATGTATTCGGATGAAAACTAATTCACATGTCTAGTGCCCAGTTCCTGCAGCTTCCTACAGTATACATGTCACATATCCCTGGAGACTTCAGCTGCTACAAAGCATAGGAGGAAGTCAAACCTGGCTTTCATAATCAAGAGTCTGAACCTAGAAGAGGCAGGCTGCTCCTGGAGATGTCTGAGAAGAAGATGGTGATGGGGGACCCGGTGTGTGGCAGGCCAAGTGGTGGATCACAGGAAGACAACGCTGGATCCTCTGGGATGGTGAGTATGTGAATTCAGGATAAAAGGTAAGAAGAAACCTAAAAACATGTTAACACAGGGGAACAAACCTAAGAGTTAACTACCTGAACCAAGAATAGACAGTCCACTCCTGGTGATGTCCAAAAAAGAAGATGGTGGTGTGGGACCCAGTGTGTGGCAGCCAAGTGGCGGATCACAGGAAAGCAACGTTGGATCCTTTAGGCGGGTGAGTATGTGATTTCAGGATAAATGGTAGGAAGAAATCTAACAACAAGTTAACACAGGGGAACACAGAGGAGTGAAGTTCCACTTTACCCCCTTCTTAATCAGAGGCTATTGTCTAAATGTCAGAGGTCAGAGTCTAAATGCTCATACTGTGGGCATATGATGTTAAGACACCAGGAAGAACCTGCTCTTGGTGCCAAAAAATCTTATAGCAATAAACCTTAATAAGTGACAGGAGCACTCACTGGTACCAAAATACAAAACCACCTAAAACAAGTGAACAAAGATTGTAATGTGCTGTACCTTCAAACGAAACTTAATACACTTTTATATAATGAAAATTTGTGTTGCAATTTTTCTTTAAAATAAAAAAATCTAAATCCTGACCTCTGTATGCTTTAATATGTCATCACATCATCCTACAGACGTATACATCTAACATTCATAATGAAATAGGATAAAAATAAAGTTAAATATAAAGTGAAATATTCTGCACAAAAAAACATGTATACATACACCCAATGTAATGTATGCACAGAGTCCTCTTTTTAGGCTATTGTTGATCCTTGTGTCTAGTGTTTGACAAGACTCCAAACAATGGGAACAGTTTAGGATATATGCATATATATACATACATATACATATATATACATACAGTATGTTTCTCCTAGCCAACCATTAGGAGGTTTATTGCCACTAGTGCATGCTGGGGGAGATCATAAATATTTGGGGTGACCTTGTGTACTCTCTCAACCCCCAGGTTGCCCCCCTATCAAGCAATTGAGGAGGCCCTTCCATTTGCTCAATGCAAATGCCTGGAAAAGGCCCACCTATTTGGTAGGGTCCTGCGCTGATTGAGGTCCTGGGCTTAGGGTGCCTCTAAGAGGACAGGGATCTGGAATGAAAAGTGATACATTGGAATGGAGTATCAGAGGTGACTCTGCTGAATCTACTGAATCCTGCCAGTGGCCGCCTTTGCCTGCACACAAACTCCTGTTTGATTGTAGCCCTGTTTGCAGCCTATAGGATGGTTGTCCTTAAATGGGTATCTAATAGACCCTCCTACTGTAGACGTGTGGATGTCAGAACTAGACAGATTTATGGTTTTGAGAATGTTACATATGTTGTATAATCTAGAAGAGCTACTCGTAAGCACTCTTCATTATGAGATTGTTGGTTGGATAATAAGCCTCTCCCCGTGCTGCTCTCTACCCTTTGGATCAGAGGATTTGTTCACTTACGCGACTCAACAGTCTGGTTTTACTACCTCCAACCAAGGGAATGCAGCTGTTCAGGACTGTATAAATATCACAGCGTTGATGCTGTGCATCATGGCCATGGAAAAAATTTGCCAGCATGTTGCTGCAAGTCATTGGGGCTGCGCTGTAACATATCGCCTCTTCGCCATCTGTCAAACGCCCACTGAAAACCGGTCCACCAGCACTGATTTCTTCTCAGAGGGGTGGCAAAGGCTGTCACACATGTGAATAAGCCCTAAAAGAGTAAGAAATGCAAGCAACATTTCTGCCCACTTGTGCCCTCTCTATGGCTGACTTCTTGAGATTCCCAAATTTAGATATGCCGGTCAACTGAAAATGTTATGTGTATACCCACGTTTCCCTATAATCCCAAGCTGCTGTACCAAACACTTATATGTTTCACAATAATCAGTATTTCCTATGCAGGACTGTGTTTAAACATAAAACTAAATTAATAATTTCATTATAAACAATAGTGAACCACCATTACTGTGCACACCTCTTTATCTTCTGTGTAACGCTCATGCACATTTCAATAAATTACTACATAAATATAAAAAAAAAAAAAAAAAAAAAACACTACATTTTACAAAGTGTCCAGTGCTAAAAAATAAAATATAAATCAAAATAAATGTCCAAAAGTGCTTAGTGTCCCTTCTTTCACTTGTAACTCAAAAGAAAAACTATGTAATGGGACTATAAATACCCCATCCAATGGCCAAATATATACAAGGGGCGTTCAAGTCAAACTGGGACTTAAAATTTTACAGGTATAAAAAAGGGATGCTAGTGTGGTGGTACTACACGCAGTAGTAAGTGGCAAGTGTGTCCTATTACTGATAGGCAGCGCACATGTCGCGGGCCAGTCCAGAGACTGTTAATCAAGATGGCAGACAACAATGTTAGTACATGCATGCATCTGCAGGTAAAGTGATGGCAAGTGTTTTCTGGGACAAACGTGGCGCTATTCATGTGGATTTTCTACAGAGTGGTGCCACTATCAACAGTGAATATTACTGTCATGTTCTGAGTAATGTGCATAAGCCTCTGTGGAAAAAAAATGGCCTGGTTTGATCACTAAGGGCGTACTGTTTCTCCAGGACAAAGCTCATACTACTCACCGCACTACAGGGAGGTATTTCCACATTCTCCTTACAGCCCGGACCTCGCTCCGAGTGATTTCCTTCTGCTTGGACCCCTAAAAGAGTTTGTCAGAGGTCAGCATTTCAGCACTGATGAAGAAGTGAAGCAGGCTGTCCTAGGATGGTTCAACCGTACTGACAAATCATTCTATGCCGAAGCTTTCCAGTCATTAGTTAAACAATGGTCAATAAGACCCCACATCTCTCCTCCAGGCTGAAAAGGCTAAGATAAAAAATAACAAAAAACGCTCTCTGCCTTTCCAGCTGTGTCCCCAGCATTGTTTACTTCCGCTGGCCCGGACGTGACGTCATAACATCGTGCCCGGGCCTCCGAGGGTCATAGAGATGACTGGGGACCATGTGGTCACCGAAAATCTCTATGCTCAACTTCCGGCGGCGACCAATTTGTTCTCCGGCTCGCTGATCGCAGTGGCAAGTCGGGAGAAGCACCATTGGGCGGCGGGAGGGGACTGCCGCTATGATCGTTCTTACGGTGCACAGAATCACTGGCTGAAAAAGATGATATCTGGTTGATGCCTGTAGCTCTGCAGGCATCATTCAAATATCCCCACTCAAATTCCAGGACATCATATGGGCGGGAAGTGGTTAAAGGATATATGTGTTTGTATTATTGTACAATCTTAAAGTTAGTTCCCATTATGTCCCAGACATATTCAGCAGTATTTATGATTATATTTATAAACAAAGTCTGGGCGTATCGCCAAGCTGTCTACAAGTATTTTCTAGTTCTCACGTTTCGTATCATCTTATCTATAATAACAATGTTACCACATATGAGACTGGCTAGCTAAAAGCAATGTTAAAGAAGCACTCACCATTAACTTATAGCAAAGCACAAAGTAAGTACATAGTTAAGAGGGGGTCTTTACAAGACCCTTACACCTAGTACTCTACTTTAGTAGGCACCAAGGGATCCAGGAACCGAGCACATGCCGTGGTGCCCCCTAGTGGTAAAGTAGTTGTGGCGTACACCCTGTATTCGAATGACTCAACAAAATCTTATTAAAATGTCTCTTGACCAGAATTTTGGTTAGGCAAAGTGAAAAAGCAAAAGAGATAGAAAGGAGTAGAAGAAAGATGAAGGGGCAGGAAAAAAAAGGGGGAGGGAGAAGGGGTCCGCCCATGGTCTTGGACGTAAGGGAGCCAGATCGGGTTTAAGGGAAAAGCACAAGCAGAGGTCAGGAGGGTGTTATCAAATTTAGGGGGGAGAAAGTGGAGCACCCAGGGTTGCCATAATTTAGTGTAGTACAGTATTCGATCTTGTCCAATAGAATCACCTCCAACTAAGCATGGATCATAGCTTTAGTATGAATACAAAAAAGTGCAGTGCTAATTGGAAAGTGGTCCTAAGACTGGACCATGTACTAATAGCTAGTTGTAAAAACCCTTAGAGTATAAAAACATACATTAATATATACATAAAAAAGGAAAAAAATTCTGTATACATATATTTAAAGTCCGCACCGTGAGAAGTGAGAAAAATTATATCTATGGAAAAATGTGTTGATAATATAGTCCGAGTATGGCACTGGTCACAATAACGTTGAAACATAAATCCAGATGAGTGAATATCAACCTTCAAATACAGACACAGTGAAGAAAGGATGATAGAGGAAACCACCACCGATAAGACTAATGCTAATAATTTCCAATGAAAACAGTCAGACGGAATTTTTTCATCGGATATTCCGACCGTGTGTGTGCCCCATCAGACTTTTTCCGTCGGAAATTCCGACGGAGTTAGAAAGAGAACATGTTCTCTTTTTTTCCGGCGAAAAAAATTTCTATTGGAAATTCCGTTCGTCTGTATGGAACTCCAACGGAAAAAAAAACACGCGTGCTCAGAATCAAGTCGACGCATGCTCGGAAGCATTGAACCTAATTTTTCTTGGCTCGCCGTAGTGTTGTATGTCACTGCGTTCTTGACGGTCGGAATTTGGTGTGACAGTGTGTATGCAAGACAGCTTGAACGGAATTCCGTCGGAAAAATCCAGTTTATCCCAATGAAAAATCCGACCTTGTGTACACGGCATGAGGCTTACCAGAGCATGTGGACTCAACAAGGCATTTGCCAAGATGAGTCTTCAAGACTTTGGGGTCACACTACACCAATGGTTGAAAAATGTCAGCGTATGTAGGTGTTGCACACCGGAAGTTGGTAGCCACACTTTCCTCCTGGGGACACACGACACAAGGATACGACTCAGAGGTAGAATCCGTGGCAAGGATTTACAATTTTACCATAAATAAGAAAGAAATTTCCACATAGTGTAAATCCGCTTAACAGGAAGATTTATTTAGAAAAGGGTAAAAGAACAATCACATTTGAGTAGATACAACAAGCGCTTGTGTAAAAGGGGTATTAACGCAATGGCGACAGCATGCTCGACCCAAAGCGTTTCATCTGAGAAGACATCATCTGGGGATCATAGCTTTAGTGACTCTGTTTTTAGTTTCCACAATGTTAAAGAGAGCTAGTCTTCCAGGCTTTTGCTATGGTTTGCTTGGCGGATATGGTCACCTGGAGGAATAGTTTGTGTTGGACCCGTGTTAAGCTGTGAGGTTAAATTGAAAATTCTAATTAAAAAATATCTGATGACATTTCTAAATTTTGGTTTAAAATTCTGCCTCTTCCAAAACTAGAAAAACATTTTTTTTATCTTGGCATACACTTGTAAGGCCCTTTCAAAGTCAATGAGATGCCTAACAAAACACCCATCAACATTCGAAAAAAAATGTGTGGTGACCCCGAGCCTCGACACAAAGCAGCCTTTAATATTTTGCCTACAAAATCCATTTAATTGTACACGTGTCTATCCTTGTACATGTCTGATTTACAGCCTTCTAGTATATATGCCAGAGCACAGCTCCCTGTGACCCAACTCCGGAGATTAGTAGCACAAGACAGCTAATCGTATAGAACAGATACTGAGAATTCCACAACCGAATTGAGCGGATTGAGGAAATATCTCCTTCCACTTCCTATAATTCTCGGCGATCTTATCTTCCGTAATCCAGCTTTAGACAGCAAATTAGAAATATAAAAATATATTTATTTGGGATGTTCCTTGACATGAAAGATTAATACTGTAAAGTATATTGGCCCAGATTGTATCTAACAGATTATTTAGTAAAGTATAGCCGATATCTGATGCTTTTTCTGCAAGTTGCACATTTGCCCTTGAAGGAACCATGCGGGTTCGGAGTGTCTGGCTTCTTAGAAAAGCTGCAGGGTGACAGAATGAAGAAGATGACGGCATGAGGGCACTTGTCTTTTTAAAGGGGCTGAGAAAAGTTTCTTAATTAAAGCTCAATTACACAAAATATATGGGAACAGTTTTATCTGCTGAAAGCTTTGTAATTCTGTCCAGCTACAGGCCAGGTTTTCAAGATAACTGAAATACATCACAGGTGATATCATTTGCTGTTCAGTGATTGCAGTATTCTAGTCTGCGTATCCCCCAAGGTAATACATAAAACCTGGCCTGTTAGTGGGCTTTGAGGACAGGGTTGATGACCACTGCCTTAGAGGGTGACACCTTTTACTCTGTTAAAGTTAGGTTATACAGTGGTGTCAATTAGCCATTTTCCCTCCCCTGTGTCATGTGACTCGTTAGTGTTACAAGGTCTGAGGTGTGAATGGGGAGCAGGTGTGTTAAATTTGGTGTCATCGCTCTCACTCTCTCATACTGGTCACTGGAATTTCAATATGGCACCTCATGACAAAGAACTCTCTGAGGATCTAAAAAAAAGAATTTTTGCTCTACATAAAGATGGCCGAGGCTATAAGAAGATTGTCAAGACCCTGCAATTGAGCTGCAGCACGGTGGCCAAGACCATACAGCGGTTTAAAAAAGAACAGGTTCCACTCAGAACAGGCCTCGCCATGGTCGACCAAAGAAGTGGAGTGCACATGCTCAGCAACATATCCAGAGGTTGTATTTGTGAAATAGACGTAGGAGTGCTGCCAGCATTGCTGCAGGGGTTGAAGGGGTGGGGAGTCAGCCTGTCAATGCTAAGACCATACGCTACACACTGCATCAAATTGGTCTGCATGGCTGTCGTCCCAGAAGGAAGCCTCTTCTAAAGATGATGCACAAGAAAGCCTGCAAACAGTTTGCTGAAGAAAAGCAGACTAAGGACAGGGAACCATGTCCTGTGGTCTGATGAGAGCAAGATAAACCAGGTGAGGAGTACAAAGACAAGTGTGTCTTGCCTACAGACAAGCATGGTGGTGGGAGTGTCATGGTCTGGAGCTGCATGGGTGCCGCCGGCGCTGGGGAGCTACAATTCATTGAGGGAACCATGAATGCCAACATGTACTGTGACATACTGAAGCAGAGCATGAGCCCCTCCCTTCAGAGACTGGGCCGCTCAAAATATTGACACTTTGGGCCCAATTTTGACATTTTCACTTAGGGGTGTACTCACTTTTGTTGCCAGCGATTTAGACATTAATGGCTGTGTGTTGAGGGGACAGCAAAATTACACTGTTATACAAGCTGTACACTCACTACTTTACATTGTAGCAAAGTGTAATTTCTTCAGTGTTGTCACATGAAAAGATCGAATAAAATATTTACAAAAATGTGAGGGGTGTACTCACTTTGTGAGTTACTGTATATATTTTTTACTATTTTGGGCCAGTTTTCCATTAATGATAAAAAATCAGGAGATATTCATTACCATTTACCACCAAATATAGCCCAGTGTGTCCTGAAAAAAACACAACTGGATGCACAAAGTAGTTGTGATGATATGTTTGGTTTTGCTAACACATGTCAAAGTTGCAAAATTGTGCTTAGGCATTAGGACTTTTGCCCTTAGGTGCGAGGGGTTAAAGTATTTATCCCCTTGGTCCTGCCTTATTGAATACTTCTACAAAGGCTGCTTCAGTAACTGCCGTCTTCTCTTTTCCCTTGATGTTCTATGACTACATCCTGATCATTCTGCGGACCTCAGCTGGATTCTTTATCAGGCAGTTCCTGGCATGGCATAATCTGATCCATATTCTGTCACTTATTAATGCCTGGCCGGTTAGTGTGCCTGATTACCCTAACATGCTGTACAGCCTGGCACCTGCCTGTGCTATAAGCCAACACATTTATTCAATAAAGGGTGAATTCCGTGCACAGCTCCGATGCGATGGAACCTGCACAGCCATATTCTTTCTACGGAATGCTGATCATTTGATGATTCAGACCTCCCAACAGTCCCTTCTTTTTAGATGCAAATTCTTTTTTTCCAATACAACTGTCCCTCTTCTAGGCCTGGTGTGTTCAGCCATCTAATGTTTCAAGGGAAGCTGTACTGAGAACATATTCAGGCTGTTCTTGAACTTTTTTTTTTATGATAATTGCTTGGTTGCAATTGTAATCCAAAGCCTTCAATATTTTCTGAATCTCTGACCTTGAAAGTGTTAGAACTCATTGATATTCAGATCGCTCTTCAAAGAGCATTTGACAGGCATCGCCTCCTCACTGCCTGATTTAACCTCTTGAGCCCCACACTAATGAGCTGCAGCCGTTTGCATTGCGCTGCAGTTGTGGGGTGCCCCCATTTACTTGTGTAGCAGAATCTCTTACCTCTTCCTGTCTAATGGGGACCTTCAAAGTCAAAGATAACTGACATCCTTCAATATGTGGTGGGTTGTGAGGCATGGTGGGTGCTAAGGTAATAAAAGTCATTGGGCGCCACTTCTTGGATGTAAAAAGGTTTTATTTCTTTAACAGTCCTTTTCATATTTTTTCAAGAGAAAGATGGTAAGGGCCAGGACACCCTTAAGTAGTTGCAATTTCAATTGACAGACTGCAAGATTTCCACAGAAGGACAGCCATACAGGGAAAGGCCCCAGCAAGGTGCCACTTCTGCACGTGCAGGATTGCTGTCTCCTATGGTAATGGTACTTAATCAGTTCCTAACTCAAAGTAACAGTTCTCTCAGCTACTGCTAACTTCTCCTTGTAGTTCTCCAGCCCCCTTGAGCTCCTGGACTCTCACTGGACTCTCTGATTCACTGACTCTGAATCCCTTGAGCTCCTCAAGGCTTTTGCGGTGGTATCTCCCTCAAGCGTCACCCACGCTTCCTTGCTGGGTCCCCAGCTTAGCACTTCAGATACCTTCAAGCTTCACCCTTGCTGACCGGCTCGGTCCCTGGCTTGACACACAAGGCTTCTCTGCAGGCGTCACCTCTGCTGGTTGGTTCCTTGAGTTGATCACCACCTGAGGTTTCCCAATTCTCCACCGTGCCCGTTCGGTGAGAATACTGCTCCGATACTTACTTCAGTTACTCACTGTGGTCCCTGATAAAGGTGATTGGTCCCTTCGTGGCAACAACTTCCCTTCTACCTTCGACCACTGACAGGTTCTCCAGCTGGCAGAACCGTCACTTCTGGTTGGACTTGAAGCCGCAATCCCAACCCTGCGCTACCCTCTTACTTCAGGATAGGCCCTGGCAGCCTGGCAGCCTAATGCCCCTGGTATAGGCCTAATCTCCGGCCTAGCAGCACATGTCGACCCATGTTGATTTTCAGTCCCACTCGAGCTAAGGTGGTCCCGGGCAGAATCCTGGAAAATCGATTTTGTCCCAGGCAGGGACGGACTGGGCCAGGGTGTCTGTTCCCCCTTAAAAAAAATGTCACTGCTCCACCATCACCCAGTGTCATCCCAGGTGCCCACATAGTAAGGTGGGTGGGCTGGGAGTCGGAATTGGGTGATGGAGGGAGAGGGAGGGATCTAAGAGACAACTTCAGGCAGCAAGTGGCCAAGGAGGTAGCAGGAGCATTTCACCCAATGGGTCACTGTGGATTAGCGGCAGTGTGCATGGAGCTGCTGTCTACCCATGGTACTGGTGGTTCAGGTGAGGAACAAGTGTCTTATGTCTGAATAGCACTGCAATGTCTGTCTGTGAAGGAGAAAGTGTAGCGAACCTGTATGTGGTGGGTGGCATACAGAGCAACTTCAGCAGATCGATCATTCACAACCAGAACAGGGTGGAAGATCAGATGAAGGAGATGGGGTACCAATAGTAATTTATTTGTTTATGGTCATTGTTCAGTTTTAAAACAAAGACCTATGACTATTTTATACCAAGCTGTCTCACTTTTCCCTTCTCAAAGCTTCCTTTTTCTATTGTTGCTTTTATTCTCTGAGCATGATACGCCATTGCTGTTGTTTATGGTGTTTTTACGCATTATCTCTGATCCATTTCAGCACTGCGCTGCTTCTGAAAATACAGCTATTACCCTTGAAATAATTAGGTATTCCCCTCATCGGAATGCGTTTGATGCTGATCTGTACACCGTGTTTTCAGTACTCATTAACAATAGGCTTAAAATAATCCTTTAAGAAGAAACTGCAGAAAGCAATAAATGGGTAAAAATATGCAATATTCTCTTATCCTAAAGCATTACAACCAATATCAGACAGCCCCTCTGGCTTGTGTTAAATCAAGTCACGACTCACGAGATAACTTGCAAATTTCTGCAACCAAATTAAGCATAGAAAAAAATTCTAATAAAAACGAAGACTTTGTTACAAAGGTAATAATGTTGAACAAAAAGACACAGGTCCATCCAGTTCAACCTAGGTGAACTCAAGCCTCGTGCACACGATTGGATTTTCATTGGACAAAGCGTAGGACTTTTGTCCGAAGGACGTTGGCCGTGAACTTGTTTTGCATGTGTAGCACCCATCCCAAATGGTTGGGATGCTATTTAAATTTAGAGGGATGTCTGAGCCAGTAGTTGGGCTCAGACGGTTGATAATTACATTTAAATTTACCTCTGTCTCAGTTATAGTTTGCCCGGTAGTGATTTCCCTTTTTGCCTGAAGGTGGCGTTACCACCTCAGGCAGTTGTTGGAATACGGGCAGATTATGGTATATTGAGTGGCCCTTCTCGGCAGTGGTGTAGTGGGATTGAGTAACCCGCTGTGCCTGCTGGGAGGGGATTTTTAAGGGGCAGACACCATTGATTGGGGTTCGTTCATGCCCCGCAGCCCTTCCGGGCACGAGGTGTGTGTGTGTGGTCCTGGTCTCGGGGCCACGTTAGCCTGAGGCTGCATCGCTACTTAGTAGGCCCAGCTACGCTGGCAGGGGACTACATCCAGAGAAGGAATCCCAAGCTGTCCATTCAAATGGAGAGGAATCATCTTAATGAAGGAGACCAGGGGAGGATCTGTCCCGGAGGAGACCGGCAAAATGCTGCTGTAGTGGTGAGGCCTGGCAACTTTATTAAGGAGCATAGGTGTGCGCAGCCTTTGGCATTAGGGTGTGTACCCCAAAGCTCAAACACACTCTACCGATCACTCACAATGTTCATTCAGCAAGGGAAGGGGCCGGTAAATGGCATATTTACTGGCCCCTTCCCCCATTCATCCTAAAACATCCACAGCAAGAACCGGTGAGAGAGGAGGGAAGCCGTCAGTGCTGTGGGGGGAAAGAGGAGGAGTCAGACCAGTAGGGGGAATCTGTTCTGCACAGGGTGATTAGGGTGTGCCTGGGCACATCCGGCACACCCTGTGCGCACGCCTATGTTAAGGAGGGATCCATTACACCATAAGCCATGCAGTTCACTAAATTGGCTTAAAGGCTCTTTAAACTGTACGGCTGGAAGTTTGGGACTTTGAAATCCTGTGGCAAAGGATTCCTGGACTATCCATTGCTCAACTTCAAACAGGTCTGTGGCAGAGATCTTCTTCCCCTTGGGCAGTCTGTGGCAGAGACTGTCCTCTTGATGATTCGTGTGTCATCCCGGCTGCTAGACCATGTGAGAGGGGACTATCCGGGTGACCAATACCCACTCTAAAATTGAGAGTGGTGAGTGACTTTGAACTTCTACCTTTGTAAACTTTTGTGGCGAGTGCCTGAACCTTCCCCTACTCTTCCGTACCTTCTACTTCTCAAAGTTATACTGCATAAGAAAAATAAAGCCTTACTGTTTGAGGTTTTACATCTGTGTGGACATTGCATTACTACAGACTTTCCTACCCGGACAACGCAGCTGAAGAGGTAACGTGCAAAACCCAAAACTAATCAGCGGCCCTGAACAGGGTATTGCTACACATACAAACGGCAAAGAATTATCGACCAACAAACACGAAACTACATGGTTTTCCAGCTCTTTACCGCCACCCTTTGGGCAACTTTTGCTAATGTTGTCTTATGGTGAACATTGCTTCCGAGCATGCATGTTTGTACTTTGGAGTTTTGTCCGACGGACTTGTGTACACATGCTCGGAAAATCCGACAACACACAATTGTTGGCGAAAAAATTGAAAGCATACTATCCTACATTTGTCCGCGGAAAATCCGACAATTGTCCGATGGAGCGTACAAATGGTCGGATTTTCCACCAACAGCCTGTCATCCCACAATTCCCATTGCCAAATCCGATCGTGTGTACGAGGCTTTAGAGCTCAACTCAAAAGTCCTATGTGACAGAAAAATAAGGATCTGGTGTGAGATGGGTAGAGGTAATGTCTCAGTCCCAATTAGTATGCAAACAACGAAAATATTTAGCCCACAGGACTTTTAATGAGTCACACCTGAAACATAATATATAAAAAATATATGAAAAATGTATTAACATACATTTAAAAACAACACATAATGCAGAAATTTAATGAACATCAGTACATATGTAATATTCAACTAGAATCAACAAGGGACCTTTCCATAGAACCTATGTAGTTCATAAAGATGACCACCATCAATCTGAAACAACTGTGCTACAAATCTCAACGTGTTTCACGAGGAAGATCTCGCTTCTTCTGGAGATGCACAGGAAAGTATAATTAATTGCAAGATACTTGACACATTCCACCATGATGGTGGTTAGGCTAAGGAATGAATTGAAATCAAATGTATAGCAATGTATAAAGCATCAAAGGTCCCAAAAAAAAAAAAAACCCCGGAGCTGTAAAGGGGTGAGGAGATGAGAATAGTTCTATCTGCCTGGATACCATATTGCCGGACATCTTTTTTTGTCTTCCCCCAAGGGTGCAGGGAGATTTTTTTTTCCCTATGGGATTCAACATTCATTTATTTGGTCTCTGGTTCGAGAGTATTGTCGTCTTTCTCTCATCTCCCCGCTCCTTCACAGCTCCCGGTGGAAGAATATTGGACCTCCTGGCAAAAAAAAAAAACAACCTTTGCTACTATATACATTGCTATGCATTCGATTTCAATTAATTCCTTAGCCTATCCACCATCATGGTGGCAGGTGGTAAGTATCTTGCAATTAATTATACTTTCCTGTGCCACTCCTGAAGAAGCAACAAAGGGTCTATGGAAAGTTTTCTTTGGTGATTCTAGTTGAATATTACATATGTACTGATGTTCATTAAATTTCTGCATTATGTGTCGTTTTTAAATGTATGTTAAAACATTTTTTATATATTTTCTTACATATTACTTTTTTTTTGGAAACAATTTCTTTTATTAAAAAGAAGTAAAAAAACTGTTACAGGTATCTTGAACGACAGTTTAACAAAGGAAAATTTACAAGGTCACAGAACTCCGTTACATAGAGAAGTATCCACTACAATAATAGACAAATCATGGGGGAGAATTGGGGTCCAATTTGTAGGGTCAATGCTGCTGAAATGTTGCAGGAAGCATTGATTCGGAAAGTAGTTTATATAATGAAGCAGCGCTAAATGTCAATAGAAAGTGCTAATATTAAAAGTGCTATTAATAAAGTCTAACTTCTCATAAATTAAATAAATGGGGTGACAAAATCAACAATAATAAAATAAAATTAAAACGTCCAAACAGTGACTATGTAAATAAAGTGCTAAATAGCCAAAATGGCAGTCCAAATAGCAACAGCTAATTGCAGGGAGAGAAGCAAGGATGGGTCTGGGAATACACCTTGTCTCATCAGAAACACACTGGATCAGATGAACAAATGATGCATAAATAATCCTCCCCCATAGACACCAGCCTCTCACCTCTCTGGTGGACCCCACGGGGTCAGTAATAACCACAAAGATCTCCACTGCTCACAATGAGAACTTCCAGTCCTTTTGCGTGACCCGAAACCACTGTAGGGATCTCCACAGCTTACCAGTGTTCTTCCTTAAAGCGAATCTTCCTGATGGACCCCACGAGGTCAATAATGGCCAGAAAGATCTCCACTGCTCACAATGAGAACTTCCAGTCCTTTTGAGTGACCCGGAACCACTGTAAGAATCTCCACAGCTTACCAATGTTTTTCCTTAAACCGAATTGAAATATTTCTTGTCTTTCCCCCATCAGTGTCTAACAAGCCAGCAGAAGAACCTGAGGTCTCGTTCAGACTGCGTAACTTGTTTTCGGGTGAAGACCTGCTTTAAACCAGAAGAGGACAACTGTTGGATTGCATGGTGGTAAGTCGAATCACGTGACGGCTCCCCCTTCTTCCCCCCCTTTCTATAATTGATTCGGAAAGAAGTCCGAGGTGTACTTGGTGGTTTCCCAATTGTAGAAACTATGTCTTCGGGGAAAGGCTTGTTTGGCCTGGGGCGTTATTGTGGTAAGTTTCCACTTTGGTGCAAGTGTGGTTTGTAGGTGAAAAATGGTGGTTATGGCAACATCCTGTGCCTGGTATCAGGGGTAGATGTTTTGAAAGCGTGTGTGGGACGGGTTGTTGATAATGATATGTGGACATTCAATCGGAGCAACTGGGGGGGGGGGGGGTGTGTAGAAGACAGGATAGGGGGAAAGGGGTGGGAGGGTGATGGAGGAGGGGGGTACAGTTGTCTCTGACTCCCCCTAGTCATCATTTATGTGTAGGTGAAATAATTCCGATCAAGAGAGTGGGCGTGTATAAGAAATTGGTAGACTGGGGAAGAGAAGAGGTGCCAATGGTGTACGGCTGGCGCTTTTGGCAAGGCCCGTGTTTGTTTAGATTGTATTGTCTTTTTTTTTTTTTTAGGTGGAATAGTCCATTGTGTTTTTGTATTCAGCCATTGTCTGGCAGTGTGTACAACAGGCCCTTTTTTTCGGAGTGTCATGTGCCGTGTGAATGAGTTTTTCCATGTCAGCGACTTTACGAATTCAGGTAAACCACTCTTTGAGTGTGGGCAATTGTGTTAAGTTCCAGTATAGCGGGATACACTGTTTAGCTGCGTTAATTATGTGCATTGCTAAGGATTTGTGATAGGATTTATGTGGTAAGGGTGAATGGTGTAGAAGGAATTGAGCCGGGGAAAACTATAAGAAGTGACCTGGGAAGTGATGCGGCAGACTTCTTTCCAAAAATCTTGTAAAGAAGTGCAGGGCCACCAGATGTGTAGTAGAGTGCCCTTTTCCTGGTGGCATCTCCAGCAGGTATCTGGCGTAGCTGGGTTAAATTTATTTAGTTGAAACAGGGTACGGTACCCCCTAGATTGGATTTTGTATCCGTTTTCTTGGGTAGTGATGTTAATCGACCCTTTGGATATTTAAAAAAAAATGTTCCCATTCCTCTTCCGAGAGTGGGATAGAGAGGTCTTTCTCCCAATATTTGCAGGCTAAGTTTTCGTTGGCTTTTATGTCAGCAAAGATAAGGTTGTGGGTCAAGGATATTAGATGGGGTTGAGACGTCTGTTGTGTGCAAAGCCTTTCAAAGGGTGTAAGATGTCTTGAACACTGTGAATCCTTATCTAAGGATTTTAGGTAGTGGGCGAGCAATAGGTATGTCCAGGGAGGGATTGGTGGCTGTTCCAGCTGGGTGGAGAGTTGGGATGCAGAGAGGAGTTTGTCTTGGTGGAAGAACTGGTTGGCTCTAATATGGTCGTGCGGCCAGTTATTAGAGAGAAAGGATCTGTGCTACATATTACTTTTGAGGTGTGACTCATTAAAAGTCTTGTGGGCTAAATATTTTTGTTGTTTGCTATGTGAACTTAAATTCCTCCCCTCCATCTGTGTGTTCCAGCACCCATGACAGTTTAAAAATCTATGTATAATTTGCAGATGTATTTGATGTGTTGAGTCTCTATCCAAATCACTGAATGTGGTTCCTATCTGTCGCTGCTGACACCACAAAATCACACAGAACAGCCCTGTCCCTTCTCCAGCACAAAGAAGGTGACTGACAGCCTCAGCTGTGCATGTTTCCCTATGACACTTTGTAGAGAAGGGTGTGTCCTTTCCCTGCACTCAGGTCTCAGATTACACTCAGCTCACTGCGCTGTGCTCGGCAGTTTGTTGTGTCAGATCCTCACTAGACATGTGCAGAGCAGAAAATTTTGTTTTGTTTAGGATAGTTTTGTTATGGTACTAATTTTGTTTTGTTGATTTGTTTCAGAATTTGTTTGGTTTTGTTCCGTTTAATTTTGTTTTGTTCTTTGTTAGAAAAGCAAATATTCATTTGCTTTTCTAACACACCTGGGTGGACTCTGAGCACGAGTCCACCTTTTTTGAAGCCTATTAGAGCCTATGGCTCTAATCAGTTGCTTCAAAAAAACACCCCCACCACTGTAATTCAGGCGGCTGGCATCCGAAGAGGGGCCGGACGCCTGAATAGGGGGATGCAGCGGCAGCGGCTATGGACAGATTCATGCATTGCATGAATCTATCCATTCTACATAGAGGGGGTGACTGGAGAGAGGGCCCTTAATGGACGGGCCGCCCCTGAATGGCACAGAGCCACCTACAGGTGGGACGGCTAACTGCACCTGCTTACTATCCAATCACAGACTGGGGGCATGCCCTTGACCAACCTGTACCGCTGTAACTGCATTGGAAAAAAGGAAGGCCATGGACCTGGCCATAGGTGTGCGCAGCCTATTGCATCAGGGTGTGCACCCCAAAGCTCAAACACACATACGTGTGTACATACAGTATACTGACGGTGTCAGCGGAGCAGTGTCAGTAGTTTTTTTTTTTTATATATATTTTACGATTTTTTTTAGGAGCCCTGTTAGGGGGTTTTGGTGAAATATCAGGGATTTAAACAGGGGAAATCTGCACCACACAGGGTGATTAGGGTGTGCCCAGGCACACCTGGCACACCCTCTGCGCACACCTATGGCCATGGGCGTCCGCTGAACTTTTTTCAGGGGGGGGCATCATTTTAAGATCATCCATGCTCTGTCCTTTTTTGACAATGTCATGAAGGGGAGGGGCTTAGTCATTATGACATAAAGCGCAGGCATGCAAAGGTTTGAGAAACCTGATGCAAAAGCTTAATAGAAGGATCAAGCTGCCATTGTCTGATTAGCAATTTCTATTTTTTTTAACCCCCCCCCCCTCTAGCGGCCGAATAGCGGCACTAAAACGATGGTAAAGCGCTGCTAAAACTAGCGGCGCTTTACCGATAACGTGGCCAGCTGGCAGTGTGAAATAGCTCTTGAGGATAATTCCGCTTCACTCCATGTCCATATAAATATAGTGTGTCTCCAGGGGGGGGGCAATTGACCCCCCTTGCCCTATGGAGCGGACGCCCATGCCTATGGCAGCCAATAAATTTCAAGAGCGGCTGATTAGAATTACCAAACCTTTAGCAGGTTAAACAACCCACAAACACTGTATGTATTTCAGCTATTTGTTTAGTTGTTTGACTAGAGATCTACTGCAGTAGCTCTTTAACAAGCTGAAGGAAAGAAAAAAAAAGAGGAGAAAGCATTTTTCTGACACATGCATATGAAGACACTGTCCGATGATGACAGTAAAATTTCCATTTTCCCATGTCAAAGAGACAGCCGAAAGTCCTTTACATTCGACAGATGTAGTTGCATCTGACTCGCATGGTCGGACCTTCGACCCAAGGCTTTCAGCCTTTACCTTTGTTCCCTATTGGAGACCTACAAAGCGTTTTATGTAAATCGCTTCCCAGACACCTCTGACCTGAGCTAAGCTGTAAAAATAGTTTCCCCAGCTAAAGAATGGGAAGTGATTGAGCGCGTCACATGGTCCCGACTGTGTTAAATATGTATAACTGCATTCGACACGAGCGCCGCGTTGCCCACCAGGGTTAACGTATTCCTCTCCCTGTCATTTGTAAGATGCCACATCTCACCTCCGCGCCCCTCTGATGGCAAGCACGGCTTAGATGAGACTTTAAGAAAATTTGAATTTTTAAAGGTTTGTTCATCAGTATGAGTCATCTCGTGCGGACATCACTGCAGAGAAATATACGCAGATTCATTTTTTTCCGGTGAAAGTGGCGATTCTTTCTTTTGCATGGGAGGAAATTGTTTGAGGCTCCGGTCACACTTATCACACTTATGCAATTTATCATGCGACTTTTGGACACATAAAGTCGCATGCAGAGCCGCTTATAAGGCGGTACAACCAGCCCTCCTGTACTGGGCCCGGGCCCCATCAATTCAAAAGTGGGGTCCGGGCACCTGCCGAGCATGAGGGACGGCTGTACTGCCTTATTGACAACTTTTGTGGCTCCCCCTGCAGCTCTGCTGGCTTTTCCTTATTTTTCTTCCACCAGCTTGCACTGCAGGGGGATTGGTATCTGCATCCCCACCCCCCTGCTGTCCGGGCCTTCCTTTGTGCCTCCCTCCTCTGCAGCATTGCCAGTTTCCCTCCTCTCCCACCAGCAGCTGCTGAGGGCACACAGGTTTTTTTTTCAGGATGGAGAGCGGGGTGTGTGCAGTAATAGTGGACAGATTGGCTGACCTTCAAACTCAAAGAGGTCTTTTCTGTAACTTTGTAAGTCTGCATAAATCTTTTTTTGATACTTCACATATAAAGCCATAGTAAATGAAAAAAAAAAAAAAACATCCTTGGTTTCCACTTCAGTGACTCCGCCCAGATTGAGATGATGTCATCAGTTTGTTGTGGAGAGTAGAAAGCACCCCCCCCCCCAATCAGATAGAACCATTGTAACTTAGTAGCAAGTCACAAGGTAAGCAGGGGCAGGCATCTCAGTCCAGGAGATGGATAGTGACCATGCATGATGCCTAAACAAAGAAGGCAATATCCTTCTGGAGAGAAAATCAGGTGAAAGTATTGTCAGGAGGAGTACTGTGAGACAATAAATACCTGAAAATATTACACTTTCACATTACGTAGCATGCATGTACTTAAAGCGGATCTTCGCAGCATCTGAGCACCACAAACCAAAAACACTATTTAATTCATTTTTATTATTCTAAGCTATCCCCCCATCCATGTCCCCGTGCTTTATTTTGTTAAAAAATCACTTTGCAAAACACCCCCCTAGCATTTTTGGCAGTAAGGGCAAACGATTCATGTAGCATTTACTTCCTTGGATCCATCTGCCCTTAGCTCAAGCATGTATGCAGGAGGATGTGATTAGAGGAGAATACCCCTCCTCTTCACCTTCCCTCTTGAAGACTCCTGGGATTTATGACATAATTTTCCTAAGCAAGAAACCAGGAAGTAGCTGAAAAAATGTAAAAAAAAAGTTTAAAACAAGTAAATATGATATACTTTCCTATCTATTTACTAATGCTAGCAGCATGAGGATTACAAATAATCAATTTTGATTGGGAGAGTGAAGTTTCGCTTCTAAGACCAGATCCACTTAAAGGAGAAGTAGAGCCAAAGCTCTTTTGGTCCTACTTCTCCTGGGGATTACAAGAGTGCACTTAGTTCAGCACTCCTGTGACCCGTATTCAGGCTAAAGTCCGCTCTCAGCTGATGTCATTCAGCCAGTCCAGACTCTGGAGAGATCCAGACTTTAATGTCAGGATCCACCCAGATGCTTGAACTGGCAGCTGACTCAGCCTCTTAAGCCTCGTACACACGGTACGATTGTTGGCCAACCGAGCGTCTGATTTTTGTCAAAACGGCGTGTGCCAGGATCTTGTCTTGCATACTAACGGTACACAATTGTCGTGCCACAAGCAGGAACGTACAACAATTGTCAGAAAGAGCGTACTAACGGTAAGATTTTAGGACAACAGCATACCTCCCAACAGGCACGGATTCCGCGGGTTTCTCCCGCACAGGGCCCTTCTTCCCGCACATCCATCACAGCAGTAAAATGTCCTTTCCCCCCGCCCCTCCCTCAGCTACTTTCGTTCTATGGTCGGAAAATTTGAAAAAAAAATTCAATGTCCCGCGGTACCACCCCCCCCCCCGCTCAACAACTTTCGATTGCAGGGGAGAGAGGAGATCAACAATGTCCCGCAGTGTGGGACTTCACCAAGTTGGGAGGTGTGCAACAGTCTGTCAACAGACAATCCCCTGCCAACAATCTCATTGTGTGTACGATGCTTTAGTGAGCCACTGAGAGCCTGAGCCAGCTGCTCCCACCCCCTCCAAAGCCCAGCGCTCCAGGGAGCACTGGAGGGACAGAGCAGGCTCTCTGCGCACTGAAGACTAACGATCCCCAATTGGGCATACAATGGTTATGGAGGTCCGGGTACTGCCCTGGAGGACATGTATCAATGAAAAAAAAAGTAAAAAAAAAACGTAATTTTTAAATGAGCAGTGATTTATTGATGCTTAAAGTGAAAGCACAAAAATGAAAAATTCCTTTTAATATAGTGCCTGGGGGGTCTCCTTAGTCTACCTGTAAAGCGGCACATCTGTACTGTGTATAGAAGCTGCTGCATAAATAATTGCGATTTTTTGGATAAATTCCGGTGTCTCTTCCACAGATTTTGGATAGAAGTAACAGGTGCAGAAAAATTGGTCTTTGGGTGTCGTTGGCACCTTCACACTGTAACCCTATAGAGGTACTCTTGATGAAAGCAAGATTTGGCCTTGCTGTCAAAAATTGCAATGATAAGCACTTGTCAAACAGGTGCGGAAAAATTGGTCTTTGGGTGTCGTTGGGGCCTTCACACTGTAACCCTGTAACGCACTGAAATATACAGTGTTAAACTTGCAGTAACGCAATAAAATATACTGTGTTAAATGGTCACTACACTCACACCGACTGAACTATCGCTACATTCAAACTAATGGAAAGATAAATGGTCGCACTACACTCACACTTAACTATGCCTAGATTTACACTAAACTGATAGTCTTCACTTATAAAAGAATCAGAATAGCAGAATAGCACACTATAGAACACATATGTCAAACACAAGGCCCTTGGGCCAAAATTGGCCCACCAGGCCTTGTCATGTGGCCCTCGCTCCCAGTTTTTCAGCTAGAACGTGTCAGAACTACATTTCACCACCTCTGATTCTCACCCTCTGCTCCCGCTCCCCGCTGTCACTTGTAAACAGAGAAGCCTGTGGGGCTCGGTGGGGACAGATCTCCAGAATCTAAGGGAGAGAATGATCTCCCTGCAAGGTGAGGCAGTGCTGCCTACACAGGGAGGTACTAGAGCCGGGCCAAGTAGGAGAGAGAGAGATGTGAGGAAGATTTGGGGGGGTTGCACACCCTGAACTCTGTACACAGCACACCCATGAACTCTGCACTCTGTACGTAGCGCACTACTGAATCATGCACTCTGTACGTAGTTCACTGCAGATACAACCGGCCCTTTGAGGGGTCCCATACTGCTGATGCGGCCCACAATGAAATTGAGTTTGACACCCCTGCTATAGAACACTAATTGTTTAATAGCCCTGACCAGAGCCCTGTTCTATCTCTCTCCACATCAATTTTACACTGAAAATGACCACTATGGAAAGAATACTTTTATAGTGTGGGGCGGGACTAACAGCAATGAGCCATGATTGGATAGAGTCATTATGACAGCGTCCAACCATGGCTCTGATAGTGCACTGTGCCCTGATTGGGCAAAGCTTTAATTGCTTCAGCCAATCAGGGCTTTCAATGCACTGTGAGGCAGCGAAGTGCATTGTAGTCACTCGGCGGGCCGAACAAATGGTCGAACGCCCTGATAATTTGGTTATTCGGCACACGTGCGAACAGCCAATGTTCAGTCCAAACTCATGCTCGGCCAAACTGTTCGCCCATCTCTACTGAAGACCAAGAACTGAGAGATCAACTGCCGTTGATTGCTCAGTTCTTGACAGGGGATACACTGCATCCACCTAGGTGAGTTTGTGTGTTTGTTTTTTCTAATTCCAAACTTCTCTTTTAAAGCGTGTAGATCTTGCAACCAGAGATTTAAGATTAGGCAATTTAGCTTTTCTAAAACTACCAAAAACTGAAGTATGCGTTTTGGGGTGAACAAAACTTTAATCTGAAACAGAGCAACAAGATCACAACAAAAATCAATGACATACCTGCATCCAAAGGCCAGTCCTAAACCCAACCCTGCACACCCCACTCCTACAGCAGTGGATGTAATGTGTAGATCCAGGACTCAGTTCCACCCCCTATGGCTCAAACCCTCTGCTCCCTGCTCACCACTATCACTTGTAAACACAGAAGTCCAGCTTCTGTGTTTACAAGTGACAGCTTGTCTCTCAACGGCTCCCACAGATCTGATCCCCTGAACAGCTCCCACTGAGTGCAAGATGGGGACAAGGGAGATGCAGGTGCCCGTGGTGCAATGAAGATGGTGACACCCCCACTGGATAATTCTTTCTGCAAGTGAGAGAGGTGGAGCCACCTACTGTGTGTGAGGGGGTGAAGAAGAGGGGTGAAAGCGAGATTTGGATGGGAGATGCAGAGGTAGGCAGCCGTGGAAGAAGGCGGAACTCTGTACTCTGTGTGTAGTGCACCCCTGAATTTTGCATTTTGTATGCAGTGACCCCCCTGAACTCTGCACTATGTACATAGCACACTCCCGAACGCTGCACTCTGTACTTACTATGTATTGTGCTATGCACTCCTGGTATTTAAAGGGGCTGTAAAGGTTTAATAAAAAATAAAAATAAAATAACAAACATACCATGCTTACCTCCACTGTGCAGTTAGTTTTTCACAGAGTGGCCCTGATCCTCGTCTTCTGGGGTCCCTCAGTGTCTGTTTCGGCTCCTCCCTGCAAGAGCTAACCCCTCTCTGGGCAGCGCTCTCCCAAGGGGGTTACCTTGTGGGCGCACTCCCATGTGCGCCCGCAAGGTAACCATAGCCGCCGACTCTATCACTCAGCCCCGCCCCCCGGTGCGCCGCATCATTGATTTGATTGACAGCAGCGGGAGCCAATGGCTGCACTGCTATCAATCATCCAATGAAGAGCCTGGGGGAAAGCAACGCGGGATCGGGCCCAAAGAGATTCAGGGCTCAGGTAAGTAAAACGGGGGCTGGGGGGGGGCTGGAGAGTGCAAAGTGTTTTTTCACTTTAATGCATAGGATCAGGGCTGCTGATAGGGGGGGACCACCTGTCCTCCTGTAAGGGGCCCAGGCTTACAAGGGGGCCCAAACAGCAGAGGGAATCAGTGCAGTCGGATGGAGGGGCAATTACAGGATGCCCTATGTGACTCTCTGCAGCAGCTGAAAACCAGTTTCTGTCCCTCCCACTGACTTTCAGCTGCTGCAGGGAGAGACACAGGCACAGCTGTCGGCTTCCCTGTCCCATTAAAAAAATAAACAATTGTAACCCTGTATTGTTTTAATCCCCTGTAAAATTTTATAAAATTCTTGGGGAAAAAAATATAAAATAAAATCTTGTAAAAACTGTAAAATAATAATAAAAAAAAAAACATTTAAATGTTTTTTTTTAAAGTTATAAAATGTTCTTGTTCAAAAATGTAAAAAGAAAACTATTTTAAAAAAGGCTAATTCACACAGCTTCTCTGTTATCTTTGTGTCCGCTAAGAATAATTTTAGTAAATTTTTAAGCGAAAATCTTGTTTTGATATATTTGAGTGGGGCCCTGCCAGGTAGGCTGTACAGGGCCCCGTGATTTCTAACAGCAGCCCTGCATAGGATGCATTAAGTTGAAAAAACACGAAGCTTTACAACCCCTTTAATGCCCTTTTAAGACCCTCCCACTGTTAATGAAATTTGACCACACCCAATATTTGATGCGGTTTGGAGGGTGTGTGCGTAGGTGGGGGAAGTTTTTTTTTTGGGGGGTCATGGTTGAGTTCCTGCACCTTTTTGATGGGGAAAAAAAGCCTGTGTAGATCTAATGCATAACGGCTGAATTTTCTCTGACATGATCACATTACTCTGCATTATAAATAGCTGTCAATTATCTCTCACTGGCAGCCTAGTGTTCTCTGTGATGTTTTATCAACGCCTCCAGCTGTGCTGCATCCAGGCGTCTCATGCCATCCAAGGGATGGAACCCGCTTTCTTTAAATACCAGCCTGTCCACAGATCTCCAGGCCTTCACTGGCGTGCGTCGATGCAGATTGGAACAGAGATAATATAAGTTGTTTGTGCTGCAGCGCATGTTAAAGGCCAGAAATGGTGGCGGCCGGGCAAGTCAGATAAGAACTTAACAGAAGTGGTAGGGAGGGGGAGGCAATGGAGGGAGGATGGTACCAGCAGCTGCCAACGACAGGCACGAGCTAATGGCTCAGAGGTCATGCCTTTTTTCCATGTGACATTATCCGTGCAAAGCCATCGCTGTCAAAGTGTTGGTCCTGCTGATTTTTGTCTGCTCGAATTAATATCCTTTCTGTCATTGCTGTTTGTTTACAGATTGATTCATCCCTCACAGTAATAACAGACCCAAAGGTTCACGCCAGTAGACGCTATCTTGTATGCCGCGACCAGCGAAGCCAGCCTGTCCTAAACTCGTCTGTTGATTCCTTATAAACTCATTATGCACATTGTAAACTGTCTTAGATTCTTACATGAGGTCTGTACCGAAAGTAATGCAAAAGTGGGCATAACTTACAGTGCCTTGAAAAAGTATTCATACCCCTTGAAATGTATTTTATTGGGATTTTATGTGATAGACCAACACAAAGTGGCACATAATTGTGAAGTGGAAGGAAAATTATAAATGGTTTTAAAAAAAAAATTCTCCAAATAAATACAGTGGAACCTCGGATTACGAGCATAATCCGTTCCAGGAGAATGCTCGTAATCCAAAGTACTTGCATATCAAAGCGAGTTTCCCTATTGAAGTCAATGGAAACTAAAATAATTTGTTCCTGCATTGACTTTGATGGCATGCAATACTGCATTTGGCCAGAGGTGGGGGGCGCCGGAGAGCCTCAGAAACACACAGAAAGGCCTGAGGACAGCTCGGCTGACCTCGGAAAGGCTCGGGAATGGAGTATTTCGGAGTCTTTCCGAGCATTTGCGAAAGGGTCCGAATTTCGCTGATCGCCTCCGATAGGCGCCATTGGGCTCTACTCGGCTGTGGCGCTCCCCACCTCAGGCCAAACGTGATACTGCACACCGCTGTGGCTTGAAACCTGCTCATTTTGCAAGACAACACTCGCAAACCGAGTCAGGATTTTTTTTAAATACAGTGCTCGTATTGCGAAACGCTCGTTAATCTGAGGTTCCACTGTATGTGTGTCAGAGAAGGCTATTAGACCAGACTGTGTGACTGCATAGAGGAGACCAAATGGGTGTAGGTGAAAGTATAACAATTTTATTGTAGTAGATAAACAACATACAACCACCTCCAATAGAACACAGTGCAATAAATTAAACAATAAACAGTGACTATAAACAATGTATATACAAAATATGGGAGATACCGGAATCATAGTAAAAAGCCAGGCCGAGGTCATACAAAAGGGGATCAAGCAGATGGGTAAGGATGGGAATAAAGCAGGAACAGGGAGGGGACGGATGGGTTGGCTGCAGAGCAGGGATATAGGTAACCGGGGAGACAAATGCAGGATGAGCTCAAGGTAGGGATCGGGTCGGACCGGGTCAAGCAGGATGCAGGATGCGGGTTCAAGGTAGGGATCAGGTCAAGCAGGATGTAGGTTCAAGGTAGGGATCACAGGTCCTAGGTCAGGGAGAGAGATACCAGGGCAAGGAGTGCTTGTACTTGCCGGGTATTTATGGAAAGGCTGATTAGCTTCAGGTCACAGCTGAGCGGAGGAAGGGCAGTTTGCTCCACACTGCCAGGATCCATCCGCTGGTGGAAACCAGTACTGCGTCCAAAGGATAATACAACACCAGCAAGGAAAGATTCTCCTGACAGTTCCAAACTGCCAGGAGACACCTGCTGGTGGACCACAGTACTGCAAGACAAATAATAAATATCACCAGCGGATGGAATCTTTCCTGACAATGTGAAAAGTGTGGGGGGTACATTTGTATGGCGCCCCCCTGAGTCAATACTTTGTAGAACCACCTTTCACTGCAATTACAGCTGCAAGTCTTTTTGGGGATGTCTCTACCAGCTTTTCACATCTAGAGAGGGACATTTTTGCCCATTCTTCTTTGCAAAATAGCTTATTCTCTGTCAGATTGGATGGAGAGCGTCTGTGAACAGCAATTTTCAAGTCTTGCCACAGATTCTCAATTGGATTTAGGTCTGGACTGTGACTGGGCCATTCTAACACATGAATATGCTTTGATCCAAACCATTCCATTGTAGCTCTGGCTGTATGTTTAGGGTCGTTGTCCTGCTGGAAGGTGAACCTACGCCCAGTCGCAATTCTTTTGCAGACTCTAACAGGTTTTCTTCTAAGATTGCCCTGTATTTGGCTCCATCCATCTTCCCATCAACTCTGACCAGCTTCCATGTCCCTGTTGAAGAAAAGCCTCCCCACCACATGATGCTGCCACCACCATGTTTCACAGTGGGGATGGTGTGATCAGAGTGATGTGCAGTGTTAGTTTTCCACCACACAAAGCATTTTGCTTTTAGGCCAAATAGTAAAATTTTGGTTTCATCTGACCAGAGCACCTTCTTCCACATGTTTGCTGTGTCCTCCACATGGCTTCTTGCAAACTGCAAACAGGACTTCTTATGACTTTCTTTCAACAATGACTTTCTTCTTGTCACTCTTCCATAAAGGGCAGATTTGTGGAGTGCACGACTAATAGTTGTCCTGTGGACAGATTCTCCCCCGTGAGCTGTGGATCTCTGCAGCTCCTCCAGAGTTACCATGGGCCTCTTGGCTGCTTCTCTGATGAATGCTCTCCATGCCCCGCCTGTCGGTTTAGGTGGACGGCCATGTCTTGGTAGGTTTGCAGTTGTGCCATACTCTTTCCATTTTCGGATGGCGGATTGAACAGAGCTTTGTGACATGTTCAAAGCTTGGGATTATTTTTTATAACCTAACCCTGCTTTATACTTCTCCACAACTTTATCCCTGACCTGTCTGGTGTGTTCCTGGGCCTTCATGATGCTGTTTTTTTACTAAGGTTCTCTAACAAACCTCTGAGGGCTTCACAGAACAGCTGTAATTATACTAAGATTAAATTACACACAGATGGACTCTATTTACTAATTAGGTGACTTCTGAAGGCAATTGGTTCCACTAGATTTTAGTTAGGGGTATCAGAGTAAAGGGGACTGAATTCATATGCACGCCACACTTTTCACATATTTATTTGTAAAAAAATTGAAAACCATTTATCATTTTCCTTCCACTTCACAATTATGGGCCACTTTGTGTTGGTCTATCACATAAAATCCCAATAAAATACATTTATGTTTTTGGTTGTAACGTGACAAAATGTGGAAATTTTCAAGGGATTATGAATACTTTTTCAAGGCAATAAAACTTACATAGGTCATTCAAATTTCACATGTTGGTAGAGTAAAGCCCTGTACACACGATCGGTTTTACCGATGAAAACAGTCCAATGGACTTTTTTCATCGGACAAATGGGACCCATTGGTCTTTTTTCCATCGGTGTCAAAAAATAGAACATGTTTTAAATTTTTCCGATGGATTAAAAACCGATAGCAAATTCCGATCGTCTATGGGCAAGTCCATCGGATAAAAAACCCGCACATGCTCAGAATCAAGTCGACGCATGCTCAGAAGCATTGAACTTAATTTTCTCTGCTCATCGGAGTGTTTTTTACGTCACTGCGTTTGGAACGGTCGGTTTTTTGACTGATGGTGTGTAGGCAAGACTGATGGAAGTCAGCTTCATCGGATTTCCGATGGACAAAACCATTGGATTAGAATCCATGGGATATCCGATCGTGTGTACAAGGCTTAACTCTTCCTCTATAGTAACTCTTCTTCTTTTTCATTGCAGGTAATTAATGGATTCCAAGCAGAAGCAGCATGCCGTCATTGATTCCTGATGAAGGAGGGGTGCAGGTTGTCCGACATTAATGGTCTCCCACTGCGTGGTTTGTGTTCACTGCTGTTTTCTCCTTCTTTAAATGTCTTTATCCATCTGTGCACATTGCTCTTGTCAATGGTGTCATCTCTGTAAACATTCTGTAGCCCTCTGTAGATGTCGAACAGCCTGCACCCCTCCTTCGCCTAAACTCAATGATGGCATGCTGCTTCTGCCAATGTCATTACCTGCAATGAAAATGAAGAAAAGGAAGAGTTACTGGTACTTTACCAACATGTGAAATTTGAACCACCTATATAAAAAGTAACATTTCTGTCTTTGCAGATGACACCAAGCTATTCAGTGGAATAACGTCCTTACTGGATGTCTCCAATTTACAAGCCGACCTCAATGCTCTGTCTAATTGGGCAACTATGTGGCAGATGAGGTTTAATGTTGATAAATGTAAAGTTATGTACTTGGGGGCTAAGAATATGAATGCATCATACATACTAGGGGGAGTACAACTGGGGGGATCCATAGTGGAGAAGGATCTGGGGGTTTTGGTAGATCATAAGCTCAATAATAACATGCAATGCCAAGCTGTGGTTTCCAAAGTGAGCAAAGTTCTTTCTTGTATTAAGAGAGGTATGGACTCCAGAGAGAGAGATATCATTTTGCCTCCCTGTACAAATCATTAGTGAGACCTCATCTGGAATATGCAGTTTAGTTTTGGACCCCAGTTCTCAAAAAGGATATCGGGGAACTGGAGAAAGTGCAGAGAAGGGCAACCAAACTGATAAGAGGCATGGAGGAGCTCCGCTATGAGGAAAGATTAGAGGAACTGAATTTATTCTCTCTTGAGAAGAGGAGAATAAGGGGGGATATGATGAACTTGTACAAATATATAAGGGGTCCATATAGTGAACTTGGTGTTGAGTTATTCACTTTACGGTCAACACAAAAGATAAGGGGGCACTCTTTACGTCTAGAGGAAAAGAGATTTCACCTCCAAATACGGAAAGGTTTCTTCACAGTAAGAGCTGTGAAAATGTGAAATTGACTCCCTGCAGAGGTGGTTCTGGCCAGCTCAGTAGATTGCTTTAGAAAGGCCTGGATTCTTTCCTAAGGCACTGGGAGGGGAGGTGCGCTGGTGGTATAGTGCCGCTATTTTTACCGGCGCTATACCGTCGGAATTGCTCTGCAGAGGCGCATTGCCGGCGGTATAGCCGTGGTTTCCCATTGCTTTCAATGGGAAAAAGCGGTGGAGGAGCGGTAAACACACCGCTCCTCTCACCGTTCCAAAGATGCTGCTAGCAGGGCTTTTGGAGCGGTCCTGCTAGCGCACTGCTCCAGTGTGAAAGCCCTCAGGCTTTCACACTGGAGAAACAGCAGCCGCTATTTAGGGTCGATTTGCAGGCACTATTTTTAGCGCAATAGTGCCTGCTAACCGCCCCAGTGTGAAAGGGTCTAAATCTACATATTATAACTGGGTACTAATATTTATAGGTAAAGTTGATCCGGGGAATATCTGATTGCCTCTCGGGGGATCAGAAATACATTTTTTTCCCTGCTGTAGCAAATTGGATCATGCTCTGCTGGGATTTTTAGCCTTCCTCTGGATCAGCTGTGGGTATAGAATTAGGTATATGGGATTGTATGATATTATTAATATTTTATTTTTTTATGGTTGAACTGGATGGACTTGTGTCTTTTTTCAACCTGACTAACTATGTAACTATGTAACTATATAAATCAAAGCGAGTTAAAAGCCTTGTTTTTTTTTTTAATAACATCCATGTTATACTTCTAAAGATGTCTATTTGATGACAAAACCCATTAGGCGGGACCTGATGTATGACACAAGCACGCTATGAGCCGCGGCCATTTTGAATGTTCCTATGTTTTTTAATAAAGGAATTGCAATTTTTAAACATACTTCACTATGCGACCTTTCATGTATATTATCCAGCTGATGGTAAATAAAAATAGTGTGGCGCTCAAAGCAATAAAAACTTGTAATAGGTGAATAGCTACTTAAAGCAATAGAACCAACAGTGCTCTAATAACACAATTATAAATGTGAGTCCGCTACAAGGGTATTCAGATGAATTGTCCTCCTTGCGAACTGTGTGATATACCGTAAAGGATAAAACGTGAAAAATAGAATACAATCCCAAATAACAAAATGTGTGTGATCATGGATGTCCTTCAATGGATAGCCTTCCCACAACGCAGACTGACAAAGGGACTTCAATGCAAATGATGAATCAAGCAAGGAGAAGACACTAGTTGTTATAGATGGGTACTCTTACCGCTGATGGTGGACCCACCTACCGTACGGCAGTGGGTCTTGCAGGCTTAATGGTCACCAAGACCAGACGGGATATAGCTGGATGTCCTGGGTCCTCGCTTGAACTCCAACCGGATGATGGGAAAGGCAGCTCAAACGATGGATTATTCTCACATGGGCCAGGTTCCACAGCAATCCGCGAAAAATATAAAGATGGAAGAAAACCAAAAAGACTCCAGATGGTGCAGGTCAATAAAAACCGATTGCCGGAATTTTATTAAATAAAAATATTTTGTCCAACAGTCATGCAGACAAAAAAAAAGTGATCACGAAATAAAAATATGTTCAAAGCAATATGGGGTGCAGCGTCAGCAAGCCCTACACATTTCGACTACTACAGTCTTCAACAGGGGCATGACGCTGTACCCCCCATATTGCCAACATTTATAAGAATTTCACATACTCTGACACACCCCGGAAGGGGTGGAGTCAAAACAGGAAATGACATAAGGTCTCACAATCTCAATACATAGTTTCATAATATGCAACTGAAACAAATGAACTATATGTATCAATTCAATAAAGCATTGGATAACCTGTATATTAAACATATTACACATCAACAAATAAATGTGCCTCCATAACCTAAATCTAGGTATAAGGCTGGGGATCTAATCATGACACCTGTATGGAACTTACCCTAATGAGGGCACCGCCCATTGTGATCTTCTCATTATCTAGATAGTCTGTATAGAATGAGTTCCCAAGTTCACCACGGCATAAACCAGATTCCACAGGATGTCATGGCCCCACCTGACCGAAATCGTCACTGGGGACACCCTTATGTATAGCACTGGGGACACCTCAGCATTGGGGGCACTCCAGCAATGCTGTGCCCCCATATAACATCCCCCAGAGTACAATCTATACGTTGTACAGCTAAGTCTAGTACACTATGTGCAATACCTCTATATTACCCCCTCTGGCGCTAAATCAGAGTCCCACTGGCACTTCCCCTTGCAGTATCATCAACAGATGTTTGCTGCAAATGTCTATGGGGACACCAGTGAGACGCTACGTGGCCGCGCTATGTCCGCGCGCGCATCCCGCGCATGCGCGCGCCAACGTTGTAGTCATGTGATCGCATAACGCATCACGTGATACCGGCCAGCGTAAATATATGGAGAGAGACAAGCTTCACGTCTCGCAGGGGGGTTAAAGTAGTGCAACCGTCCAATGCGCCCTCTAGTGGGGATTAAACAAAATACATATTCAAAATACATGTTGTATAGACGGTAGCATGTGCTGATATAAATAAAGCCCAAAAGCGCCTAGCTGACCCTCTTATACACATGTAAAATGATAGTTCCTATTAGAACATTTTTATTTATTTATCCATAGTTATTCATCAAGCAATTACCTGATGAAGGATAAATCTGACTCACGTCTTAATTAATGATGATACATTCAACGATTGGGGATGAATCTAACTCACCTCATGTTTGAAACCTGATTTATATGGTGAGGGGAATATCCAACCAATAGACCAATAGGCCGATGAACGGATGCCATACCCCCATATATTAATGGTGAACCAATAATTGAATGTAACCCCAAATATTAGTGTTACAAGGAAATTGCTAACAACAGAAGAAGAAGGAAAAGGGAAAAAAAGGGAGGGGCAAAGAAACTCACAATCTATACAAGGGCAGAAAAAATACGTGGATATATTATTCTTTCACCCGAGTCGCCTATAAAGGCGCACGCGGGGGATGCCTGCCTTATGGTCACCATTCCCCAAATGTGGATACACGAGCCCAGGTGCCTCACGCCCGATTGATGAAACAGTTGAGATCCCACTCAACGTTCATACCATGGGGTGAGTAACACCTGAGCTCGTGTATCCAATAAGTTTCCAATCTCGAGACACCCCGTAGGGAGGAATCTCCCCTCCAGTGGGGAACGAACCTGTCAATCACTTTGAACTGGTTGCCTCTAGGGTCCTTTGCATGATGTTCTAAATAATGTCGTGACACCGTATGTTTGTCACACCCCTTACGTATTTTAGCCATATGTTCATTGACTCGAATGGAAAAATTACGTATATTGAAGTTTGCACGGGCATGTGATGAGGTACACGATGAATCTGGTGACGCAGGTAGTAAATTGTGACATAGTATAACTGCGTCCCGTGACACTGGAGCTAAATGTGTCTGTTTTGCGTCTCCCCAACACATTAACCATGCAAACATTACATTTTCGACAAGGGTAATATCCATTGGCTTCCGGAAAGAAAGAGATCCTTTTGGGGGGGTCTATTATATTAGGGGCCACCTCCCCCTGAATGGAGCGTGCACCCCTAAAAATTACGCCAGCCCGCTCAGGCAGGGAAGGGCCCAAAGTTCTATCACTTTGTAAGACCTTCCAGTGTCTATTTAGGATTTTCTTAATTTCCTTATGTTGGGTGGAATAGGATGTAAAAAAAGACCATCTAAATCTATCCTCTTTAGCTTTCGCCTGTTTTTCAATAAGGAGGGATGGTCTTTCAATTGCCAATACAGAAGCAATGTCTGCATTTAACTGGACTGCTGAGTAGCCCCTATCAATGAATCTATCCTTCAAAATCTGAGATTGGGCCAAAAAGTCCTGTTCTCGGGTACAGTTCCTCCTCAAGCGGAGGAACTGTCCTCGAGGAACGGACTTCAACCATTGTTCGTGGTGGCAGCTATCGACGGGGATGTAGCCATTTCTGTCCGTTGGTTTAAAGTATGTTTTAAATTCCAAACGGTCATTGGCAACTATGATTTCTAAATCTAGGAAATGTATCGACGAGGAGCTGGCCTCATATGTTAATGTAATACCACGATCATTAACATTAAGAGTCCTCATAAAGGTATCCAGTGATTCTCTCGTGCCCTTCCATAGGAGGAGGATGTCGTCTATATATCTAGCCCACAGAACCAATTCAGGTCTGTTAAGGGCATAGACGACATCCTCCTCCCACTGGGCCATGAAGAGGTTGGCAAGACTGGGGGCATATTTAGCCCCCATTGCCACACCCCTAATTTGGGAGAAGAATGTTCCCTGGAACCAAAAGTAATTATGCCTAGTGGCAAAGTTGAGCAACTCCATGATAAAGTTCCTCTGTAGTAAAGGCAGTGGGGAGTTTCTGGAAAGAAACAACTCCACTGCCCCCAAACCCAATTGATGTGGTATGCAGGTGTATAATGAAGCCACATCTGCAGTAACAAGAATCAAATCTCCATGGTGCCGAACTTTCTCAAGTAAATTGATAGTATCCTTCGTATCTTTCAGATAAGAGGGTATCGATTTCACCAAAGGCTGTAGAAAGAAATCGATGTACTTTCCAATGCGTGAAGTAACCGAGTCAATCCCGCTAAAGATAGGTCGCCCTGGGGGATTGACTGGGTCCTTATGTACCTTTGGGAGGTAATAAATCACAGGAATACGTGGTGCAAGAGGCACCAGGTATTCCTGTTCTTTTTTATTAAGAACATTGAGAGAAAAACCCTCGTTGACAATATCAACGAGGGCCTTCTTGTATTTCAATGTAGGATCCCCAGGTAGAGGATGATATGTCGCTCGGTCTTCCAGGAGCCTATTCATCTCATTAACGTAGTTTATCTTATCTAGTACTACTATTCCACCTCCTTTGTCTGCAGGGCGGACAATGTGATTTTTATTACTGCATAAAGTTTTTAAACCTGTAGCAATAATAGGATCCTGGTGGACTTTTTTGGTAGGCAATTCATCAAGATCTTTTAATACCAAAGTACG
Source organism: Rana muscosa (assembly GCA_029206835.1). Classification (NCBI taxonomy): domain Eukaryota; kingdom Metazoa; phylum Chordata; class Amphibia; order Anura; family Ranidae; genus Rana; species Rana muscosa. Next base: position 185,077,976 of record CM055119.1, on the reverse strand, counting down.
AAAAACGTTAATGGAAGGTGCTGAGCTCACTGGGGGGTTGAACAAAGAGGGATTAGAAAGCCCTGAACGTACACTAGTGAACTGATTCCCTAATTGTGTAGAGGGAATAGGTATTGAAGGCATAATAGACACCTCATCTTTCTTTTGGGCATCAGTTGATGGGAGTGCTAAAAAGTGCCTTTGAATGTTTAATTTTCTTATGAACTTTTGAAGATCGATAAAGGTGGAAAATTTGTTCAGTTTGCGCGGGGGAACAAACTTTAGACCTTTATCTAATACAGATTGTTCTTGAGGAGTGAGAACAGTAGAACTTAGATTAAAAATACCCGCACCTAATTTACCCTTGGTCTTTTTGCGCTGGATGCGCCGCCCCCCCCTTGAGCCTCGTTTATACTTGGGCTTCTGGGGGTGTGGAAAGTGGGCTTGTGAAAACCCTGGTATTGTGGTGAACCAGGGTGATTGTAATTATGACCATATACTGGTCTATGTGGTTCCTCACCCCACCCAGGGTTTGAGTAGGAGTCGTAATACGGGTCATACGGGCCTTCGCCCTGTGGTAGAGTATAACGGTTCTGGGTAGGTATAGGTGTACCCTGTATATAATTCGTATTGGAACCAGATCCATTATCCCTCCAAGGTAAGGGAATTCTCCCTGATGGATCTCTTGGATACATCTGACCCCTATCACCTTGTCCATAACCTCTACCCCGTTGAGGGTGACCTCTACCTCGGGGTACAGAACTATATCTACCTCGGCCTGGTTCGTAAGGAGCCAAGGCTGGTGTTTGTTTATTGTTCTTGGGTGTATGTGTACCACCCTTATTGTTCTGACCTCCTCGTAAAGATGTGGAGATAGGTTCATAGACAAGAGTCCTATCTATAATTACATCAACTGGCTCAGAAAGATCCATGTTAGAATTATTTTCAGGGTTGTTTGTCTGATTGGCCAGTTTTTTCTGCCAGCCAAAGACTAAATTTCCCTTATAGTCACCTGTATCTCGGTTGTACTTTTTTTGTTTCTTATTCCTCTGATCTTTCTCCTCCTTTTCAAGGATGGTTTTAAGAGCAGAGGAAAGAGATACATATTCAGGAGTACCACTAGAGGGAGAGAGCTTGTCTCTAATTTCCCTGATTTCTTTATCTAATGCGGACACCCTGACCCGCTTTTTCTCAATCAAAAAATTGAGAAGTTGTAGACCAGCATCATTAAAGTAATTAGCCCAGAGGATCATGTCTGACTCTCCCTGTTGAGGGGAGACATCCCACCTGAGACCTCTGGGTACCATCTTCTCCTTGATATATTGCTCAAGAAACGCAGTGTCCCATTGAAGGTGTAATTCTGAGATCATTGCGTTCTTGAGCCTAGCAAAGTGACCGCTTATTTCTGAGTCGGCGTTATGGATGGTAAAGACTCCCTGTGTGTTAAAGGACCTTGAGGCCCTGTATTCAAAAACATCCATTTGTACACAAAAAGGAGAAAATATATATGGTGAGCAGCAGTAAATAATATGTCAAACAATATAACTGGATAAAAAAGGGAAAAATACTGCGCTAAACCAAAAACAATGTGCATGCAAGCTGCCAACACTCAAACAAACAAAGTGTACAGGAATGGTAAATAAAAATAGTGTGGCGCTCAAAGCAATAAAAACTTGTAATAGGTGAATAGCTACTTAAAGCAATAGAACCAACAGTGCTCTAATAACACAATTATAAATGTGAGTCCGCTACAAGGGTATTCAGATGAATTGTCCTCCTTGCGAACTGTGTGATATACCGTAAAGGATAAAACGTGAAAAATAGAATACAATCCCAAATAACAAAATGTGTGTGATCATGGATGTCCTTCAATGGATAGCCTTCCCACAACGCAGACTGACAAAGGGACTTCAATGCAAATGATGAATCAAGTAAGGAGAAGACACTAGTTGTTATAGATGGGTACTCTTACCGCTGATGGTGGACCCACCTACCGTACGGCAGTGGGTCTTGCAGGCTTAATGGTCACCAAGACCAGACGGGATATAGCTGGATGTCCTGGGTCCTCGCTTGAACTCCAACCGAACCGGATGATGGGAAAGGCAGCTCAAACGATGGATTATTCTCACATGGGCCAGGTTCCACAGCAATCCGCGAAAAATATAAAGATGGAAGAAAACCAAAAAGACTCCAGATGGTGCAGGTCAATAAAAACCGATTGCCGGAATTTTATTAAATAAAAATATTTTGTCCAACAGTCATGCAGACAAATAAAAAGTGATCACGAAATAAAAATATGTTCAAAGCAATATGGGGTGCAGCGTCAGCAAGCCCTACGCGTTTCGACTACTACAGTCTTCAACAGGAGCATGACGCTGTACCCCCCATATTGCCAACATTTATAAGAATTTCACATACTCTGACACACCCCGGAAGGGGTGGAGTCAAAACAGGAAATGACATAAGGTCTCACAATCTCAATACATAGTTTCATAATATGCAACTGAAACAAATGAACTATATGTATCAATTCAATAAAGCATTGGATAACCTGTATATTAAACATTTTACACATCAACAAATAAATGTGCCTCCATAACCTAAATCTAGGTATAAGGCTGGGGATCTAATCATGACACCTGTATGGAACTTACCCTAATGAGGGCACCGCCCATTGTGATCTTCTCATTATCTAGATAGTCTGTATAGAATGAGTTCCCAAGTTCACCACGGCATAAACCAGATTCCACAGGATGTCATGGTCCCACCTGACCGAAATCGTCACTGGGGACACCCTTATGTATAGCACTGGGGACACCTCAGCATTGGGGGCACTCCAGCAATGCTGGAGTCATGATTAGATCCCCAGCCTTATACCTAGATTTAGGTTATGGAGGCACATTTATTTGTTGATGTGTAATATGTTTAATATACAGGTTATCCAATGCTTTATTGAATTGATACATATAGTTCATTTGTTTCAGTTGCATATTATGAAACTATGTATTGAGATTGTGAGACCTTATGTCATTTCCTGTTTTGACTCCACCCCTTCCGGGGTGTGTCAGAGTATGTGAAATTCTTATAAATGTTGGCAATATGGGGGGTACAGCGTCATGCCCCTGTTGAAGACTGTAGTAGTCGAAACGCGTAGGGCTTGCTGACGCTGCACCCCATATTGCTTTGAACATATTTTTATTTCGTGATCACTTTTTATTTGTCTGCATGACTGTTGGACAAAATATTTTTATTTAATAAAATTCCGGCAATCGGTTTTTATTGACCTGCACCATCTGGAGTCTTTTTGGTTTTCTTCCATCTTTATATTTTTCGCGGATTGCTGTGGAACCTGGCCCATGTGAGAATAATCCATTGTTTGAGCTGCCTTTCCCATCATCCGGTTGGAGTTCAAGCGAGGACCCAGGACATCCAGCTATATCCCGTCTGGTCTTGGTGACCATTAAGCCTGCAAGACCCACTGCCGTACGGTAGGTGGGTCCACCATCAGCGGTAAGAGTACCCATCTATAACAACTAGTGTCTTCTCCTTGCTTGATTCATCATTTGCATTGAAGTCCCTTTGTCAGTCTGCGTTGTGGGAAGGCTATCCATTGAAGGACATCCATGATCACACACATTTTGTTATTTGGGATTGTATTCTATTTTTCACGTTTTATCCTTTACGGTATATCACACAGTTCGCAAGGAGGACAATTCATCTGAATACCCTTGTAGCGGACTCACATTTATAATTGTGTTATTAGAGCACTGTTGGTTCTATTGCTTTAAGTAGCTATTCACCTATTACAAGTTTTTATTGCTTTGAGCGCCACACTATTTTTATTTACCATTCCTGTACACTTTGTTTGTTTGAGTGTTGGCAGCTTGCATGCACATTGTTTTTGGTTTAGCGCAGTATTTTTCCCTTTTTTATCCAGTTATATTGTTTGACATATTATTTACTGCTGCTCACCATATATATTTTCTCCTTTTTGTGTACAAATGGATGTTTTTGAATACAGGGCCTCAAGGTCCTTTAACACACAGGGAGTCTTTACCATCCATAACGCCGACTCAGAAATAAGCGGTCTCTTTGCTAGGCTCAAGAACGCAATGATCTCAGAATTACACCTTCAATGGGACACTGCGTTTCTTGAGCAATATATCAAGGAGAAGATGGTACCCAGAGGTCTCAGGTGGGATGTCTCCCCTCAACAGGGAGAGTCAGACATGATCCTCTGGGCTAATTACTTTAATGATGCTGGTCTACAACTTCTCAATTTTTTGATTGAGAAAAAGCGGGTCAGGATGTCCGCATTAGATAAAGAAATCAGGGAAATTAGAGACAAGCTCTCTCCCTCTAGTGGTACTCCTGAATATGTATCTCTTTCCTCTGCTCTTAAAACCATCCTTGAAAAGGAGGAGAAAGATCAGAGGAATAAGAAACAAAAAAAGTACAACCGAGATACAGGTGACTATAAGGGAAATTTAGTCTTTGGCTGGCAGAAAAAACTGGCCAATCAGACAAACAACCCTGAAAATAATTCTAACATGGATCTTTCTGAGCAAGTTGATGTAATTATAGATAGGACTCTTGTCTATGAACCTCCCTCCACATCTTTACGAGGAGGTCAGAACAATAAGGGTGGTACACATACACCCAAGAACAATAAACAAACACCAGCCTTGGCTCCTTACGAACCAGGCCGAGGTAGATATAGTTCTGTACCCCGAGGTAGAGGTCACCCTCAACGGGGTAGAGGTTATGGACAAGGTGATAGGGGTCAGATGTATCCAAGAGATCCATCAGGGAGAATTCCCTTACCTTGGAGGGATAATGGATCTGGTTCCAATACGAATTATATACAGGGTACACCTATACCTACCCAGAACCGTTATACTCTACCACAGGGCGAAGGCCCGTATGACCCGTATTACGACTCCTACTCAAACCCTGGGTGGGGTGAGGAACCACATAGACCAGTATATGGTCATAATTACAATCACCCTGGTTCACCACAATACCAGGGTTTTCACAAGCCCACTTTCCACACCCCCAGAAGCCCAAGTATAAACGAGGCTCAAGGGGGGGGCGGCGCATCCAGCGCAAAAAGACCAAGGGTAAATTAGGTGCGGGTATTTTTAATCTAAGTTCTACTGTTCTCACTCCTCAAGAACAATCTGTATTAGATAAAGGTCTAAAGTTTGTTCCCCCGCGCAAACTGAACAAATTTTCCACCTTTATCGATCTTCAAAAGTTCATAAGAAAATTAAACATTCAAAGGCACTTTTTAGCACTCCCATCAACTGATGCCCAAAAGAAAGATGAGGTGTCTATTATGCCTTCAATACCTATTCCCTCTACACAATTAGGGAATCAGTTCACTAGTGTACGTTCAGGGCTTTCTAATCCCTCTTTGTTCAACCCCCCAGTGAGCTCAGCTCCTTCCATTAACGTTTTTCGTACTTTGGTATTAAAAGATCTTGATGAATTGCCTACCAAAAAAGTCCACCAGGATCCTATTATTGCTACAGGTTTAAAAACTTTATGCAGTAATAAAAATCTCATTGTCCGCCTTGCAGACAAAGGAGGTGGAATAGTAGTACTAGATAAGATAAACTACGTTAATGAGATGAATAGGCTCCTGGAAGACCGAGCGACATATCATCCTCTACCTGGGGATCCTACATTGAAATACAAGAAGGCCCTCGTTGATATTGTCAACGAGGGTTTTTCTCTCAATGTTCTTAATAAAAAAGAACAGGAATACCTGGTGCCTCTTGCACCACGTATTCCTGTGATTTATTACCTCCCAAAGGTACATAAGGACCCAGTCAATCCCCCAGGGCGACCTATCGTTAGCGGGATTGACTCGGTTACTTCACGCATTGGAAAGTACATCGATTTCTTTCTACAGCCTTTGGTGAAATCGATACCCTCTTATCTGAAAGATACGAAGGATACTATCAATTTACTTGAGAAAGTTCGGCACCATGGAGATTTGATTCTTGTTACTGCAGATGTGGCTTCATTATACACCTGCATACCACATCAATTGGGTTTGGGGGCAGTGGAGTTGTTTCTTTCCAGAAACTCCCCACTGCCTTTACTACAGAGGAACTTTATCATGGAGTTGCTCAACTTTGCCACTAGGCATAATTACTTTTGGTTCCAGGGAACATTCTTCTCCCAAATTAGGGGTGTGGCAATGGGGGCTAAATATGCCCCCAGTCTTGCCAACCTCTTCATGGCCCAGTGGGAGGAGGATGTCGTCTATGCCCTTAACAGACCTGAATTGGTTCTGTGGGCTAGATATATAGACGACATCCTCCTCCTATGGAAGGGCACGAGAGAATCACTGGATACCTTTATGAGGACTCTTAATGTTAATGATCGTGGTATTACATTAACATATGAGGCCAGCTCCTCGTCGATACATTTCCTAGATTTAGAAATCATAGTTGCCAATGACCGTTTGGAATTTAAAACATACTTTAAACCAACGGACAGAAATGGCTACATCCCCGTCGATAGCTGCCACCACGAACAATGGTTGAAGTCCGTTCCTCGAGGACAGTTCCTCCGCTTGAGGAGGAACTGTACCCGAGAACAGGACTTTTTGGCCCAATCTCAGATTTTGAAGGATAGATTCATTGATAGGGGCTACTCAGCAGTCCAGTTAAATGCAGACATTGCTTCTGTATTGGCAATTGAAAAACCATCCCTCCTTATTGAAAAACAGGCGAAAGCTAAAGAGGATAGATTTAGATGGTCTTTTTTTACATCCTATTCCACCCAACATAAGGAAATTAAGAAAATCCTAAATAGACACTGGAAGGTCTTACAAAGCGATAGAACTTTGGGCCCTTCCCTGCCTGAGCGGGCTGGCGTAATTTTTAGGGGTGCACGCTCCATTCAGGGGGAGGTGGCCCCTAATATAATAGACCCCCCCAAAAGGATCTCTTTCTTTCCGGAAGCCAATGGATATTACCCTTGTCGAAAATGTAATGTTTGCATGGTTAATGTGTTGGGGAGACGCAAAACAGACACATTTAGCTCCAGTGTCACGGGACGCAGTTATACTATGTCACAATTTACTACCTGCGTCACCAGATTCATCGTGTACCTCATCACATGCCCGTGCAAACTTCAATACGTAGGGCGCACTATACGTAATTTTTCCATTCGAGTCAATGAACATCTGGCTAAAATACGTAAGGGATGAGACAAACATACGGTGTCACGACATTATTTAGAACATCATGCAAAGGACCCTAGAGGCACCCAGTTCCAAGTGATTGACAGGTTCGTTCCCCACTGGAGGGGAGATTCCTCCCTACGGGGTGTCTCGAGATTGGAAACTTATTGGATACACAAGCTCAGGTGTTACTCACCCCATGGTATGAACGTTGAGTGGGATCTCAACTGTTTCATCAATCGGGCGTGAGGCACCTGGGCTCGTGTATCCACATTTGGGGAATGGTGACCATAAGGCAGGCATCCCCCGCGTGCGCCTTTATAGGTGACTCGGGTGAAAGAATAATATATCCACATATTTTTTCTGCCCTTGTATAGATTGTGAGTTTCTTTGCCCCTCCCTTTTTTTCCCTTTTCCTTCTTCTTCTGTTGTTAGCAATTTCCTTGTAACACTAATATTTGGGGTTACATTCAATTATTGGTTCACCATTAATATATGGGGGTATGGCATCCGTTCATCGGCCTATTGGTCTATTGGTTGGATATTCCCCTCACCATATAAATCAGGTTTCAAACATGAGGTGAGTTAGATTCATCCCCAATCGTTGAATGTATCATCATTAATTAAGACGTGAGTCAGATTTATCCTTCATCAGGTAATTGCTTGATGAATAACTATGGATAAATAAATAACATTTTTCTAATAGGAACTATCATTTTACATGTGTATAAGAGGGTCAGCTAGGCGCTTTTGGGCTTTATTTATATCAGCACCTGCTACCGTCTATACAACATGTATTTTGAATATGTATTTTGTTTAATCCCCACTAGAGGGCGCATCGGACGGTTGCACTACTTTAACCCCCCTGCGAGACGTGAAGCTTGTCTCTCTCCATATATTTACGCTGGCCGGTATCACGTGATGCGTTATGCGATCACATGACTACAACGTCGGCGCGCGCATGCGCGGGATGCGCGCGCGAACATAGCGCGGCCACGTAGCGTCTCACTGGTGTCCCCATAGACATTTGCAGCAAACATCTGTTGATGATACTGCAAGGGGAAGTGCCAGTGGGACTCTGATTTAGCGCCAGAGGGGGTAATATAGAGGTATTGCACATAGTGTACTAGACTTAGCTGTACAACGTATAGATTGTACTCTGGGGGATGTTATATGGGGGCACAGCATTGCTGGAGTGCCCCCAATGCTGAGGTGTCCCCAGTGCTATACATAAGGGTGTCCCCAGTGACGATTTCGGTCAGGTGGGACCATGACATCCTGTGGAATCTGGTTTATGCCGTGGTGAACTTGGGAACTCATTCTATACAGACTATCTAGATAATGAGAAGATCACAATGGGCGGTGCCCTCATTAGGGTAAGTTCCATACAGGTGTCATGATTAGATCCCCAGCCTTATACCTAGATTTAGGTTATGGAGGCACATTTATTTGTTGATGTGTAATATGTTTAATATACAGGTTATCCAATGCTTTATTGAATTGATACATATAGTTCATTTGTTTCAGTTGCATATTATGAAACTATGTATTGAGATTGTGAGACCTTATGTCATTTCCTGTTTTGACTCCACCCCTTCCGGGGTGTGTCAGAGTATGTGAAATTCTTATAAATGTTGGCAATATGGGGGGTACAGCGTCATGCTCCTGTTGAAGACTGTAGTAGTCGAAACGCGTAGGGCTTGCTGACGCTGCACCCCATATTGCTTTGAACATATTTTTATTTCGTGATCACTTTTTATTTGTCTGCATGACTGTTGGACAAAATATTTTTATTTAATAAAATTCCGGCAATCGGTTTTTATTGACCTGCACCATCTGGAGTCTTTTTGGTTTTCTTCCATCTTTATATTTTTCGCGGATTGCTGTGGAACCTGGCCCATGTGAGAATAATCCATCGTTTGAGCTGCCTTTCCCATCATCCGGTTGGAGTTCAAGCGAGGACCCAGGACATCCAGCTATATCCCGTCTGGTCTTGGTGACCATTAAGCCTGCAAGACCCACTGCCGTACGGTAGGTGGGTCCACCATCAGCGGTAAGAGTACCCATCTATAACAACTAGTGTCTTCTCCTTGCTTGATTCATCATTTGCATTGAAGTCCCTTTGTCAGTCTGCGTTGTGGGAAGGCTATCCATTGAAGGACATCCATGATCACACACATTTTGTTATTTGGGATTGTATTCTATTTTTCACGTTTTATCCTTTACGGTATATCACACAGTTCGCAAGGAGGACAATTCATCTGAATACCCTTGTAGCGGACTCACATTTATAATTGTGTTATTAGAGCACTGTTGGTTCTATTGCTTTAAGTAGCTATTCACCTATTACAAGTTTTTATTGCTTTGAGCGCCACACTATTTTTATTTACCATTCCTGTACACTTTGTTTGTTTGAGTGTTGGCAGCTTGCATGCACATTGTTTTTGGTTTAGCGCAGTATTTTTCCCTTTTTTATCCTATTATCCAGCTGAACCTGAACCGAACGTCATGTGATCTGGTATATGATTGTGATACCGGTTGCATGAATTGGGAGTATACATGTACAGCCCATAGAGATCTTAATATGAGCCGTTTTCACCGGCTATCCAGTGCTGAGGATTGGGGTAGATCTGTGTTACATGCGTATATGACCACTCTATAACTTAAGGGTCCCAAAAACTCTGGTAAGGAGACTTGCTGGAAACACTGTGGTGTTGTGTGTATCACTCTTAACACTGAAGTTAGTGCAGGGGTTTCATCTGTTCTCTTCATCATCTACTATATGGACTTTATATGTTACATATTATATAATATTAGCGCTGCATATTGATATTTTATACTTACCTACCCTGTGTAATGGTTTTGCACAAAGCAGCCTTTATCCTCCTCTTCTTGAGTCCCTCGCCGGTGCTCTTGGATCCTCCCTCCATCCTGGTGCCCCCACAGCAAGCAGCTTGCTGTGGGGGCACCCACGCAATCATGTTCCTGAGCCACGGCTCTGTGTGTCCCTTCACAGATGGAGCCGTCGCTTGGCCCCGCCCCCTAATTTTTCTGATTGGCTCACTTGCTGTGATTGACAGTAGTGGGGGCCAATGGCTCCAGCTGCTTTTATAGTAGCAGAAAAACAACAAACAATCCTGCGCTCGAGATGACCATCTAACATTCAGTAATCTATAACGATGACACCGGCCTTGCTGCCCTTCGTGGATAGGGGTGTCCTAATAGCAAACGAAAAAAGAAATAACAAGGGCGCACCAGCCTAGTGTGATATCGTTTAACCACTTAACGACCGCCCACCGCCGATTTACGTCGGCAGAATGGCACGGACAGGCAGAATCACGTAGATCTACGTGATCGCCTTTGTGCAGTTGGGGGGTCCATCCGGACCCCCCTTCACTGCAGTGAGCGGCCGTTAAGTGTTCGGGAGCGATCAGGCATGAGGGGGCGGCCGCTCGATTCCGCCCCCCCCCCTCGCGATCGCTCCCGGCCAATGAAATTGCTTCCTCCGCCATGTGATGTAAACACAGGCTGGAGGAAGTGATGTCATCTCCCTCGCCGCGGTCTTTTCGTTCCCGGCGCCGAGGAGTGAAGACAGAGGTTAGTGCTCCAACAGTCCACTGACACGTAGGTACACATAGGCACACAAATCACCCCCCAGTCACCCCCAGATCACCCCCCAGGTCACCCCAAAGCCCCCAATCACAGTGTCACTGATTGCAGTGATCATTTATTTTACTGATCACTGCGTTTAGTGTCATCTGTGATTGTAAAAAGTTGCAAGGCAGTTAGGATTAGGCCCCTTTAGGTCCAGGGTAGCCCCCTAACCCCCCCTAATAAAGGTTTAACCCCTTGATCACCCCCCAGGTAACCCTTTCACCCCCTAACTTCAGCGTCACTAAGCGATTGTTTTTCCGATCGCTGTATTCGTGTCGCTGGTGTTTTAGATAGGCAGTTATTTTTTTTTTAGGTTCGCCGCAGGTTTTTATTGGTGTCAGGTACCCCCATATTTAACCTAATAAAGGTTTTAACCCCCTGATTGCCCCTAGTTAACCCTTTCACCAGTGATCACCATATAAAGGTTACGGGTGACGCTGGTTGATTAGTTTGCTTTTTATAGCATCAGGGCACCCGCCGTATATAACCCAATAAAGGTTTAACCCCCCTGATCGCCCGGCGGGTGAGATCAATTAGGTTTTAGCGCCAGAGAGGGTCTGCGTCGCCCCAGGCAGTGTTAGGTTAGTGCCAGTAACGCTAACACCCACGCGCAAAGCATACACCCCCCTTAGTGGTATAGTATCTGATCAGATCTATACTAGCATCCCCAGCGGTTTAGGGTTCCCAAAAACGCAGTGTTAGCGGGATCAGCCCAGATACCTGCTAGTACCTGCGTTTAGCCCCTCCGCCCAGCCCAGCCCAGCCCACCCAAGTGCAGTATCGATCGATCACTGTCACTTACCAAACACAACACACATAACTGCAGCGTTCGCAGAGACAGGCCTGATCCCTGCGATCGCTAACAGTTTTTTTGTAGCGTTTGATATATTTGCTGACGACAGTCAGGTGCTTTTTTTCCTGTGAATCTTACTAGTGTACCCCTAAATTTAGAGCCCAAAATGGCAAGTCGAAGGTACACTAGTAAAGAGGCCTACGAGATTCTGAGCATGACAGATAGTGAAGAGGAGGTCACGTATCTGTCAGATTCAGGCTCAGAATATCTTCCCGTAGAAGACAGTGACGTCAGCGGCCCCACGTCAGATAGCTCTGACGACGAAGTTGAGGTCCCTGCTAAGGTCAGGCGTACCCGATCCCGATCTTCTGAGGTTGTTGAGGAGCAAGAACCGCAGGTCTCTCGTATCATGGAGCAGAGTAGTACTAGCGCCGCTATTCCTTCTGGTGAACTGGCAAGCACCAGCGGCCTAGTACAGCCTGGACGTACATCCAGCACTGCAGTAACACTGGGTGACGTGGCGAGTCCCATAAGTGCAGTTCAAGCTGGCGAGGTGGCAAGCACAAGTAGTGTCCCGCTGCCACCAAGAAGACAAAGGCAGGCCCGTCGTGCCCATACTGCCCTTCCTGCAGAATTCGCCTATCCTGATTGGGTCCCCACCACTTCTGCAGAACCCGTACTTCCCCCATTCACTGCCCAACCCGGTATTCAGGTGGAAACAGCTGATTTTATGCCAATCGATTTTTATTCGCTGTTTTTTCACGGAAGATCTCTATAGATCTATTGTGGACCAGAGTAATTTATATGCTGGTCAATTTATCGCCGCTAACCCCCAGTTGCCTAAAATTGCCAGAAATTGGAAACCAATTACGGTTTCCGAATTTAAGACCTTTCTGGGCCTTTCCCTCAACATGGGCACACATAAATTTCCGTCATTGCGTGCTTATTGGTCCAAGCACCCAATTGACCACATGCCCGTGTTCTCTGCCTCCATGTCCAGGGCACGATACGAGCAGATTTTGCGGTTCATGCACTTCAACGACAATGAACTTTGTCGTCCACGTGGGGACCCTGAATACGACCGGCTCTATAAAATTCGGCCCCTCATAAACCACTTCAACGAACGTTTTGCAGCCTTGTTTACTCCCGATCAAGTTGTCTGCGTTGATGAGTCCCTGATTAAATTTTCTGGCCGCTTGTCTTTCAAGCAGTACCTTCCCAGCAAGCGTGCCAGATACGGGGTCAAGCTCTACAAGTTCTGTGACAGGGCAACAGGCTATGTAGTGAACTTTACGGTTTATGAGGGAAAAGACAGTCAGATTGAGTCGGTCAACTGCCCGGATTACATAGGGAGCGCTGGCAAGATAGTGTGGAACTTGGTGTCACCCTTATTCGGAAAGGGGTACCACTTGTATGTGGACAATTATTACACGAGCGTGCCACTGTTTAGTCACTTGTTTGATCATAAGATTGGAGCATGTGGCACCGTGCGACCTAATCGCCGGGGCTTTCCCCAGCGGCTTGTAGATGCCCGTCTTAGGCTGGGGGAGAGAGCCTGCTTGAAGTGTAATAACTTGCTCGCTATGAAGTGGAGGGACAATAAGAATGTTTTCCTTCTTACCTCCCTTCATGCAGACACGACAGTCCAAATTCCTACGGCGACTGGTGTTGTGGAGAAACCCCTCTGTGTCCACGAATATAACCAAAATATGGGAGGGGTGGACCTCAACGACCAGTTGATGGCGCCGTATCTAATTGACCGTAAGGCGAGACGCTGGTACAAAAAAGTGTCTCTATCATTATTCCAATTGGCTTTGCTGAACGCTCATGTGCTATACAGAGCTTCAGGCGGGACGTTATCTCTTCTAAAATTCCAGAATGAGATAGTCACAGAACTCCTGTATCCAGGCGGTTCTGCACCTCACCATCCCCAACCAAATGCAGTAAGCCGGCTGCATGAGAGGCATTATTCGTATGTCCTCCCGAGTACCCCTACCCAAAGCCACCCCCAAAAAAGATGTCGTGTCTGTAGCAAGCGCGGATTTAGGCGTGACACCCGTAGTTTTTGTCCACGCTGTCCTGACAAGCCTGGTCTTTGCCAAGGTGAATGTTTTGAACGCTACCACTCAAAAGTGAAGTTTTAGCGTAGGGTACAGCATTTCACAGACTAGGACACACTTACACAGGGTCTCCCAAGATGCCATTACATTTTGAGAGACCCGAACCATTACAGTTGTAAAGTTACAAAAAAAAGTGTAAAAAAGAAAAAAAAAACGTAAAAAACAAAACACAAAAAAAATATAAAATAAAAAAACCAAAAATAGTTGTCGTTTTATTGTTCTCTCTCTCTCTATTTTCTCTCTATTGTTCTGCTCTTTTTTACTGTATTCTATTCTGCAATGTTTTATCATGCTTGCTTTTCAGGTATGTAATTTTTTGTTTTCAGGTGCGCCATTCAACTGCAGCGCGGAATTATTTATCTTGACAGCAACAGCGTTTGCTCCCACGATACATAAAGCCGTGACTCCAGTGCTGTAGGAGGTGATTTCACCACCACAGTTAAAAAAAAGAGCATATATGCCGAAGCATGGGGGCAGCAGGGGCGGAGGAGCGATTTTGCTCCTAATGCCGCGTACATACGGTCGAAATTCCGACCGTGTGTACGCGGCATAACTTTTTTGCGGGAGGATGCCCCCATGCTTCGGCATATATATATTTTAGGCACAGGTTGCGTTAAAACATTTTTTTATTTTTTACTAGGTTTTGTTTTGGTATTTGCTTTGCAGGTATGGCATGGTAAGGTCTTACTGTTGTACTGTAATGTTACTTTGTTTTAATGTTAACCACCATTTGCTTAGCAGGTACGCCATTCAGTTGCAGCGCGGATCTATTTATCTTGACAGCAACAGCGTTTGCTCCCACGATACATAAAGCCGTGACTCCAACGCTGTAGGAGGTGATTTCACCACCACAGTTAAAAAAAAGAGCATATATGCCGAAGCATGGGGGCAGCAGGGGCGGAGGAGCGATTTTGCTCCTAATGCCGCGTACATACGGTCGAAATTCCGACCGTGTGTACGCGGCATAACTTTTTTGCGGGAGGATGCCCCCATGCTTCGGCATATATATATTTTAGGCACAGGTTGCGTTAAAACATTTTTTTATTTTTTACTAGGTTTTGTTTTGGTATTTGCTTTGCAGGTATGGCATGGTAAGGTCTTACTGTTGTACTGTAATGTTACTTTGTTTTAATGTTAACCACCATTTGCTTAGCAGGTACGCCATTCAGTTGCAGCACGGATCTATTTATCTTGACAGCAACAGCGTTTGCTCCCACGATACATAAAGCCGTGACTCCAACGCTGTAGGAGGTGATTTCACCACCACAGTTAAAAAAAAGAGCATATATGCCGAAGCATGGGGGCAGCAGGAGCGGAGGAGCGATTTTGCTCCTAATGCCGCGTATATACGGTCGAAATTCCAACGGAGGCTTATCCGTGGAAAAGTCCGACCGTGTGTACGCGGCATAACCTTTTATGCCGCGTACATACGGTCGAAATTCCGACGAAGGCTTGACCGTGTGTACGCGGCATAACTTTTTTGCGGGAGGATGCCCCCATGCTTCGGCATATATGCCCATCATTAGAAGTGGGTGGATGAAGGGAGGTATTCTAATGGTGGGCATACCCACCAATCAATCTCTTTTTTTCGTTCAGCCAATAGGCTGTATGAAAAAAAAGATTACAATACATGTCCAACAAGGACAGTATGTTGCTGGACTTTGAATGTTTATACCAGAATGATGCCTGCGGATTTAGGTATCATCTTGGTATCATTCTTTTCAGCCAGCAGCCGGCTTTCATGTAAAAGCAATTCTAGCAGATAATTAGCCTCTAGACTGCTTTTACAAGCAGTGGGAGGGAATGTCCCCCCCCGGATATAAAAAGCGCCATTGGGAAATTGGGAAAGCATTTTATCACACCGATCTTGGTGTGGTCAGATGCTTTGAGGGCAGAGGAAAGATCTAGGGTCTAACCCCCCAATTTTTTTCAAAAAAAGAGTACCTGTCACTACCTATTGCTATCATAGGGGATATTTACATTCCCTGAGATAATGATAAAAATGGTAAAAAAATAAAATATGGAAGGCACAGTTTAAAAATAAAATAAAAAAGCCAAATAAATAATAAAAAAAAAAAAAAAAAAGCACCGCTGTCCCCCCCTGCTATTGCGCAAAGGCGAACGCAAGCGTCGGTCTAGCGTCATATGTAAACAGCAATTGCATCATGCATGTGAGGTATCACCGCGAAGGTCAGATCGAGGGCAGTCATTTTAGCAGTAGACCTCCTCTGTAAATCTAACGTGGTAACCTGTAAAGGCTTTTAAATGCTTTTAAAAATGAATGTAGTTTTGTCGCCGCTGCGCGTTTGTGCGCAATTTTAAAGCATGTCGTGTTTGGTATCCATGTACACGGCCTATGATCATCTTTTTTATTTCATCAAACATTTGGGCAATATAGTGTTTTTTAGTGCATTAAAAATAAAAAAAGTGTGTTTTTCCCCCAAAAAATGCGTTTGAAAAATCGCTGCGCAAATACTGTGTGGAAAAAAAAAATGCAACACCCACTATTTTAATCTGTAGGGCCTTTGCTTTAAAAAAATATATAATGTTTGAGGGTTCAACATAATTTTCTTGCAAAAAAAAATTTTCTTTCATGTAAACAAAAAGTGTCAGAAAGGGCTTTGTCTTCAAGTGGTTAGAAGAGTGGATGATGTGTGACATAAGCTTCCTAATGTTGTGCATAAAATGCCAGGACAGTTCAAAACCCCCCCAAATGACCCCATTTTGTAAAGTAGACACCTCAAGCTATTTGCTGAGAGGCATGTTGAGCCCATTGAATATTTTTTTTTTTTGTCCCAAGTGATTGAATAATGACCAAAAAAAAAAAAATGTACAAAAAGTTGTCACTAAATTATATATTGCTCAAACATGCCATGGGCATATGTGGAATTACACCCCAAAATACATTCTGTTGCTTCTCCTGAGTACGGGGATACCACATGTGTGGGACTTTTTGGGAGCCTAGTCGCGTACGGGACCCCAAAAACCAAGCACCGCCTTCAGGATTTCTATGGGTGTAAATTTTTGATTTCACTCCTCACTGCCTATCACAGTTTCGGAGGCCATGGAATGCCCAGATGGCACAAAACCCCCCCAAATGACCCCATTTTGGAAAGTAGACACCCCAAGCTATTTGCTGAGAGGTATGTTGAGTATTTTGCAGATCTCGCTTTTTGTCACAAAGTTTTGAAAATGTAAAAAAAGAAAAAAAAAAAGAAAAAAAAATGTCTTTCTTAATTTTCAAAAACAAATGAGAGCTGTAAAATACTCACCATGCCTCTCAGCAAATAGCTTGGGGTGTCTACTTTCCAAAATGGGGTCATTTGTGGGGGTTTTGGGCTATTTTGACATTTTATGGCCTTCAAAACTGTGATAGGTAGTGAGGAGTGAAATCAAAAATTTATGCCCTTAGAAACCTTGAAGGCGGTGCTTGGTTTTTGGGGTCCCGTACGCGGCTAGGCTCCCAAAAAGTCCCACACATGTATTATCCCCGTACTCAGGAGAAGCAGCAGAATGTATTTTGGGGTGTAATTTCACATATAACCATGGCATGTGTGAGCAATATATCATTTAGTGACAACTTTGTGCAAAAAAAAAACAGTTTGTCATATTCCCGCAACCTGTGGCAAAATATAAAATATTCCATGGACTCAACATGCCTCTCAGCAAATAGCTTGGGGTGTCTACTTTCCAAAATGGGGTAATTTGGGGGGGTTTTGTGCTATTTTGGCATTTTATGGCCTTCAAAACTGTGATAGGTAGTGAGGAGTGAAATCAAAAATTTACGCCCTTAGAAATCCTGAAGGCGGTGCTTGGTTTTTGGGGCCCTGTACGCGGCTAGGCTCCCAAAAAGTCCCACACATGTGGTATCCCCGTACTCAGGAAAAGCAGCAGAATGTATTTTGGGGTGCAATTCCACATATAACCATGGCATGTGTGAGCAATATATCATTTAGTGACAACTTTTTGTACATTTTTTTTTTTCTTTTTGTCATTATTCAATCATTTGGGACAAAAAAAAAAAATATTCAATGGGGTCAACATGCCTCTCAGCAAATAGCTTGGGGTGTCTACTTTCCAAAATGGGGTCATTTGGGGGGGTTTTGTGCCATCTTGGCATTTTATGGCCTTCAAAACTGTGATAGGTAGTGAGGAGTGAAATCAAAAATGTATGCCCTTAGAAACCTTGAAGGCGGTGCTTGGTTTTTGGGGTCCCGTACGCGGCTAGGCTCCCAAAAAGTCCCACACATGTGGTATCCCCGTACTCAGGAGAAGCAGCAGAATGTATTTTGGGGTGTAATTTCACATATGCCCATGGCATGTGTGAGCAATATATCATTTAGTGACAACTTTGTGCAAAAAAAAAAAAGTTTGTCATATTCCCGCAACTTGTGGCAAAATATAAAATATTCCATGGACTGAACATGCCTCTCAGTAAATAGCTTGGGGTGTCTACTTTCCAAAATGGGGTCATTTGGGGGGGTTTTGTGCTATTTTGGCATTTTATGGCCTTCGAAACTGTGATAGGTAGTGAGGAGTGAAATCAAAAATTTGCGCCCTTAGAAATCCTGAAGGCGGTGCTTGGTTTCCGGGGTCCCGTACGTGGCTAGGCTCCTAAAAAGTCCCACACATGTGGTATCCCCGTACTCAGGAGAAGCAGCAGAATGTATTTTGGGGTGCAATTCCACATATAACCATGGCATGTGTGAGCAATATATCATTTAGTGACAACTTTTTGTAATTTTTTTATTTTATTTATTTTTTTGTCATTATTCAATCACTTGGGACGAAAAAAATAAATATTCAATGGGCTCAACATGCCTCTCAGCAATTTCCTTGGGGTGTCTACTTTCCAAAATGGGGTCATTTGGGGGGGGTTTTGTACTGCCCTGCCATTTTAGCACCTCAAGAAATGAGATAGGCAGTCATAAATTTAAAGCTGTGTAAATTTCAGAAAATGTACCCTAGTTTGTAAACGCTATAACTTTTGCGCAAACCAATAAATATACGCTTATTGACATTTTTTTTACTAAAGACATGTGGCTGAATACATTTTGGCCTAAATGTATGACTAAAATTGAGTTTATTCGATTTTTCTTATAACAAAAAGTAGAAAATATCATTTTTTTTCAAAATTTTCGGTCTTTTTCTGTTTATATCGCAAAAAATAAAAATCGCAGAGGCAATCAAATACCATTAAAAGAAAGCTCTATTTGTGGGAAGAAAAGGACGCAAATTTCATTTGGGTACAACATTGCATGTCCGCACAATTTACAGTTAAAGCAGCGCAGTGCCGAATCCCAAAAACAGGCTTGGTCCTAATGGCCCGAAATGGTCCGGGGCTTAAGTGGTTAAGATATTTTATTTCAAATAAAAGCAATAAAAAGGTACTCACAAAAATAGGTCAATTGTTCGCAATGTACAAACGGTGCCTTGGAAGGCTGCAGCATATGGAACCCAAACCACACTTCAACCGATCCTGGAGGACGTGATGGGGCGCGCTACCGGCTGACGCGTTTCGAAGCGCACAGCTTCTTCATCGGAGCCAAGCCAAAAGCCAATCAGGAGTGCAAGACCCTGGAGAGGCAAGGCTCTCCTTGACATTGCTGGTTCGAGAGGGGGCTTAGGTAAGTATTAGGGGGGCTGGGGGGGGGGGCTGCTGCAAGCAGAAGGTTTTTTTCCTTAATGCGTGAGACTGCATGAAGGTAAAAAAAACTTGTGCCTTTACAACCACTTTAATAAAAATGTTATGTCCACCTTTGCATCACTTTTGGTACAGCCCTTGTATATCTATCAATTAGACATGTGCGATTAGTTTCGTACGAATCGAAAATTCGTACGAGTTTTTCGAAATTCGTACATTTGTACGAATCCGAATTACGAATTTTTACGGATACGAATTCTGTACGAAATACGAAGTTTCGTTTACGAAGTTTCGTTTACGAATTTCGGCTTCAAATTATCCGAATCCAAACTACCAAAAAAGACATGAAGATTCGACAAAGCAATAGGTAAATATTTTTTGGTCGAATGTGACTAACCTTAACTCTATTAGTCCAAGATTATTCTACATAGAGAGAAAAGATTCGACATAGAGAGAAAATATTCAACATTATAGAGAGAAAAGATTCGACATAGAGAGAAAAGATTGGACATTATAGAGAGAAAAGATTCGACATAGAGAGAAAAGATTCGACATAGAGAGAAAAGATTTGACATTATAGAGAGAAAAGATTCAACATATGACGCCGCAATCATACATTTCCGGTCGGTCGAATCGTTCGTTATACGCATCGTACGAAATTCGTATTTTGTACGAATCCGAAGTGAATTCCGTACACGAATTAAGAATTACGATTATTTTTTAATACGGAACGGAACGCAAAGAAACAACATATTTCGACGGCTCCCATGTCTACTATCAATTAGAGGTAAGGTAAGGTTTGCCAAAAGAACTGACTCTAATTCCAAAGTAGGTACAGACAGTAATAAAACATTTTTCGAAAGTAGAATGGGGAAGGCTGAGAGCCTCGGTTAGGTTTTTATTATTGGAAGTTGGTGTATTGGTAAAATGCTGGGCATGTGGTATGGAAAGAATGGAGCTTTTTAACCAAGTTGTAGTGGAAGCTCTCTGTTAGGGATGAGCTTCGAGTTCGAGTCGAACTCATGTTCGACTCGAACATTGCCTGTTCGCCCGTTCGCCGAACAGCGAACAAATTGGGGTGTTCGCAGCAAATTCGAAAAATCTATGGGAGAAATCTAAAGTGCTAATTATAAAGGCTTATATGCAAGTTATTGTCCTAAAAAGTGTTTGGGGACCGGGGTCCTGCCCCAGGGGACATGTATCAATGCAAAAAGAAGTTTTAAAAACGGCCGTTTTTTCGGGAGCAGTGATTTTAATAATGCTTAAAATGAAAAAATAAAAGTGAAATATTCCTTTAAATTTCATACCTGGGGGGTGTGTATGATATGCGTGTAAAGTGGCGCATGTTTCCCGTGCTTAGAACTGTCCCTGCAAAAAATGTCATTTTTGAAATAAAAAAATGCATTTAAAACTGACTCGCGGCTATTAATGAATTGTCGGCTCCCGGCAATACATACAAAAGTCATTGAAAAAAAAAAAAAAAAAAAGCGTGGGGGTTCCCCAGAATTCAATTACCAGGCCCTTCAGGTCTGGAATGGATATTAAGGGGAACCCCGCCGCAATTTTTAAAAAAAATTGACGTGGGGTTCCCCCAAATATCCATTCCAGGCCCTTCAGATCTGGCATGGATTTTAAGGGGAACTCCACCCCAAATGTTAAAAAAAAATGGCGTGGAGTCCCCCTAAAAATCCATACCAGACCCCTTATCCGAGCACGCAACCTGGCCGGCCGCAGGGGAAAAGGGGGGGACGAGAGAGCGGCCCCCCCTCCCTCCTGAACCGTACCAAGCCACATGCCCTCAACATGGGGAGGATGTCCCCATGTTGATGGGGACAAGGGCCTCATCCCCACAACCCTTGCCCGGTGGTTGTGGGGGTCTGCGGGCGGGGGGCTTATCGGAATCTGGAAGACCCCTTTAACAAAGGGGACCCCCAGATCCCGGCCCAGCCCTATGTGAATTGGTAACAGGTCCCCAAACACTTTTTAGGACAATAACTTGCATATTAGCCTTTATAATTAACACTTTAGATTTCGAACGTTCGAGTCCATTGTATTTAATAGGGTTCTAAAGTTTACACGAACATTTTGTCTGTTCGCAGGTTCTGGTGCGAACCGAACAGGGGGGTGTTCAGCTCATCCCTGCTCTCTGTCAACAGGAAGAACATAAGTGCTACACCAATCTGAGTGTAGTAGTTGGAAAAGAACATTTTAATCACAAATAGTTGCACTCACTAGACAGCAGTGGTTTGTGGGCACATTGTTAGTAGCAACCAAAGATATCACAGGAGTCCAGGGCGGCTTTAGTACAGCGCGGTCTTATTGAGCTCGGCGGCACCGCTGGCTTCCGGTGTCCCAGGCTTAATGTGGAGGGCGCAGGAGAAAATCATCAGCCGGACGTCACTGGTGTCTGGTGGTTGCTGATGAGCAGTTACAAGATGATGCACGTGTTCGGAGCATGCGTGATCCTTCCTCAGGCACGCCCCACTGACCAAATGGGTTGATTGCCCAAAGAGCTAGCTAAAGTAGCTGGCCTGAGAAAGGAGCACGCGCGCATCATCTTGTAACCGCCCATCAGCAGCCACCTGACACGAGTGACGTCCGGCTGACGATTTCCTCCTGCGCCCTCCACATCAAGCCTGGGACACCAGATGCCATCGGCGCCGCCAAGCTTGATAAGACCGCGCTGTCTAGTGAGTGCAACTATTTGTGATTAAAATGTGCTTTTCCAACTACTACACTCAGATTGTCTCTGCTCTTTTGTTCTTTATGTTTTCTTCTGCTCTTCAGCTTGCTGCCTTTCCAGTGTTGATCTCCAGATCGTCACTATTCCTGAGGTTATCACCCAGGATATATGGACTCTTACCTTGGACTATTTACACCAATTAATTTTTATGTAATTTTTTAATGATTTTAATGTTCTAAACCAGCAACATCATCCCCTCACCATTTCACCCACTTCCTATCAATACCATATATCGGTTGTATACTATCAACATTTACAACAATTTAATTATTGTGTATGGTCAAAAGGTTGACTTTCCTATATCAGTATCCCTGCTTACACCTGGGAGTGCCTTAGCGCGACAAACATTGTTACTTACTCTGTCAACAGGGACAACCCCTAAGATTCCCTGGTGTAGTATGAAGAGGATTAATAAGGACACAGGCTTTCAGTGTGGCTCAGGAAAATAACTAGAAGATTCTCACATGTTGGTACAGTTGCCCCTAACAAGATTTTTTTCCCCCACCCACAACACTTCCTAGAGATGTGAGAGGGCTACGGGAACAATAATGCATATGTTGTGGTCATGCCCACCGATCCTTGGCATCTGAGCCTGCATTTTTCGATTCTATGATATGGTAACTAATATATTTACGTATTTGTCTCCCACCATTGACTTAATCTCAGTGCTTCCTGGCTCTATATCTAAAGCTAAGAAAGGTCTGCTCCACTTCTTTCTACATACTGCCAGGAATGTGATTCCAGGAATGTGATTCCAGGACATTGGAAATTGACATCTACTCCTACAACGGCAGAGTGGTGCTTTGAGCTAGCCTGCCTTCAGCACCTAGAAGAACTGGTACCTGGATATCATAATATGTACCCCACTTATGTGTCCACTTGGATTGTATAAATCATTCCAATTAGGAACCATTATCCCCTAAATTCTTATTGCAAGCCCGCTTAATGGGGAGCTTGTCTCCCCGTCTTGACACCCAACACCCTTCCCTCTTCTACGGCAGAGGGGTCTGCCTAGAGATACACTTTAAAACAAGGCAACTCATCCTATTGGCATTTTTTCAAAGGCTGCAAAGAGAAGTACAAAACGATTAGTCATAATCAGTTTGCACAAATATGTAGTATTAAAAAAGACCACGTAGATATCATTTATGTTAAATGAATATAAGAAGAAAAATAAAAAATCTGCAGTCGCTTGCTCTAGAATGCCATTTAGGAATCCTATTTTTCCAATGCTACACAAAGCCCATTGTAAATCACAAATGTATTCAATTGAAGAACTTGGTGACAAGTTACCTTTAATTGAAACCTTGGCATTCTTGTCCTGTATTATATGGTTCATTTTCTATAATACACAGCCACAGAAGAGCATTACATGAATTGCTTCTTGAATGACATTGGTCAAAATTAACTCTGGCTTTTTCTATGTAAAAATGAAAAACAACCATGCCTCGGATTTATAAAGTCTTATGTATTGTATTGGCTTTTATTTATGTGCTCTATATTTTATTTAACATTTATCATTGACTGATATTTGTCTAACCAAATGTGTCGCTCAAAATTTTAAGTCGAATAAATAAGAAAGTCAATTATTAAAATGTGTTTAATCCTTATTTATGTATTCTAACTCTCTATCAACTGTAAAGTGGCAAGAGGTTAGAAAATAGTTTTTAAGGAAAACTAAACTCTTTTCTACAGCTTCGTTGTTAGAATTTGCTGTAGATCCTCCATCTGGGAGGGCTGTTTACATGCAAATTAACTTGTCTCCTTAACAAGACAACCAGAACAATTAGTTGTCTGTGCCACCCCTGTTTTAAGATCATTGATAGACACAAGAAGCCATGCTGTGCCTGCCTTTAATATGGCATGACTGATAAATTCATCAATACCGTCCCTTGCATTTTTCTTCCAAAATAATGGCTTGGACTGCCTAACATGGATTCAAAATTGGCAATAGCCATCCTTTATTTAACAAAAATTATTATATAAATAACAGTAGACAAATAAAATATACCAAACATAAACATGCAATTATTGCCAGGAGAGGGTCTTTGGGTGTCCACTAACCAAATTTTTATCTAAGCACCACCATTGACTTGAGAACAGTTCCAAATTGGGTATACAGTATATACCGACTTTCTCCAACACCGCCACCTATGGTAACACCAACAACCCACCAAAGGGTGTACCATACCACCTGATGGGTCCCATTTTGTTATGATTCCAATTTTTCCACAGACCCCCAAAGATCACCCAAACTTGGGAAGTTGCCGTGACACGAAAAGCACCTCCTTGCTGCTGATACATTGAGCTGGGCAGGCAGATAAGACAACTTTACTTTACAGCCAAACTTTCCAGAATGACTTCCCAGCAGCACTCCATCCTTACACCTGTGGTTCTTCTCTACCATCTGACCAGTGACCACCAATCAGTTAAGACTTCCTCACCCCCTCAAATGTTAACCCTTTCCCTGGACTATTCCTCCCTTTAGTCATGGAGCCCCTTTGTCTATTTTTCTTATCCAAGGCTAACTTTAATATGACTGATAGATGAAGGAGGAAGAGAAGAATTAATTGATCACAGATGGCAGAGCATTATAAAAAATTGTCAGAAGCAGGACACATTTAAATAGCAAGGTTAGTCCCAAATTTACTGGAGACAAAGAGTACAAGCTGGGGCTTTACTACATTATTTAAACTGCAGAGAATACTGCAATGTAAAAATTGCCAGTAGCGGGACAGTTGTAATTAGGGATAGTAGGCCAAAATGTACTAGTAACAAAGAATACAAACTGGTGTTTTACTAAAAGAATTAGGAACTGCAGGTGGCCATTAGTGATGAGCCGAACACCCCCGGGTTCGGTTCGCACCAGAACCCGCGAACGGACCGAAAGTTCGAACGAACATTAGAACCCTATTAAATACAATGGATGCGAACGTTCGAATTCTAAAGTGCTAATTATAACAACTATTATGCATGTTATTGTCCTAAAAAGGGTTTGGGAACCCGGGTTCTGCACCAGGGGACATGTATCAATGCAAAAATAAGTTTTAAAAACGGTCGTTTTCCGGGAGCAGTCATTTTAATGATGCATAAAGTGAAAAAAAAAAAGTCAAATATTCCTTTAAATATCGTACCTGGGGGGTGTCTAAAGTATGCCTGTGAAGTGCCACGTGTTTCCCGTGTTTAGAACTGTCCCTGCACAAAATGACACTTCTAAAGGAAAAAAAAGCCATTTAAAACTGCTTGCGGCTTTAATGTAATGTCTGGTCCCGGTAATATGGATGAAAATCTTTAAGAAAAATGGCATAGCTACCCCATGACCCCCCCCCCCTACCCCAGCCCATTACCAGCCCCTTTGGGTCTTGTATGGATATTAAGGGGAACCCCGCACATAAAATAAAAAAGGCCCTATATACTCTGAACAGCCGTATACAGGCGGTGCATACAAGACAGGGACTGTAGGTTTGTTCTTATGTAGAATCTGTTTGTAATTTTGAACAGGTACATTGTTGAAGTGTAGCTCCAGACCAAAAATCTATTTTTAAACTTTTTGGAAAACATAGGTAAGGGTTATCACCCCTGTAACATTTGTTTTGCTGTCTGTGCCCCTGTTCAGAACATTTCACCTCACTTTCCGTCCTAATGACAACTGTTTTTGAAATGTGGTGTTTTTCTTGAAACAAGGATTGCTGATAAAGCATCAGTACAGAGGAGACACCTTTCTCCCATATTTATTCTTACAGGAGAGAATTTTCCTTCCTAGTGGTAGATTTCCTCTCACTTCCTGTTGTCTTCTTGCGTTTGCAAGTAGGAGTCGTTTGTAAGTTGGATGTTTGAAAGTAGGGACCTGCCGTATATACTCTGCAGAAATAGGCCCCTTAGTTGTTGGTGTTGGCACAACACTGTAAGCACTCACAGTTACTCTTGGTTGGTGCTGGAACGCCCTGCTGTCAACTATTATATCAGGAATTTTAATTACATATAATTGTTGAACAGTGGTAGTAAAAATTGGGCCTTTGATGGTGGTGCTGGTGCCACAACACTGTAAGCCCTGACAGTTACTCTTGGTGGGTGCAGCAATGGGCCCTGCTGTGAATTATTAGATCAAGAATTGTAATTACATGCCCCTGTTGAACAGGGGCTGAAAAATTGGGCCTTAGGCACTGGTGGCACAACACTGCAACCCTTCACAGATACTGTACTTGGAGCACAGCAATGAGCCCTGTTGCAAAGTATTGCTTCAAAAATTGTAATGACACGCCCCTGTTAAACAGGGGCTGAAAAATTGGGCCTTAGGCACTGGTGGCACAACACTGCAACTCCTCACAGATACTGTACTTGGAGCACAGCAATGAGCCCTGTTGCAAAGTATTGCTTCAAAAATTGTAATTACACGCCACTGTTAAACAGGGGCTGAAAAATTGGGCGTTAGGCACTGGTGGCGGCACCCATAAACAAAAATGATCTTCCAAGCTATCATCATCAATCGTATCATTGAGGACTCGGAGGAGGAGGATAGCCAGTCAACATAACAGCACAGGCACTCAGCATCAGCATCAGTCTTGAAGGGATGTGACATTTTAAAATCAATTAGTCTGTTATATCAGCATCAGGTGTGTGGTAGCTGGTGGTGATCCAAGACTGGTTCATCTTGATGAAAGTCAGTCGATCAACCGAGTCGGTGGACAGGCGCACCCTGTGATCCGTGACAAATCCTCCAGCAGCACTGAATGTGCGTTCCGAAAGAACGCTGGATGCAGGACAGGCCAGTAGCTCAATTGCATACTGTGCAAGCTCTGGCCAGTGATCCATCCTCAAGACCCAGTAAGCCAGAGGATTTTCGGTGGGGAAGGTGTCCAAGTCTGACCTTGCCCCTAGATATTCCTGCACCATGTTTATCAGACGCTGGCGATGGTTGCTGGAACCGATCATACTTTGGGGCTGCGGACTAAAGAATTGTCTGAACGCATCGGTCAGACGGCCACCTTCCCCACCGCTCCTTCTTTGACTGGCCGAAGCCTCAGCAACTCGTTGTCCAGGACCAGGAGTTTGCAACCTCCCAGTCTCTGGGAACGCGTTGCACAGACCTTTCTGCAAGGCCTCCCGGAGTTGTCTCATCCTCTGCTCCCTCTGCGACGGTAACATAAGGTCCGCAACCTTACCCTTGTACCGTGGATCAAGGAGAGTGGCCAGCCAGTAATGGTCCCTCTCCTTGATCCGAAGAATACGAGGATCCTTCCGCAGACTTTGCAGGATCAGGGAGGCCATGCAGCGTAGGTTTGCTGAGGCATTCGCTCCGGAGTCCTCTGGGTCACTAAGGACGACATGATCCGCAGCCACCTCCTCCCAGCCACGTACAAGTCCACTGGTTTCTTGGGACTGTAAATCATCCCTAAAAGACTGCTGCTGATGATGCTGAGTGCCAGCCTCCACCTCCATGCTGACACAATCCTCCTCCTCCTCCTCCTCCTCCTCCTCCTCCTCTTCCTGTGCGATGGGTGGGACAGAAGGAACACTGTCTGGGTAAAGGGGGCCTTGAGAGGCAAGGAAGTCCTCCTCTTCCTGCCTCTGTTCTGCCTCAAGTGCCCTGTCCATTATTCCACGCAGCGTGTGCTCCAACAGGTGGACAAGAGGTACAGTGTCACTGATGCATGCACTGTCACTGCTCACCATCCTCGTGGCCTCCTCAAATGGTGCCAGGACAGTGCATGCATCCCTGATCATGCCCCACTGGCGTGGAGAAAAAAAACCAAGCTCCCCTGACCCTGTCCTGGTGCCGTAGTCGCACAGGTACTCATTGATGGCCCTCTGCTGCGTGTGCAGCCGCTGCAGCATGGCCAACGTTGAGTTCCACCTGGTGGGCATGTCACATATAAGGCGGTTCTTGGGCAGGTTCAACTCCTTTTGCAGCTCAGCCAGGCGAGCACTGGCATTATAAGATCTGCGGAAATGCACACAGACTTTCCTGGCCTGCCTCAGGACATCCTGTAAGCCCGGGTACCTGCCCAAGAACCGCTGCACCACCAGGTTAAGGACGTGAGCCACACAGGGCACATGGGTCAGTTGTCCCTGTCGGAGGGCGGAGAGGAGGTTGGTGCCATTGTCGCAAACCACCATTCCTGGCTTAAGCTGGCGTGGCGTCAACCACCTCTCGGCCTGGCCCTGCAGAGCAGACAGGACCTCTGCCCCAGTGTGGCTTCTGTCCCCCAAACACACCAGCGCAAGCACGGCATGGCATCTTTTTGCCTGCGTACTTGCGTAGCCCCGTGAACGGCTACGGAGCACCGCTGGTTCATAGGACAAACCACAGGAAGAGGCCATGGAGGAAGAAGAAGAGGAGGGGGTGGAGGAGAGAGGTGTGTCACAACCAGTAGTAGCATTTTGGAGGCGTGGCGGTGGGACAACCTCCAACACTACTGCACCTTGTCCTGAATCCTTCCCAGCTGCCAAAAGAGTGACCCAATGGGCCGTGAAAGAAAGGTAACGTCCCTGTCCATGCCTGCTGGACCATGAGTCAGCGGTAATATGCACCTTACCGCTGACCGCCCTGTCCAGCGAGGCCAAGACATTGCCTTCCACATGCCGGTAGAGAGCCGGAATAGCCTTCCGTGAGAAAAAGTGGCGTTTGGGAACCTGCCACTGAGGAACCGCACATTGCACAAACTCACGGAAGGGGGCCGAGTCTACCAACTGAAAAGGCAGCAGTTGAAGCGCTAGCAATTTAGCCAAGCTAGCATTCAACCGCTGGGCATGTGGATGGCTGGGAGTGAACTTCTTTCGACGGTCCAGCAGCTGGGGCAGGGAAATTTGCCTGCTAGAATCGGACGTCGGTGTACTGCTAGCAGAGTGGGCGCAAGTACTTGGCTGTGACACACCTAATTCTACACCTTCATTCCTCTCAGTGCATGTTTCAGAGAGGACTGAAGTTATAGTGGGGTTGGAGATCCCAGCTGATGCGGTGCAAGGAGAGGTCCGCTTTGTTCTTTGGTGTGGGTCTTTGAGGTAGGCTTGCCAACGAGCTGCATGGCAGGTCAACATATGTCTGGTCAGGCATGTGGTACCCAAGCGGCTGATGTTTTGGCCACGCGATATACGCTTGAGACATATGTTGCAAACAGCAGCTGTGCGATCTGATGCACTAGCCTCAAAAAAGGCCCACACCAAAGAACTTTTTGAATGACGGGCAGAGGCAGCGCCCTGCACAGGCGGAGCTCTGCGGTGTGATTCCGTCGGTGTACTGCCCTTACGCTGGCCACCAAAGGGCATCCTGCCTCGTTGGAGATGTGCCTCCTCCTCATCCTCCTCCTCCTCCTCTCTCCTATTAGGCACCCACGTGGAGTCATTGACCTCATCATCCCCTCCCTCCTCATCACTGGAGCCAATCTGGCAGTATGCTGCAGCTGCTGGAACATGACTGCCAGATTGGTGTCCTTCTTGAGCATCCCCTCTGTCTGCTCTCACGCTACTGCCTTCCTCTAGCTGGGTTTCATCATCAGACCCTTCGAAACGCTGGGCATCCTCCTGGAGCATGTACCCAACACTGTGCTGAAACAGTTCGGGGGACTCCTCAGGAGGAGGACATGGTGGGTCTAGGGAAGGAGTGACTGATGATTTGTCTGACATTGATACCAGGGAAGACGACGCTTTGGCAGCTGCTTTTCCAGTACCCTGAGC
Organism: Rana muscosa; assembly: GCA_029206835.1. Taxonomy (NCBI): domain Eukaryota; kingdom Metazoa; phylum Chordata; class Amphibia; order Anura; family Ranidae; genus Rana; species Rana muscosa. The sequence goes on along the minus strand of CM055119.1, from coordinate 185,048,171 downwards.
CTGGGTGAGAGAGGATGAGGAGGAGGAGGAGGGCTTGGTCATCCACTCTACCAAGTCTTCGGCATGATGTGGCTCAACATGTCCAGCTGCCGAAAAGAAGGACAAGCGTGTCCCATGGCCATGTGCTGATGACAATGCACCGCGTCCACGACCAGCACTGTTGCCCCCAGACACAGAGCCTGCTTGCCCTCTTTTATTGCCTCCTGACTGTCTGCCTCTCCTTGTTTGCCTTCCAGACATTCTAATAGATGGCCTGCAGGGAGATGGGAAAAAAGCAATAAGGGCTACCTTCAGGTGTCCTTCTCTGTCCCTTGAAACAAGGACTTTCACAGTGAAAGAAACTGACACTGTCCCTACCTAGAGTTTTCTATCCCTAGAATAAATGTTTTTTTTAATCACAATATAGCACAAGGACAATTCACTCAATGTCTCTCCAGGTCCCTGGAAACAAGGACTTGCAGAGTGAAAGAAACTGACACTGTCCCTACCTAGAGTTTTCTGTCCCTAGAATAAATGTTTTTTTTAAGCACAATATAGCACAAGGAAAATTAACTCACTGTCCTTACAGGTCCCTGGAAACAAGGACTTGCAGAGTGAAAGAAACTGACACTGTCCCTACCTAGAGTTTTCTGTCCCTAGAATAAATGTTTTTTTTAAGCACAATATAGCACAAGGACAATTAACTCACTGTCCTTACAGGTCCCTGGAAACAAGGACTTGCAGAGTGAAAAAAAAAAAACACTCTCCCTACCTAGAGTTTTCTGTCCCTAGAAAAAATGTTTTTTTTAAGCACAATATAGCACAAGGACAATTAACTCACTGTCCTTACAGGTCCCTGGAAACAAGGACTTGCAGAGTGAAAGAAACTGACACTGTCCCTACCTAGAGTTTTCTGTCCCTAGAATAAATGTTTTTTTTAATCACAATATAGCACAAGGAAAATTAACTCACTGTCCTTACAGGTCCCTGGAAACAAGGACTTGCAGAGTGAAAGAAAAAAAACACTCTCCCTACCTACAGTTTTCTGTCCCTAGAAAAAATGTTTTTTTTAATCACAATATAGCACAAGGAAAATTAACTCACTGTCCTTACAGGTCCCTGGAAACAAGGACTTGCAGAGTGAAAGAAACTGACACTGTCCCTACCTAGAGTTTTCTGTCCCTAGAATAAATGTTTTTTTTAATCACAATATAGCACAAGGAAAATTAACTCACTGTCCTTACAGGTCCCTGGAAACAAGGACTTGCAGAGTGAAAGAAACTGACACTGTCCCTACCTAGAGTTTTCTGTCCCTAGAATAAATGTTTTTTTTAAGCACAATATAGCACAAGGACAATTAACTCACTGTCCTTACAGGTCCCTGGAAACAAGGACTTGCAGAGTGAAAGAAACTGACACTGTCCCTACCTAGAGTTTTCTGTCCCTAGAATAAATGTTTTTTTTAATCACAATATAGCACAAGGAAAATTAACTCACTGTCCTTACAGGTCCCTGGAAACAAGGACTTGCAGAGTGAAAGAAACTGACACTGTCCCTACCTAGAGTTTTCTGTCCCTAGAATAAATGTTTTTTTTAATCACAATATAGCACAAGGACAATTAACTCACTGTCCTTACAGGTCCCTGGAAACAAGGACTTGCAGAGTGAAAGAAACTGACACTGTCCCTACCTAGAGTTTTCTGTCCCTAGAATAAATGTTTTTTTTAATCACAATATAGCACAAGGAAAATTAACTCACTGTCCTTACAGGTCCCTGGAAACAAGGACTTGCAGAGTGAAAGAAACTGACACTGTCCCTACCTAGAGTTTTCTGTCCCTAGAATAAATGTTTTTTTTAATCACAATATAGCACAAGGAAAATTAACTCACTGTCCTTACAGGTCCCTGGAAACAAGGACTTGCAGAGTGAAAGAAACTGACACTGTCCCTACCTAGAGTTTTCTGTCCCTAGAATAAATGTTTTTTTAAGCACAATATAGCACAAGGACAATTAACTCACTGTCCTTACAGGTCCCTGGAAACAAGGACTTGCAGAGTGAAAGAAAAAAAACACTCTCCCTACCTACAGTTTTCTGTCCCTAGAAAAAATGTTTTTTTTAATCACAATATAGCACAAGGAAAATTAACTCACTGTCCTTACAGGTCCCTGGAAACAAGGACTTGCAGAGTGAAAGAAACTGACACTGTCCCTACCTAGAGTTTTCTGTCCCTAGAATAAATGTTTTTTTTAATCACAATATAGCACAAGGAAAATTAACTCACTGTCCTTACAGGTCCCTGGAAACAAGGACTTGCAGAGTGAAAGAAACTGACACTGTCCCTACCTAGAGTTTTCTGTCCCTAGAATAAATGTTTTTTTTAAGCACAATATAGCACAAGGACAATTAACTCACTGTCCTTACAGGTCCCTGGAAACAAGGACTTGCAGAGTGAAAGAAAAAAAACACTCTCCCTACCTACAGTTTTCTGTCCCTAGAAAAAATGTTTTTTTTAATCACAATATAGCACAAGGAAAATTAACTCACTGTCCTTACAGGTCCCTGGAAACAAGGACTTGCAGAGTGAAAGAAACTGACACTGTCCCTACCTAGAGTTTTCTGTCCCTAGAATAAATGTTTTTTTTAATCACAATATAGCACAAGGAAAATTAACTCACTGTCCTTACAGGTCCCTGGAAACAAGGACTTGCAGAGTGAAAGAAACTGACACTGTCCCTACCTAGAGTTTTCTGTCCCTAGAATAAATGTTTTTTTTAAGCACAATATAGCACAAGGACAATTAACTCACTGTCCTTACAGGTCCCTGGAAACAAGGACTTGCAGAGTGAAAGAAAAAAAACACTCTCCCTACCTACAGTTTTCTGTCCCTAGAAAAAATGTTTTTTTTAATCACAATATAGCACAAGGAAAATTAACTCACTGTCCTTACAGGTCCCTGGAAACAAGGACTTGCAGAGTGAAAGAAACTGACACTGTCCCTACCTAGAGTTTTCTGTCCCTAGAATAAATGTTTTTTTTAATCACAATATAGCACAAGGAAAATTAACTCACTGTCCTTACAGGTCCCTGGAAACAAGGACTTGCAGAGTGAAAGAAACTGACACTGTCCCTACCTAGAGTTTTCTGTCCCTAGAATAAATGTTTTTTTTAAGCACAATATAGCACAAGGACAATTAACTCACTGTCCTTACAGGTCCCTGGAAACAAGGACTTGCAGAGTGAAAGAAACTGACACTGTCCCTACCTAGAGTTTTCTGTCCCTAGAATAAATGTTTTTTTTAATCACAATATAGCACAAGGACAATTAACTCACTGTCCTTACAGGTCCCTGGAAACAAGGACTTGCAGAGTGAAAGAAACTGACACTGTCCCTACCTAGAGTTTTCTGTCCCTAGAATAAATGTTTTTTTTAAGCACAATATAGCACAAGGACAATTAACTCACTGTCCTTACAGGTCCCTGGAAACAAGGACTTGCAGAGTGAAAAAAAAAAAACACTCTCCCTACCTAGAGTTTTCTGTCCCTAGAAAAAATGTTTTTTTTAAGCACAATATAGCACAAGGACAATTAACTCACTGTCCTTACAGGTCCCTGGAAACAAGGACTTGCAGAGTGAAAGAAAAAAAACACTCTCCCTACCTACAGTTTTCTGTCCCTAGAAAAAATGTTTTTTTTAATCACAATATAGCACAAGGAAAATTAACTCACTGTCCTTACAGGTCCCTGGAAACAAGGACTTGCAGAGTGAAAGAAACTGACACTGTCCCTACCTAGAGTTTTCTGTCCCTAGAATAAATGTTTTTTTTAATCACAATATAGCACAAGGAAAATTAACTCACTGTCCTTACAGGTCCCTGGAAACAAGGACTTGCAGAGTGAAAGAAACTGACACTGTCCCTACCTAGAGTTTTCTGTCCCTAGAATAAATGTTTTTTTTAAGCACAATATAGCACAAGGACAATTAACTCACTGTCCTTACAGGTCCCTGGAAACAAGGACTTGCAGAGTGAAAGAAAAAAAACACTCTCCCTACCTACAGTTTTCTGTCCCTAGAAAAAATGTTTTTTTTAATCACAATATAGCACAAGGAAAATTAACTCACTGTCCTTACAGGTCCCTGGAAACAAGGACTTGCAGAGTGAAAGAAACTGACACTGTCCCTACCTAGAGTTTTCTGTCCCTAGAATAAATGTTTTTTTTAATCACAATATAGCACAAGGAAAATTAACTCACTGTCCTTACAGGTCCCTGGAAACAAGGACTTGCAGAGTGAAAGAAACTGACACTGTCCCTACCTAGAGTTTTCTGTCCCTAGAATAAATGTTTTTTTTAATCACAATATAGCACAAGGACAATTAACTCACTGTCCTTACAGGTCCCTGGAAACAAGGACTTGCAGAGTGAAAGAAACTGACACTGTCCCTACCTAGAGTTTTCTGTCCCTAGAATAAATGTTTTTTTTAAGCACAATATAGCACAAGGACAATTAACTCACTGTCCTTACAGGTCCCTGGAAACAAGGACTTGCAGAGTGAAAGAAACTGACACTGTCCCTACCTAGAGTTTTCTGTCCCTAGAATAAATGTTTTTTTTAATCACAATATAGCACAAGGAAAATTAACTCACTGTCCTTACAGGTCCCTGGAAACAAGGACTTGCAGAGTGAAAGAAACTGACACTGTCCCTACCTAGAGTTTTCTGTCCCTAGAATAAATGTTTTTTTTAAGCACAATATAGCACAAGGACAATTAACTCACTGTCCTTACAGGTCCCTGGAAACAAGGACTTGCAGAGTGAAAGAAACTGACACTGTCCCTACCTAGAGTTTTCTGTCCCTAGAATAAATGTTTTTTTTAATCACAATATAGCACAAGGAAAATTAACTCACTGTCCTTACAGGTCCCTGGAAACAAGGACTTGCAGAGTGAAAGAAACTGACACTGTCCCTACCTAGAGTTTTCTGTCCCTAGAATAAATGTTTTTTTTAATCACAATATAGCACAAGGACAATTAACTCACTGTCCTTACAGGTCCCTGGAAACAAGGACTTGCAGAGTGAAAGAAACTGACACTGTCCCTACCTAGAGTTTTCTGTCCCTAGAATAAATGTTTTTTTTAAGCACAATATAGCACAAGGACAATTAACTCACTGTCCTTACAGGTCCCTGGAAACAAGGACTTGCAGAGTGAAAGAAACTGACACTGTCCCTACCTAGAGTTTTCTGTCCCTAGAATAAATGTTTTTTTTTTAAGCACACTATAGCAGAAGCACAAAACACACTGACACTCTCCCTACCTATCCTTCTCTTTCCCTAAACTAAAGGAATCCAGGTTAAGCAAGAAAGAAATAACAGTCACTGTCCCTGCCTATGCTACTCTATCCCTGCTCCGGAACACACTACACTAGGCCGCCGTGCTGGCGGCCTTTTATAGTGTGGGGCGTGTACTAAACACCCTCAGCAATAATTGGCCACAGGCATCCTGCCTGTGGCCAATCATTGCTCTCCTCGCTGCCGGCGCTGTGATTGGCCAAGCATGCGGGGTCATAGTGCATGCTTGGCCAATCACAGCGCCTGGATGACACTGCGATGGCGTAGTGCATTGTGGGCCGTTCGCGTCACTCGAATTTGGCGCGAACGGCCCAAATCGTTCGATCTTCGTCGAACGATCGAACAGCCAATGTTCGAGTCGAACGTATGTTCGACTCGAACACGAAGCTCATCCCTAGTGGCCATCAGCAGGACAATGTGTTAATGAGCAAGGCTAGGCCCAAATTTACCAGAGAGCAGGCTAGGATAAAATTGGTCAGCAACAGGACAGTCCTATTATTAGGGATGATAGGCCTAACTGGTGTTTGACTTTATTTTATCTAGGGGAATAAGGTGGTGCAGTAAATGTGAGTGATATAATGTGCAGTCGTTCTGGTGCATAGTGTTTTTGCACATAGTGCTCACCTGCCCTCTAGCTATCCATCAGAATGGATGTGCTTCCATTGTGAAGACTCTTAAAAGTTAGGGACTACAGGTAACAGGGTGCCTTGACGGGGCCTGTAGCTGTATTTGCAAATGTGTACAGACTAAATCCCTGTTTTTAATTGCATACTGTTAGACAGGTCAATTTGGTTGGTCGCAGGCTGGTTGGTAAGTTGAGCTTGGAAATTTCAAAGGCCAGTTTTCGGTGGGGGCAATGGCCATTTGTTTGTAGTGTTTTTGCACTTAACCTTTTTTCTTACAAAAGATGTTTGCTAGGGATGGTACAATAGCTGAAAGTGATGGTGGACCTCAAACCAACCACTAAAAAGGCACCAAATGCAGTGGCAGCTGGGGCTCAATTCTCTTGGGGGGGTCAGCAAATAAACCTGGCCCTCACCCCCGGTCAAACTTTTGCCTGCTTGATCACCGCTTCGATCACCTGTCGCCCGCCAGCCCTGCATTTCCACATCCAGGTCACGGCTTTGGCGTCCCCCTGCACTCCTCCCAGCCACTCCGGTCCTTTGTTGCCCAAAGCAATACCTGGCATATTATTGTTACAGGCTGTTACTAAGCTTGAATAAAATTACTGTGTGGGTAGGGTGCAACGTGGAGTGTCGGTGAGCAGAAATCACACAGAGGCCAGGGTGAATGAGTACAGTGTATTAAGAAAATCCCAGCAATGCACAAGTAGGCCCAGTAGGTAGGTACAGCCAACCAGAGCCACTTAGGAAACTGTAGCAGAGGAGCGTATCCTGAGAAGATGCTGAAAGCTTCTGCAACAAGGATCAGGAATGTGGCCTGGGAGGCTTCCTATGGCTGGCCATAAGAAAATTGCTTGATTCCCCATCAACACTGGCTGTGTTGATGGGGAAATTTCTCCTGCGGAGCCATTGTGTTTTGCCAGTGGGGGGCATGATCAGCCTTTCCTGCCAGGAGAACACAGTAAATACTGCTAGCACTTATAACAGCAACTATCAATAATCACATGTAAAATCTGACAGGCTAGTTGTACCCAAGTTGATTGATTGATCGACTTGATTACATTTAGCCTGTCCATACATGGTTCAAATCTCAAACTGTATATGGTTAGCTTAAGTGGAGATAGAGTAGTGTCTGCACTTTCCAAACTCCTCTGAAATCTCTTCTGACCACTATGTGATGTCCCAGCCAGACAAGGGGCCTGTTCCTAAACTAGCCACTCCCACAAGTTGTGCCAAACCCGGTAGCCAGAGTCTTACATAAACCGTGACCCAAACCTGACCCAAAATGGCTGCCGAGGTCACATAGGGCACCAGCGTCCAATCATACAGCTGTCCCCCTGGTGACCACAGGAGATCATAGAGGAACCAGGTTTCTCACAACTTTCTTCCCATTCTGCATTTCTGCTATGGTCGAGCGACACCTACAGTAGGGCGTAGAGACTTCAACTGCCTTCAACTGTATTTCTACTGATGATGGGGTAACCCCTTTGGCTTTGTACCCATAGGTACAAGCCTACTGTGCCTAATGGAAAAGTCAACCATATAGAGAGCCAAGGATTGATTGTAGGTAGCGGCCATTTAGGTGACTGAAAATTCTTAATTTTTACTAGAGTGTCTCTTTAAAATAGAAATGTGGCCACTGTCCCCGGTTTGATACTTGTTGTTCGGGATTTTGCACCATGATTCAGGTGTCATCTATGAAATGTCTGCAGGTGGACAAAGCCCTTGCAGCTCTTAATAAATCATGCAGTTGACCCTATGAAAGGAGAGCAAACCTTTGTCTTTTTACGAGGTAAATCAATTAGCAATTTACCGGATGAATAGGTTACGTTTAAGCCCGGTGCCAGAGCCGAACTTCTGGCAGGTTTATATCACTATTATTTCCTGAATAATGCAACCTGCGCTGAAAATACCCTATTTTTATTCTCTTCGTAACCTGCTGCTGGTGGATGCTACTGTGTGTGTATAACTGTGATGAGGATATTAAATTGTAAGCTCCTCTGGGGCAGTGGCTCATGTAAATGTTTCAGTTCTTCTAAAAAGCTCTGTACAAAATGTGTCAGTATTAGATGTAGCATCCCCTGACCACTGGAGGCTTATAGGTACCCAGTACCGGGACAAGGGAGGGACAGGAGGTGCAGCTGCCTTGGGCACAGTGTTTTCATATGGAAGACTCCTGTGCACTCTGTATGTAGGTAAGACAATTGGGTGCACACATTACAGAGGAGAGGGGTGAATTTGATATCTTTGCCCTGAGCACTGGATGGCCTTCTCCCAGCACTGGTGGTACACCTAGAGACAGGGTGAACTGAAATTTACCTCTGGGGTAGATCACTTAGGCATAGTGGGATATGTAGACAGATGGGCGCCAGTCACTTTTAGATGAAACAAAAATGAATTTTATTCCTCACAGTCCATGGGGGAGAGGGTTAGGGTTTCAGATTCAGACTTGATCATGGATGTGGAAATATGGGGCAATTTAGGAAACAGCAATCACAGGTCAATTTGTTTCAGTATAAATCACACTAATAGGAAACATAGGGGAATACAAAGACACTGAATTTCAAAAGAGCCAATTTCCCTAAACTACGAGCCTTGCTAGAAGATACAAATTGAGATAAAATCTTAGGAACAAAGAACACGGAGGATAAATGGGTATGCTTTAAGAGCATATTAAATAAGGGCATTATCCAGTGCATCCCAATGGGAAATACATTTAAAAGCACTAATAAAAGTCCTGGGTGGCTTAACTTCAATGTAAAAATGCATATAAAAGCAAAAGAGGAGGACTTCAAAAAATACAAGGCTGAGGGATCATCATCAGCATTCCAACTTTACAAGGAATTCAACAAGAAATGTAAGGGCGCAATCTGGGTGGCTAAAATAGAACACAAAAGGCACATAGCGGAGGAATGTAAGAAAAATCCCAAGAAATTCTTTATGTACATAAATAGTAAGAAAGGGAGGTCAGATCATATTGGTCCCATAAAGAATGATGAAGGGAATCTGGTTACTAAGGATGGAGAGATGGTGAAGGTATTGAATTTATTCTTCTCCCCAGTCTTCACGAGGGAATCAGTAATTAAAACTGCAATGACATGTCACAGGAAGCACCCTCATGGCTAACAGAGGACAGAATTATAAATGGACTTGAAAAACTTAACATTATTAAGTCACCGGGATCAGATGGCTTGCACCCGAGGGTCCTTAAGGAACTCAGTCAAGTAATAGCCAGACCATTGTTCCTAATTTTTATGAACAGTCTACTGACTGGAATGGTACCAGCTGATTGAATAAAAGCCAATGTAGCACCAATATTTAAAACATTCCTGGGAATTACAGACCATTTAGCCTAACATCAATTGTATGCAAGCTCTTGGAGGGGATGATAAGGGACTATATACAAGATTTTAGTAATGACAATGGTATCATAAGCAGTAATCAGCATGCATTCATGAAGAATGGTTCTTGCCAAACCAATCTATTAACCTTCTATGAGGAGGTGAGCTGCCATCTAGATAAAGGGAGGCCCGTAGAAGTGGTGTATCTGGATTTTGCAAAAGCATTTGATACAGTCCCCCATAAACGTTTACTGTACAAAGTAAGGTCAGTTGGCATGGACCATAGGGTGAGTACATGGATTGAAAACAGGCTACAGGGGCGAGTTCAGGGGGTAGTGATAAATGGGTAGCTGTCAGGGAAACAGCCGTAGGAGAACTGGCAATAGTGCCAGTACTGGTAATGGCCGCTTCCAGCACATCCCTGTGCGCATTGCCGCAAGCGGCGTGAATAGGTGCACGCACATGCGCAATGGAACCAACGGGCGCACGCACATGCGCAATGGAACCAACGGGCGCGCGCACATGCGCAATGGAACCAACAGGCACGCACGCATGTGCGGGCGCGTCAATCGGCGCACACAACAGATGCAGCCACTTGCTGGCCTATATAAGACTGCCACTGAGCCCATCTCATTGCTTGATGGTCGTCAGCCTTCCTGTGTTCCTGAGACTCTGTTAAACTGCTGTTTGGATTCCCTGTTGTGACCCGGCTTGCTCCTGACCTGTCTGATCTGCTCTTCTGGTTTGACCCCCTGGCTTGCCTTACTGACCTGTTGCCTTCTCCTTCACCTGATCCCGGCTTGTTCCACGGACTTTGCCACAGTCTTCTGTTCCTGCCTGTTTCCTGTTACCAGACCATTGGCTTGTCTCCGTTCCTGCAACCTGCTTCTTCCTCCTGCTGGATATACTGGGTTTGACCCCCAGCCTGGCTGCCACTACTACTCCTTGAGCGGGGTCCTACATCCACCGGTGTTCTTCAGGATCCCACCAGCTCTGCTCTCCTGGACCCATCTGGCAACCTGTGCTTCTCTGGGCACTACACCCTCTGTACCCAACCTCAGAGGTGTACTGCACTCAGCCGCAAGGGGAGCCCTCTCGGCATCTCGGCCTCCAACCAGGTACGTGACAGTAGCACTCTGAATGGGCAGGGGTGGAAAGTGGGGTCTCCCAGGGTTCTGTCCTGGGACCAATCCTATTTAATTTATTCATAAACGACCAGGAGGATGGGGTAAACAGTTCAATCTCTTTATTTGAAAATGATACTAAGCTAAGCAGGGCAATAACTTCTCTGCAGAATGTGAAAACCTTGCAAGAAGATCTGAACAAATTAATGGGGTGGGCAACTACATGGCAATTGAGGTTTAATGTGGAAAATGTAAAATAATGCATTTGGGTGGCAAAAATATGAATGCAATTTACTCGCTGGGGGAGAACCTCTGGGGGAATCTAGGATGGAAAAGGACCTGAGGAATCTAGTAGATGACAGGCTCTGCAATGGCATGCAATGCCAAGCTGCTGCAAGCAAAGCAAACAGAATATTGGCATGCATTAAAAAGGGGATCAACTCCAGAGATAAAACGATAATTCTTCCACTCTACAAGACTCCGGCTGCACCTGGAGTATGCTGTCCAGTTCTGGGCACCAGTCCTCAGGAATGTGCTGGATGTGCTGGAAATGGAGCGAGTACAGAGAAGGGCAACAAAGCTAATAAACGGTCTGGAGGATATTAGTTATGAGTAGGGATGAGCTTCGAGTTCGAGTCGAACTCATGTTCGACTCGAACATTGCCTGTTCGCCCGTTCGCCGAACAGCGAACAAATTGGGGTGTTCGCGGCAAATTCGAAAAATCTATGGGAGAAATCTAAAGTGCTAATTATAAAGGCTTATATGCAAGTTATTGTCCTAAAACGTGTTTGGGGACCCGGGTCCTGCCCCAGGGGACATGTATCAATGCAAAAAGAAGTTTTAAAAACGGCCGTTTTTTCGGGAGCAGTGATTTTAATAATGCTTAAAATGAAAAAATAAAAGTGAAATATTCCTTTAAATTTCGTACCTGGGGGGTGTGTATGATATGCATGTGAAGTGGCGCATGTTTCCCGTGCTTAGAACTGTCCCTGCAAAAAATGTCATTTTTGAAAGAAAAAAATGCATTTAAAACTCACTCGCGGCTATTAATGAATTGTCGGCTCCCGGCAATACATACAAAAGTCATTGATAAAAAAAAAAAAAAGCGTGGGGGTTCCCCAGAATTCAATTACCAGGCCCTTCAGGTCTGGAATGGATATTAAGGGGAACCCCGCCGCAAATTAAAAAAAATTGATGTGGGGTTCCCCCAAATATCCATTCCAGGCCCTTCAGATCTGGCATGGATTTTAAGGGGAACTCCACCCCAAATTTAAAAAAAAATGGCGTGGAGTCCCCCTAAAAATCCATACCAGACCCCTTATCCGAGCACGCAACCTGGCCGGCCGCAGGGGAAAAGGGGGGGACGAGAGAGCGGCCCCCCCTCCCTCCTGAACCGTACCAAGCCACATGCCCTCAACATGGGGAGGATGTCCCCATGTTGATGGGGACAAGGGCCTCATCCCCACAACCCTTGCCCGGTGGTTGTGGGGGTCTGCGGGCGGGGGGCTTATCGGAATCTGGAAGACCCCTTTAACAAAGGGGACCCCCAGATCCCGGCCCCCCCCATGTGAATTGGTAAGGGGTACATTGTACCCCTACCATTTCACGAAGAAAGCGTAAAAAAATGTTAAAAAAAACACACAAACACCTTGAAAAAGTCCTTTATTAAAAAAAAAACAAAAAAACATTCCAGCGGTGAAATTCAGTGTCCCGCGGCGATCCCGATGTCCAGCGCTGTCCTTCATTGGTTGTGCCTGAGCGGACCTGATGGGGAACTCCCTCTCAGTATTTTAAATGTATAGACCCGCCCCTTCTTAAGTTCCCCATCAGGTCCGCTCAGCGGACCAGATGCGGAACATGAGAAGGGGCGGGTCTATACATGTATTACCAAAGTGAGAGCAGTTCCCCATCAGGTCCGCCCCCTCGGTATGTCGGACCCGCCTACGTCATTGGCTTGAGCGGGAAACTTCCTTCACTGTGTAATTTAAATTTACATAGCGAAGGAAGTTCCCCGCTCAAGCCAATGACGTAGGCGGGTCCGACATACCGAGGGGGCGGACCTGATGGGGAACTGCTCTCACTTTGGTAATACATGTATAGACCCGCCCCTTCTCATGTTCCGCATCTGGTCCGCTGAGCGGACCTGATGGGGAACTTTAGAAGGGGCGGGTCTATACATTTAAAATACTGAGAGGGAGTTCCCCATCAGGTCCGCTCAGGCACAACCAATGAAGGACAGCGGTGGACATCGGGATCGCCGCGGGACACTGGATTTCACCGCTGGAATGTTTTTTTTTTTTTAAATAAAGGACTTTTTCAAGGTGTTTGTGTTTTTTTAAACATTTTTTTACGCTTTCTTCGTGAAATGGTAGGGGTACAATGTACCCCTTACCAATTCACATGGGGGGGCCGGGATCTGGGGGTCCCCTTTGTTAAAGGGGTCTTCCAGATTCCGATAAGCCCCCCGCCCGCAGACCCCCACAACCACCGGGCAAGGGTTGTGGGGATGAGGCCCTTGTCCCCATCAACATGGGGACATCCTCCCCATGTTGAGGGCATGTGGCTTGGTACGGTTCAGGAGGGAGGGGGGGCCGCTCTCTCGTCCCCCCCTTTTCCCCTGCGGCCGGCCAGGTTGCGTGCTCGGATAAGGGGTCTGGTATGGATTTTTAGGGGGACTCCACGCCATTTTTTTTTAACATTTGGGGTGGAGTTCCCCTTAAAATCCATGCCAGATCTGAAGGGCCTGGAATGGATATTTGGGGGAACCCCACGTCAATTTTTTTTTAAATTTGCGGCGGGGTTCCCCTTAATATCCATTCCAGACCTGAAGGGCCTGGTAATTGAATTCTGGGGAACCCCCACGCTTTTTTTTTTTTTTTATCAATGATTTTTGTATGTATTGCCAGGAGCCGACAATTCATTAATAGCCGCGAGTCAGTTTTAAATGGACTTTTTTTCTTTCAAAAATGACATTTTTTGCAGGGACAGTTCTAAGCACGGGAAACATGTGCCACTTCACATACATATCATACACACACCCCAGGTACGAAATTTAAAGGAATATTTCACTTTTATTTTTTCATTTTAAGCATTATTTAAATCACTGCTCCCGAAAAAACGTCCGTTTTTAAAACTTCTTTTTGCATTGATACATGTCCCCTGGGGCAGGACCCGGGTCCCCAAACACTTTTTAGGACAATAACTTGCATATTAGCCTTTATAATTAACACTTTAGATTTCGAACGTTCGAGTCCATTGTATTTAATAGGGTTCTAAAGTTTACACAAACATTTTGTCTGTTCGCAGGTTCTGGTGCGAACCGAACAGGGGGGTGTTCGGCTCATCCCTGGTTATGAGGAAAGATTACAAGCACTGAACTTATTCTCTCTGGAGAAGAGACGCTTGAGAGGGGATATGATTTCAATGTAAAAGTACCGTACTGGTGACCCCATAATAGGGAATAAAACGTTTCCGCGTAAGGGAATTTAATACGACACGTGGCCATTCACTAAAATTAAAAGAAAAGCGGTTTAACCATAAACTACGTAGGGGGTTCTTTACTGTAAGAGCAGTAAGGATTTGTAATTCCCTTCACAGGTGGTGGTCTCAGCAGGGAGCATTGATAATTTAAAAAAACTATTAGATAAGCACCTGAACGACCACAGCATACAGGGATATACAATGTAATAATGACATAAAATCACACACATAGGCCTTAATGGACTTGTGTCTTTTTTCAACCTCGCCTACTATGTAACGATGTAAGATTGTTAGGTTAAAACAGAATTCCTGTACTTTATGCATCACTTCACAAGAAAAGGAGCTTTAAGTAGCGACTGACACTACTGTATTAGAACTCTTTATATCACACGAGGTAGTAAGTCTATCAGCACTTTTTTCTTTTCCTCTCCCATCAGCTTTTTTTTTTTTTCCTAAGGTATTAATGTATTCATTGAAATTTAGAAATAGTCACGTTTAGTAATATTAGCACCATTTTGGGGGTATCCCCCCCCCCCTATTTATTTATTTTTTAGACACTAAATTTATATCACACGAAGTAGTAAGTCTATCAGCACTTTTTTTTTGTTCCCTTTCCCTTCCCTCCTTTATTTTTTTTTTCCTTTTTTACCCTTAAGAGGCCCCACGATTAAGCCGTAAGTTTCGGCCTTCTTGATTTTTTATACACTAAATTTATATTACAGGAGATAGTAAGTTTGTTAGTACTTTCTCCTCTTTTCCTTCACTCCTCCCCCCTTTTTTTTTCTCCTTCTTCTCTCTCCTTCCTCTTAGAGGATTCACGATCAGGCTGGAAGTTTCGGCCTTCCTGATTTTTTTAATACACTAAATCTATATTACATGAGGTAGTAGGTCTGTCAACTCTTTCTCCTCTCCCCTATTTTGTAAAAAGAGGGAAAAAGAAAAAAAAAGGGAAATATTTTTTTTTTCTTCTGCCCCTCCCCTTTCTTCCTTCTCCCTTTCCCTCCTTCCCCTCCTTTCCCCTTTTTCCCTGTATCCTTCTCTCTTTTCTATATATTCCTATCCTACTGGTGTTAACTCTCCAAATTACGGAGAAAGAGTATCGGGGGTATAAGACAGGACATATCTCATTTGGACAAAGAGGCTCTCCTAAGATATAAATTAATAAATCTTATGAAGGGACATGCTGGAAAGGATTAAACTGAGACCAAATAATTGTTATATTTGTAAATGTGTATTTATTACTTTGTGTATGTATGTATGTATTTAAATGTATGTATTGATTTTTTTATTTAATTTTTTGTCTGATGAAAATTAATAAAGAGATAAAAAAAAAAAAAAAGAACTCTTTATCGGACATCACAGCATCCTTCTTCTCCTCTTCTCCAGGAAAGTCAACCAGCTTCCATGGGACTCCATCTTGCACTCAGAGAAGGACAGCTCCATTTTCTTTCAGGTCCAAACAGAACAGGAGTTTTAGAACTTAGTTTTGTTTTGTTAGATCAATTAGGGTCAGGGATTAGGGGGTTGTTCCCCATGAGTAAGTTGAAGTGGGTGGAGTAAAACTCATTGGGGACGTGACCTGGTGACACGGATGTGTTCATGATTTCTGATAGTCAAAAAAGCTTCAAAATTCAGAATTGTATTAACTGCTCAACTACACAAGTCATTTACATGCTGCCCATGTGGTAAAATGTCAAGCTCAAATTTTTTTTTGTAGAGACCAATGAGCATGAATCTCTAATTAGTTAAATTTTCTTGGCTACACCTATAACCTGAGCAATGTGTGTATTTAGGCTCATATAGATGCAACTATGTTCACTATATCTTTTATTGTTTGTATGTCCGTTTTTTTAAACCTTTTTATCTGGATAAGTTTGGGCTTTTAAGTCCTATTTTTTCCCTCTCTCTATATATATATATATATATATAACTCGATTTACTTAGTAACAATGGCAATATGAATTTATCTTTATGTATACAGTATATGAACATTGCACTCAGAGATAGGGTTTCCTCAAGTCAGTGTGTGTTTTGGTTTGTCAGAAGAAAGTGGGTGTGTGTCTAGCAAGATCCGGATATAGTGTAATTGATTTTGCAATATAAGGAGACTACTTCCCATACATGCTCTGAAGAAATTTGAATCTCAAATGAAACACGTCAGCAGGACGCCACCACATCATGTTCAATGATAACACACCTGCCATAAACTCTCCTCTCAGTGACACTCTCAGATGTCAAGTGGGATGTGGTCAACTAACGTAACGGAAGCAATTCCTTGACCTGAGCGGAGTTTGCAAAGTGAGACGTCAGTTACCAGATACCAGACGCCAGAACAGGTGCTCACACGCTTGGAGTTACACTGTAATTGTTATTTTGGATTAGGACCTTGGACTCTAGTGGATTAGGATGGGGTATTCCCTCACCACCCTACTTATAACGTCTGGACAATAGGTGGCACTGCATGGTTCCAGAGCCCTATTGCATGTTCTTCGCAAATAATCCGTTATCTCTTCTGTGTATATTCAGTATATATTGTCTATGCTTTATGATCCACTGTCCACTAAGGTTCACCATCTGATCATTGAATCAAACAAATGTTAGTACATCTCTCTTTTGTTATAACAATAAACCAATAAAAATATTGCAACAGGAAGGGCTAGGTCAGCGGCATCTGAATGGTGGCCCTGGGGCCAGATGTGGCCCTGGGGCCGGATGTGGCTGGATAAAGGCAAGCAAGCCTTTATCCAGCCCTTGAGGCATTATTCCTGCCACCGATGCCAACAGTTGGGCATACTTCCTGCCACTGACACCAACAATTGGTCATAATTTATGCCACTGACACCAACAATGGGCCACTATTTCTTCCAGTGACACCAATGATGGGGCACTATTGCCCCCACGGACACCAACTATATCTGCCCCTAATATCAAAGATCGGGCATTACTTACTTCCAGTGGGCTCAGAGTGGAGCCCGCAGTAATGCCGCACACTAGGGATGAGCCGAACAACCCCGGTTCGGTTCGCACCAGAACATGCGAACAGGCAAAAAATTTGTTTGAATACGCGAACACCGTTAAAGTCTATGGGACACGAACATGAAAAATCAAAAGTGCTCATTTTAAAGGTTAATATGCAAGTTATTGTCATAAAAAGTGTCTGGGGACCCGGGTTCTGCCCCAGGGGACATGTATCAATGCAATTTTTTTTTTTTTAAAACGCCCGTTTTTTCGGGAGCAGTGATTTTAATAATGCTTAAAGTGAAACAATAAAAGTGAAATATTCCTTTAAATTTCGTACCTGAGGGGGGGGGGGGTCTAAAGTATGCCTGTAAAGTAGCGCATGTTTCCCGTGTTTAGAACTGTCCCTGCACAAAATGTCATTTCTGAAGGAAAAAAAGTAATTTAAAACCACTATAATGAATCATCGTGTCCCCGGCAATACAGAGACAAGTCATTGAAAAAAACGGCAGGGGTCCCCCCCAGTCCATTACCAGGCCCTTTGGGTCTGGTATGAATATTAAGGGGAAACCCTGCCGTTTTTTTCAATGACTTTTATCTGTATTGCCGGACCCGACAATTCATTAATAGATGCGAGTAGTTTTAAATGACTTTTATTCCTTCAAAAATGACATTTTGGGTAGGGAACCAAAATTAAAAAAAAAAAATGCATGGGGTCCCCCCAAAATTCCATTACCAGGCCCTTCAGGTCTGGTATGGATATTAAGGGAAACCCGAACCAAAAAAAAAAAAGTGTGGGGGTCCCCCCAAATACCATATCAGGCCCTTCAGGTCTGGTATGGATATTAAGGGGAACCCCGCACCAAATTTTTAAAAAAATGGTGTGGGGGCCCCCAAAAATCCATACCAGTCCCTTATCCGAGCACGCAACCTGGCAGGCACAGGAAAAGAGGGGGGACGAGAGAGAGCGTCCCCCCTCCTGAACCGTACCAGGCCACATGCCCTCAACATGGGGGGAGGATGTCCCCATGTTGATGGGGACAAGGGCCTTATCCCCACAACCCTTGCCCGGTGGTTGTGGGGGTCTACGGGCAGGGGGCTTATCGGAATCTGGAAGCCCCCTTTAACAAAGGGGACCCCCAGATTCCGCCCCCCCCTATGTGAATTGGTAACGGGTACATGGTACCCCTACCATTTCACAAAGAAAGTGTAAAAAATACACTTTCTTTGTGAAATGGTAGGGGTACAATGTACCCGTTACCAATTCACATAGGGGGTGGGGCCGGAATCTGGGGGTCCTCTTTGTTAAAGGGGGCTTCCAGATTCCGATAAGCCCCCAGACCACCGGGCAAGGGTTGTGGGGATGAGGCTTTTGTCCCCATCAACATGGGGACATCCTTCCCCCCATGTTGAGGGCATGTGGCCTGGTACAGTTCAGGAGGGGGGCGCTCTCTCGTCCCCCCTCTTTTCCTGCGGCCTGCCAGGTTGTGTGCTCGGATAAGGGTCTGATATGGATTTTTGGGGGGACCCCACGCCATTTTTTTTGTGCGGGGTTCCCCTTAAAATCCATACCAGACCTGAAGGGTCTGGTATGGATTTTTGGGGGGTACCCCACGCCACTTTTTTTTCAATTTTGGTGCAGAGTTCCTCTTAATATCCATACCAGACCTGAAGGGCCTGATATGGAATTTGGGGGGAACCCCACGCTTTTTTTTTATTTTGGTTCGGGGTTCCCCTTAATATCCATACCAGACCCGAAGGGCCTGGTAATTTAATTTTGGGGGGACCCCCACGCATTTTTTTTTTAAATTTTGGTTCCCTGTGCAAAATGTAATTTTTGAAGGAAAAAAAGTCATTTAAAACTACTCGCATCTATTAATTAATTGTCAGGTCCGGCAATACAGATAAAAGTCATTGAAAATAATTGGAAAAAAATTACTTTTATCTGTATTGCCGGGACCTGGCAATTCATTATAACCGCGAGTGGTTTTAAATGACTTTTTTTCCTTCAGAAATTACATTTTGTGCAGGGACAATTCTAAACACGGGAAACATGCGCTACTTTACAGGCATACTATAGACACCCCCCAGGTACAAAATTTAAAGGAATATTTCACTTTCATTGTTTCACTTTAAGCATTATTAAAATCACTTCTCCCGAAAAAACGTCCGTTTTTAAAACTTTTTTTTGCATTGATACATGTACCCTGGGGCAGGACCTGGGTCCCCAAACACTTTTCATGACAATAACTTGCATAATAATCTTTAAAATTAGCACTTTAGATTTCTCCCATAGACTTTTAAAGGGTGTTGCTTTTCGAATTTGCCGCAAACACCCCAAATTGTTCGCTGTTCGGCGAAACGGGCGAACAGGCAATGTTCAATTCGGGTATGAGTTTGACTCGAACTCGAAGCTCATCCCTATGTGTCATATTATAGTTCATAAAAATTCATAAAACTAAGAAAGTTCATAAATCCAATTCTTTACACATGTTTGAGCACCACTGGGATCATCCGGATACAGCCAGGTTGGAGGGAGACCTTCATTTCCCCATGTGCATATTGACCACCTATTATTTAGTGGCCACCTCGGTCTGGTAAGCCTTGCTGTATGCTGTCTGGCTTGGGGAGCACGGTATCCATACTGCTGTTATTTGGGTCCAGTTCTTCCTTTTTCTACACCTGTGTGCCTTCTACTAAGGATCACTGTGGAGAGCACTTTTCTTGACATTCAGATGTCTATGGAGTTTTATATATGGACTTATTTGCACTTTGTATACGTCCCATTTTTTAACACATTTATAATTGTTTGTTTTTCGCTATTTCATAACACATGTAGAATAGATAACCTCCAGCACTGACCCAAACAACCATCCAACCCCAAACAATACAATAAAAGACACAACAAGGTTTTGGAGAAAAATAGCCGTTGCAGCCTTTTGTTAACAAAGCAAATAACTTCAAATTAAATAACACAACATTCTTTGGAACAGAAACTGAGAAATAAAGCTTGGTGGTCTTTGAAGGCAACAACACACAACCTATTCACTACGAAAACCTTTTCTTAAACTTAGACCGCTAGCCGAAACACACCGGCTGGGAGACAATCCTCATTAGACATATGCAGATCGGAAACATTTGTTTTGTTTTGTTTTGTTTCGAATAGTTATTTACATAAAGTAGTTTAGTTAAATTAGTTTAATCCGTTTAATTCATTTTCGGAATTAGTTTAGTTTATAAGTATTCGAATCGATTCGAATTCAAATCTATTTCAATTGTTTTCGAATCAATTTTGAATAGTTTTCAAATTCAAATAGGTTTCGATTAGTTTAGAAAATAAAGCAATAGAATAGAAAAAAATAGAAAAGAATAGAAAAGAATATAACAGAAAATAATAGAATAGAATAGAAGAGAAACAAATAGAATAAAAAAAGTCTGTGTGTGTGTGTGAGGGGAATTGTTAGTGCTGACTTTGGGCAGTGTGAAAGAGAGTGTGAGCCCTCATACACACGGCCGAGATTCTCGTTGAAAAAAACATGTCGTTTTTTTCGACGAGATTCTTGGACAAGAAACTTGTCCCGGCCGAATGTACACACGCTCGTTTCAAAGAACCCGCGGTTCTTTGAATGGAGCGTACGCGGTGACGTCATCGACTACGACGAGCATGCGCTCGTCACATTCGATGCCGTCGCCGCCATCTTGGTATACCCTACCTATGCCTAGGAAGCTATCGCGTATGCGTCGAATTCATTTCGAACATGCGCGGGCTTCCGGGAGGACAGGTAAGTGTACACACACTCACTTTTCTCGTCGAGAAACATGCCGAGGAGAATCTCGACGAGAAAATAGAGAGCAGGTTCTCTATTTTCTCGTCGAGGTTTCTTGTCGGTTTTCTCGACGAGAAACCCGATAGCCGCGTACACACGACCGATTTACTCGGCAAGACCTCTCTCTCTTGCCGAGAAAATCGGCCGTGTGTACGAGGCCTAACTGTCAGGACGGGCATGCCAGCATTCAAGATGGCGGCCGTGGAAGACGGCCTGGAACCTCAGTTCTTGCCAAAACACCATTGGTACACCTGCGCGCGCACGTGCGTGCTCCCGTGTGCACCTGGTGACGGCCTTTGGCGCCAAACGGGCTATTTAAACTGGGTCAGTACCCAGACCCAGTGCTGTCTGCTCTACAGCGTTCCGTGTGCCCTGTTCCCTAGTATCTGATACCTGTTCCTGTTATCTGACCCAGCTTGTCTTTGACGATCCTGCTTTCTGCCTGCACCTGACCCGGCCTGCTGCTCCTTCTGCTACCTCGCTGCCAGCCTAATACCAATCTGACCTGTACCCTGACTCCGCTCCAGCCTACGCTTCTGTTCCTGACTTGTCCGCCAGTGTACAGACACTCTTGGCTTACACAAGCCATAGTCCAGTCTGAATAATGTGTCCGGGTTTTCAGGCAGTCTGAAACCGGGATGCATGATTCCAAACCCGAACTGTCTGAGTGAATCCTGGACAGTTGGAAAACCTACCCTACGCCTATTTGTTTTTTGCTCCGGGATTCTCTTGATTGATGGTTTCAGTTTTCTTTTTGTTATCACTTGTTAGCGCTGCACTGTATTTATATTACATCTTTATTGCTCCTTGCAATGACTTGTTAAAAAAGTCTGTCTGTGTTACACTAAAGGGGTTGCAAAGCACCCCACAGTTACAGCGAACAGCATTTCTCGGGGTTGAATTTGGGGCTGGATTGAAAGTCATGTCCATTTCGAGCTGCTAAACGAGTGTGACTTGTAAAATCCACAGGAGCTCGATAGATCATCCCCGGCAATTCAGCATTTATTTTTCCTTCTTCTGCTTTGGAGACACGGGATATCTCGACCTGTAGATGTCGCTGTTACATAAAAGAGATCGTCCAACCGTAATCCCAAAACAACAAATTTAATTTTCTTTCTTTTTTTTCCAGCTAAGGGGGGGCTACTCTTTCTTCTGTAATGACTGCAAAGCACACGGGCAGTTTCTGTATGAAACAAAAATCAAAATGTGAACGATGGCAAAAAAAACAACCTTTTAAGTGTTTCTTTCACTTAGACCTGGACCTCTTTTTCAGAACATTTTGTCTAATGAGTTTAAAAGCTAAACAGCTGTGTCATGGGGTGTTTGTCTACAGCTTGGAGAATGGCATGTAAAAACATTTTAATGTTATTGTGAAAGTAGATAAATATATCTTTCGGAATTCTCATTAACGTTCTTTTTTTTTTTGTTGCCTGTCAGAGGTCTCTGTATATTTCAAGCTGGAATGTTTGTAACGGAGACACTGGATCGGAATCATGAATGGATCGTGGTTGGAGAAGATCAAACAAATACATATGGGGCACCACAGCTCCGGTAAAGCTACCATTAAACACAAACAGGGTGCCCCTAGAAATGGGGGTATCTTAAAGCGTAGTACCACCCAAAAATTGAACCCTCCCCCCCTCCTGTGTCACATTTTGCACCTTTCAGGGGGAGGGGGAAGCAGAAGAATGTGTAATACAGGTATTTGCTCCCACTTCTGGGCATAGATACCCGAGCCACCCACGGATATCTACGCCACTTCCTTTGCCCCCCCCCTCTGTCTTCTGGGAGACACACAGGTCCTAGAAGACAGCAGGGGCCAGTGGGATAGCGCAGCATGAGTTGCGTATGCGCAGAGTCGCGCATGCGCAGTAGGGACCAGGGCTTCACTTCCTGATTCCCTTACCGAAGATGGCGGTGGCATCACACGAGAGCCGAGCAACAGATCGGCTCCGGGTGCCGACATCGGGGGCGCCCTGGACAGGCAAGTGTCCTTATTTTAAAAGTCAGCAGCTGCATTATTTGTAGCTGCTGAAATAAAAATTTGGCGGACCACCGCTTTAAGTTTGAAGCTACTTATACAAAGTCCAAAAAGAGTAAGACCCCATACACACTAATAGATTTTCTGCAGATTTTTGTCTTTAGATTTACCAAAACCATATACCGTATATACTCGAGTATAAGCTGACCCGAATATAAGCCGAGGCACCTAATTTTACCACCAAAAAACTGGGAAAACGTATTGACTCGAGTATAAGCCTAGGGTGTCCATCTGCATGCCTCACTGTGCCTCACTTTGCCTCACTGTGCCCATGCCTCACTGTGCCCATGCCTCACTGTGTCCATGACTAGACTGACGTTTAACATGGGAGTCTATGGAAGGGGTGCCCGGCTTTGAAAAATCGGTGCTCCCCGGCCGTAGGTCTCCCGGACAACAAACTTTGCAGACTTATAGAGGAAGAGTGATGCTACATGTGTGCCAAGATTGGGGTCCAGGGGACCTACGGCCGGCCAGTACCGGGTCCTCAAATTCCGGGAGATCAGGCGCAAAAATGTGACTCGAGTATAAGCCGAGGGGGGCATTTTCAGCACAAAAAAAGTGCTGAAAAACTCGGCTTATACTCGAGTATATACGGTAATATGAGATCAAACCTTGAGGCCGGGTTCACACTGGTACGACAAACGCTCCGACATTGGGAGCTCATGTCGCATGACGTGTGAAAATCAATGTTTCCCTATGGGAGCCGTCTTAATTGGTCTACCACAAATCGGTCCGACTTTGAAAATGCTCCTTGTACTACTTTGGTCCCACTTTGATCCTACTTCATCCCATTGAATATCACTGAAGTCAGATTAAAGCCGAATCGCTGTCTTGCCTAATCCGACTTTGGCATGAGACTTGTGCTCTGATGATCTTGAGGGGGAACTCCACGCCAAATTTAAAAACACATGGGTTCCCCCTCTAAGAGTATACCAGGCCCTTCGGTCTGGTATGGATTTTAAGGGGTATCCCCTTTGCCCAAAAAAAACGGCGTGGGGGTCCCCCCCAAAGTCTATACCAGACCCTTATTCGAGCACGCAGCCCGGCCGGTCAGGAGAGGGGGTGGGGACGAGCAAGTGCCCCACCCCCTCCTGGACCATACCCATGTCCTCAACATCCGGGGGTGGTGCTTTGGGCCAGGGACATGGACACCCTCTGAGGATGGCTGCCTCCTCTTGTTTTTTAACATACAGATTGACTTAGAAGTGCCATTAGAGCCACTATTACATTCATTTTAAAGACATCACATCGCTAGGAGCGCCGGAATCCCCCCCTTTCTATGAAGTATAACATGTTTGTTATTGGTATAGAAAAAAAAAAACAAGACTTTACAATCACTTTAACCTCAGAGCACAAACCTAGCAAAAGAAAAGCATTAACCCTTTATCGCTGCATTATGGATCTTTACACATCTGAATGCATTGTCCCATAGAAAACAATGCAACTTTGTCCGGATCCGTAAAAATAAAAAGCTACATAGGTACAAACGTGGCATTTTTTTTTTGCCTGTGCATACATTTTTTGAAGCTGGACCTGGACCCCATGTTGGTTAATATTCCTGCTCAGAAGGTCTTGTTGATCACAAGTGTTCTTCTACTCCTCAGTCTGGTGGACATCAAGGTAATAAAAATGTACTGCAGTGAACTAGGTGTCTCTTGCCCACATCAGTGCTCTAAGTGGGAGCTGTTTTAGCACATACGGCACTTTGTGCAGTGGATGTGAATGAAATTGAAGGAGATCCACTGTCATTGAGTGATAAATGGTGCATCCATTCAAGACAACATGTCAAACCCAAGTACCAAGTGGAGCATGAAATGGTATATATCAAAGCCCCTTATTCCAGCATCAGTAAATGCAGCATGACTGCTTCGGTAAGGAGAATTTCCAGCATGTGACTGAAGAACGGGCATTAAAATCACAGCACTTGTGGGCAGGAATTAAAGGGCCACTAAACAGGGATGATTTTTACAGACTGGTCTACAGCAGTGTTAATTTAGTCGACTAAAACATTTTAGTCGACTAAATGAATACTATTTTAGGCGACTAAAATACGACTAAAACTAAAACAACTGAGATGGCTAAAATACCACTAAAACTAAATTGGCATTTAAGTCAAAAGACTTAAGCCCTGTACACAAGATCGGATTTCCTATGGATTCTAATTCGATGGATTTTTCCATCGGAAATCCGATGAAGCTGACTTCCATCAGTCTTGCCTACACACCATCAGTCAAAAATCCGACCGTCCCAAACGCTGTGACGTAAAACACTCCGACGAGCCAAGAAAAATTAAGTTCAATGCTTCTGAGCATGCGTCGACTTGATTCTGAGCATGCGTGGGTTTTTTGTCCGATGGAGTTCCACACAGACGATCG
Source organism: Rana muscosa (assembly GCA_029206835.1). Taxonomy (NCBI): domain Eukaryota; kingdom Metazoa; phylum Chordata; class Amphibia; order Anura; family Ranidae; genus Rana; species Rana muscosa. Next base: position 185,023,072 of record CM055119.1, on the reverse strand, counting down.
GAATTTGCTATTGTTTTTTTTCCCATCGGATAAATTTAAAACATGTTCTATTTTTTCTCACCGATAGAAAAAAGACCGATGGGGCCCATACACGATCGGTTTGTCTGATGAGAAAAGGCCATCGGACTGTTTTCATCGGTAAAACCGATTGTGTGTACACGGCATAACACTAAAAATAAATAGAAATTTGACTTCAAAATTAACACTGGTCTGTAGTGCATGTTCATACCCCAATACCATAAATAATAACATATTCAATTTTTCACTCCAGCAGTATATAATGAGTTTGGAATTTGCAGAGAAATGTTAACTAATGCATTACAATTTAATTACACCCATTCGATTTTAGACGACTAAAATTAGTTTTAGTCGACTAAAATGTACTGGAGATTTAGTCGACTAAATACGACTAAAACTAAAACAATTGCAGAAAAGTAAAATGGGACTAAAACTAAAATGTAATTTTAGTCCTAAGACTAAGACTAAAACTAAATCGAAATTTGCTGCCAAAATTAACACTGGTCTACAGTATGTAAAAAAAAAAAAAAGTTATTAAAACTCAACCCGTTTATACTTTCAAGTTGTGGATGCGTTGCCACAATGCCCACCAGCAAGTGTTATATTTGTTGCTGTGTTGGGGTGCCAACGTTAAAGAAGAAGACAGATGTAGAATAAAAAAAAAAAAACATTTCCCTGAACCCCTACCGATGGAATAATAATAAAAGTTATATGGGTTGTTATAGCTTAGTTCAGCATTTTTCAACCTTTTTTTTTTTAATTTTATTTTTGAGGCACTTCAGTCTAAAATGTAAAAACCGTGAATATTTCTTATCAATGGGAAACCTGAGCTTAGGACAATGCCTGCAAACCACCAGGAAGTACCAAGCCTTTTCTGGCGTATTTTTGTTACCCCCAAACATTATATATATTTTTTTTAGCAGAGACCCTAAAGAATAAAATGGTAATTGTTCCAATTTTTTATGTCACATGTTAATTGAGCAGTGTTTTTTCAAGCGCAAGTTTTTTGGGGAAAAAAATACACTTTAATGAATTTTAATGCAAAAAAAAACACAATATATAATTTTTTGGGGTAAAATATAAAAGATAAGGTAGAAATACTAATGCACAAACCAAAAATATCATATCAAGAGTGAGTGGCTGCCAACATGAAAGAGTGTTCCCACAAAATGATAAATTGATAACTAAATAGATTTGGCGCTTACTCAATAACCAATTCCAAGATGACAATCCAATAAATATGTGCAAATGATGAATAATTAATACAACGTTTCCTCAAAACACAATAAAAAATGTGCAATAAATTTCAAAGTGACAATGCAATAAAAATATTGAATGAATAATTAAAATGACATATCCTCAAACGCAATAGAATACAGTATGTGCAAACAATGAATAAAGTAAGTAATAGTCCAATAAATGTGCTCAGTTAAAAAAAAAAAATGGAATGTAAATAAATTGCTTGTTTTTGTTTGCAACCCTTGATAAAGTCACGTGATCTGTGACGCAACGCATCTGGAAGGAGACGGGTGACGTCATTTTCAGTCGCAGCCGAGACCAGAAGTTTCTGTTGTATGTGAAGCTGATTACTGCAATTTTAAATGTAAGTTTGCTGCTGTTTAATAAAATACTTATATTGGATTACTTCACCATGGAGACTTCTTTATATTCTTTATATGTGAGCATTGAATGGAGGGAAGTGAAGGTTCCTAAGGAGATTATCATTACCAGTGAAATTCCCTATTTCGATCTGGCTGGATGTTCTAAGTGAAGGAGTTTGCTGCTAATGAGATATTTAAAGTGGAGATCCACCCTAAAAAAAAAAAAATTACATAAAAATGCTCCAAAAAAATAAAAAATAAAAAATAAAAAATTTTACTTACCAGAAATTGTGGTTGCTAGGCAGATCTTCCTAATCTGCCTCTTCCTAGTCCGCGGCTGGTCTTCTTCCTCGTCCTCCTCGCGTTGTATGCTGGGGAACACACAGCGCGACTCGTGCATGCGCAGTAGGAAACGGGCAGTGAAGCCGCAAGGCTCCACTGCCTGTTTCCCTTAGTGAGGATGGCGGTTCCGGGACCTGCCACGATCGAGGGATCGGCCTCGGGGGGCCGACATCGCGGGCGCCTAGGACAGGTTGTCCTTATTAAAAGTCAGCAGCTACAGTGTTTGTAGCTGCTGACTTTTAAAAAAAAAAAATCGCGGCTGGAACACCGCTTTAATTAGAACATAATGAAATATGCCATAATAATTGGGAAAATCTAAAAATGCTTTCCAGCCAATCTTCTTCATAAAGGCCCTAATGTCTTCATTCACTATCTCATTAAGTTTTATTAGGCGCTGTCCACAAAATTAACATCTAAGCCAGAGGTGTAAAAATCCATTTTATCATGGGCTGCATCAGCATTATGGTTGCCCTCAAAGGGCCGGTTGTATCTGTAAAACTAGATGTCCAGAGCACCCCACCACCCTTCAGATGTCAACAGCTCCCCACCATTAGAAGTCAAAAATCCTCCATCCTCCTTTACATCATTGTGCACCCCCTTACATTTTGCTGCTGCCAGGAAGGAGCTGGGGATCAAAAAGTGCAGAGTCTGGTGGAGGACCAGAGGAGGGCTGGAGTCAGATGTCAGAGTCTGTTGAATGCCGAGACTAGGGGTGGCGGAAACATGAGGAATTTTGGGCCCCCTGGAGCAGAGGAGGACCGGGTGGGGGTGGGGGTTGTGCTGCCGCCGCAAACTGAGAATTGAGAAGCGGGGGGTGAATTGTGAATTGTTGAGGAATTGTTGAGGCCAGGTTTGGGTGCTGACGAACAAAAAAAACCCCAAAAAGAACCTCTGGACCCCTTCCCCCTAATGGCGGCCCTGGGTGCTACAGCTACACAGAGAGGAGAAGCAGAGTATGCATTGGGCACCATAGGGTGGGGTTGTAGAAGTGGGAATTAACCCCTCTATAATGTATCTCCATTCGTCACCGAAGCATAGTAAACTGTGTTTATTTTGCTTCAGTTTGTGAATGAACAGGAAGCCTAGGGGCGCTTCCTATTCATCCATCTGTGCAGCTGAGGCTACATTGAAAGGGACTGATAAATCAATGACCTCGGCCGGGGGAAGGAGGCCCTGTCAGCAGCCCTGACATTATCTACTGTACTAAGAATTCCGCTTGAAATGAAAATCTAACTAGTTGACTTAAAATGTTATAAATTGCAACAGATCCTAAAAGAGGGCTTTATGGACTATTACCTTTTAAAGGGAGACATTGTGGCTGATTTTTAATAAATCCCTTAATATTGCTGCCCTGGACCAATGATGTCCCCAGTGTTTGCCAATGGGAATCAGAGTCAGGATCAGAAATGGGGTGAGATTATAGGAAGATAAAATGAATTAAATAGCGCAGGCGACGGATAACATCGTGCCGGTGACCTTGCCTCTTCTCTACTAAAATGACAGAAAGATTCCGAGAGATGAACAAATTTTCTGAAGAGGTTACAGACAGATGGCTAACCTTCACACAATGTTCCCGGAGCCCTTTAATGTTATCCTTTGTTATATTGTATTTAATACACCTTTGTGCCTTTACTGTGTTGTAGATTTCCTCAGTTCAGTATGGAGAGCTAATGATGCTAATTTTCTGATTAACATAATAATGATGTTGAGATCCACTTAGGTATTTACTATGGAAACTGGAAAAAAAAAAAAATATTAAGAGGGAGAAATAATTGCATGAGCATAAATAGCAGAGTATGCATCGAGCACCATAGGATGGGGTTGTAGAAGGGCAATTAACCCCTCCATAATGTAGAGGTGATTATGCATATTTGGCATCCCAGTCTTAGTTCGTAGGGTTCCATATTGAGTTGGTCCACCCTTTGCAGCTATAACATCTTCAACTCTTCTGGGAAGGCTGTCCACAAGATTTAGAAGGGTGTCTATGGGAATGTTTGACCATTCTTCCAGAAGTGCATTTGTGAGGTCAGGCACTGATGTTGGACGAGAAGGCCTGGCTCACAGTCTCCACTTTAATTCATCCCAAAGGTGTTCTATCGGGTTAAGGTCAGGACTCTGTGTAGTCAATTTCCTCCACCCCAAACTCGCTCATCCATGTCTTTCTGGACCTTGCCAATGTTAAGGGGCATTCTTCCTACTAACCCCCAATGAACTGGTTTTAACACCTAAAAATTACTTAAAGGGTTATTCTAAGATAAAAAGGTTAAAAAATGCTGCTATACAGACAGGGCTGGTGCCACCATAAGGCTGCCCGGATGGAGGGGTGGGGGGCGGTAAAATCCAAATCCCCAGCCAATTGCTGGGGATTCAGATTCTTTAGGGGAGTCCTTCAGCGATCCGCAGATCCCAACGCCGGAAGTCCTGTGGCTGCAGCCATCTACACTCACGCAAGACAAGTTGGGCTCCACGCTTTTCTGTTCATAGGAAAGCCTTGTATTATTATCAATCCATCAAAGCGCAGTCGCCATCTCAGCCGGTGAGAGTGTTGAGCTCACAATAGGACGATACAGATCTCAGGTAGGCGACCTATCAGGGTCAATATGCTAATGGCTTGGTGGCAACTGAAATAAGAATGTGTGGTCATGCTTGTCACTAGATCATCTATACCTGACTTACATATCTGTTTGACGGTATGCTGGGGCTTACTGAATGGAACGTGGTTTTGGTCTCAGCCACTTACCAGTGAGGTATAATCCCTATTAATATATACAGTAGCTATGGGATTACTTGATGTAACAAATATTTTGATACACATGTATATCTGTTTTAGGCTAGTAAAAGGAGTTGTAAAGGCAGAAGTTTTTTTTATTTTCAGCCTCCCCAGCACCTCCCTAATTACTTACCAGAGCCCCATCTCTCTTTCCAGCGATTTCCACAAGTGTCTTAGCTGTCCGGGACTCTTCTCCTGATTGGCTGAGACACAGCAGTGGCACCATTGGCTCTCATGGCTGTCAATCAAAGTCAGTTAGCCAAGCAGGGGACAGAGGGGTGGCCAGGTCAAGGCTCCATGTCTGAACAGACACCCTGAGCTGTGACTCGGCTCAGGTGCCCTATAGCAAGCTGCTTGCTGTGGAGGCACTCAGCAGGAGGGAGGGGCCAGGAGCAGCGAAGAGGGACCCGAGAAGAGGAGGATCCGGGCTGCTCTGTGCAAAACCAACTGCACAGAGGTAATAAGTATAATTGTAAGTTAAAAAAATAAATAAATAAAAATTGACTTTACAATCACTTTAAGCACCTAACAGCTGTATATGGGGCCATGACTCTATCCTTTTCATATGTTTGAACAATGATTTAAAGTGGTTGTAAACCCTTACACCACTTTTACCTACAGGTAAGCCTATATTAAGGCTTACCTGTAGGTACTGGAAATATCTCCTAAACCTGCACAGTTTAGGAGATATTTACCATATACACTTGTGCCGACCTCATCGGCACACGCGCAGTGAAGAAAGGGCTTGATCGTGCCGTTTCTACAGGGCACGAGCCGTGGAATGCGTGGGAGCGACGTCACGTGATTCCGGCCAGTCACAGAGCCGGAGTCCACGGCCCTGGAAGGAAGAGGGGTGAAGATGGACGCGGCCACCAGTGGGGACATCGAGGACATCGTGGGCTTTGTTTTCAGGTAAGTGGCACATAATGGGCTAGTAGTATGTGATGCATTCTAGCCCATTATGCTTTTACTTTGCAGGGAACCCATCAGGGTTTACTTCCTCTTTAAAGGTAATTATAATCCAACAATTATACGTAATATGATATAATATTAAACACAAATGCAATATATGATACACAGCCATGTCTCTTTACCTTTAAGATTTCCCATGCGGCTTCTACATGTTGATCCATATCCAATATCCATCTGCTGTTTGTAGACTGGGGAGTATTTAATTTGGTATTAAATCCTGCTGGACCTCTATAGACCCTAAATTCTTCCTTCAGGATATTTGTCCTATAGTAAGTGACCTATCTTACGTAGCCTTCATGTGTAGCCACAAGGTTAATACTGACCACTATTATACAGGTCCTTCTCAAAAAATTAGCATATTGTGATAAAGTTCATTATTTTCTGTAATGTACTGATAAACATTAGACTTTCATATATTTTAGATTCATTACACACAACTGAAGTAGTTCAAGCCTTTTCTTGTTTTAATATTGATGATTTTGGCATACAGCTCATGACAACCCAAAATTCCTATCTCAAAAAATTAGCATATCATGAAAAGGTTCTCTAAACGAGCTATTAACCTAATCATCTGAATCAACTAATTAACTCTAAACACCTGCAAAAGATTCCTGAGGCTTTTAAAAACTCCCAGCCTGGTTCATTACTCAAAACCGCAATCATGGGTAAGACTGCCGACCTGACTGCTGTCCAGAAGGCCATCATTGACACCCTCAAGCAAGAGGGTAAGACACAGAAAGAAATTTCTGAACGAATAGGCTGTTCCCAGAGTGCTGTATCAAGGCACCTCAGTGGGAAGTCTGTGGGAAGGAAAAAGTGTGGCAGAAAACGCTGCACAACGAGAAGAGGTGACCGGACCCTGAAGAAGATTGTGGAGAAGGACCGATTCCAGACCTTGGAGGACCTGCGGAAGCAGTGGACTGAGTCTGGAGTAGAAACATCCAGAGCCACCGTGAACAGGCGTGTGCAGGAAATGGGCTACAGGTGCCGCATTCCCCAGGTCAAGCCACTTTTGAACCAGAAACAGCGGCAGAAGCGCCTGACCTGGGCTACAGAGAAGCAGCACTGGACTGTTGCTCAGTGGTCCAAAGTACTTTTTTCGGATGAAAGCAAATTTTGCATGTCATTCGGAAATCAAGGTGCCAGAGTCTGGAGGAAGACTGGGGAGAGGGAAATGCCAAAATGCCTGAAGTCCAGTGTCAAGTACCCACAGTCAGTGATGGTCTGGGGTGCCATGTCAGCTGCTGGTGTTGGTCCACTGTGTTTTATCAAGGGCAGGGTCAATGCAGCTAGCTATCAGGAGATTTTGGAGCACTTCATGCTTCCATCTGCTGAAAAGCTTTATGGAGATGAAGATTTCATTTTTCAGCACGACCTGGCACCTGCTCACAGTGCCAAAACCACTGGTAAATGGTTTACTGACCATGGTATTACTGTGCTCAATTGGCCTGCCAACTCTCCTGACCTGAACCCCATAGAGAATCTGTGGGATATTGGGAAGAGAAAGTTGAGAGACGCAAGACCCAACACTCTGGATGAGCTTAAGGCCGCTATCGAAGCATCCTGGGCCTCCATAACACCTCAGCAGTGCCACAGGCTGGTTGCCTCCATGCCACGCCGCATTGAAGCAGTCATTGCTGCAAAAGGATTCCCGACCAAGTATTGAGTGCATAACTGAACATAATTATTTGAAGGTTGACTTTTTTTGTATTAAAAACACTTTTCTTTTATTGGTCGGATGAAATATGCTAATTTTTTGAGATAGGAATTTTGGGTTGTCATGAGCTGTATGCCAAAATCATCAATATTAAAACAAGAAAAGGCTTGAACTACTTCAGTTGTGTGTAATGAATCTAAAATATATGAAAGTCTAATGTTTATCAGTACATTACAGAAAATAATGAACTTTATCACAATATGCTAATTTTTTGAGAAGGACCTGTACATACTGTTTTTCTAAATACTTTAGACCCTATCTCTCTCCGGTTGGCATCTTCCGATTGCCCCGGCACCCACCGAGGGAGCAGTTATGCATGTGTGGCTCATCACTGAGGTGGGTCTCGCACTCTGACATATGGCTGTAGTAGATTGTATTGTGATATACAAATCATGCAATGAAATTACATATATATATCCAAATATGATTATACTGTAAATGGTAATGTTCTCCTTCATAGATGAGTACTGTGTGGTCTTCATAGGCCCCGATAAAATAGTGGCGAAACATGTCAATACATGAGGACCTACCTATCAGTGCTCATTCTCTCGCTACATAACCCTATGCAGGAAACTGCTTAATGTGGCTTTTGTATTCTGTTTCTTTTATTATAGATGTTCATGTTGACATCAATGTTTTACATTTTTTTTTAATTTATTAAAATTTTGATACTGTAATAAATATATTGTTTTAACATATCTTAAATAGCTACTCCTCTTTTGGGCCTGCACAGTCCGATCTTTCTTCCAATTTTCTCTACTGTATTGTTATCAATGATGGCTTGAGGTTGGTTGGTGGGCAGATGTTGTCACAAGGCTTCCTATAAATGACTGAGAACACAGGACTGTATACTGTATGTAGCTGACAGTGGCCGCATCTCTTATTAAAGGAAATAGTTCTTTTGGACCAGCTTGGTCCAAATGGACTACTTAAAGTGAGAGGAAACATGGAATTAGGCGTTAAGCCCCCATGAAAGAACCATGCCTTTAAATAAAAGTACCTACTATCAAATATAAAGTAATTATGGGTTATCAGGTAACGTACGGTTTCAACAATAACATGTTTGAGTTTCCTAGCATAATTATTATAATTGTTGTATTGTAATATTTTCATTTGAACCGTATGCATTTTACACAATAATTATACTAATCATATCGTTAGACCTTTAATTGTATCCAGGTGTTGTACTTTTGGTAATGAGTGTGTGCGCATATATATTTCATTTACCACCATTTCCTTTTGCTCTACGATAAAGCTTCTTGGGCCGAAATACATCAGAGGAGGAGCTCAGGTGGATCTTGCTGAGTTCTGTCAAGGTTATTGTGAGACAGCATGTTAGTGTGCAACTGTTGCTTTCTTAATTTGCACACTGGGACAGACCGCCTGGCACCCAGCTTGAGTGTCTCCATCAGGATATCGCTCCTTCCACTTTGGAACCAAGTAATATACTGTAGCTGAATATTGCACCCAAGAACCAGAAGACACTAGCTTAGGTGCAAATTGGAACTGACTTTGTTGTAAATTCACACAGAATATATATCACACAAAATCAGGTAAGAGCTTAATCACATTATCCTAAACAATGCAAACTGTAAACAGTAATAGCAGTTCATCTAATGAACAGCTAACATAGCCATAAACAGTGATCTAATTAACATATAACATTCCACAATTGTTTGGCAACGAGGTGAAATGGACACAATACTAGCAGACAGACAGAAACATTAGGTGACTCACTTTACAATGGGAATTCACACCTAGGAGGCACACAACAGAGAATTGTACCATGATAGAAAGACACCTTAATTAACAGATTATAGCAGGAGATCCTAGCATCAGGTTGTTTTGAGCTAATTATATTAACATTTATTCTGAGTCTCTAGGAGGAAGAGTGAAGCAGTCATTGCTGTTTTGGGCACAGAGGCCCCATATCTGTATCTAGGTCCTAGGTTCCCACAGTCTGTGTGTTTCGGAGAGACATGGTCCCGAATCCAAAGCAATACCATTTCAAAGGTCCCCCAGGCACACACCTCCCAAAGAATAGAGCCCCCTAAAAAGCAAGGGCTAATAGTCAGTAAGCAATAGGCCACCCTGCAGTCCCCTCCAAAAGCCCCTGTCATGGTTGGGTCTGTCACACACACTTTCAAATATTTTTGCTGTTTTATTATTGTATTAGCATAGTCATATTCCCTATGTCATTTGTTTGCCTTATCTTGTAATGATAGGTTCACATGTCATGGCTGCAGTTTGTCATGGATGATTGATTTCCCAATCTCCATGTGTTCATTTACCCAGCTTGTCCCTATTCATTAAAGGGACAGCCAACTTCTTGTTCTGGGTCATGCAGCGTTCAATCTATGTGTCACCATTTCATCTATGTGCATTACAAATGTGAGTGTGTTAAATGTGGGGATTGTGGGATTGTAGTTTCTTCACAGGAAGTTTCAGTTCTCAAACTACACCCATACATTAACACAGTGTTTCTCAACTCCAGTCCTCAAGGCGCCCCAACAGGTCATGTTTTCAGGATTTCCCTCAGATGAAACAGCTGTAGTAATTACTAAGGCAGTGAAACTGATCAAATCACCTGTGCAAAATAATGGAAATCCTGAAAACATGACCTGTTGGGGCGCCTTGAGGACTGGAGTTGAGAAACACTGCATTAACATGTGCAGTGCCATGCTGCATGCCTCATGTTTGAACAAAAACAGAAACTTCTGACACAGGAACGTGACGTTTTTCTCTACTATAGGCTGTACATGCTGGCTAGCAAATGATACCATGAAATTACATGATCAATGCACATCTTATGCAGATACAAAACATACAATGCAGGTAGGAAGGTTTAAAATGCCTTTACATGCCTTTGCATATATGTATGTATAATAGACCAAAAGTGTGCACAAATCATCTGACCATATATATCACAATGCAAGCAAACAATAAAGTGATACAAATAATATCAGCACCAATAAATAAAACCACCAATAAAGTGGAAAAATAAAGACAAATTCAATATAGATCAAACAATGATATAATAGAAATTAAAGTACACTCACAAAAGGATATATGGGGCAACACTAGGGGGCCAATATAAACAATCTTGTATGAAAAAGTGGACTTTCATTTTGCTTTTTCAATAACACTCTGGAAAAACGTTCCACATATTTATTATCTCCCCAGCCTCCTTCCGGACGCCTTCCTGGAATTAGCTGGGGCATGATAAATATTCATGTAACGGAACGTCCCACATGCCACTTGAGTGCTTCTGTCATATACCACTTCCTCCAGTCTGAATATAGATATTAAATATTATAGCCGCATAATACAACCAAGAACTAGGCAGGACTCGTTTGGCTGCAAAGCTGGAACTGTTTATTTGAACAAGAATACAGGCTTTTATATACTTGAGAAGGAGGTTCCCCCTCCTGATCATATTACCCTAACAATTTTTTTCAGCAAATGCTGGCTTTCTCATGAAACAAGTTCGAGCAGCAAAATCTTCTGGGGCTGAAGTGGTTAAAGTGGCTACAGTGATTTCCATCTTCCAGAGGGATCTCACACGTATGGCACATACATACTTACATTGGTCCAAGCTGGACCAATGTAACTATGTAACAATTGCCATACCTAAACTTCAACTTTAACAATATAATGGTCCTGACCATTTCCACAGTGAATAAGGTGGGGGAAGAAGCACAGATTTCTATTTTTGCATACCCAGTAATAGCATCCGAAAACATAATAGCCAGCAACAGCCAGACGACTGGTATTTTAAGAAGCAGATCACCACTGACATTCTCTGTATTTTTTCTCAGCACAGGTTTCCTTGCAGAATAATTTCCTACCTTAGCAAAGTTTTTTTTTTCTGACATTCAAGGCAAAGTAATCATGTTCTCCTCTAAAATATACCCAAATTGTTCTTTCTTTTTTTTTGGATTTAGCTCCGGTGTAAGTCGGCTCCGCGTTTAGTCAATTGAAAAGTGACATTTAAGAGCCGGTAAGACTGACAGTATAATTAATCATCTGTGGAATGTCTGTGAATATTCTGGATTATTGAGTAAATATCACTGATTTTTACAGCTCTCATATTCCGGCTACTGTCCTGCCTGACACTGAATGACAGTCCTGGGGCCCCTCCACTAATCAGGTGAGCACTTTGGATCATCAGATGTTCTCTTTACAAAGACAACACAGTGCAAGCTCAGTATAATGTTATTGGGATCCATTACAAAGAGGGAAGTGAAGGTTTTTGTTGCTGGACTCTGAAAATGCTAGTTGCTGGGCTGTCATGCAGGACTTTCTATGGCATGGCATGTCACTGTAGTGGTAAAGTCCCCAGTTTGATGGCTCCAAATTGTAGAATTTGGCAGGAAAGCTGCTGGTCTGGTATGCAGAGGTCGGCAGACAAGCTGCTGGTCTGGTATGTAGACGTCATCAGGCAAGCTGCTGGTCTGGTATGTAGACGTCGTCAGGGAAGCTGCTGGTCTGGCATGCAGAGGTCAACTGGCAAGTTGCTGGTCTGGTATGCAGGGGTTGGCATGCAAGCTGCTGGTCTGGTATGCAGACGTTGGCAGGCAAGCTGCTGGTCTGGTATGCAGAGGTCAGCAGGCAAGTGGCTGGTCTGGTATGCAGAGTTCGACAGGCAAGCTGCTGGTCTGGTATGAAGAGTTCAGCAGGCAAGCTGCTGGTCTGTTATGCAGAGGTCAGCAGGCAAGTTGCTGGTCTGGTATGCAGAGATTGGCAGGAAAGCTGATGGTCTGGTATGCAGAGGTCGGCAGGCAAGCTGCTGGTCTGGTATGCAGAGTTCGGCAGGCAAGCTACTGGTCTGGTATGCAGAGGTCAGCAGGCAAGTTGCTGGTCTGGCATGCAGAGGTCAGCAGGCAAGTGGCTGGTTTGGTATGCAGAGTTTGGCAGGCAAGCTGCTGGTCTGGTATGCAGAGTTTGGCAGGTAAGTTGCTGGTCTGGCATGCAGAGTTTGGCAGGCAAGTTACTGGTCTGGCATGCAGAGGTCAGCAGGCAAGTTGCTGGTCTGGTATGCAGAGGTCAGCAGGCAAGTGGCTGGTTTGGTATGAAGAGTTTGGCAGGCAAGCTGCTGGTCTGGTATGCAGAGTTTGGCAGGCAAGTTGCTGGTCTGGCATGCAGAGTTCGGCAGGCAAGTTACTGGTCTGGCATGCAGAGGTCAGCAGGCAAGTTGCTGGTATGGTATACAGAGTTTGGCGGGCAAGCTGCTGGTCTGGTATGCAGAGGTTGGCAGGCAAGCTGCTGGTCTGGTATGCAGAGGTCAGCAGGCAAGTGGCTGGTTTGGTATGCAGAGTTTGGCATGCAAGCTGCTGGTCTGGTATGCAGAGGTTGGCAGGCAAGCTGCTGGTCTGGTATGCAGAGGTCAGCAGGCAAGTGGCTGGTCTGGTATGCAGAGTTCGACAGGCAAGCTGCTGGTCTGGTATGAAGAGTTCAGCAGGCAAGCTGCTGGTCTGTTATGCAGAGCTCAGCAGGCAAGTTGCTGGTCTGGTATGCAGAGATTGGCAGGAAAGCAGATGGTCTGGTATGCAGAGGTCGGCAGGCAAGCTGCTGGTCTGGTATGCAGAGTTCGGCAGGCAAGCTACTGGTCTGGTATGCAGAGGTCAGCAGGCAAGTTGCTGGTCTGGCATGCAGAGGTCAGCAGGCAAGTGGCTGGTCTGGTATGCAGAGGTCAGCAGGCAAGTGGCTGGTCTGGTATGCAGAGTTCGACAGGCAAGCTGCTGGTCTGGTATGAAGAGTTCAGCAGGCAAGCTGCTGGTCTGTTATGCAGAGCTCAGCAGGCAAGTTGCTGGTCTGGTATGCAGAGATTGGCAGGAAAGCGGATGGTCTGGTATGCAGAGGTCGGCAGGCAAGCTGCTGGTCTGGTATGCAGAGTTCGGCAGGCAAGCTACTGGTCTGGTATGCAGAGGTCAGCAGGCAAGTTGCTGGTCTGGCATGCAGAGGTCAGCAGGCAAGTGGCTGGTCTGGTATGCAGAGGTCAGCAGGCAAGTGGCTGGTCTGGTATGCAGAGTTCGGCAGGCAAGCTGCTGGTTTGGTATGCAGGGTTCAGCAGGCAAGCTGATGGTCTGGTAAGCATAGGTCAGCATGCAAGCAGCTGGTTACTGCATAATGTGGCTGGGAGTTCAATGAAGAGCTCTGCGGGGAAGCTGTTAGTCTTCGGCATGAAATGCAAATCAACTCTCGTGGCTGGGTGTATTTGGCAGTTTTCAGGAGTCCCAGAGGATGACATCAAGATGTTGGAGGGCGTGATTATGCATTTCGGGGCAACAGGCTCCACCCCTTTGTTTTTACATCATATGCAGTGAGTGCATTACTTTTATCCTTCTTATCACTTTTAATAAACAGCCTTCATTTAGATGGGTGCGCCCTCTTCTATTTTTTGTTTGTGCACTAGGTAACTCAGGACCTGTCTTTTGAGGAGCAGCCCTATCTTTATCCTGCCCGGCATTGATGTAAATGACTCTTATTGTACTTGTTTTAGGGATACACTTAGTCATCATCATTTCACACACCCATGAGCCAACAGACAGTGCCATCGTTTTTATCTGTTCTTTCTAAAGCTTGGCCTTTAAAAAAATATGCAGATAAGGAGTTTCTCATTTCACTGTAACTGGAAGGTTAATAGTAGAGGATTACTACAGGTAATTACAAAGCACCAACAGTGCTTCCTCTGCCCTATGACAAAGCTCCAATGGGTAGGGTGAAACGCGTTAGTCACATGGTTTGAGGAGAAGCCTAGGCTGAGGCCGCGCCTAATTTTCATACTATATGGGCAGGCCAGGAGAGTGGCGTTCCTTCTATTTACATACCAGTGCTATCTGTACTATACATTCACATCTGTCTCTGCTCTCAAGGAGCTTACAATCGAAGGCCCCTATCTCACATGTAGGGATGGTCCCGATGTTCAAGTCGAACGAAAGTGTAATGATTGAGAGCACGTTAGCTAGAGGCAGGTTAGTTAGTGGCGTGCAGGCAGTTTAGTAAATATAAATATATATATACGTATATATATATCTTAGGGCTGTTACTGATTAAAATTTTCGTGTTCGATTAATCGTTTTTTTTTTAATCGATTAATCGACTAATTTTGATTAATTATAACGCACATACAGATCCAACTACTTTTAGCTGATCTCCTTGCAGGCCGATTCCCAGTGCAGCTACCAACCACTGGAAAAATGGATAGCAGGATACAAAAAACACACAAAGGCAGCGCTCGATGGGAATAGCATTAAAACTTTTATAGTCTTCAAGTAGGTAACAAAATAAATATTGCACTGGAGATAAAATCGATGTAGCTACATAAACTGTAAAAATGGTGCGAGTAATACCAAACGGTAGCAAAAGCAGTCCTGTAGCTAAGTATGATACTGGTATAAAAATGTGTACAACAATACCACTGCTGAAACCAGATGAGGAGGGGTTAACATCGGTCCGTCGGCATGTAGATGTCCCGTGAAGGGAACTATCACAACTCCCAGTGGATGGCTGTAGAATCCCAGGTTGATAGAGGGAAGTGATAGAGGGAAGTGTAACAGCCCTTGCGTGTGGCAGATAGTAAGGTCCCGCCGGCATGCAGATATGAAGGCACAGCAAAGGAGCCCTTCAGATGGACACGGCAAGCCCAAAGAATTTTGATCGATCAAAACAATTAATCGATTAATCGAGGAATTAATAGTTAATTTCCACAGCCCTAATATATATATATATATATATATATATACATATACACAGTGTAGCCAGTGTAGTGTAGACTATATATACATTGCAGGCAGTTCATTAATATATATATTTTTTTTTTTCATATGATAAATAATAGTAACACTAGCATAGCATCAACAAAATTCATCACAAGCGGCGCTCCTGTCAATAGTGAAAATAACTAGGCTACCAAATGTCCATTTGACATGAGTGATAAAGAAAGACACACACAATGAGGGTAGCAGATAGTGATGGGAGAAAGTCCAAAGTAGACACATGTGGTGATCTTAGTGTTGTCTGTAAATTGTGCACCTTTCACCAGATCCCTCCAAATAGTGCGTCACACTCCCCTCTGGGGGTTAAACTCACCAGACTTCCAAAGTTATTCGGCCTCAATAGATATCCCAAAAGCTGGTGCCTTATGGTGTCCTCAATCGAGATTTTCAAACAGAGGTCATCCAGGAACCATAATATGGGAAGAGAAAAACACTCCACATAGTCTAGTCCGGCTTTGAACTTTTATTGAATTTATCTCCGATATTATAAAACTTGTTCCCATTAAAAAACTTTCCACAGTCCTTTGTTCCTGATTGACCGTATAACTTGATGTCAAATGTTATTGTCAGTCACTTACCGAGGAGTCCACAGATGGTCCCGTAGTGTGCTTCAGCTGGACACGCCGCTAGACACACCACTATGCAACACTTCCCGTTTCTCCAGTCAGTACTTTGGAACGCAAGGCGTCTGTACGTCAATGTAGGAACAAGGAATGTGGAAAGTTTATAATATCGAAAATAAATTCAATAAAAGTTCATATATATATATATATACTCTGCATTTAGTGTAGACTATATATACAGTGCAGGAGTCTAGTATATTGATATATATCTATCTAAATTTTAAAAAAAATTGGCGTGGGCCCCTCCAAATCCATACCAGACCCTTATCTCAGCAAGCAGCTTGGCAGGCCAGGAAAAGGGGGGGACGAGCGAGCGCCCCCCCCTCCTGAACCATACCAGGCTGCTTGCCGCTTGCCCTCAATATGGAGAGGTGCTTTGGGGTCCCCCATGGTTATGGGGACAAGGGCCTCATCCCCACAACCCTTGCCCAGTGGTTGTGGGGGTCTGCGGGTGGGGGCTTATCATCAGAATCCCAGCCCCCAGCCATGTGAATAGGTATGGGGTACATTGTACCCTTACCCATTCACCAAAAAAAGTGTCAAAAAGTAAAAACCACAAAATACAGTTTTTGACAATTCCTTTACTATAGAAAAAATAAAATAAAAAAATGTCCCGCAATGTCCATCCATCTTCAATCACGTCGCACGATGGACCCAAAAAATAGAAAGAAAAAAATCTCTGGCTCAATGGGAGGCATCCCGTCGACCACTGTCTTTTCGCGGTGACAGCTGTTATATAGGCAAGGGCGGGGGCAACCCGGTGATGTAACTGAGTGACCCCGCCCCATCAGAGGGGGGTGGTGTCATTCAGTTACATGAGTGGGTGGCCCCGCCCTTGCCTTTATAACAGCTGTCACAGCCAAGAGACAGCAGTCACTGGGAGGCCTCCCTACATTGTGGGACATTTTTTTTTCTTTTTTAATAAAGGAATTGTCAAAAACTGTCTTTTGT
Source organism: Rana muscosa (assembly GCA_029206835.1). NCBI lineage: Eukaryota > Metazoa > Chordata > Amphibia > Anura > Ranidae > Rana > Rana muscosa. The sequence goes on along the minus strand of CM055119.1, from coordinate 185,006,300 downwards.
GTTTTTTACTTTTTGACACTTTTTTTGGTGAATGGGTAGGGGTACAATGTACCCGATACCCATTCACATGGGGGGGGCAGGATCTGGGGGCCCCTTTGTTAAAGGGGGATTCCAGATTCCGATAACCCCCCCACCCGCAGACCCCCACAACCACCGGGCAAGGGTTGTGGGGATGATTAACAAAGAACCCTCCCCATGTTGAGGGCATGAGGTCTGGTATGGTTCAGGGGCGGGGCGCTTGCTCGCCTCCCCCTATTCTGTCCTCCACGCTGCTTGCTTGGATTAGGGTCTGGTATGGATTATGGGGGGGACCACACGCCAGTTTTTTAAGAAAACATTGCCGTGGAGTTCCTCTTAAAATCCATACCAGACCCAAAGGGCCTGGTATGGACTTTGGGGGGGGGGGGACCCACGCAGATTTATTTTCCTTGATTTTTCATCTATATTGTCGGAAGTCGGCAATACATTACAGCCGCGAGCAAGTTTAAATGCCATTTTTTCCTTTAGAAATTTAATTTTGCTGCGGGACTGTAAAACACATCAGACAGATGCCCCACTTTACAGGCAGACTAAGAGGACCCCTAAGGCACGACATTTAAAGGGATATTTCATTTTTATTGTTTCACTTTAAGCATTCGTAAAGTCACTGCTCCTGAAAAACGTTTGTTTTAAAAACTTTTTTTTGCGTTGATACATGTCCCCTGGGGCAGGACCCGGGGGCCCATACACTTTTTATGGAAATAACGTATAAAAGCCTTTAAAATAAGCACTTTTGATTTTTCATGTTTGTGTCCCATAGACTTTAATAGGGTTCGCAATTTCGCACAATTTTTTTGCCTGGTCATATGTTCTTTGAGGTGCCACGGGGCACACACATGCCGCCACTGCAGCCACCACAGCTAAGAACTGGTAAGCTGCAATATAATAAATGCTTGCTTTTGGATTTAATACTTTAACATTCTGTGTATCTATAAACATGACACAAAGACTAAAGTTTCATTTAACCTGGAGTTCATTTCAATTGTAAAATGCCTTTTCTGGGAGATCACACCAGAAAAACCTACATGTCCCCCTTTTAAATTCTACAGATGTGTTGTGAGACTTTTCATCTGAGCCCGACATGAAAGCCAGAGCTCTTGAATATTTCATAATGCCCGTGACGATATTTGTTTTACAGTTTGTTTGGCGAGCAACATCAAACAATAAAATCTGTGATAAAAAGAAATTATCATTAAATGATTAAATTCAGCATCTCGTATTTTGTGTTGGCTCCCCGTCCTCAGACTGAACCGGGATCAGTGGCAAAGGGCTCGCCAGCCTTGCGTGTTCATTCATGAAAAATTACTGAAATAATATCAGATGAAGTGTACATAGGGCGGAGGCGCATGCGCGGATGCCTGAGGGAGAAGTCGCATCCCCTTAGAGCTCCGCTCCCGGGTTAAACAAACCGGAGAACCGACCGCTGTTTTTCACCGCAAACGGCACCAGCTCCCGCAAATCCATACCAGGTACACTTTGGCGTATTGAGGATGGTCACGAGGGGGCCAAAAACGAAGTATAAGATTGGTATCTCTAAAGATACACCGGCCCGGCAGACATCCAAGATGGCGGCGCCTGGTACCTCACAGACTCGCACACAGCGGGTTCCTAAATCCCTGTCACACAATGTCAAAACTCTGGACACAGCTGGTGAGATTGATTCTGACTATGAAACACCTGAAAATGTTATTCAGTCTAACATGTTTAGACAATTTGAGAAAATGCTTCAGAAAGCTTTGAAACAAACTTCTGACCAGATAACAGAGAAGCTGACAAGGGAGATTAGGGAGCTGGGGCATAGAACAGCTGAATTGGAAATGCGGGTAGATGATATAGAAACTACCACACAGCATTATGATGCTACTATTGAACAGCTTAAGGATGAGAACTCTTTATTACAAAACCGTTTGGAAGACCAGGAGAATAGGGACCGTCGCTCCAACCTAAGAATCAGAGGTCTCCCTGAATCAATCATAGACTTACAGGGAACTATATGTGCACTGTTTCAGGAACTGTTACCAGGTATTTCACCTGAGAGATTGGAAATGGACAGAGTCCACAGGGCCCTAACTCAACGCAAACCCAATGGACCCCCTAGAGATATTATAGTTAAATTTCATTACTATAAAACAAAGGAGCAAATACTTGCTGCTGCTAGAGGTAAAAACACTCTTGAGTTCCAGGGCAATATCTATCAGCTCTTTACAGACCTCTCCCCTCTAACTGTTACTAAGAGGCGTTCTATGAAACTATTGCTGCAAGTACTTCAAAAACATCAAATCATATACCACTGGGGGTTTCCATTTTCTCTCCGCTTTACACACTTGGAAACTAGATATACCTGTCGCACGTCCGATGAACTACGGTCAGCCTTAATTGATCTAGGCCTGATGGATCACACCAATTCTAAGGAGCAACCTCGTAGACGTGCAGCTTCTAGATCACCTCCAAATGAAACCGACCTGGACCCAAACCCCTCTGGTTATACCAGACAGAATCTTCATAAAAGAGGACGTTTTGATAGTCAGGCACCGATAAATGTCGACTCAATGGACTGATTGTTCACCTCTCATTAATCTTATCCATGTTTCTCCCCTTTTGTAGGGTATTAGCCCCATTGCTTTATTCTGAAAAGCATTGCACTATCTATGATTGAAGAACTAGAATCCTGTTCTCCATTTTTTTTTTTTTTTTTTTTTTTTAGTGGTGTCTTGTTTCTGACAAATATGTCTATTTCTTTAATCTATATGCACATTATATATGCATATTAATTTGTACTTATGAAATATAAATCTAGGTTTTTATTTAGGGTTTTAGTCAGCCAGAAGATTTATATTTCATTTACATTTTTGAGTCAAGTGTTTTTAGGGGTTTTTTTTTTTTTTTTTTTGTGTTTGTCCCCTTTCTGACAAATATGTCTACTTAGTAATTTATATGCATATTATATTGTACCTATGAAATATAAATTTGGGTATTTATTTATTGTTTTAGTCAGCCAGAAGGTCTATATTACATTTACATTTTTGAGACAAGTGTGTTTTTTTTTGTTTTTTTGTTTTTTAATATGTAATATAAATTTATGTATTTAATTTATGTTTTTGTCAGCCAGAAGGCTAAAATTTCATTATTGCTTCTTGAGACGAGTGTTTCTTGTCTTCTTTATTTGTCTCCTTATAGACAAATAAGTTTATTTCCTTGACTTATATGGTCATTGGTATAGATAGACTATCCTCTTCCCTCCCCCTCCCCCCTTTTTATTTATTTATTTTTTTTCTCTCTCTCTTCCCTTTCCTCTATATTTGCGAGCTTGTTTATTAATTATTTTGCTTGCGTTGACGGTTTGCTTCACAAGTGTTAAGATTAATATTTTCTAGCCTCCTTATGGATGCATTCATCTAGAAATTGACTCAACATACTTCCCAAAGTTGGTATGCTTCCTTTCTCTCTCTTTTTTGTTTATTGCATCTCCAGTCTTCTTGATAGAGAATTATATAAGTTTACTATTATAATACTTAAGTGTTCTCCGGCGTTGTTTTTCCCTCCGGAACTTCTTGCGGCCCCCTACGTACCCCCTGACTCCTGCTACTATTATGCAGGAGTCGGTCAGTGACCATGGAACCCCTCGGAGATTTTTTGTTATCTCTCCGAGATGTTCCTGCGCCCTACTAGTACATCATTATTTTATGACACTAATTGCAGTCATTAGGGCTTCCTATTTATTTGGTTTCTTCTTTATTCTTTCTTTTCTGTCTTTCCTTTCTTCTCCTCTTCTGTCTCCCTTGGTGGCGGTTCGAACTCATAATATGGGTTTCATTAACCCTTATATAAAACTTACCCTTACTATGTCATGGCCCCCATAAACATTTTGTCCTTAAATGTACAAGGATTCAACGTTCCACAAAAAAGAACTAAAGCTCTACGTTCCTTTTCAGCTAGAAAAGCTCACATCATTTTCCTTCAAGAAACGCACTTTATCAATAACGCCTCCCCTAAATTTCTTTCCTCCTCCTACCCTCAATTCTACGCAGCATCAGCTACAACTAAGCAACGTGGGTCCCTGATTGGATTCCACCGTTCTACACCATTTACCCTTAATACACAAATATGTGACCCTGAGGGTAGATATGTTTTATTAACAGGCTTTATTGCTGATACTGAAGTCACATTAGTTTCGTATTACGCCCCAAATAAACGTCCTGAAGCTTTTCTATCACATCTTTTCCAACTAATCGAATCACATAAATTTGGAACAATAATATTATGTGGCGACTCCAATACTACCATCTATCCCTTCTTGGATAAATCCCCGTCATCTCCTAACTCTCCTACCCATAAACGGTCCTTCCAATCTCTACTTACTTCTTTTAATTTTGTTGATACCTGGCGGGAACTTAACCCAACTTCCAGAAATTTTACACATTATTCTTATCCACACAAATCCTTTTCACGAATAGACCATATTTTCCTCCCCTCTAGTATGGTCCCTGAAGTAATATCCTCTAATATAATCCCATTTCCATGGACAGACCATTGTGCGGTCACTGCTACAATTACCTCTCCAATACCTAGGTCACATGACACCACTTGGTGTATTAACGACTCCATCCTAACTCACCCCTCACACCGTTCAGATATTGAACTGGCTCTTAATGATTATATCTCATTTAATGACACTACTGATGTCTCTGCCCTTACATTATAGGAAGCCCATAAAGCTGTCATTCGGGGCAGCTTGATACAAAAGGCGAGATCTATTAAAAGAGATCGCAAGATTCTGTTCACCAAACTTGAAGCAAATTTTAACGCTTGTCATTTGGCTCATCAAGCTACCCCGAATGCAAACACTAACACTAAATTGGAAAGGGCCCGGCTTGAGTTGGATCTTTTTCTGACAGATTCGGCAGACAAACTCTTACGCACGCGGCAACATACCCTATACCGCAAAGCCAATAAGCCCGATACCCCAATGCCCCGCAGCCTCAAGTCTATTGATCGTTCACAAGCTGCATTCCGACTTAGAACCTCCAGAGATGCATACACTAGTAACCCATGTGGCAGCAGGAAGGTAAAGTCACCTGGTTGCATCCAGGGGGGTAGATATATTTCGCCCAGATTCAGGCTTTACGCCGACTTATACAACTAGGTGGAGAGTTGTATAAGCCCAGCTGAGGCTAGTGGGCTCATGGATGACTCATACCTCTAGGGAGAGTGTGGGGCGTCGTGCAGACAGGGAGTTGATGAGACCAGCTGAAGCTTGTCAGCTCATTTAGGCCTCTATAAGAACTCCCAGATTCATTAGGTGTTTGCTCATGCCTGGAACCAGACCTGTGTGGACTGTCTAGGGAGAGTGAACCCCTGTGCGGTGAGACAAAGCCTGTGTGGCTATTTGCTTGGACATTTAAAACCAGGGACTTAGGGACTAGGACAGCACTAGGCTGATCCCAGTTGGTAGTTAGGAAACCTGTATGTTTACTCAGAGGTCAAGTTGACCAGGATTTATTTTATTTATGTTTCTTTTGCTTTGCTGTGTTTTGTCACTGTAAATAGAAAATAAACCGCACCTTTTTGATTTTGAAAACCACAACCTCCGTTTGCTGGGCCTGTTTTTGTGTGGGGAGCCCATCCCGGGGGTCACACACACCCGCTGCCGAGCTAACCCCCTCACAGTTGGTGGAGAACCAGTGGCAGTTTTTTTTAAGCCAGCATGGAGGAGATACTGAAACAGCTGGCTCTAGCAAATGCCAATCAACAGCAGACAAATGCAGGTTTGCAAAGGAGCCTTGCAGCCCAGCAGCAAGCTCACCAACAGAGTCTGGAAGCTCAGCAACAAGCCCAGCAGCAATCTGAGGCCCGCTTCATAGACCTGTTACCGAAGCAAGAGCAGAGACTACAACAAATGGAAGCAGTAATGCAGCAACGTCCGCAGACCAGTGAGGAAAGCCGTCCCACTAATACCGCGTCCTTTGGGGTGAGTCGTTTATTGACAAAAATGACTGGAGAGGATGATCCAGAGGTATTTTTGACCACATTTGAAAGGACTGCTGAAAGAGAAAAGTGGCCTGAGGAGCAGTGGGCTGGACTGGTGGCTCCTCTGTTAACTGGTGAATCGCAGAAGGCTTACTATGACCTAGAGCCTGACCAAGCAAAAGACTATGTGATGCTAAAAGCTGAAATATTGGCAAGGCTGGGTGTCTTCCTGGCTGTCCGGGCTCAGCGTGTGCATAACTGGACTTTCCAGCTTGGAAAACCCCCCAGGTCTCAAATGTATGATCTCATTCACCTGAGCAGGAAGTGGCTACAGCCAGAGACTTTGTCCGCACCAGAGATTGTGGAACGTGTTGTAATGGATCGGTTTTTGAGAGCTCTTCCTACTGCCATCCAAAAGTGGGTAAGCCATGGAGACCCAGAGACGGCCGGTGGTCTTGTGGATCGTGTAGAGAAATACTTGGCTACAGAGAACCTGACGGCCTCTTCCAGAGACTCTCGGACTTTCCACCCTAAGACCAGACCATCCCCAGGGGCGGATAAGAGGATTCCAAGGGGTGAGGGTGGAGAGAGTGAGAGGGTGGGAGCTCTGCCCAAAGTTTGGCGAGAACAGCCTGGGAAGTCAGGGGCTCAAGAGGCAGCCAAAAGGATTGTTTGCTACCGCTGCCGGCAAGCGGGACATATTGCAGCAAATTGCCCGGTTGTGGAGGAACCCATGCAATGTGACTTTCTGACGGACAGACGTCAGTCGCTGTGTGCGACAGTCGCATGCACTGCCATTCGGGGAACTGAGAAACATTTATGCAAAATGTGTATTAATGGTAGAAATGTTGTGGTATTGCTGGATTCAGGTAGCCTTGTGACCCTGATAAAGGCTGAATTAGTTAAAACAGAGGTCTCTGGGAATAGCAAGGTAGCTGTTATTTGTGTGCATGGGGACACCCGAGAGTATCCAGTGACTACAGTGTGTTTCGAGACCCCCAAAGGTACCCTCTCTCATCCAGTGGGGTTAGTATCTCAATTACCGCATGATGCCATTGTGGGAAGGGATTTTCCGAAGTTCTGGGAACTGTGGGATGATCCTGAGCCCCCCACTGGTGCCCCTATGTACCAGGAATGTGATAGCCAGAACTCCTCTGAGAGTGGTGAGGACTCTCCAGAATTTCCCTTGTCAGTATTGGCAGGGGAGACTCAAGAAACTGGAGAGGAGCCCACCTCCTCAGACGAAAACCTACCGTCTGTGGAGTTTTCTGATCTGGAGGTTCACAGGGAAAATTTTGCCACAGAACAGTTAAAAGACCCCGCCCTAATAAAGGCACGGGAAAACGTAGTGGAAATAGATGGCGAGTTAGTGAACCCAGATAATACCTGCACTTACCCCTACTTCAGCGTAGAGAAGGACCTACTGTATCGGGTGGCAAAAAGGGCAGAAGAAACCGTTGAGCAGCTTGTGGTGCCCAAACCTTACAGGAAGTTGGTGTTGGAGTTGGCCCATGGGCACATTCTTGGAGGTCATCTGGGGACAGAGAAAACCCGAGAGAGGGTATTACAGAGATTCTATTGGCCTGGGGTGATGAAGGACATAGAAAATTATTGTTCCTCCTGCCCTGTGTGTCAGAGGTCGGCCCCGATGCCACATTTCCGTAGCCCGCTGGTCCCTCTACCCATCATTGAGGTCCCGTTTGAGAGAATCGCAATGGATTTGGTAGGTCCTATAATCAAGTCCGCTAGGGGGCACCAGTACATATTGGTTATAATGGACTATGCCACCCGTTATCCAGAAGCGATCCCTCTCAGAAATACCTCGGCCAAAACCATAGCCAAAGAGCTATCTCTTGTTTTTAGCCGGGTGGGTATTTGTAAAGAACTGCTTACGGACCAAGGTACACCCTTTATGTCCCGGGTTATGAAAGAGCTGTGTAAATTGTTCAAAGTGACGCAATTGCGTACATCTGTGTATCACCCCCAAACCGATGGGCTGGTTGAAAGATTCAACAAAACCCTAAAACAAATGTTGAAGAAAGTGGTGGATAGAGATGGAAAGGATTGGGACTGTCTACTTCCTTATTTGATGTTTGCTATTAGGGAGGTGCCCCAATCCTCTACGGGATTCTCCCCCTTTGAGTTACTGTATGGGAGACACCCAAGAGGGCTGTTGGATATTGCCAAGGAGACTTGGGAAAGTGAGAGTTCTCCCCACAGGAGTGTGATTGAGCATGTCGCCCTGATGCAAGATCGAATTGCACAGGTAATGCCCATCGTGAAGGAACATTTGGCCCAAGCGCAGTTGGCACAGCAGAGAGTGTACAACCGTGGAGCCAAGACCCGTACCTTTTCCCCGGGGGATAGGATATTGGTACTTGTCCCTACGGTTGAAAGTAAATTCCTTGCCAAATGGCAAGGCCCCTACGAGATAATGGAAAAAGTGAGCGAAGTGAATTACAAGGTCAGACAACCAGGAAGGCGAAAGCCCGAACAGATATATCACGTTAATCTGTTGAAAGCCTGGAGGGATAGAGAGTCCCTAGTCGCAGACACTTGGTCACCAGCTCAAACTGGCTGCGTGATTCCGGAGGTTGGAATAGCAGCCACCTTGTCACAACCCCAACAACAGGAGGTTAAGGAGTTTGTGCTTCGCAACAAGGAGGTGTTCTCTGAGCTGCCGGGACAAACATCTGGGGTAGAGCATGATATTATTACCCCGCCCGGTGAAAGGGTGAAGTTAAAACCCTATCGGATCCCAGAGGCCCGACGGGAGGCAATACGGGAGGAAGTACAGAAAATGCTGAACTTAGGGGTGATAGAGGAGTCCCAAAGTGATTGGTCTAGTCCCATTGTGTTGGTGCCTAAACCGGATGGGAGCTGGCGATTTTGTAACGATTTTCGTCAGTTGAACAAAGTTACAAAATTTGACACCTACCCCATGCCACGTATAGATGAGTTGATCGACCGGCTGGGAACAGCCCGATACATGACGACTCTTGACCTCACAAAAGGGTTTTGGCAAATTCCCCTGGCCAAGTCGGCCAAAGAGAAAACCGCATTTGTAACCCCAGACGGGGCGTTCCAATATAAGAGAATGCCGTTCGGGTTACAGAATGCGCCGGCCACATTCCAGCGGAAAATGGACCAGATACTGAGGCCCCATCGGAAGTATGCTGCGGCTTACCTGGATGACGTAATTGTCCATAGCACAGATTGGGCCTCACATCTGCCAAAAGTGCAAGCAGTCCTAGACTCTATCCGGGAAGCGGGGTTTACGGCTAACCCCAAGAAGTGTACCATTGGGCAGGAGGAGGCCAAATATCTTGGGTACACCATTGGCAGGGGAGTGATAAAACCCCAACTCAACAAAGTCGAGGCCATCCAGAGTTGGCCACGTCCCAACAGCAAGAAGCAGGTACGGGCCTTTCTGGGAATCGCGGGTTATTATCGGCGCTTCATTCCCCACTTTGCTTCTAAGGCTGTGCCCCTAACCAACCTGACGAAAGGGAAAGGGTCGGTCATGATTAAATGGACCCCCGAGGCTGAGGCAGCATTCCAATTCTTGAAACAAGCCTTATGTAGCCAGCCAGTGTTGTACTCACCCGACTTCTCTAAAGACTTTGTCGTACAAAGTGATGCGTCAGATGTGGGGTTAGGAGCAGTATTGTCCCAGGTCTGGAACGGGGAAGAGCACCCAGTCATTTACCTCAGCAGGAAGTTGAAGTCCCATGAGGTAAATTACGCCACCGTTGAAAAGGAGTGTTTAGCGGTGAAGTGGGCTCTAGATTCCCTTCGGTACTACCTGCTAGGTAGGCACTTTGACATGGTTACGGATCACGCTCCGTTAAAGTGGATGGCTCAAAACAAGGAAACAAATAGAAGAGTGAATAGGTGGTTCCTGGCCCTCCAGGAATTCAACTTCACAGTAAAGCATCGCCCTGGCGTTCAAATGGGGAATGTGGATGCTTTGTCTCGAGTACATGAATGCCTGATTGCTGGTGTTCCAACCCCGAGGTTAAAACAAGAGGGGGGGGGGTATGTGGCAGCAGGAAGGTAAAGTCACCTGGTTGCATCCAGGGGGGTAGATATATTTCGCCCAGATTCAGGCTTTACACCGACTTATACAACTAGGTGGAGAGTTGTATAAGCCCAGCTGAGGCTAGTGGGCTCATGGATGACTCATACCTCTAGGGAGAGTGTGGGGCGTCGTGCAGACAGGGAGTTGATGAGACCAGCTGAAGCTTGTCAGCTCATTTAGGCCTCTATAAGAACTCCCAGATTCATTAGGTGTTTGCTCATGCCTGGAACCAGACCTGTGTGGACTGTCTAGGGAGAGTGAACCCCTGTGCGGTGAGACAAAGCCTGTGTGGCTATTTGCTTGGACATTTAAAACCAGGGACTTAGGGACTAGGACAGCACTAGGCTGATCCCAGTTGGTAGTTAGGAAACCTGTATGTTTACTCAGAGGTCAAGTTGACCAGGATTTATTTTATTTATGTTTCTTTTGCTTTGCTGTGTTTTGTCACTGTAAATAGAAAATAAACCGCACCTTTTTGATTTTGAAAACCACAACCTCCGTTTGCTGGGCCTGTTTTTGTGTGGGGAGCCCATCCCGGGGGTCACACACACCCGCTGCCGAGCTAACCCCCTCACACCCATTAAAGATCTTGGAAATCTTTCAATCTAAATTAGCTAAGCTCTATGACCCTGGCTTAATCTTTGATAAAAACAAAGCAGACACTTTATTCTCAGATGTTACACTTCCCACAATGACACCAGAACAGTGTGAATATTTGGAGAGTCCCATAACGGCCTTGGAAGTTAAAGCTGCTATTAAAGAATTGAAGCCTCACAAGAGACCGGGCCCCGATGGGTTTTCTGCACTATACTACAAACAATTTGATTCGATTTTAACGCCTCTATTGACTAGAGCCTTCAATTCTTTGTTAGCTGGTCATTCGTTTAAAACCGAAACACTAACTTCCATCATAGCAATGATTCCCAAACCTAAATCTGACACTACCTCTTGGTCTAATTACCGCCCCATATCTCTTTTAAATCTAGACATTAAGTTATTAGCTAAGATCTTGGCAACTAGATTAAATAGCATTATAGGTAAACTTATCCATCGTGACCAAACTGGCTTCATGCCCTTGCGTCAAGCAGGGGATAATGTCAGAAGAGCACTTTTATTAATTCATGCCGCCAAAAAAAGACGTATCCCAACTTGCCTTATATCATTAGATATTAGGAAGGCGTTCGACTCAATCAGCTGGCCATATCTACAATATACTCTTCAAAAATGGGGTTTTGGGGAAAATTTCTTAACTTGGGTCTCCTCACTATACAGCACTCCGAAAGCTTATATTAAATATATGGGCTACAAATCAGCTATGATAGATATTAGGAGAGGTACTAGACAGGGTTGCCCCCTATCCCCTTTGCTTTTTGCCCTACTTATTGAACCCTTAGCATGTATTATTAGAAATAATCCTAATATCAAAGGTGTAGAATTAGGTGGACATCACCACAAATTGAGTCTTTTTGCAGATGACATCCTGATTTTTTTATCCCATCCCCATGTCTCAGCCCCAAATCTAGTAAATACTTTGGACAAGTTTGCAAAGATTTCTGGATTGTGTGTTAATCATGCCAAATCTAATGCCCTTAATATTTCCCTTTCGCCATCTGAGTTACAACAAGCTCAAACGTCTTTACCTTTCAATTGGGAATTGCACCATATTTCATATCTTGGAGTCCAACTCACTTCTTCTATATCCGACTTATTTTCAGCTAACTACTTACCCTTATTGAAGTCAACTACTAATCTGATGAAACAATGGTCTTCTCTTCCTTTATCTTGGATTGGGAGGATTAATGCTACTAAGATGTCAATCTTACCAAAGTTCCTTTACCTATTCCGAGTTCTCCCCATACATATACCTCCTTACTTCTTGAGGCTCACTCAAAAGAGAGTGATGTCTTTTATATGGGGCTCTACAAAACCCCGTATACCTAGATCGACTCTTTATCTTGATAAATTGAAAGGTGGTCTGGGAATTCCTAACTTTTCCTCATACTACTTTGCTGCTCAGCTAGCACAACTCCCCAAATACCATTCTACAACAGAATCCCCTCTATGGGTAGCGATTGAATCAGTGGATATTGACCCCATTTCTGTGAATAATTTGCTCTGGTTAGCTCCTAAAGATAGACTAAACTTATCTAACCCCGTAACCAAACATTCTATAGCTATCTGGGACAAATATAGATCCACAAAAAGCCTACAATCCACTCATAACCCTCTACTCTCTTTTCTTCGAAATCCCTCATTTTACCCCGCCTGGAAATTTCCCCTATCATTTGCAGCTTGGTCCAGAAGAAACCTACTTCAATTTCACAATCTAGTTTCCTCCAATGATATTCTTACGTTCCCAACATTATGTGATTTATACAAACTCCCCATGAAGGAGCTCTTCTGCTATCTACAAATTAAGAACTTTTATACACCCCTCGTTGATACGGGATCCCCTCTTACCCAAATGACTCAATTTGAACGTATCTGTAACAGTGATCCCCATACTAGAGGATTAATATCACTTTTGTATAAACGCATCAATTCCACATCCGACGATACTTTACCATCCTATACGACTAAATGGGCACATGACATGGATAGAACATTCAGTAAAAGTGACTGGGATAATATATGGTCAGCTACTAAGCATTCCTCGCCAAACTGTTTTGCGTTGGAAACAAATTATAAGGTCCTTTCTCGATGGTACCTGGTTCCGGCCAGGATTGCCAAATTTTCCCCCTTGTACCCAAATCTATGTTTCAGAGGCTGTTCTGAACCGGGCACGCAGTTCCATATTTGGTGGCAATGTGCAATCGCTCAATCCTTCTGGAGTAAAATATTTAACATGGCCTCTACGGCCTTGGAAATACCAATCCCGCCAGACCCGGCACTGGCTCCCCTCAACCTCAAACCTCCTGAATTGAATAAATCACAATTCAAATTACTACTACATCTCACCACGGCGGCTAAACAATCTATAGCTAAGGCCTGGAAAACCCAAACTTTAGTTGTGGCTGAAACTAAACATAGAATTAACAGAGCCCTTATCTTTTCCAAAATGTCTGCTATTGAAGATAACAACATTACTACATACAATAAAATATGGAAACCATGGATTAAACACTTCTTACCCCCAGATTTTGATCAATTATTGTTCATGCCTCTTTGAAATACTTTAATATTTATCTATTAATATAATATTTAAACGGGGCCTTGATCTGACTGGACCGCCACCCGGGGAGACAACCTTCACCTTTTTCTCTATTTTTCTATACCCATACCTTCTTTTCTATATATTTTACTTTTCTCCCATATTTCTTCTTCTTCTCTCTTACTTCTTCTGTCTTTCTGTTCTGGTTAGTTTTGTTACTTGTGTAATACGGATTTTATACACATGTGATGTTCATTGCATGACTTATATATATACCTTTTAAGTTTCACTTTATCAATCACTAATATCTTTGTGTCTTAAAGATTTGTTAGGAAGGTCTCCACTAAACAATTGAGGTGAGTGAGTGAGTGAGTGAGAACTTGTATAGCGCTACAATTGCGAACTAAATCGCCTCAAGGCGCTTGGCATCCAGTGTCGTTGAGATCCTTTAGAAGAGATGGGTCTTTAGTTTTTTCCGGAAGGCTCAATGGTTTTCTTCCATGCGGATGTTCATGGCATTCCATAGTCTTGGTCCTTGGACAGCAAACCTTCGTTCTCCCTTGGCTTTGTAGCGAGTCTTGGGGATATGGAGGAGGTTTTGGTTGGTTGATCGAAGGTCACGAGTAGTGGTATAGTGTTTTATTTTTTCGCATAGATATTGTGGTGCCTTTCCTTGTGCACATTTGTGGGTGAGGCAGAGGGTCTTGAATGTGACCCGATCCTTTACGGATAGCCAGTGGAGGCTTCTCAGGGATGGTGTGATTGATTCCCAGGGTTTTTTCCCTGTTACCAGTCTGGCCGCTGTGTTTTGGATGACTTGTAGACGTGCAATCTGGTATTTGGGAAGTCCTAGATAAAGGGAATTAGCGTAGTCAAGCCGGGAATTGATGATGGTTCCGACTACTACTGCTCTGTCTTGACAACGTTCATCTGGTGTATCCTTCTGGATAACCCAGCATATTCTCTCATACTTAATCGAGCCCCCATCTGCTCACAGCTTGCTCCCTTCGGGGGTGAGTGGATGGTCTGGAGGCATGATATTCTATCCTGAATATTGCTTATTTTCATTGCTCTAATCTTTTATACCTCTATTTGTATTGATATAATTGTTAATGAGGTTTATCCTCTATTACCTTTCTTTCAATATGTATTTTTAGTGATTGCTGTATTTATTTACAATTCTATTCTTGATCAGAATGTAATGTTCATTATATTTGCTATTTACTTGTAAAATCTAATAAAAATATTAAACAAGAAGTGTACATAGGGCCTGATGTATCAAAGTTTTAAAAGCCCGGAGCCAATGATCACCAGCAGTTATCAATGGGATCAATCAGTGAACTGCTAATTTTACCTAGCAAACCCTGTGCAAAAAACAAATAAAAAAGAAAGTTCCCCCAATTTACTTAAATTGACCCTGTATCAAGTATAAAAAGTTTTTGCTGGTCTCCCCTGTAAATGAACAAGTTGCTTACTTAACCACTTGCCCCCTGGAAGATTTACCCCCCCTTCATGACCAGGCCATTTTTTGCAATACGGCACTACTGCGTTACATTAACAATTGCACGGTCATGCGACATTGTACCAAAATATTATCAATGTCCTTTTTTTTCCCCCCACAAATAGAGCTTTCTTATGGTGGTGTTTGATCACCTTTGTAGTTTTTATTTTAATGCGCTATAAACAAAAAAAGACCACCAATTTTGAAAAAAAAAAAAAAAAACGACTACTTTTCATTTTCTGCTATAAAACATCCAATAAAAAATTGAAAAAAATTGAATTTCTTCATTAATTTAGGCCAATCTGTATTCTGCTACATGTTTTTGGTAAAAAAAAAAAATCCCAATAAGTGTGTATTGATTGGTTTGCGCAAAAGTTATAGCGTCTTCAAACAATGGGATTTTTTTCTTCTTACTGGTAATGGTGGCGATTAGCAACTTATAGCGGGACTGCGATATTGCGGTGGACAGTCGGACACTGACACTTTTTTGGGGGACCAGTGACACTGATACAGTGATCAGTGCTAAACAATATGCAGTATCACTGTACTAATGACACTGGTAGGGAAGGGATTAACATCAGGGGCGATCAAGGAGCTAACTATGTACCTAGCCAGTGTTTTCTTACTGTGGGGGAGGGGCTTGTACTAGGGGAAGGCATGGATCCATGTCCCTGCTTTGCAGGAACACAGGATCCATGCCTTCTGTACTGACAGAATGGCGATCTGCCTTGTTTACATGGACTGACTGCCGTTCTCCCTCTGTACTGAAGGAACGGCAGATGCCGGCAGACATTGAGTCCATGGTACCCGCCAATCAGCTCCCGTGGTGTATAATCACAGTGAGAGCGGGCCGCTAATGGCGGGCATGTGCACCCCAGACCCAGAAGTGTCAGATCACGTACTTGATCCGGCACAGCCATGCCACTTTGCTGCCCTATTTCTAAGTTATACGGTTAGCAAGTGGTTAAAGTGGTTGTAAATCTCAGACATGAAATATAAACAAAGCATATCCTTCTATAGTACTTGTCTCAGTCCAGAGCACAGGTGTGATTTCTGTCTGCTGCCTCGTTCATCTGCTACCCACAGGAGTCACTTCTAACAAGTTTTCCTAACACTAAGAAATAAAAAGCTAACAGTGGAGGGAGCTCCAGCACACAGCCTGTGATTGAGAGCCTCAGTTCTGTTCCCCTATGTTGTGTATGTTTTTGGGCTTTAATCTAAATATCGGTAAAACCCTGCAACCAGTATCCAAAGAGGTGGAGATCATGACATCACTGCCCGACCTCTCTATCTTGTCCAATCAGAGAACGTTTTGCATTCATTGAGAAAATGTAATAGAGGATATGTTGCCAAATGGGAGAAAATAGGATTTTTTACTCACCGCAAAATCCTTTTCTCTAAATCCATGGACCGACACAGCTTCTCTATTGACAAAGTGGGTATTATCCGTTAATTAGGAGTGACTAGGCAGAAAACTTGTAAAAAGTGTTGCATCACACCTTCTACAGTACCGCCCAGGGGGCGGACCCTCTGGGTATATCCCCTCAGTCTGCATCTCGCAGATCAGTTTGTCAAAAAGCAGTTCAAACTTAAAAAGGAGGGGTGGGTGCTGTGTCGGTCCATGGACTCAGAGAAAAGGATTTTACGGTGAGTAAAAAATCCTATTTACTCTTTCGTCCATGGACCGACACAGCTTCTCTATTGACAAAGTGGGACATCCCAAAGCAGTGTCAGAGAAAAAACGAGGGGTGGTAAGAGCATAAAAATAAACTTCACCCCAAACACAAAACAGCACTCCTCCAACGGAGGAGCTGCAACTTTAAACAGCTGCTTGCAAAACCTTGCGGCCGAAAGAGGCATCCGAAGATGCACCTACATCAACTTTTGTAGAATTTTGTGAAAGTGAGCGGACGACCAAGTCGCCGCTTTACATAGTTGGGAAACAGACGCTTGATGTCGGAAAGCCCAAGAGACACCCATTGCCCTGGTCGAATGCGCCGTGACCGGAAAGGGGGGCGCTTGACCCTTTAAGGCGTAAGCCTGGATTACTATCTGTCGGATCCACCTAGAGATGGTGGCCGACGAGACTGCTTGGCCCTTCTTGGGACCAGCCACCGAAACAAACGGTGAGTCTGACTTCCGGAACAGGGAAGTAGCAGATAGGTATACTCTCAAAGCTCAGACAACGTCCAAGGAATGCAACGCCGACTCCTTAGGATTCGACGGATGAGGACACAAGGATGGAAGTACAATGTCTTCGTTGAGATGAAAAGCCGAAACGACTTTCGGAAGAAAGGAAGGCTGCGGCCGCAGCACCACCTTTATCCTTGTGGAAAATCAAATAGGGAGCCTTGCAGGACAAGGCTGCCAGCTCAGAGACTCATCTAACTGACGTAACAGCCACCAAAAAGACCACTTTCTGAGAAAGTATCAACAGGGGAATATCTCTAATATTCTCAAACGGTGCCTTCTGAAGCACAGAGAGGACCAGGTTCAAGTCCCACGGAGGTAGCGGAGGACGGCCTGGAGGGGCCACATGTCGAACCCCCTGCACAAATGTACTCACGAGAGAGTGAGCCTCCAGGGGTCACTGAAAAAAGACAGCTAGAGCAGATATCTGTCCCTTAATCATACTTAAGGCAAGCCTTTGGTCCACCCTATGCTGTAAAAACAGCAGGATTCTGGAAACCAAATAAGTACGCGGATGCCATTTAATTTCCTCACACATGGAGATGTAGGCCTTCCAAGTGCGGTGATAAACCTTCCTAGAGGACGGTTTCCGAGCACTTCTCATAGTAGAGATTACTGAATCTGACAGGCCCCGGTCTCTGAGTACCTGGTTCTCAACAGCCATGCCGTTAAAGCCAGTGACCGTAAAGCAGGATGGATTATGGGACCTTGCGATAGCAGGTCCTTCCGTAGTGGTAGGCGCCAGGGGACGTCTGCTACCAGATGTACTAGATCGGCGTACCAAGGACGCTGAGGCCAATCTGGAGCAATTAGGGTCATTGGAATTCCCTCTGCCTCCACTCTATGGAGCAGAAGAGGAAGAAGCCTTAAGGGAGGGAAGGCATAGATTAGCCGATACTGACCCCACGATGCCACCAACGCGTCCGTTGCGTCTGCCCATTGGTCTCTTGACCGGGTCACAAACCTCAATACCTTCCGATTGAGTCGGGAAGCCAGAAGATCTACGTCTGGTGTGCCCCATCTTTGGCAGAGGAGTTTGAACACCTCCAGGTGTAAGGACCATTCTCCCTGGTCCAGCATCTGGCGGCTCAGGTAGTCCGCCTGCCAGTTTTCCACACCCGGAATGTACACGGCGGACAGTGCCGGTACGCTCCTCTCTGCCCACTTCGGGATGCGAGCAACCTCTGATGCTGCAGCTGAGCTTCTTGTTCCTCCTTGATGATTGACATATGCCACTGCTGTGGCGTTGTCTGACTGGATCCTGACTGAATGCCCTTTCAACCTCTGAGACCATTTGAAGAGGCACAGCCGGATCGGCCGGATTTCCAGGACATTGATCGGCAGGAGGGCTTCCTCTGGGGTCCAGCGACCTTGCGCCGACTGAACACCCCAGACTCCTCCCCCCAACCTGTAAGGCTGGCGTCCGTCGTGATCACTATCCAGTAAACCGGAAAAAATTACTTCCCGGCCATTAGAGTCGGTGCTGTCAGCCACCATACCAGGGATCTCCTGACTAGGTGGCTCACTCGGATTTGATAATCCAGAGATGATGGACATCTGTTCCATCTGGACAGAACTTCCTTCTGTAACACTCGAGTGTGGTATTGAGCATATGGGACCGCCTCGAAGGAGGCTACCATGAGGCCAACACTTGCATGCAAAAAACAGAGTGACGACCAGTTCCTGGAAGTCAGCTGCCGTACTGCAGCCCGGAGGGTCTGCAACTTCTCCACAGGGAGGAATACCTTTGCCTCTAAGGAATCCAGAATCAACCCCAGGTACACTAGGCGTTGAGTGGGCACCAATACTGACTTTTGCGTGTTTAGTATCCAACCACAGTCTCGAAGAGTCTGACAGGTAATGGACACGCTTACCTCTAATTCTGAGCTTGAAGGGGCTTTTAGTAGAAGGTCGTCCAAGTAGCCCATGATAGCGATACCCCGCTGTCTTAGGAGTGCCAGAATCGGAGAGAGCACCTTGGTGAACGTCCTGGGTGCTGAGAGCAAGGCCAAACGGGAAGACCACAAACTGGTAGTGGTTCTTCCCGATAGCAAATAGCAGAAACCTCTGGTGTCTGGAGTATATGGGGACATGCAGGTATGCGACCTTGATGTCCAAGGAGGCCAGAAAGTCCCCCGGATGAAGAGCCGTGACTACAGATCGAACTGACTCCATCCGAAATCTTTGTACCTTAACAAAGCAATTGAGGGCTCTAAAATCCAAGATTGGATGAACCCCATCCTTCTTCGGCACAATGAACAGATTTGAGTAAAAACCCTGACCCCGTTCCTGTTCTGGAACTGGAATAACTACCCCGGGTTCCAGTAGACCCTGGACCGCCCCATACAGGGCCTCCTGACGGGTCGGTAGTAGCTGGAGATTGGAGGTGATGAATCTGTCCGGTGGACAAGAGAGAAATTCTATCTTGTAGTCTGAGGAGATTACTTTGCAAACCCACCTGTCGGAGACTAGAGCAGTCCACTGAGTCGCGAATTTGCGAAGACGTCCCCCCACCCGAGAGCTGGTTGGGGGCGGACCTTCATGCGGACGCAGATTTGTCCGCAGGCTTGTTGGGTTTGCGGGACCAAGGACGCTTTTGTCCTTGGGCAGGCGCCTTGTCGGCCTGGGGTCTTTTCCCTGTCGCCCTAGGGGGACGAAAAAAAACGCTTGCGTGCAGTAAAAAAG
Organism: Rana muscosa; assembly: GCA_029206835.1. Classification (NCBI taxonomy): domain Eukaryota; kingdom Metazoa; phylum Chordata; class Amphibia; order Anura; family Ranidae; genus Rana; species Rana muscosa. The sequence goes on along the minus strand of CM055119.1, from coordinate 184,986,686 downwards.
GGCCCTTGCCCTTAGCATGGCCCCTACCCTTGCTAGTTTGAGGAAGCAAAGTGCTTTTACCTCCTGTGGCATCCTTGATGATGTCATCCATAGAGGCCCCAAAAAGTCTGTCGCCCGTGAAGGCAGATCCAACAGGGCTTTCTTGGAGGTCTGGTCCGTAGACCAGCCCTTTAGCCAGATCAGGCAGCGTATTGCTACTGCATAAACCAAAGCTTTTGACAGCAGGGGAATAGTATCCATGTCTGACTCGCAGACAAACCTAAGGCCCTGGACCAACTGGTCGGCCAATGTTATCTCATCAGGAGGAGCATCTCGCTCCTTAACTTCTGGAGTAGCAATCTTGCCCATTCAGTAAGTGTCTGAGACACTAGGGCCCCCGCCAATGCCGGCGGTACTGCCGAGCCTACCACTGAGTATAGGTAGCGAGCGAGCGCTTCAGCCTTCTTATCCACAGGGTCCTTGAAAACAGGAGCCCCTTCTATTGGAATTGTGGTGGCTCTATTAAGTCTGGACACCGGAGGGTCCACTATAGGGGGAGAGGTCCATTTCTTCAGAAAACTCTCCTCAAAGGGGTACCATACCGCAAACCTCTTTGGGGCTGTAAAGACCCTCAGTGGGTTCTCCCATTCCTTGTATAAGAGTTTATCAAAATAAGACACACAAGGGAACACCTTAGCAGTGCGGGCAGGTTTATGAAACCCAAAGTGGACCGGAGTCTCTGCTGCTTCTGCAGTATTTTCCAACTTTAGCGTATCCCGCACTGCAGTAATAAGGTCAGATACCAAAGCAGTCTCGCGTACTGACCTGGACTTGGAGTCATCCTCACTGTCCGGTCTCGGTCTGCAGTCTCTGATGCGTCAGAATCTGGGCCCTGAGCCGTAGCTGGACCTGGTTCTGCATCAGAATTATCCCCAGAAGCCTGCATGGGACGGGGGCGTTTACTACCCCCTGTATTCCCGTGTGCTGCTTCCACCCTGGCAGCAAACGCCTCTAGGATTGCCATCATAGTGTTCATAGACACCTCAGGGGCACCAGCTGCTAAATCTGGTGTTTCAGGGGAGAAGACATCTGGCTCAGATGCCATGCTGACCACGCGCTGACACCCACAGGGCTCCAGGCAAGATATCAATAGGCCACCCTCCTGTGCTGCAGAGATGCTGGGTCACCCAGAGGACTCACCACCCTTTGATCGGTACCGCTATGCTGCCGTGCTGCGCCTGTGATGCTGTCCCACTGCTGCTGTGTCAGTCTGCTTCTCTTATCTGTGCTTCCTGTGTGAATTTCTCGCGCCAGTGTAATGCACCCTAGAGGCCGGAGACTCTCTCAAAATGGCTGCCAAACGTCTGTATGGAAGATAATGTGGGCTCTAAGAAAATGGCCGCCGAGCTGAAGATAGAGGCCAAAGCAGCCGTAGACCACAAAAAGATGGCCGCCGAACGGCAATATATACATACAGCGTGGATCATTACAAACATGGCCGCCGATCAGTCGATAGAGGCCAGAGGGTGTGGGACTACAAGAAAATGGCGCCAAAACAACAGGAAGATGGCCGCCGGGCAGTCACTAGAGGCCGAACCCGGCATGGACCACCGCAAAATGGCCGCCGACAGCATGGAGGGGGAAGAAGCACACACACACAGGTAAGCAGAAATTACATCTTTTTAAATGTTAGTTACAGCCAGCCCCGCTCCAGTGGAACCCCCTAGGTGACCCCCAGCACCCAGAAACCTTAGCTAGAAGCCCAGGGAGGAGGGAAGGGCAAGGAGAGAGGGAAGAAAGGGGCCACAACCACTTACTTGGTCTCTCCAGGAATGTCCAGCCAAATCAACCAGCCGAGGCAGGGGAGTTTACTTACCTATCCTGCATGTATCATGCTGGAAGACATTCCAAACAGATCATCGTCCACGCACGGAAGGTGACTGTTGGTCAGGCATGCTGTGATTGGACCCAAGGGGACGATCATATGTATGCCCTGGAGTGCGACGCTCACCGGACAGGCTGCTGCGACTCGGCCGTAAGGTCAGCCGAAGCTAAGCGGTCCGATGCAAGCCTTGGAGCGTAAGCTCACCGGCCAGGCTGCTGCGACTCGGCCGAAAGGTCAGCCGAAGCTGAGCGGTCCGATGCAGGCCCTGGAGCGTAGGCTCATCGGCCACCCGTAGAGCGACGGGCATGTCGTGGAAAACCCAGTGAGTAGCTAGGGTCGGCACACGCTCGATGGCCGAAACTGGGGAGACTACAAGGATCGAGGATCCAGCCTGTCACCCAGTCGGCAGTTGATCGAAGATCGCAGGAAACAAAAAAAGTAGCAAAAAAATATATATTTTTCCCCCGGACCAATGGGCCCGAAGGGAGCCATGTCCTACTCCTTGCTAGACAGAAAAAAACTGATCTGCGAGATGCAGACTGAGGGGATATACCCAGAGGGTCCGCCCCCTGGGCGGTACTGTAGAAGGTGTGATGCAACACTTTTTACAAGTTTTCTGCCTAGTCACTCCTAATTAACAGGTAATACCCACTTTGTCAATAGAGAAGCTGTGTCGGTCCATGGACGAAAGAGTAAATTTTATTTTAAAGTAGCCCATGTTGCACTCACCCCGAAAGGGCCTGCTGATTTGCCACAGGCTCCTCCCCGAGGTTAGTGCAGCGGCAGCCGGGGCCCACATCAACAGTCACTCTTTCTGGCTCAATGAACAGTCCAGGAGTTGCCTTTTTGAGCTTTGTTGCTGAATAAACTTGAATGGGGTACATGGAGTTGGACACTCCATTAACACTGTACAGTAACAGAAGGGACATGCTTCACGTAGTAACTACTTCTTAGAACAGTCCCTCTAGTACAGTGATGGTGAACCTTGGCACCCCAGATGTTTTGGAACTACATTTCCCATGATGCTCATGCACTCTACAGTGTAGTTGAGCATCATGGGAAATGTAGTTCCAAAACATCTGGGGTGCCAAGGTTCCCCATCACTGCTCTAGTAGAAGAAGTCAAAGTAATATTTTCATCTAATCAGAACCCCCACTAAGTTTGGGTCCATTGCTCCACTATTCCAATTCCAGAATGATTCTAGTCACATAAGTTGACTATCATATGGGCAATGTAAAGGCTCTCCCCATCAAAGTATTAATTCCATCTAATCAGAACCCCCCTGAGTCTGCAGTCCAGTGCTCCACCATTCCAATTCCAGAATGAATCCAGGTGTGAAATTGTCAATGTGTAGCTAATTTTCCCAAAATTAATAAAAAAATAAATAAGAGGACTTTGATTCCTGGTAAAGACACATTAGTATTTAGTAGACAGAATTTGCAATTAGTGATGATGACAATGTGATTTATACTAATTGAGATTAAGTCACACAATATGGGAAAATTAGCAGCCGTTTCAAGCAGTGTATTAATACTCATTGTACAGAGCTCTGTAAACATCTCTATAGAAATTAAAAAGTAATTAGCAACATTTTGAGTCATTTAATTCTGTATGATTAGGATTTTTCTTCTTTTTTTTTTTTTTTTTAATCGGCTTTTCCATTTGTTGCAGCGCCCGGAGTGGGGATGTGAAGGTCATGTGTTGAAACTAAACAAAACAAGGTAGACAAAAAGTCCCGTTCACAAATTCACTCAACAACCGCAAGGTTCCATTCATGACAATGATGAAACAAAAGGTTCCATGGTGATGTATAGAGCAGAGAATCTGTATGGGCTTCGGGATCACAAAATTGGAAGCCACCAACAGGAAAGAGATGCTGAATTATATCGGAAGACAGTATTCTTCAGTATTCAATATTCTTCTAGCAGCTTAGATAACTATAGCTAGAACCCTATTAAATACAATGGACTCGAACGTTCGAAATCTAAAGTGCTAATTATAAAGGCTAATATGCAATTTATTGTCCTAAAAAGTGTTTGGGGACCTGGGTCCTGCCCCAGGGGACATGTATCAATGCAAAAAAAAGGTTTAAAAAATAGAAATTTTTACGGGAGCGGTGATTTTAATAATGCTTAAAATGAAAAAATAAAAGTGAAATATTCCTTTAAATTTCATACCTGGGGGGTGTGTATAATATGCATGTAAAGTCGCGCATGTTTCCCGTGTTTAGAACTGTCCCTGCACAAAGTGTCATTTTTGAAGGAAAAAAAGTCATTTAAAACTCACTCGCGGCTATTAATGAATTGTCGGCTTTTATCAATACATAGAAAAGTTATTGATAAAAAAAAAAAAAAGCGTGGGAGTTCCCCCAAATTCAATTACCAGGCCCTTCAGGTCTGGAATGGATATTAAGGGGAACCCCACCGCAAATTTAAAAAAAAATGGCGTGGGGTTCCCCCTAAATATCCATACCAGGCCCTTGAGATCTGGCATGGATTTTAAGGGGAACTCCACCTCAAATTTAAAAAAAATAGCGTGGAGTCCCCCCAAAAATCCATACCAGACCCTTATCCGAGCACGCAACCTGGCCGGCCGCAGGGGAAGAGGGGGGGATGAGAGAGCGCCCCCCCTCCCTCCTGAACCGTACCAGGCCACATGCCCTCAACATGGGGAACCCCCAGATCCCGGCCCCCCCCTATGTGAATTGGTATGTGGTACATTGTACCCCTACCATTTCACGAAGAAAGTGTCAAAAAATGTAAATAAAAACACACACACCTTGGAAAAGTCCTTTATTAAAAAATAAAAAAATAATAAAAAAATAAAAACATTCCAGCGATGAAATCCAGTGTCCCGCGGCGATCCCGATGTCCAGCGCTGTCCGTCATTGGTTGTGCCTGTGCGGACCTGATGGGGAACTTCCTCCGCTGTGTTTTAAATGTATAGACCCGCCCCTTCTAAAGTTCCCCATCAGGTCCGCTCAGCGGACCAGATGTGGAACGAGAGAAGGGGCGGGTCTATTCATGTATTACACAGCGAATGAAGTTCCCCATCAGGTCCGCCCCCTCGGTATGTCAGACTCCGCCTACGTCATTGGCCTGAGCGGGAAACTTCCTTCACTGTGTAAATTTAAATTACACAGTGAAGGAAGTTCCCCGCTCAGGCCATCGGGATTGCCGCGGGACACTGGATTTCATCGCTGGAATGTTTTTTTATTTTTTATTATTTCTTTTTTTTTAATAAAAGACTTTTCCAAGGTGTGTGTGTTTTTATTTACATTTTTTGACACTTTCTTCGTGAAATGGTAGGGGTACAATGTACCCCTTACCAATTAACATGGGGGGGGCGGGATCTGGGGGTCCCCTTTGTTAAAGGGGTCTTCCAGATTCCGATAAGCCCCCCGCCCGCAGACCCCCACAACCACCGGGCAAGGGTTGTGGGGATGAGGCCCTTGTCCCCATCAACATGGCCTGGTACGGTTCAGGAGGGAGGGGGGGCGCTCTCTCGTCCCCCCCTCTTCCCCTGTGGCCTGGCCAGGTTGCGTGCTCGGATAAGGGTCTGGTATGGATTTTTGGGGGGACTCCACGCCATTTTTTTTAAATTTGGGGTGGAGTTCCCCTTAAAATCCATGCCAGATCTCAAGGGCCTGGTATGGATATTTAGGGGGAGCCCCACACCATTTTTTTAAAAAATTTGCGACGGGGTTCCCCTTAATATCCATTCCAGACCTGAAGGGCCTGGTAATTGAATTTGGGGGAACCCCCAGGTTTTTTTTTTTTTTATCAATGACTTTTCTATGTATTGATAAAAGCCGACAATTCATTAATAGCCACGAGTGAGTTTTAATTGACTTTTTTTCCTTCAAAAATTACACTTTGTGCAGGGACAGTTCTAAGCACGGGAAACATGCGTGACTTTACATGCATATCATACACACCCCCCAGGCACGAAATTTAAAGGAATATTTCACTTTTATTGTTTCACTTTAAGCATTATTAAAATCACTGCTCCTAAAGAAACGGCCGTTTTTAAAACTTTTTTTTGCATTGATACATGTCCCCTGGGGCAGGACCCGGGTCCCCAAACACTTTTTAGGACAATAACTTGCATATAAGCCTTTATAATTAGCACTTTAGATTTCTCCCATAGACTTTTCGAATTTGCCGCGAACACCCCAAATTGTTCGTTGTTCGGCGAACGGGCGAACAGGCAACTCGAAACTCATCCCTACTCATGTGTAAGGTAAAGTCTACAGGATTGGAAATATCAGTTTGTAAATGGATAGAAAACTGGCTAAAAGACAGAATTCAGAGAGTCGTGGTTAATGATTCATACTCTGAATGGTCTAAGGTTATGGTCTAAGGTGTACCCCAAGGTTCAGTGTTGGGACCCTTATGCCGCGTATACACGACTGTTTTTCATGCCGAGAAAAATGTCATTTTTAAAAATGGTCGTGAAAAACGGTGGTGTGTATGCTCCAGAGCATTTTTTCCGACGAGAAAAATGGGCAAATTTTTTTTAGAACCTGCTCTATTTTTTCTCGTCGTTTTTCACGTCGTTCTTTTTAACGTCATGAAAAATGGTCGTGTGTATGCTTTTACGAGGGGAAAAAAATGCGCATGCTCAGAATCAAGTATGAGACGGGAGCGCTCGTTCTGGTAAAACTAGCGTTCATAATGGAGATAGCACATTCGTCACGCTGTAATGGACTGAAAAGCGCGAATCGTCTCTCACCAAACTTAATTAACACAAGGATCAGCAAAAGCGTCCCAAAGAGTGGCGCCATTGAAATGGAACTTCTCCTTTATAGTGCCGTCATACGTGTTGTACATCACCACGCTTTGCTCTAGCATTTTGTTTCACTAACGTGTGTATGCAAGGCAGGCTTGAGAGGAAACACGAAAAATCACGTCGAGAAAAACGTCGTTTTTTTTCCATGACATGAATAACGGTCGTGTGTACGTAGCATTACTTTTTAAAATGTTTATAAATTATATCGGGTCTGGGATCAAAAGTAACATTTCTGTCTTTGCAGGTGACACCAAGCTATGCAGTGGAATAACGTCCTTACTGGATGTCACCAATTTACAAGCCAACCTCAATGCTCTGTCTAATTGGACGACTATGTGGCAGATGAGGTTTAATGTTGATAAATGTAAAGTTATGCACTTGGGGGCTAATAATATGAATGCGTCATACATACTAGGGGGAGTACAACTGGGGGGATCCATAGTGGAGAAGGATCTGGGGGTTTTGGTAGATCATAAGCTCAATAATAACATGCAATGCCAAGCTGTGGTTTCCAAAGCGAGCAAAGTCCTTTCTTGTATTAGGAGAGGTATGGACTCCAGACAGAGAGATATCATTTTGCCCCCCTGTGCAAATCATTAGTAAGACCTCATCTGGAATATGCAGTTCAGTTTTGGGCACCAGTTCTCAAAAAGGATATAAGGACCCTTTCACACTGGGGCGGGAGGTGCGGTGGCGGTAAAGCACCGCTATTTTTAGCGGCGCTTTACCGTCAGATTTGTGGCGGTATTCGGCCGCTGGCGGTGCGGTTTTTCCCCCAAAAAAGGGTTAATACCGCCGGCAATGCCCTCTGCAGAGGCGCATTGCAGGCGGTATAGCCGCGGTGTCCCATTGCTTTCAATGAGCAGAAGAGGTGGAGGAGCGGTAAACACACCACTCCTTCACCTCTCCAAAGATGCGGCTAGCAGTACTTTTGGAGCGGTCCTGCTAGCGCACCGCTCCAGTGTGAAAGCCCTCGGGCTTTCACACTGGAGAAACAGCAGCCATTGTTTCAGGTCGGTTTGCAGTCGCTCTTTTTAGCGCAATAGCGCCTGAAAACCGCACCAGTGTGAAAGGGGTCTTAGGGAACTGGAGAAAGTGCAGAGAAGGGCAATAAAACTGATAAGAGGCATGGAGGAGCTCAGCTATGAGGAAAGATTAGAGGAACTGAATTTATTCTCTCTTGAGAAGAGGAGATTAAAGTGGTTGTAAACCCTTTTAACTTTTTTTTTTTACTAACCTGCAAGACAAAGCTATAATGAGCTAGTATGACTAGCATACTAGCTCATTATGTACCACTTACCTTCGATCGGGGCCCCCGAAGTCGTCTGTGTCCCTCCTCTAGCCCAGTGTTTCTCAACTCCAGTCCTCAAGGCGCACCAACAGGTCATGTTTTTGGGATTTCCATTGATTTTCACAGGTGATTTGAGCAGTTTCACTGCCTTAGTAATTATCACAGCTGTTTTATCTGCAGGAAATCCCAAAAACATGACCTGTTGGTGCGCCTTGAGGACTGGAGTTGAGAAACACTGCTCTAGCCGCATCCATCTCTGTGGCGATAGCCGGAATGTTACTTCCAGGTATCGCCGCTGCAGCCAATCACAGCGCCGCTCCGGCACTGTGATTGGCCGGAGCGGCAAAGACGTGACTCCGCGCATGCGCGCGTGAGCTGTCGAGTTCGGCTACGTCGTCGAATGTTGCGACCTAGCCAAATTTGTGAATGGGGTGACGTCAGCGTCGCCGCATTTACATACAAATATCTCCTTAACCGTGTAGGTTAAGGAGATATTTCATGCACCTACAGGTAAGCCTTAATCTAGGCTTACCTGTAGGTCTTTGTTTAAAAAGTGGGTTTACAACCACTTTAAGGGGGGATATGATCAACATACAAATATATAAAGGGTCCATATAGTGAACTTGGTGTTGAGTTATTCACTTTACGGTCAACACAAATGACACGGGGGCATTCTTTACGTCTAGAGGAAAAGAGATTTCATCTCCAAATACAGAAAGGTTTCTTCACAGTAAGAGCTGTGAAAATGTGGAATAGACTCCCTGCAGAGGTGGTTCTGGCCAGCTCAGTAGATTGCTTTAAGAAAGGCCTGAATACTTTCCTAAATGTACATAATATAACTGAGTACTAACATTTATAGGTAAAGTTGATCCTGGGAATATCCGATTGCCTCTCGGGGGATCAGGAAGGAATTTTTTCCCCTGCTGTAGCAAATTGGATCATGCTCTGCTGGAGTTTTTCGCCTTCCTCTGGATCAACTGTGAGTATAGAATTGGGTATATGGGAATGTATGATATTATTTTTTTTATTTTTTTATGGTTGAACTGGACTTGTGTCTTTTTTCAACCTGACTAACTATGTAACTATATTGTCAAAAGTATTGGGACACCTGGCTTTACACGCACATGAACTTTAATGGCATCCCAGTCTTAGTCTATAGGGTTCAATATTAAGTTGGCCTATCCTTTACAGCTATAACAACTTCAACTCTTCTGGGAAGGATGTCCACAGGGTTTATAAGTGTGTTTATAGGCATATTTGACCATTCTTGCAGGCCAGCCAAGTTCTTCCATCCCAAACTCGCTCATCCATGTCTTTATGGACCTTGATTTGTGCACTGTCCATTTGGTGGAGGGGGGATTATGGTGTGGGGTTGTTTTTCAGGGGTTAGGCTTGACCCCTTAGTTCCAGTGAAGGGAACTCTTAAGGCATCAGCATACCAAGACATTTTGGACAATTTCATGCTCCCAACTTTGTGGGAACAGTTTGAGGATGGGCCCTTCCTGTTCCATCATGACTGCACACCAGTGCACAAAGCAAGGTCCATAAAGACATAGATGAGCGAGTTTGGGATGGAGGAACTTGACTGGCCTGACCTCAACCCAATAGAACACCTTTGATATGAATTAGAACGGAGACTGCGAGCCAACATCAGTGCCTGACCTCACAAATGCGCTTTTGGAGGAATGGTCAAACATTCCCATAGACACACTCCTAAACCTTGCGGACAGCCTTCCTAGAAGAGTTGAAGATGTTATAGCTGCAAAGAGTCAGACAACGCAATATTGAACCCTACAGACTAAGACTGGGATGCCATTAAAGTTCATGTGCGTGTAAAGGCAGGCATCCCAATACTTTTGACAATATAGTGCATCTTTAATCTTAAATAATAAAAATATTGAACATTAAATTATATCTGAAGACAATCAACTAGGATCCTTTGATAAAGCTGTATGACAAAACACGTCAGTAGGTTACATAGTTAATCTGGTGGAAAAAAGACACTAATCCATCTAGTTCAACCAACATAGAAAAACGAAAAACACACACACATGCAGAAAACGTCCATTTCAAAACTATCCTATACCCACAGTTGATCCAGAGGAAGGCAAAAAAAAAAAAACCAACAAAGCATGATCCAATTTGCTCAAGTGGGGGAAAAAAAATCCTTCCTGATCCCCCAAAAGGCAGTTGGATATTCCCTGGATCAACTTTACCTATACATATTAGTATCTAGTTAAGTGATGTCAGACACATGCCAAAACAAGAAATACCCATTCCACCATCTTGGAATCTGGTTTTTACGTGCCTCTGTATATGTGAGCAGTTTTTGCTGTGGAATAAATGTTTGGTTTGTAAATCTGCTGTCTATTGTGTCTTTTTATGTATTTTTTATGTGAACGCTCTGAATTTAATGGTGAAATCAGCTGGCCAAGGGGGAATCTGAAGGGGAGGGAGGAATTAATAACGTGTTGTTTGGCCCTGTGATGTGAGGGCAGTCAATTTGGTAAGAGTACACTGGAATGATGGACTGGATGCATGGGGATATAGACACCTTGGGGGAGAATTACTAAAACGGGTGCACACAGAATTCCGTGCAGCGCATGCATGAGATCGGCAAGTGCAATCTGGGTATTCAGCATGCACCAAATACAGGAAGAGATACTGTCCGGCTTCAGATGCCCACACAAGAGATGGCCGCGGTCTGCTGGGACTTCCAAAAGTAAGAAATCGATGCTGCAAAATGACTAAACTGACCTTAGTATACTGTAATACACTAAGCATGACTACTGAAGGGGTATTTTTATCCAAAAATTCTAATTTCAGCCAGAACACCGCTTTAAAGTGGAGTTGGTCTTTTACCATACTGTGTATGGATTAACTTGTAATGGAACAAGACCGGCTATCATCGCATACAGTCAACTACAGTCCAAGCTGAGTGGCCTTCTCCCTCCCAACCCGAAGGTCGATTCATCCACTCATTGAATACCAGACACATCTTGGTTAGTTTCTGATTCATCTTCGTTAAAATGTCACAAAATTAGATCCATCGGAGAGGGACAAATAGCACTGATTAATCCTGGCACGCTCCATCGCTCCTAAGCTACAGAATACCATGTGCTATTCCCAACAAGCAAAAAAAGAAGGCCGATGCATGTGATTGAGTGCATTCCTCTCTATATTATGGCCTCAGGGAAGAGAGATCACACCCATGAGTTGAAGAATGTTCTACAACTGATAGTTGCTTTCTTGTGTTCTATTGATCACACCAGTAGGAGGCCAGCACAAGATAAACCTTTCTCAGCCGCAGATTGATGAAATGATAACTTGGAATGTACGTCACACTAATCATGTGACTTGCATTGATATCAAATAGGTACAGAAGAATTGGATTTAGAACTCTGTCTTTGCAGCGGTGTTATTCCTGCCATCAATTTTGGGAAAGAATGGCGCCCTTTGGATGTCTTAGGAGATTGGATTTTTTTTTAACCCCTTCGCGCCTAAGGGTAAAACAAATCTTGATGCTTAAATACAATTTTACAACTTTGACATGTGTTAGTAGTGTTTGTCTGAGACGGAGGGCAAACTTTGCATCACATCTTTATGTATAGGTGTGTTTCCAAGTGATTTTTTCATCTTCACGTCAGGCGCCCTCCACCCTATGCCTCGTTTATATTGTTTTTAAGTCACTATATGCCCTCTGTGGCCAAGTCGTAACCCTCTTCTTTGCTGGGTATTGTTCGCCCCATCTTCTGGGCAGTGGTCTTCACTGGGAGGTTTCTTTCCGGCTGGTATCTTGAAATACTGGGTTCTAGACTTGTGCACAACGGCAAAATTTGTTTAGTTTCGGTTCGTTTCTTGTGCACAACGGCAAAATTTGTTTAGTTTCGGTTTGTTTCTTTTCGGTCCTGTTGATTCGTAATCATTCGTAATTTTGCTAGACGGGATTTTTCATGTTCGGACTAATTCGTATTTTCGCAAGCGACATTTTTCGTAGAATTTTTAGTTGATTTATAATTCGTACTTTCGGTAGGGTACATTGTTTTTCGTTGATTCTGGACACAATTCCTACTTTCGTAACTTTTTTTGGGTTCCTTGATTCGTAATTTTCTGTGTCTCTCTCACGACGACGCTGCCTATTATGCCTAATGTGCTTCGAATGGATTTGTGCTTTTCTAAATACATAGCGGTTATTTGTAACGATTCGAAATCTCGTATTTTACTTTCGTTTTTTACATGCGGCTATAGCCTCCGCCCCTGTACACCATTTTGAGAGGGAGTTCAGCACGGGGAGGGAGAAGCAGAGAGCAGAGCAGAGTGTTATTGTGCTTCGTATGGATTCGTACATTCGTAACTTTTTTCATAACGAATTATGCCGAAGACATTCGGGCATTCACTATTTGCGTATAATTTATTTCGGATTCGGTTTTATTCGTAATTGCTTTGTTCGGAAATTCGAATGCTTCCGAATGTCCGAAAGTTGCTAAATTCGGACGAATTTCGATTCGTTACGAAACGAATTGCACAAGCCTAGTGGGTTCTACTCGTATGTCCCCTGATGAAGCGAATATGCGAAACATGTCGGGATTATACGTGAACTTCCAAATCTAATCGATCTAGCCAGAGACTTATCTGTTATGACCATCCAGCTGCTGTTTCAGCTATCTTGCTATTGTTGCTATTTAATGTTTTTTTTTAATCTTGATCTTTATTAAAGCTTGTTAAAATTCTATTCTTACACTTTTGTTTCTCATCATTATTTGTACAGCACCGTTAAAATCCCCTTGCCCCCCAATTCCATATACTACGATTTTGGGATGAGGTGCTAATTCTCTGGGTTTTTCAACCTTAAATCGGACTCAATTTTCTTTTGATCTATGTGTTAATAAAACCGTACATATCATCAATGAGTTTCCACCTGATGCGAGCGGGTCTGATGCGACACATATGGTGATGGATACTTTACGGTGTTTTTTTCTTAATTAGGACATCACTGGGAATATCAACACATTTTTTTTTATTGTTTAAAGAGGTTGTAAAGGTTTGTTTTTTATTTTCTAAATAGGTTCCTTTAAGCTAGTGCATTGTTGGTTCACTTACCTTTTCCTTAGATTTCCCTTCTAAATATTTTTTTTCTTTGTTTTCTTTGTCTGAATTTCTCACTTCCTGTTCCTCCTCAGTAAGCTGTTCAGTAAGCTGTTCTGGCTGACTCCACACCACTCGGATGAGGGTGTGAAGTTTAGTGAGGAGAAACAGGAAGTGAGAAATTCAGACAAAGAAAAAAAACATTTAGAAGGTAAATCAAAGGAAAAGGTAAGTGAACCAACAATGCATTAGCTTAAAGGAACCTATTTAGAAAATAAAAAACAAACCTTTACAACCCCTTTAACAACTTCAATACAGGGCACTTATACATCTTCCTGCCCAGATCAATGTTCAGCTTTCAGCGCTATCACATTTTGAATGACAATTGCGCAGTTATGCGACGCTGTGCCCAAACAAAATGTTTATCATTTTTTTCCCACAAATAGATCTTTCTTTTGGTGGTATTTGCTAACCACTTGTTTTTTTTTTTTTTTGCGCTACAAAGTTTTTCTTAGTTTATGTTACAAAACTTTGTAAATAAGTAAGTTTCTCCTTCACTGATGGGCACTGATGAAGCTGCACTGATGGGCACTGATGAGGCAGTACTGATTGGCACTGATGGGCACTGATGATGAGGCACTTATATGCAGCACTGATGGGCACTGATAGGTGGCACTGATGGGCACTCATAGGTGGCACTGATGGGCACTGATAGGTGGCACTAATGGACACTGATAGGTGGCACTGGTGGCCACTGATAGGTGGCAATAGTGGGCACATATTGGCGGCACTGGTGGGCACATATTGACGGCACTGATAGGAACTGATGGACAGTACTGATAGATGGCACTGTTAGGCAGCACTGATCAGGGGGCACTGGCAGGCCTCACTGATGGGCACAGTGCCATCCCTATTGAGAACTGATTGACATACCTGGTGGACATAGGTGGGCATCCCTGGTGGTCCTGGGTGGGCATAACTGGTGGTCCTGGGTGGGCATCCTCGGGAGGACTGCACTGATAATCAATCAATGCAGACCCCCCCCTGTCAGGAGAGCAGCCGATCGACCCTCCTCTACTCGTGCCTGTCAGCGCGAGTGGAGGAAAAGCCAATAAATGTCTCTTCTTATTTACACTGTGATCAGCTGTGATTGGACACATCTAATCATGTGGTAAAGAGCCTACATCAGAGGCTCCTTACTGGGATCGGAGATGCGGTGTGTCAAATTGACACACCACCGATCGCCGCGCTGCACGCCCCCGCGGCGCGCACTAGTGGTTTATCCTGCCGGACGTCATAGGACGTTCAGTCAGGATAATGCAACCACTTTGCACACATCATATTGCTATATTGTTGTTTTGTTTTTCTTTTTATGACATTTTAATTTTATTAATATTTTTTATTTTGCACATGGAATATTATATATATTTGATCATTACATTTTTGTATTGAACACTGAATTAATTAGGTGTTATTCTTGCACTACTATGAATTTTGCTATATATATATTTATGCACTTTGGTATATATATTGTGAGGGGGTTAGCTCGGTAGCGGGTGTGTGTGACCCCCTGGATGGGCTCCCCACACAAAAACAGGCCCAGCAGACGGAGGTTGTGGTTTTCAAGATCAAAAGGTGCGGTTTATTTCTCTATGTACAGTGACAAAAACACAGCAAAGCAAAAAGAAACATAAACAAAATAAATCCTGGTCAGTTTGACCTCTGACTAAACATGCAGGTTTCCCTAACTAACAACTGGGATCAGCCTGGTGCTGTCCTAGTCCCTAAGTCCCTGGTTTAGTAAATGTCAAAACAAATAGCCACACAGGCTTGGTCTCACCGCACAGGGGTTCACTCTCCCTAGACAGTCCACACAGGTCTGGTTCCAGGCATGAGCAAACACCTAATGAAGCTGGGAGTTTTTATAGAGGCCTTAAACGAGCTGACAAGCTTCAGCTGGTCTCATCAACTCCCTGCCTGCACGACGCCCAGCACTCTCCCTAGAGGTATGAATCATCCATGAGCCCACTAGCCTCAGCTGGGCTTCATCAACTCTCTCCCTAGTTGTATAAGTCGGCATAAAGCCTGAATCTGGGAGAAATATACCTACCCCCCTGGATGCAACCAGGTGACTTTACCTTCCTGCTGTCACATACCCCCCCTCTTGTTTTAACCTTGGGGTTGGAACACCAGCAATCAGGCATTCATGTACTCGAGACAAAGCATCCACATTCCCCATTTGAACGCCAGGGCGATGCTTTACTGTGAAGTTGAATTCCTGTAGGGCCAGGAACCACCTATTTACTCTTCTATTTGTCTCCTTGTTTTGAGCCATCCACTTTAACGGAGCGTGATCCGTAACCATTTCAAAGTGCCTACCTAGCAGATAGTACCGAAGGGAATCTAGAGCCCACTTCACCGCTAAACACTCCTTTTCAACCGTGGCGTAATTTACCTCATGGGACTTCAACTTCCTGCTGAGGTAAATGACTGGGTGCTCTTCCCCGTTCCAGACCTGGGACAATACTGCTCCTAACCCCACATCTGACGCATCACTTTGTACGACAAAGTCTTTAGAGAAGTCGGGTGAGTACAACACTGGCTGGCTACATAAGGCTTGTTTCAAGAATTGGAACGCTGCCTCAGCCTCGGGGGTCCATTTAATCATGACCGACCCTTTCCCTTTCGTCAGGTTGGTTAGGGGCACAGCCTTAGAAGCAAAGTGGGGAATTAAGCGCTGATAATAACCCGCGATTCCCAGAAAGACTCGTACCTGCTTCTTGCTGTTGGGACGTGGCCAACTCTGGATGGCCTCGACTTTGTTGAGTTGGGGTTTTATTACTCCCCTGCCAATGGTGTACCCAAGATATTTGGCCTCCTCCTGCCCAATGGTACACTTCTTGGGGTTAGCCGTAAACCCCGCTTCCCGGATAGAGTCTAGGACTGCTTGCACTTTTGGCAGATGTGAGGCCCAATCTGTGCTATGGACAATTACGTCATCCAGGTAAGCCGCAGCATACTTCCGATGGGGCCTCAGTATCTGGTCCATTTTCCGCTGGAATGTGGCCGGCGCATTCTGTAACCCGAACGGCATTCTCTTATATTGGAACGCCCCGTCTGGGGTTACAAATGCGGTTTTCTCTTTGGCCGACTTGGCCAGGGGAATTTGCCAATACCCTTTTGTGAGGTCAAGAGTCGTCATGTATCGGGCTGTTCCCAGCCGGTCGATCAACTCATCTATACGTGGCATGGGGTAGGTGTCAAATTTTGTAACTTTGTTCAACTGACGAAAATCGTTACAAAATCGCCAGCTCCCATCCGGTTTAGGCACCAACACAATGGGACTAGACCAATCACTTTGGGACTCCTCTATCACCCCTAAGTTCAGCATTTTCTGTACTTCCTCCCGTATTGCCTCCCGTCGGGCCTCTGGGATCCGATAGGGTTTTAACTTCACCCTTTCACCGGGCGGGGTAATAATATCATGCTCTACCCCAGATGTTTGTCCCGGCAGCTCAGAGAACACCTCCTTGTTGCGAAGCACAAACTCCTTAACCTCCTGTTGTTGGGGTTGTGACAAGGTGGCTGCTATTCCAACCTCCGGAATCACGCAACCAGTTTGAGCTGGTGACCAAGTTTCTGCGACTAGGGACTCTCTATCCCTCCAGGCTTTCAACAGATTAACGTGATAGATCTGTTCGGGCTTTCGCCTTCCTGGTTGTCTGACCTTGTAATTCACTTCGCTCACTTTTTCCATTATCTCGTAGGGGCCTTGCCATTTGGCAAGGAATTTACTTTCAACCGTAGGGACAAGTACCAATATCCTATCCCCCGGGGAAAAGGTACGGGTCTTGGCTCCACGGTTGTACACTCTCTGCTGTGCCAACTGCGCTTGGGCCAAATGTTCCTTCACGATGGGCATTACCTGTGCAATTCGATCTTGCATCAGGGCGACATGCTCAATCACACTCCTGTGGGGAGAACTCTCATTTTCCCAAGTTTCCTTGGCAATATCCAACAGCCCTCTTGGGTGTCTCCCATACAGTAACTCAAAGGGGGAGAATCCCGTAGAGGATTGGGGCACCTCCCTAATAGCAAACATCAAATAAGGAAGTAGACAGTCCCAATCCTTTCCATCTCTATCCACCACTTTCTTCAACATTTGTTTTAGGGTTTTGTTGAATCTTTCAACCAGCCCATCGGTTTGGGGGTGATACACAGACGTACGCAATTGCGTCACTTTGAACAATTTACACAGCTCTTTCATAACCCGGGACATAAAGGGTGTACCTTGGTCCGTAAGCAGTTCTTTACAAATACCCACCCGGCTAAAAACAAGAGATAGCTCTTTGGCTATGGTTTTGGCCGAGGTATTTCGGAGAGGGATCGTTTCTGGATAACGGGTGGCATAGTCCATTATAACTAATGTGTACTGGTGCCCCCTAGCGGACTTGATTATAGGACCTACCAAATCCATTGCGATCCTCTCAAACGGGACCTCAATGATGGGTAGAGGGACCAGCGGGCTACGGAAATGTGGCATCGGGGCCGACCTCTGACACACAGGGCAGGAGGAACAATAATTTTCTATGTCCTTCATCACCCCAGGCCAATAGAATCTCTGTAATACCCTCTCTCGGGTTTTCTCTGTCCCCAGATGACCTCCAAGAATGTGCCCATGGGCCAACTCCAACACCAACTTCCTGTAAGTTTTGGGCACCACAAGCTGCTCAACGGTTTCTTCTGCCCTTTTTGCCACCCGATACAGTAGGTCCTTCTCTACGCTGAAGTATGGGTAAGTGCAGGTATTATCTGGGTTCACTAACTCGCCATCTATTTCCACTATGTTTTCCCGTGCCTTTATTAGGGCGGGGTCTTTTAACTGTTCTGTGGCAAAATTTTCCCTGTGAACCTCAAGATCAGAAAACTCCACAGAAGGTAGGTTTTCGTCTGAGGAGGTGGGCTCCTCTCCAGTTTCTTGAGTCTCGCCTGCCAATACTGACAAGGGAAATTCTGGAGAGTCATCACCACTCTCAGAGGAGTTCTGGCTATCACCTTCCTGGTACATAGGGGCACCAGTGGGGGGCTCAGGATCATCCCACAGTTCCCAGAACTTCGGAAAATCCCTTCCCACAATGGCATCATGCGGTAATTGAGATACTAACCCCACTGGATGAGAGAGGGTACCTTTGGGGGTCTTGAAACACACTGTAGTCACTGGATACTCTCGGGTGTCCCCATGCACACAAATAACAGCTACCTTGCTATTCCCAGAGACCTCTGTTTTAACTAATTCAGCCTTTATCAGGGTCACAAGGCTACCTGAATCCAGTAATACCACAACATTTCTACCATTAATACACATTTTGCATAAATGTTTCTCAGTTCCCCGAATGGCAGTGCATGCGACTGTCGCACACAGCGACTGACGTCTGTCCGTCAGAAAGTCACATTGCATGGGTTCCTCCACAACCGGGCAATTTGCTGCAATATGTCCCGTTTGCCGGCAGCGGTAGCAAACAATCCTTTTGGCTGCCTCTTGAGCCCCCGACTTCCCAGGCTGTTCTCGCCAAACCCTGGGCAGAGCTCCCACCCTCTCACTCTCTCCACCCTCACCCCTTGGAATCATCTTATCCGCCCCTGGGGATGGTCTGGTCTTAGGGTGGAAAGTCCGAGAGTCTCTGGAAGAGGCCATCAGGTTCTCTGCAGCCAAGTATCTCTCTACACGATCCACAAGTTTACCGGCCGTTTCTGGGTCTCCATGGCTTACCCACTTTTGAATGGCGGTAGGAAGAGCTCTCAAGAAACGATCCGTCACAACACGTTCCACAATCTCCGGTGCGGACAAAGTCTCTGGCTGTAGCCACTTCCTGCTCAGGTGAATGAGATCATACATTTGAGACCTGGGGGGTTTTCCAAGCTGGAAAGTCCAGTTATGCACACGCTGAGCCCGGACAGCCAGGGTGACACCCAGCCTTGCCAATATTTCAGCTTTTAGCATCACATAGTCTTTTGCTTGGTCAGGCTCTAGGTCATAGTAAGCTTTCTGCGATTCACCAGTTAACAGAGGAGCCAGCAGTCCAGCCCACTGCTCCTCAGGCCACTTTTCTCTTTCAGCAGTCCTTTCAAATGTGGTCAAAAATACCTCTGGATCATCCTCTCCAGTCATTTTTGTCAATAAACGACTCACCCCAAAGGACGCGATATTAGTGGGACGGCTTTCCTCACTGGTCTGCGGACGTTGCTGCATTACTGCTTCCATCTGTTGTTGTAGTCTCTGCTCTTGCTTCTGCAACAGGTCTATGAAGCGGGCCTCAGATTGCTGCTGGGCTTGTTGCTGGGCTGCAAGGCTCTTTTGCAAACCTGCATTTGTCTGCTGTTGATTGGCATTTGCTAGAGCCAGCTGTTTCAGTATCTCCTCCATGCTGGCTTAAAAAAAACTGCCACTGGTTCTCCACCAACTGTGAGGGGGTTAGCTCGGTAGCGGGTGTGTGTGACCCCCTGGATGGGCTCCCCACACAAAAACAGGCCCAGCAGACGGAGGTTGTGGTTTTCAAGATCAAAAGGTGCGGTTTATTTCTCTATTTACAGTGACAAAAACACAGCAAAGCAAAAAGAAACATAAACAAAATAAATCCTGGTCAGCTTGACCTCTGACTAAACATGCAGGTTTCCCTAACTAACAACTGGGATCAGCCTGGTGCTGTCCTAGTCCCTAAGTCCCTGGTTTAGTAAATGTCCAAACAAATAGCCACACAGGCTTGGTCTCACCGCACAGGGGTTCACTCTCCCTAGACAGTCCACACAGGTCTGGTTCCAGGCATGAGCAAACACCTAATGAAGCTGGGAGTTTTTATAGAGGCCTTAAACGAGCTGACAAGCTTCAGCTGGTCTCATCAACTCCCTGCCTGCACGACGCCCAGCACTCTCCCTAGAGGTATGAATCATCCATGAGCCCACTAGCCTCAGCTGGGCTTCATCAACTCTCTCCCTAGTTGTATAAGTCGGCATAAAGCCTGAATCTGGGAGAAATATACCTACCCCCCTGGATGCAACCAGGTGACTTTACCTTCCTGCTGTCACAATATATATATATAATTTTCACTGGTTTTGATATCATAACTACTTTGTGCATCCAGGTGGATTATACCTTGTTTTTTCAGGACAAATTGGGCTTGAGACATATGCAATTTGTTTTGTTACAAATTTGTTTTTCGGACAAAAATGAATTCTGCATATTCGTTAATTCGGGAAGCATCTGAATGAACGAAAAACTCTTTTGGCGAATGCATACGAAAACGAATTGTCAGAAAGAGTGAAAATCTGAAATAACGAAAACCCGAAAGAATGAAAATACAAAAATCCGAAACAACGAAAAATAATTCAATCTACAAGTTTAACGATTACATTCAGATAATTTTGTTTTTCGTATTTTCTATTATAATTAAATTATTAACTATTATTATAGTTTTTATTATTATTATTATTTATTATTATAAACTATTAAATTATAGGTAGGTAAAATAGCTGCTGTCAGTAATTCTTCTATTCAGGTCTCTGCGCCTTAGCAGCTAATTTGGGATAGATTAGATTAACATTTTTATTGGAATTTTCTTTCAAATTTGGCTAAAGTAACTGTTAGTGAACGTAACTAATACGAATGCAATCGAAGTTATGAATTATCCGAAGTAACGAATGCCGCATCTAAATGAATGGAACGAATATGAATGCATCCGAAGTTGCAAATCATCCAAAGTAAGGAATGCCACATCTAAACAAATGGAACGTAACGAATACAAATGCACCCGAACTTGCGAATTATCTGAAGTAAAGAATGCCACATCTAAACGAATGGAATGGAACGATAATGAGGGCATCCAAAAATACGAATTATCCGAAGTAAGGAATATACGAATGGAACGTAACAAATACGAATGCATCAGAAATTACAAATGATCCAAAGTAACGAATGTCGATCATAACGAATGATCCGATTAAACAAAAAAAAAAACAAATGAAACGAAAAAAAAAAAAAAAACATTTTTTGGGAGCGCACTTGTCTATTGGGCCTTCATTTGGTGGTAAATGGTGATGGATATCTCCTGATTTATGTTTATTATCAAAGGAAAACTGGCCCAAAATAGTAAAAAAAAATTAAATATTTCTTAAATTTAGCTGTATGTTTCTTTGTACTATTATAATCTTCCACCAAAGAACAACCTAAATTAAATCTTCCTGCTCCTTACGGTCACAGCGATACCACATATGTGTATGTTAGTTGTTGTTTGTACCCATATTACAGCCCAAAATCAAAAATGCTTTTTTTTATATATCCTACCTAAAACACACGGACACTAACTGACACTTATACAAATAAAATAAAAATTAAAAAAATTAAAAAATATTCTGGAAAAAAAATTACCCTGACCCTTGACCCAGACCTTGACCTTTGACCCTGACCTTGGCCCATACATTAACTCTAGCAGAGACCTAGATCAAACCTTGATCTAGGTATTTTTTTATTTTATTTTTATTATTATTATTATTATTATTTTTTTTTTTACACACACTTTTTTTTCTCCACAAGGTCTCTCCTCCATTCACAAAGAAAGGAAACACAAGGGCGGGCTTCACAGTGACTGATCACTTCAATATCCAATCAGAGGCTATCACAGCAATCAGGGAACCCGGAATCTCTAGTCCCGGGTCCCGATCGTTATTACGGGGCCCGGGGCTCACAGTGAGATGGTGCGCCTTACGGGGCGCACTCCCTCTACAAAGGGAGAAAAATGCGGCCCCCGTGGAAAAATGCCCAGTCTAGTGGGGCCAAATATTTGTGTTATTTCGGTGTGAAGGGGTTAAAGACTGCAACTGACTAGTATTTTAACACAAAATAACAGTTAATCAGAATAATAATGGAAATTAATTTAAAAAAAAAATGATTAATGATAGGACCATGTCCTTCTAAGGCAAATTTTATTATGGGAAATAATACAATTATACCAAGGTATACATAAAAACAATACCCATCAAAAGAGCCATATAATGTAATAAGACATTTATGATGAGGCAATTACATAAAGTGGCAATAATTTTCATAATGTATCTATTGTTCAGTATGAAAACAGCCACTAATATATCCAAGACTGGTGATCCTTGGTTCCCCCCTATTATATTGCAGCGTTGATCACCTTCAAAGTACAAAACAATTCCCTGTCTACACATTGAGGTTGTTGAGCACATTAACACATGCAATAAAAATGAATAACACAAAAATGGAAAAATAAATTGTATTTATTACGAAAATGACAAAAGCTTATAAATAGTGATAAAAGATAAAAGGGATGAAAGATAACAATCAATTATAAAAAAAAATGGCTGGTTATGCTTTTTATCTGACCGGGCATCTCTTTTCTTTATGTGAAAAAACAACAAACATTTTTTTTATATATATTTTATTTTTTATTAAATAAAAAAAGATTTGTATGGAGCATTCTTGATATCATCCTTAAAATTCTATGTACAGTTACAAATGTTGGTAGACAAAACAAAGTCAACAATTTGTGCTATTACATTTTATCTTTCAGCGTAGTGCAAACTCCCTGTTTTTAAGATTTTGACATTTTTGTAACAAAAACACAATTTATTCTTCTGTTTTGTGTTATTCATTTCCATTCCACGTGTTGATGATGTTAATACTTTAGGGCAAAATTGTTGGGGAAAATATTTTTTATTTTTAGATACAATATCTCTCAATACATTATATTTTCTTGATGTGGGTATTGTTTTTATGGGGTACTTATGTACCTGGGTATATTTTATATTATTTTCTGTAGTAAAAGGACTCCTATCATTAATATTTTTTTCATTATTTTGAATAATTGTTTTTTTGTGTTAAACTACTAGTTTGTTGCGGTTTTTAAGCAGTTTGTTTCTCCCCATTTTATTTGGTTGTATACTGCAGGCTCTGGATGGTTTTAGTGGAGTTTGTAGATCATTTCTCTTCTTTTTCTTGTCAAGAATAGATTGTTCAATGTGAATGCAAACAAATTTAGAAAAATGTAAAATAATAACAAGTCCCAATAAGTGTTTCATGTGACATTCAGTGGGGCAAAAAAGTATTTAGTCAGCCACCAATTGTGCAAGTTCTCCCACTTAAAAAGATGAGAGAGGCCTGTAATTGTCATCATAGGTATACCTCAACTATGAGAGACAAAATGTGGAAACAAATCCAGACAATCACATTGTCTGATTTGGAAAGATTTTTTTTTGCAAATTATGGTGGAAAATAAGTATTTGGTCACCTACAAACAAGCAAGATTTCTGGCTCTCACTGACCTGTATCTTCTTCTTTAAGAGGCTCATCTTTCCTCCACTCATTACCTGTAGTAATGGCACCTGTTTGAACTTGTTATCAGTATAAAAGACACCTGTCCACAACCTCAAACAGTCACACTCCAAACTCCACTATGGTGAAGACCAAAGAGCTGTTGAAGGACACCAGAAACAAAATTGTAGACCTGCACCAGGCTGGGAAGACTGAATCTTCAATAGGCAAGCAGCTTGATGTGAAGAAATCAACTGTGGGAGCAATAATTAGAAAATACAAGACCACTGATAATCTCCCTCGATCTGGGGCTCCACGCAAGATCTCACCCCGTGGGGTCAAAATGATCACAAGAACGGTGAGCAAAAATCCCAGAACCACACGGGGGGACCTAGTGAATGACCTGCAGAGAGCTGGGACCAACGTAACAAAGGCTACCATCAGTGTGAGCAGGCAGGTAAGTGCATATTATTGCAGAAGAGACATTTCATATCTTTTCTGCAATAATAGCCTGTCTGCTTGCAGTTTGGCATAACCAAGACTTCAAATACACTTTAACCTATATATTGAAGGTAAAGTCCACATTTATTGTCTGGGCCCCCTACTCCTGTAAAACTCACCTTTTGTTAGTAGGTGTAAAAGCAAACTGTAAAGATTTTTTTTTAGATTTTATACTTACCTCACTTTCCGGCAAAATTCCTGGAAAATGCAGAGCAGGTCAAACTTCCCAAGAAGACATTCCAGTCCGGTGCAAGTGGTTCTAATATGCACTTTTGGCTGCTCTGTGTTCCTCTGCATCTAGCTAGCAGAAGAGTGAGGTTATCCTCATCTTGAAAAGGAGGTCAGTTGGGAATGGGTGGGTGGGTTGTGTTTGTTAAGTTAAAAAAAATCCAACTTTTCTCTTTAGATGAGACTTTTTTTAACAGCAGGGGGACTGGGTCCTGACTGTATACCCAAATTCTAGTACAAGGCTCACTTTAAACTGCATGGGGTCTGTCACTCAAATGTATATCAATTCTTTGAGGGAAACATTTCTGACTTCCAATTCTAGATGGTGGTGTAATACCATAAGTGTTAGTCAATTTTTTCAAAAGTTCAGGCTATTGTTGACCATTATACTAACAAGCTTGGATCCAATGATTGTCAAGCCCGCCTGTGGTAGGAAAAGATGATGCAGAATAGGACCAGCAGGGAAGAACTGGAGGGTAGCCACGCCAAAGTCAAGGGCCAAGCCAAGGTCATACACAGGTTAGCACTAGCATGTAGAGCAGTGGTTCTCAACTCCTGTCCTCAGGACCCACTAGCAGGCCAGATTTTAAGTATTACCTTGGTGAGATGCAGACTAGAATACTGCAATCCCTGAGCAGCAAATTATATCACCTGTGATGCATTTCAGTTATCTTGCAAACCTGGCCTGTTGGTGGGCCCTGAGGACTGGAGTTGAGAACCACTGATGTAGAGCGAGAGAGTTGGGGTCTGGATCCAAGCCAATGTCATACTCAGGTGAGTAATAGGGTGTAGAGAGAGAGAGTTGGAGTCTGGATACAAGCCAAGGCCATACACAGGTGAGCAATAGGGTGTAGAGAAAGAGATTTGGAGTCTGGATCCAAGCCAAGGCCATACACAGGTGAGCAATAGCGTGTAGAGAGAGAGAGTTGGAGTCTGGATCCAAGCCATGGTCGCACACAGGTAACAAATAGGGTGTAGTAAGAGAGAGTTGGGGCTGGATCCAAGCCAAGGTCATACATAGGTGAGAAATAGGGTGTAGAGAAAGAGAGTTGAAATGAGATCCTTAAACAAGTCTAGGTCACAACAGTGGCGGCTGGTGCTCAAAATTTTTGGGGGGTGCAAACAGACTGAAAAATTCTGAAAAAAAACCCCATCAATTGCAGCCTCACTGTGCCCATCAAATGCAGCCACTGTACCAAGCGCAGCCACTTGCCATCAAACGCTGCCACTGTGCCATCAAACGCAGCCACTGTGCCTATCAAACGCAGCCACTGTGCCCATCAAATGCTGCCACTGTGCCCATCAAACGCTGCCACTGTGCCCATCAAACATAGCCACTTTGCCCATCAAACGCAGCCACTGTGCCATCAAACGCAACCACTTTGCCCATGAAACGCAGCCACTTTGCCCATTAAACGCTGCCACTGTGCCCCAAATACTGTCACTGTGCCCATCAAACACTGCCACTGTGCCCCAAATGTTGCCACTGTGTTCCAAATGTTGCCACAGTGCCCTAAATGCTGCCACTGTGCCCTAAATGTTGCGGCTGTGCCCATTAAATGCTGCCACTGTGCCCCAAATGCTGCCACTGTGCCCCAAATGTTGCCACTGTGCCCATTAAATGCTACCACTGTGCCCCAAATGCTGCCACTGTACCCCAAATGTTGCCAATGTGCCCCAAGTGCTGCCACTCTGCCCCAAATGTTGCCACAATGCCCCAAGTGCTGCCACTGTACCCCAAGTGCTGCCACTGTGCCCCAAGTGCTGCCACTGTGCCCAAAGTGCTGCCACTGTGCCCCCCACACGCCCACCATCTGCCCGGCACTTACCTTGTCTCGGGTGGGCAGCGGGTGATGGCGGCAGGCAGCAGGTGGCGAGCGGTGTCCAGTGTCCTCCATTTCTTCCCCGACCCCGATGTCTTCTCCCGCCCGCTCCTCCTCTCGTCCTCTGCTATGATTGGACGCCCGATAAGCGTCCAATCACAGCGCCTGTCGTTTCAGCCAATAAGGTGACAGGTAACACAGACCCGGCAACCTGATTGGCTGAGGGGCGGTTCAATGTTAGCCTCTCTCACATTTTTGGGCGCCTATTAGAGCCTATGGTTCTAATCAGTGCTTCCAAAAAACACCCCCACCACTTTAATTCAGGTGCCCGGTGCCCCCGAAAAGGGGCCGGACACCTAAATAGGGTGTGTCAGCAGCAACCATAGATGTATTCATGCAATGCATGAATCTACAGTATCTATGGTGATTAGAGCGGTGACAGGAGAGAGGGGGCGGCGCACCTGCGCCCTTTATGGACGCACCGCCACTGGGTCACATCCAGGAATCTGACAGTGGAAAATACAGGAGCAGGCTAAATCAGTAACAGGAAATCAGGATGAACACAAGATCAGGATAAATGGGAGCAGGGATCATCAGGCAATGATCTGTCACTACAACAAAGCAAAACCTCCTGCACATGAGTATGACTGTCAGACACCAATTCTTCACATGTATTAACGTTTTAGCAGAAGATGAGTATACACCACACTTTACTGCCCTCCCAGGAGGGGGAATGCCCCAATAGCATACTACAGAAAACTCAACGAAGAGAGGGCGCACTGGCCTAGTGCATTATCCCAATAACACATTTATTAATACTCCAACATAATTGTACTCACAAACACTTGTGATATCAAAGTCCATCAGAGTAAGTACCAGCATCACAGTCGTTCTATTCACTGCAAGTGCACCTCCGCTTGGAAGGACACCACCTTGTCCTAGCTGGCATACGTGTTTCCAGGGTAGTACCCCCTTCTTCAGAGCAAAACTGAGGAAAGGGATACTACCCTTGAAATGCATAAGCCAGCTAGGATCCAGGTGGTGTCCTTCCAAGCTGAGGGAGCACGTGTAGTTAGTCGAGCGACTTTGAAGCTAATGCTTACTCTGATGGGCTTTGATATCGCAAGTGTTTGTGAGTACAATCATGTAGGAGTATTAATAAAGGTGTTATTGAGATAATGTCCAAGGCCCGTGCGCCCTCTCTGCTTTGTGTTTTCTAATGATCTGTCACTACTCTTTCCTTTAAATAGGACATTTGGCACCAGTTCAGGAATTGGATGCATGCGCAGACATCTACTCAACGTGCCTGCACATGTTTTCATGCAAACAAGCGTGCCAATGCAGGAAACTGGTGGAAGTTCCTAGCCTGTGTATTGGTGCACACTGCACACGCACCTCTGTTCTAAGAGGTATCTTAAAAGTAACACAGTGCCATGTATGCATTTTATCTATGTATTTAATTGTTTGCCTGGAGCCCAGCTATGAAATAACAGCTTAAAAATAATAATAATAATAATAATAATATTCGTAATTGAAACAAAATACAGTGCATACCTTCCCTCTAATCCTTTTTACAGAATACATCTTGCGACAAAACTACAGGTGCATTTTAAGTATGGAGCCAGCCAACCCTCGGGATTAATACGCCATCAGACATTAATTTTCTACCCAAGGTCAGGAAGATCTATACAGACACCCATCATTTTCCCTTGTCACTTTATTTTTTTTTCAAAAATTTATTGTAAACACTGGAGGCATAATTCCTCGTCTACGGCATTACAAGAGTAATTCATGGTTCATCCTTATGACTAAAACCCAGCACGCATAGCTCTTTATTACTGGAAATGGTTGCAAAACGCAGAAAGGCAAAAAATCCTCACCTGCAGCATGGGCCGTCGCCATGGCGACCGTGCAAGAGCAGGCTGACTCATGGCAGATAATTACCCATTACGGTGCCAGACGATTCACAGAGGTTTTCCCTATATAGCTTTAACTGCTTGAGAGCCTGGTAGATTGTAAAGTCGAGGTTCCATCGCTCACACTTATCGTCCTTTCCGTCTGCTGGAAATTTACGACGCAGTCTTCAGCTAATACTGGGATTCTGCATTGGCGGCATGCTAATAAATAATTATCCATTGGAAAAGTTACTGCCGGGGCCATAGTGTGTGCTGGGAGTTCTGTGTCCCCGGGGATTCCTAGGCGGTGTGATTCTATCTTCAAACTTGTCTTTTATGCTAAATTGTACATTCATAATTCCACCTGTGCATGATATTTGGGGGCAACTCAAGGTTTTGGTTATTTGTCCCTGGAAATGTATGCTACTGGATGTCTAGTTTCCTTGATATTGTCCTTTTTATGACGTATTAGTAGCATGAAGTAACCCCTTGTTGATTTAGCTTGCTTCAAATTGGTTTATCCTTCTCAGTTCACGTCGCCAAATGCCTTGGCTCTTGGTCACATGGCCAGCAATAGGTGAAGCCTGAAGCACTCTTATCTACCTTTATTTAATTCTTTCATTATCCAAAACAGTTAATATAGCTGCAAATTCACATTTGAGAATAATTGAGGAAAGTGGAATGATAGCGCCGGACCTGTGGGTTTATTTTGCTGTTATTGTTATCTTAAGGTATTAATGTTGGTGTAAATGATCGGGTTACTAGGCAGGTGGCTTCTACACCCCAGAGGATCTCCTTGGCTTGTAGTGTAATGTAAGAAGGGTTGAAATGTAAGCGACACGCCACTGCTAAGAGGTCCAGATACAACTTTATTCTATTAAAGGTTAGGGGTACAGATCAAGAAATAGCCAATGTGTTTCGGGGGTCTACGTTCCCCCTTCATCAGGGCTTGACTGGCAACCAAGTGAATACATGGCATTTATTACAGTGTGAGTTGAAAGCACAGGCCTAATCACCAGTGTTTTTGGCTGCCAAACACGCTGCTGATTAGCCCTGTGCTTTCAACTCACACTGGAATAAATACTAGGCTTGTGCAATTCGTTTCGTAACAAATCGAAATTCGTCCGAATTTAGCAACTTTCGGACATTCGGAAGCATTCGAATTTCCGAACAAAGCAATTACGAATAAAACCGAATCCGAAATAAATTATACCGCAAAATAGCGAATGCCCGAATGTCTTCGGCATAATTCGTTATGAAAAAAGTTACGAATGTACGAATCCATTCGAAGCACAATAACACTCACTCTGCTCTCTGCTTCTCCCTCACCATGCTGAACTCCCTCTCAAAATGGTGTACAGGGGGCGGAGGCTATAGCCGCATGAAAAAACGAAAGTAAAATACGAGATTTCGAATCCATTCGAAGCACAATAACACTCACTCTGCTCTGCTCTCTGCTTCTCCCATCTCTCTCAACAACAACAACGGAGGAGGAGGAAAAGAGAGAGATATCTCTCAACAACAACAACGGAGGAGGAGGAAAAGAGAGAGATAATCGTTACAAATAACCGCTATGTATTTAGAAAAGTACAATCCATTCGAAGCACATTAGGCATAATAGGCAGCGTCGTTGTGAGAGAGACACGGAAAATTACGAATCAACGAACCCAAAAAAGTTACGAAAGTAGGAGTTGTGTCCAGAATCAACGAAAAACAACGTACTCTACCGAAAGTACGAATTATAAAGCAACAAAAAATTCAACGAAAAATGTCGCTTGCGAAAATACGAATGAGTCCGAACACGAAAAATCCTGTCTAGCAAAATTACGAATGATTACGAATCAACAGGACCGGAAAGAAACGAACCGAAACGGAACAAATTTTTCCGTTGTGCACAAGTCTAATAAATACCATTGTAGGTCCAGTTCTCTACTGGTTTGTTATGTTTATTGGTTGCCAGTCAAGCCCTGATGAAGGGGGCATGTAGACCCCTGAAAATCGTTGGCTATTTCTTGATCTGCACCCCTAACCTTCAATTAAATAAAGTTGTATCTGGACCTCTTAGCAGTGGCGTGCCGCTTACATTTCAACCCTTCTTACATTTGAGAATAAGTCTACTTTAAAGAAGAATTTCAGGCATGGATATTTTTACATGGCTTCATTGGTTCAGCTTGCACCAATGTAACTATGCATATACCATACATGTGTAGCGCCCCCCCCAATATTTGGGGGTGCTATGTGTAAATTTAGGGGCAGTATGAGCCGATAGTTGGGCTCAGACCAATTTATGATTCAATTCTGCTCTGTTCTGGGTGTGATACTGCCTGGCAGTAGTGTTCTCCTTTGCCCGTAGGTGGCACTGTCACCGCCAGCATGGGTTGAGCTACGAGGGGTATCACAGCACCTTGGGTGTCCTCTCTCGGCAACTGTGCAGTGGGCGTGGTCTACCCGCTGTGAATGCTGGGAGAGGGTACAAAATGGGCAGATGCCATTTGGCGCAAGGCGATTCCAGGGGGACCCCAAGGCGTTCAGGGGGACCTCTGGTCCAGTCAGTGTGCCTCGTGGCCCGCATGGCACGAGGTGTGCAAGTGTGTTTAGGCCTTGGACACCTTCAGCCCGAGGTTCTGTTGCTGCATCGTGGGCCCAGCTCCGCTGACAAGGGCCTACGCTTCAGAGAAGGATCCCAGGCTGCCCGTTTGTAGGAGGCCCATCTTTAGGAAAAGTGGTCCAGGGGAAGATCAGTCCTGGCGGAGATTAGCGACGGTACTGCTGTCTCGGGGAGAAGCCTGGAGGCTTGCCTAAAGGGGGATTCATCATCCCTTATATCTGTGCTCCATCCCGGCTGCTAGGACTGCTCTCATAGGGACTATCCGGGTGAGCAATACCCACTCAGGCTTGAGTGGCGGCGAGTGTATATACTGAACTTAAGTGTTGCGTGCCTGAACCTTTCCCCTTACTTCTTTCAACTTCTGCTCTCGCTCTCTTCAAGTTGACTCAAAGAGAAAAAAAAAAGAATAAAGCCTTGCTGATTAGGTTTTACTCATGTGTGGACATTGGCCTTATTCCTGGAGATTTTTGTTTGCCTAGACAACGGAGCCAGAGGATCCACTCTGGAGAGGTAATTGCTGCAGACCCAAAACAAAACCAGCTGGTCCCTTAAATGGGACTAAGTGCTACGCGTGAAACAAAACATACTTTGAAACAAAATGCCAGTTTACTTCCCTTCAAAATTAATGGGGGTGTCAGACTGTGGCCAACGGGCGTACAAAATGGGAGGAATAGTGCCCCATCATTGGTATCAGTGGGAGGAGTGGTGCCCCATCATTGGTGTCAGTGGATGGTATAGTGCCCCAGCCCATCATTGGTGTTGTAGCAATATGGACCACAATTGCAATGAACAGTTATTCCATACCCTATTCGTGTATCGTTTGTCATCCCTAGTGCCCAGTATTATTAAACTGATGTCATATTTGTGAGCCCATTGATCTCCATTGCAGGTAATTAGTAATACTTGATCAACGATCCATACCCTGACCCCTTGCCATCATTGTGAGCCAATTTTGAGCACTGCCTAAACATCCCTGGCTTCTTCTGGAGTTTTAAACTTACAATTTGCAAACTGAAGTTTAGTTATTTCATGTCTATAGGAGCCAAGCCTCAGGTGGCACAAACAGGGAAGCTTTCCTGTCCGCCAGTAATTCCCTCCTTTTACCGTTTGTTCTACTCCCTGGTGGGACCTTCAAGCAGCTTTCTTCCTCCTCCTGTCCTCTTAGGCTCCTATCAGCTTAAGTTCCTACTGCATATCTAATTAATGAAATCTCATCCACATAAGCCCCGTGCTTTTATACAGACCTCCACACTGCTGCCGATTTCAAGCTTCTCTAAATAAGTAATGTCCCCGCGGTTAGTGTCCACTGGCCGCTCAACAGCTGACTTTACTTGTCACATCTGCTTGGCGCAAACTGGGGGAGCTCTGGGAGGTTTTTCAGTTTGAGAGGAATAATCAGCTGAGCTTTGTAACCGTTTAAGAGCATTTGCATGCATTATTTGCTAATTAGCAGTTTTAATTGCTTTCTGACACTAATACAGACTGTGAGTGGAAAAAGCTATAATTCTAAAATATCTTATAATGCACAGCCACAGGCAACTGCTCATTAGAACTATGTCATCTGCCTCTGTTAGGGTCTGTTTTGTTTCAAGTATTACTTTAGCTTTTGACATATCTCCTTTAGACCTTGGTCTGTTTGCCCACAGTATGGCTGCCTACTGAATAAGCACCTTGACCAACTCTCCAAAAGACACGTCAATTTAATCCGACACAGTGCCTGATTACCAAAAAAGGCAGAATAGGCACTATGGGCCCCACGCTGTTTAAGGCCCTGCAAGGCTGCAACAATGGATTAAAATACTATTGATTTGATTTCGAAAGTACTGTATATACTTGAGTATAAGCCGACCTGAATATAAGCCGAGGCACCTAATTTTACCACACAAAACTGGGAAAACGTATTGACTTGAGTATAAGCCTAGGGCAGGGATATGCAATTAGCGGACCTCCAGCTGTTGCCAAACTACAAGTCCCATGAGGCATAGCGAGACTCTGACAGCAGCAAGCATGACACCCAGAGGCAGAGGCATGATGGGACTTGTAGTTTTGCAACAGCTGGAGGTCCGCTAATTGCATATCCATGGCCTAGGGTATCCATCTGCATGCCTCACTTTGCCTCACTGTGTCCATGTGCATGCCTCACTGTGTCCATGCCTCAACGTGTCCATGCCTCACTGTGCCCATGGCTCACTGTGCCCATGCCTCACCGTGTCCATGCATCACTGTGTCCATGCCTCACTGTGCCCATGCCTCACTGTGTCCATGCCTCACTGTGCCCGTGCCTCACTGTGCCCGTGCTTCAGTGTGTCCATGACTAGACTGACGTTTAACATGGGAGTCTATGGAAGGGGTGCCCGGCTTTGAAAAATCGGTGCTCCCCGGCTATAGGTCCCCCAGACAACAAACTTTGCACATTTGTAGTGGAGAAATGGCGCTACATATGTGCAAGGTTTCGGGTCAAGAGAACCTACTACCGGCCGGTACCGGGTCCCCAAAGTCAGCGGAGAAATTACCGTTTAACATAAGAGTTTATGGAAGGGGTGCCCGAATTTGAAAAATCAGTGCTCCCCGGCCACAGGTCGTCCGGACAACAAACTTTGCACACTTGTAGAGGAAGAGTGGGGCTACATGTGTGCCAAGTTGGGGTCCAGGGGAGATCAGGCGCAAAAAGGTGACTCGAGTATAAGCCGAGGGGGGCATTTTCAGCACAAAAAAATGTGCTGAAAAACTCGGCTTATACTCGAGTATATACGGTAAATTACAATGAAGCTTTCTTAAAGGAGTTGAAAACCCTCAAGGTTTTTTTACCTTAAAGTGGAAGTAAACCCATACATAAAACGATTTCATTTCTGGCACATGCCGGAAATGTAACACTCCCATTGTTTGTGCTTTCAACCAAACTGTCAAACCATCCAATGGCTGGTGTCATAACTAATCACATGTGAAGCATCGTGGCAGTTGTAGATTAAACAGAGGCAAAGATGGCAACTTCCTTGGCTAAAAACGATGGGGGGGGGAGGTTTACTTACACTTTAATGCATTCTATGCATTAAGGTGAAAAACCTTCTGCGCTGCAGCTCCCCCCCCCAGAGCCCCCCTTTTTCTTACCTGAACCGGATCATTCCAGCGACGAGCACAAGCCCAGCAGCTCCAGCCGCTGTCTCGGGTCTTCATTGGATAGATTGATAGCAGCAGGAGCCATTGGCTCTCACTGCTGTCAATCAAATCCAGTGACACGGTAGCCGGGGGCGGGGCCTAGTCCCACTGTCTGTGTCAATGGACACAGCAGCGGGACTCAGAAGAGCGCCCACATGGGTTACCCAATGGAAAGCATCTCTCTGTGTGGGCACCCGATTAAGAAGAGGAGCCAGGAGCGCCGACAGGACACCCCAGAGAAGGTGGATCGGGGCTGCTCTGTGCAAAACCCTTGCACAGAGCAAGTAATTATGACGTTTGTTATTTTACAAAAAAAAACAAAAAACGTATCTTTACAATCACTTTAAGTTGCTTACAAATGACAGAAAAACGTAATCAACAAATGATTATATTATTATTATTATGTAATATTTATCAGCATATAACACGCACCTTAGTTTTAAAAGGGAAGTTTCAGGAAAAAAACGTAGATTTTAAATAAAGAACTTTGAAGCAAAATAAGGGTCAGTGCCCATCAATGCAGCCCTATTAGTGCCCATATGCAGCCTCACAAGTGCCCATCAATGCAGCCTTATTAGTGCCTATCTGCAGCCTCACAATTGCTTATCAATGCAGCTTGATCAATGCCCATCTGCAGCCTCACAAGTGCCATCAATGCAGCTTGATCAAAGCCCATCTGCAGCCTCACCAGTTCCCATCAATTCAGCCTTATTAGTGCCTATCTGCAGCCTCACAATTGTCCATCAATGTAGCCTGATCAATGCCCATCTGCAGCCTCCCCAGTGCCCATCAATGCAGCCTTATTAGTGCATATCTGCAGCCTCACAATTGCCCATCAATGCAGTCTGATCAATGCCCAACTACAGCCTCACCTCAGATTACTGCTGCCTCAGAGGGGACAGGAAGGAGGGCCGAACGAGCGCTGTCAGATTACATACAGATTACATACAACGATAATCTCCTATTTATTCGGCGGCCTCTTTAATACAAAGTCCAGCCTCCTGGACTGGCTTCTATTATAGACAGAACACTGTTCCAATGCTGGCCCAGGAGACAAGACTTCCTAATACAGAGTAAACAGGAGGTTCTCGCTGTATGTAATCTGACAGCGCTCGTCCCGCCTCTCTCCTCATCCCCTCCCGAGGCAGCCCAAATTGAAGTTTTAGCGTATAACGCGGACACACTATTTGCACCTGATTTTCAGGGTGAAAAAGTGCGTATTAATACGGTATATATTTTTTAACATACTATCTATCACCAGTCAGTGTCCCTGGTCACCGCCACACCAGTTATATGATGACGCTGTACTGCGCTGGTGACAGTATATAAAAAATAAATAAAAATTGGAAAACATTTTTTCTTCATTTTTCAAAAAAAGTGACAAAAGATTACAACTTCAAGAAACACACCTCTTACTAAATCCCTCGGACCATCTACTTTCCAAAAATGTTACTTGGGAGGGTATTTGTACTGTCCTGGCCTTTTCAGGCCTCAAGACATGAGATAGGCCGTCAGTACATCAGGATTGATCGATTTTCATATATATATATATATATATATATATATATATATATATATATATCATAGTTTGTGGACTGTATAACTTTCCTACAGACTAAATAATAAACACGGATTTGAGTTATTTTTACCAAAGAAATGTAGCAGAATAAAATTTGGTCTAAATTTATGAAGAAAGATTATTTATTTGCAAAATTTTATAACAGAAATGAAGAAAAAAACAAAAAAATAAAAAACCCAATGGTGATTAAATACCACCAAAAGAAAGCTCTATTTGTGTGGGAAAAAAATGATATAAATTTCATATGGGTACAGCATTGCATGACCGTGCAATTGTCATTCAAAATGTGACAGCACTGAAAGCTGAATATTGGCCAGGGCAGGAAGGGGGTACAAGTGCCTAATACTGAAGTGGTTAAATAAAATAAATGAAAAGTACAACAGTATGTGGCCTTCTGAAAAACTTCCCAGGGCACCGTGTCCTAAAACATCTTCATTGTTTATTGATTGCAGATCGGTCAGAAGCGCACTGCCAAAGTTTGTATTGTTGACATCTATAATAAATAAACAATGAAGATGTTTTAGAATAGGGTGCACGGGGAGCTTCACAAATGTTGGCGGTTAATTTTTTGATGCGACTGCTCGCCGCAGATTGAAGCGCGTTGTTTCCCTTGAACGCATTCCTTTACACTTATGGCATTTTAGACTGCAAGACAGTAACTCTTCTGGTCTGTGAAGGTCTTCACATTGTTTGCACTTACTGTACTGGCATTTTGTTGTCTACAAGCTTGACTTTCTTTATTCAGACATCCCAACCTGCAAAAACTCATTTCAGGGAGGTGACGCTCTGTGCCGGTGCCGACCCCCCACCCAATTAAATGCAGCCTTACCAGTGCCAATTAAATGCAGCCTGATCAGTGCCAATTAAATGCAGCCTTACCAGTGCCAATTAAATGCAGCCTTACCAGTGCCAATTAAATGCAGCCTGATCAGTGCCAATTAAATGCAGCCTTACCAGTGCCAATTAAATGCAGTCTTACCAGTGCCAATTAAATGCAGTCTTACCAGTGCCAACTAAATGCAGCCTTACCAGTCCCAATCAATTGCAGCCTTACCAGTGGCAATTAAAGGGGTTGTAAAGGCAGAAAGTTTTTTTTATCTTAATGCATTCTTCTGTGTGCAGCAGCCCCCCTAATACTTACCTAAGGTCAATCTCTGTCCAGCGATGTCCACAATTGTCTCATCCATCCGAGATTCTCCTCCCCGATTAGCTGAGACACAGCAGCAGCGCCATTGGCTCCTGCTGCTGTCAATCAAAGTCAGCAAGCCAATCAGGGGAGAGAGGGGGTGGAGCCAGGTTGGGGCTCCATGTCTGCATGAACACTAGGGTGCCCCCATACCAAGCTGCTTGCTGTGGGGGCACTGAACGGGAGGGAGGGGCCAGGATCACAGAAGAGGGACCCGAGAAGAGGAGGATCTGGGCTGCTCTGTGAAAATCCACTGCAACAGAGCAGGTAAGTATAACATGTTTGTTATTTTTATAGAAAAAAAACAAGACTTTACAATCACTTTAAATGCAGCCTTACCAGTACCGACAAAATGCAGCCTTACCAGTGCCAATTAAATGCAGTCTTACCAGTGCCAGCTAAATGCAGTCTCACCAGTGCCAATTAAATGCAGCCTTACCAGTGCCAATTAAATGCAGCCTTACCAATGCAAAATTAAAAACAGCCTTACCACACAAAGCTCTGTCACGGATTTGAATATCCTGGTGCCCACTATAACAAATTCCCGCCTCCTATGATACATGTCACACTGATTCAATGTATCATTGTATCGATGTTCCTTCTATCTAGGAGGTGGGACTTTGTTACAGTCCTCCATCTCGCACAGACTGGCATTCCCTGGCAAGGACGTCATCACATCCGCCAGTCACTCAGGCAGAAGACAGGGCACCCGGAGCGGCCGCCGTGGCCGTATTCCATTTGGCCGCTCAGGCTGCTCTGTCTTCTGTCTGTGGCTGAGTGACAGGCTCAGCCGGGAGATTGCCCGGCACTCGCGGCTGTCTGGGAGCCTATAGTCTAATGCGGGAGACTCCCGCTACTCACAGGAGACTTGGGATGTCTGTTTATGTACTATGTTTGTCGGTTACACTAGAACACAGCTTGTAAACCTTGTACAGCTTGTAAACCAACACTTTAATAATTTAAACTGTGACTTCCTGAGGATTTTTTTTTTGTTGTTTTCAAAGGTATTATACATTTTCCTACCTGCACCTTGTGTTTTTCACCTGCATAAGATGTGCATTGATAATGTACTGTAGTTTCATGATGTGATTTGTTGCCCTGTAAGCACAACAGTGGTGGCCTGTCTATAGAAGGCGCAGGGGCCGCGCCCTCCTAGTCCACGCAGGCCTCCGGACGTATGCATTTCAATGTTTTTTATTTTATTTTTTTAAGCACGTGGTTAAAGCCTGAGGCTCTAATTGGCTTAAAAAAAGGTGGACTCAGGCGCAGAGCACTGCGGCCTGAGCCTACCCAGTTGTGTGACAAAAACAAACTAATATTTGCTATTGTCTTCCTGATTCTCCTCTTGGCCAATCAGGAAGAGCGTCCTGAGACCCAATCGGCCAGGAAGTTTTAGGACTCCCGGCCAATCGGGTCTCAGGACCCACTTCCTGTTTCTTTTCGTCCAGGAGAAGCTCTAGAAGAAGCTTACAGAGCTTAGTGAGGGAGGTAACCAGCCTTAATATTTATCACGCTTTTTCCAATCCCTAAAGAGGAGTGTCCAGAAAGGGGCTGGAAAGGTGATAAATACTCCGAAGCATTGGAGAACTTGGAGATTTGGGTTCCTTCTTCCCAGAACCATTCCAAAGCCTGATGAGCTGCTCCGGTCAGGTAGCCCATGGACTGTGCAGCTGTTCTAGAGGCCTCAGAGTTGTCATGGCTGAGGGCCTACAGTAGAGTAAACTTTCAAATTTCAGTGTCAGAAGTTTCTGTTTGTTTTTGAAACATGAGGAGTCATGACACTGCACAGGTTAATGCATGACCTCTGTCTGTAGTCTAAGAACTAACACTTCCTGTGAAGAAACTACATATACCACAATTCCTGGGTCACTCTGTAGTCATCTGCAGGTGAAAGCTAAATGGTAATTAGGTCTGACACAGGCACAAACAGGCAGAGTAATTAACATAGAGATCACCATGCTGGAAGCGATATATTTTCATCACTCCCTCATTTGCAACACAGAGTAAAAGTCGAGGCATGGATTTGATGCTGTGTGACCCGGAACAAGAAGTTACTTGTTCTTTTAGCAAATAGGGACAAGCTAGATGAATGAATACATGGACATAGAAGAATCAGTCCAGCCATGGCACTACAAACTGCAGCTATAACATGTGAGCCCATTATTACAAGCTAAGGCAAACAACCAACATAGGGAATAGAACTACACTAATAACCCTTATGCCGCGTACACACAATCGTGATTCACGGCGGTGAAAACACCGCCGTGAATCACGACATGAAATTAAATGAAAAACGAGGGAACGGCATTTTCCCCCACACACGACCGTTTTTCCCGTCATTTTTTTCTTTGTCGAGAAAAACGACCGTCTGTGGGCTCCGCGGCAGTGTCTCCCTATGGGAAAACTGCCGCGGAAAAAAATGATTGAAAAAACGATGAGAAAATTTAGAACATGTTCTAATTTTTCTTGTCGTTTTTCCTGCCGTTTTTCTCAACGAGAAAAACGGCATAAAGTCCACAGAC
Source organism: Rana muscosa (assembly GCA_029206835.1). Taxonomy (NCBI): domain Eukaryota; kingdom Metazoa; phylum Chordata; class Amphibia; order Anura; family Ranidae; genus Rana; species Rana muscosa. The sequence goes on along the minus strand of CM055119.1, from coordinate 184,947,830 downwards.
GATCGTTTTTCTCGGCGAAAAAAAAAAAAGTCATTTTTCCCGACGGGAAAAATGATCGTGTGTACGCGGCATTACATATACCCAGTGAAGTGACAGGCCTCGGGTGATAAACAGATGCAGCACTTACCCCCATTTAAGGGACCGGCTGGTTTTGTTTTGGGTCTGCAGCAATTATCTCTCTAGAGTGGATCCATCAGCTCCGTTGTCCAGGCAAAAAATCTCTTGTAATAAGGCCAATGTCCACACAGGAGTAAAACCTAATCAGCAAGGCTTTATTCTTTTTCTTTGAATCAACTTGAAGAGAGAGAGAGTAGGAAGTTGAAAGAAGTAGGGGAAGGTTCAGGCACGCAACACTTAAGGTCCAGTGTATATATTCGTCGCCACTCAAGCCTGAGTGGGTATTGCTCACCCGGATAGTCCCTATGAGAGTGGTCCTAGCAGCCGGAATGGAGCACGGATATCAGAGACGATGAATCCCCCTTTAGGCGAGTTTCCAGGCCTCTTCCCGAGACAGCAGTACCGTCCTGGGACTGATCCTCCCCTGGTGTCCTTTCCCAAGGATGGGCCCCCTTTTAGCGGGCAGCCTGGGATCCTTCTCTGAAGCGTAAGCCCTTGCCAGCGGAGCTGGGCCCACAATGCAGCAACAGGGCCTCGGGCTGAAGGTGCCCAAGGCCTAAACACACTCGCGCACCTCGTGCCGTGCGGGCCACGAGGCACATTCACTGGACCAGAGGTCCCCCTTTACGCCTTGGGGTCCCCCTGGAATCGCCTAACGCCTAATGGCGTCTGCTCCTTATGTACCCTCTCCCAGCATGCACAGTGGGTTGACCACGCCCCATGCACAGCCGCCGAGAGGGGACACCCAAGGTGTTGTGATAGCCCCCCATAGTTTAACCTATGCCGCCGGTGACAGTGCCACCTACAGGCAACGGAGAACACTACTGCCAGACAGTATCACACCCAGAGCAGAGCAATATTGAATCATTGATTGGTCTGAGCCTAACTACTGGCTCAGACTACCCCTAAATTTCCACATAGTGCCCCCAAATATTGGGGGGGGGCGCTACATAGAGATGAAACAAATCCTCCTACTTAAGTTGTACCTGTTTATTTACAGTATTCTATTCTCTACAGCCATTAAAAGTCCAGACTTTACATAGCTTGTCTGAGCTGTCAGAAAACAGGAGGCAGAGAGCTAAAATTACACTTTGACAGCTGTTTGGAGGTAAGGGATACACTCCCCTTCACGCAGCACACAGGAACAGAGCTGAGGCTGTCAATCACAGGCTGCATGCTGGAGCTCCCTCCCCTGTCACCTTTGTCTCTTGGTGTCAGGAAATCTTGTCGGAATTTACTCTTGCTGATAGTGGAGAAGGAGGCAGCAGACAGAAATGACACTTAGTGATCTTAATCGAGACACACTATAGAGGGATATGTTTTGTTCATATTCCATGTCTGAGGTTGGCAAACAATTTAAAACAAAGAAAACATTTAAACCTGTACAATAAATGCTGCCTTGTATATGTAAAAATAAAAAGCAGCTTTTGTTCTAATATTTACCTTCAGTTGGGAGCTGTCCCCTGCAGTACTTCATCCCTGCCACTAGATGTAAGTCTTCCCAGTTGAATATCCACCTATGTCATTCTATTGCATTTCCTGTGTTCTGTGGCTGTCATGGACACACCCCTCCTGGGAGTGTCAATATCGCAAAGCCTGGGCTCACATATACATTACATATACAAATATTCAAATCTGTACATTCTCTTACTAGTGGCTATCTGTATGTATCAGTGTAATAACCGTTGCTGGCTCTGAATGTCTGCCTTGTGAATTACAAGATAAACCGAAAGAAGAATATCAGCTTAAAGCGGAGTTCCACCCAAAAGTGGAACTTTCCGCTTTAAGCACTCCTCACATGCCACATTCTCCCCCTTACAAGCACTCCTCCTGTCGCCTTAGGCGGCCCCTCCCTCTAGACCAGTGGTTCTCAACCTTTCTAGTGCCGTGACCGTGACCTCTTGATAAAATTTCCCAAGTTGTGGGGATCCCTAACTGTAGAATTTTCATAGCGTGGGTCGTCAGCAAGACAAGTAATTTGCGCCCCTAACCCACAGACATTTAGGGCTTCTTGAGTCCCTTCCACTCGTACAGTATTAAAACCCCTTATGGTACATTTTAGGATGTACCACTCTCTCTATGCTCTGCTTTCTTTCCCTTTTAATCTCTCTATCTTAAATTTTTATTTTTTTCCCTATCCCACTCTCTAGCCATCTTTCCTGTTCTTTCTCTTATTCTTTCTCTCCCTTTTTTCTTTGTTCCTCCCCCTCTTTTCCTCTCCCTTCTATGTATTCTCTATTTTTATTCCTTCTCTTACTCCTTGGGGGGGGGGGTGTTGTGATGAGTGGCAGGGAGTTGGGACGCGTTGCAGTGCTGGCAGGGAGTTGGGATGAGTGGCAGTACTGGCGGGGAGTTGGGATGAGTGGCAGTGGTGGCGGGGAGTTGGGATGAGTGGCAGTGCTGGCGGGGAGTTGGGATGAGTGGCAGTGCTGACAGGGAGTTGGGATGAGTGGCAGTGCTGGCAGGGAGTTGGGATGAGTGGCAGTGCTGGCGGGGAGTTGGGATGAGTGGCTGTGCTGGCTGGGAGTCGGGATGAGTGGCAGTGCTGGCGGGGAGTTGGGATGAGTGGCAGTGCTGGCGGGGAGCTGGGATGAGTGGCAGTGCTGGCGGGGAGTTGGGATGAGTGGCTGTGCTGGCAATAATGAGGCTGCACAGATGGCCACTGATAGGTGGTACTGATAGACTGCACTGATGGGCACTGATGATGCTGCACTGATGGGCGCTGATGATGCGGCGCTGAATGAATGAATGACTTGTATAGTGCTACACATGCGAACTGAATCGCCTCTAGGTGCTTTTTGCAGCCAGTGTCTTCTTGGCTGGTGCGGTCATTTTACCCCGTAGGATCTCGACATACTTGGGACACACAGTCGTACACACATACATACATATATACTGGGCCAATTTGGACAAGATCCAATTAACCTACCAGCATGTCTTTGGAGCTGATGAGGCTGCACCGATAGGTGGCACTGATGGCCACTGATAGGTGGCACTGATGAGAACTGATAGGCGGCACTGATGGGCACTGATAGGTGGCACTCATGGGCACTTATAGGTGGCACTCATGGGCACTGATAGGCGGCACTCATGGGCACTGATAGGTGGCACTGATGGGCACTGGTAGGCGGCAATTAAACGTGACACTGATAAGTAGGCACTGATGGGTACTTATTGGCAGCATTTATGGGCACTGATTGGCATCACTGGTGGGCACTGTTGGGACTGCACTGATAATCAGTGTACATGGCTTTTTTTTTTTACACAAGCTGGTTATCAGCTCTCTTCTCCTCTCCTCATGCTGCCAGCGTGAGAAAATGAGTGTCGATAACCGGCTTCTGTTTACATCTGTGATCAGCTATCATTGGGCACAGCTGATCATGTGATAAAGAGCCGCTAAATTGGCTCTTTACCTCAATCTGTGATCAGCAGTGTCTGGAGAAGGACACTGCTATCACATAGCGCGCAGCCTGCACCCCGCAGATGGCACGGGGTGGCGTGATCACAGGAGGCTGTCATATGATGGCTTCCCAAAACTAGCTGGCCGCGCTGTAGCTGCCATTCGGCTATAGCACAGTCAGTGTTTGTAGCTGCTGACTTTGGCATTTAGGTGCCATTTATTATTAAATACTCCCAACACCCTGAAAAAATGGGAGTGAAAGATGCGCAAAAATGCAGTGGTAAAAGACACACCAAAGTCATCCCCATAAAGCGTATAGGAGCTACCTTGTCATTTCACTCCCAGTATTAACGTGATGACGTCGCTGGCCCCACTGACGCGTTTAATCACTGACCTGTGATTTTCTCAAAGGAGCTACTTTGGCACATTTTAAGCGCATAGGGCAGTTCATTCAAGTGTAGGGCTGTCACGCGAAAAACACGCACAAAAAAGACGCTTCTTGTCGTTCACATTATTGAATTATATAAAGCTGTCATTATTCCTGTCCGAAAGTGTAGTAAATCGGCACATAATAACATTATCTCCCATAATAATTGGCTGTTTACAAATTGGAAAGGAATCCATTACTTTCTGCAATGTTTCTGACCTTATCAATGTTCTATTGATCAGACACTGGGGCTAATTTTAGAATTATTCCTAGTTTTGGCGGCGTGAAGTAGAATTAATTTCCCTCCCCTTATCGGAAATTCTGCTATATGCTGTTTATTCCTATGAGCAAAGACAATTACTGCTTGATTGAGCCAACGCAATGACTAAATATTACCCAGAGATTTACAGGGAAAAAAAAAAAACAATCATGGAGATTTATTTATTGGAAACTTGGCGAAGAGGAGCCCTTTTTGCTCCCGGATCTGCGGGGGGCTTAAAATATGAAAATAGAAGTTACTGTTGAGACCCAAATGGTGTCTCGGTATGAAATTCTCCTAATTTGCAAGAAATGGTTATTTTATTACATTAAGGGAAAGGTTAATGAGCTGTGTGCTGAATCCTGATTATTATCATTCCAAACACAACTTATAATTAAATCTGAACTTTTAATTTAACCTGTTCTGCTCAGATACTCAATGGGCTTAGCAGTAACGACTTTACAAAGGTATTTTACTGAAATAAATAAAATAGATACCTTGGGAGACATTACCTTCCCTATTGAGTTTTGATACATTATATAGCCAAAAGTATCCAGATTCCTTCCCGTTGGTAAACTCAGTATGAATCTTAGGCAAACCTTGGCACCCAGATGTTTTGGAACTACATTTCCCATGATGCTCATGCACTCAGTAGTGTAGTTGAGCATCATGGAAAATGTAGTTCCAAAACATCTGTGGTGCCAAGGTTCGCCACCACTGTCTTAGGGTATTAAAGTGGAGTTCCACCCAAAAGTGGAACGCTCACTTTTACGCTTCCTGCCCCCCCCTCCAGTGCCACATTTGGCACCTTTCAGGGGGGAATGGGGGACCTGTTTTTGACAGGTCCCCATCCCAACTTTTCGAGACAGGCCACGACCATATCTCCAGGACCTTCGGCCCCCCTCCTCCTTCCCCTGCCGCTGGACCAATTAGAAAGGCTTCACTACCGGGTTCCCTTACCAGGAATGGTGGTGGCAGCACCCAGGAGTCGATCCGAAGATCGGCTGGGGTGCCGACATCGCGGGGTCCCTGGACAGGTAAGTTCCCCAATATTAAAAGTCAGCAGCTACAGTATTTGTAGCTGCTGACTTTTAATTTTTTTCACCCAGACCTGACCTCCTCTTTAACCACTTGCCGACCGCTGCACGTCAATATACGTCAGCAGAATGGCAGCGGTGGGCAAATGGACGCACCTGTACGTCCCTTTTAAGAAGCCGTGCGGCGGGCACACGTGCGCCACACTCTCCGCGACCGTGCCTGCGGGCCCCGCAAACTCGATGTTTGCCGGTGGCCCGCGATCGTGTCATGGAGAGGCAGAACGGGGAGATGCCTATGTAAACAAGGCATTTCCCTGTTCTGCCTAGTGACAGCACAGTGATCTACTGCTCCCTGTCATCCAGAGCAGTGATCACTGTCGTGTCACTTGTAGCCCAGCCTCCTCACAGTTAGAATCAATCCCTAGGTCACACTTAACCCCTTCAGCGCCCCCTACAGGTTAACTCCTTTACTGTCAGTGTAATTTTTACAGTAATCAGTGCATTTTTATAGCACTGATCGCTGAAAAATGACAATGGTCCCAAAATGGTGTCAAAAGTGTCCGATGAGTCTGCCATAATGTCGCAGTCACAAAAAAAATCACTGATTACTAGTAAAAAAAAAATATTAATAAAAATGCCATAAATCTATCCCCTATTTTGTAGACGCTATAACTTTTGCGCAAACCAATCAATATACGCTTATTGCGATTTTTTTTACCAAAAATATGTAGAAGAATTCATATCGGCCTAAACTGAGGAAAAAAATTATGTTTTTTTATATATTCTTTGGGGATATTTATTACAGCAAAAAGTAAAAAATAATGCATTTTTTTCAAAATTTTTGTTTAATAGCGCAAAAAATAAAAACCGCAGAGGTGATCAAATACCACCAAAAGAAAGCTCTATTTGTGGGGAAAAAAGGACATCAATTTTGTTTGGGAGCCACGTCACACGACCGCGCAATTGTCAGTTAAAGCGATGCAGTGCTGAATCGCAAAAAGTGGCCTGGTCTTTGGCCAGCCAAATGGTCCGGGGCTTAAGTGGTTAAATTGCCCCTTCCGCTTGTGTTATAAAATTCTCTATTGTTATAAGATTGGTTTTCTGTTTGATGCTGGAGCATTTTGGTGGGATTTGTTTCTACTCCATTATTAAGGACCAAGCCTTTTCTGACACTTTTAGTATACAAGTGAAAATCTGTGTTTATTTGCTAGAAAATTACTTTTTTGGGACGTCTGCCTTTACACACACATGAACTTTAATGGCATTCCAGTCTTAGTCTGTAGGGTTCAATGTTGAGTTGGCCCACCCTTTGCACCTGTAGCGCCCTGCCTCCGATGATTGGTGCACTATTGTAAATTTAGAGGGTGTCTGAGCCAATAGTTGGGCTCAGACTTGTATAATTATATTCAAATTGCCTCTGTCCGGGTTATGGTGGTGCCTGATAGCATTTTTCCCTGTTGCCTGCAGGTGGCGGTACCACCTCAGGCCCATGTTGGAACACAGGCAGACCATGGTGTATTGGGTGTCCCTTCTCAGCAGCGGTTCAGTGGGAGTGGTGCCCCGCTGTGCATGCTGAGAGGGATACTTAAGGGGCAGACGCCATTGTGTGGGTGGTCGTTCGCCTCATGGCCCTCCTGGCGCGAGGTATGTGTGTGTTCTCGGCCCGGGGCAGCGTTGGCCCGAGGCTGCATCTCCAGCGAGTGGGCCCAGTTATGATGACTGGGGCCTACAATCCTAAAGGGGATCCCAAGCTGTCCACCAAGAGGGAGGAAGCTGCTTAACGAAGGGAACCGATGGAGGACCTGCCCTGGAGGAGACCAGCAAAGTGCTAATGTCTCGGGATAGGCCTGGTGACTTCGTTAGGAAGGGATCCACTACTTTAAAAACCCGGCAGTTTGCCGGATCGGCTTAAAGGTTCTTTTACTGCACGGCTGGAAGTTCGGGACTGAAATCCTGTGGCAGAGGATTCCTGGCTATCCACATTTATTCTCATACGGTCTGTGGCAGAGACTGTTCTCATACTGGTTCGTGCGACATCCCGGCTGCTAGGCCAGGTGAGAGGGGTCTATCCGGGTGAGCAAAACCCACTCAAGAGTGAGAGTGGTAAATGACTTTAGACATTTTTGTGTGTTCTGCAACGGGTACCTGAACCTTCTCCTATCTTCTCATACCTTCTACTTTCTATACAAGTTACTACAGCAAAAATAAAACCCAACAGTTGAAGGTCTTACATCTCGTGTGGACATTGCAGTTTCTACAGACTTTCCTCCTCTGACAACGAACTTAGAGGTAACGTGCAAAGCCCAAAATCTAAACCAGCGGACCGCTACGGGGGTATTGCTACACACCTATAACAGTTTCAACTCTTTTGGGACACACTTAAAGTGGAGCTCCACCCTAAATTTCAACTTCTGCGGATCGGAACCCTCCCCCCCTCCGGTGTCACAATTGACACCTTTCAGGTGAAGATACCTGTCTAAGACAGGTATTTTCACCCACATCCGGGAGTCCTCTCTCCGGGAATCTGCGGGAGTGACGTCACTTCCCGCAGACTTCCCGTAGTGTTCTGGGATACACTCGGCTCCCAGAACACAGGAGCACCAATCAGAACGGCGCAGCGCGACTCGCGCATGCGCCGTAGGGAACCGGGCAGTGAAGCCGCAAGGATTCGCTTCCTGGTTCCCTCAGCGAGGATGGCGGAGGGGGCAGCAGAGTGACGAGCGATCGCTCGTCCTCTGCTGCGGACGTCGCTGGACTCCAGGACAGGTAAGTGTCCAAATATTAAAAGTCAGCAGCTGCTGTAGCTGTAGCTGCTGGCTTTTAATATTTTTTTTTCAGGCGGAGCTCCGCTTTAACCCCTTCCTAGCCCCCTAGTGGTTAACCCCTTCACTGCCAGTCACATTTACATAGTAACCAGTGCATTTGGTCCCAAAATAGCGCCAAAAGTGTCCGATGTGTCTGCCATAATGTCTTTTTGTTTTTTGTTTTTTAAATCCTTACAAGCTCTCCCTTTGTAATTTTTAGGAGGCTGTGGAGTTAAACATAATAAACCATGACTGTACTGTGTTCTCAGTTCTTCATTATCAGCTGTGAACTAGATTTGAACATTTTCTGTTCTAACAAAATGTTGAAATCGTCCCCCTGCCTTGTAAGTTAATGAGGAATAGCTCAGTCTGTGTGGGAACAAAGACACAGTGAGAATATCCTGCTCCTTAATAACATCTAAAAGGTATATATTTTAAAAATATTTCTTATGTGGATGGTAACACATAACAAAAAATAATAAAAAAAATACAATATTTTAAATAAACATACTAAAAAAATATTTTATATATAAAAACATTTAAATAAACTTTTAAACACATGAAATAAAAAAATGTTTTAGGTATGCTGTGTGAATGGAAACACATGACAACTTTTTTTTAAAAAAAATGCAAACTTTTAAATACATGAAATAAAAAAAAAATGTTTTAGGTATACTTTGTAAATGGGAACACATAAAATATAAATAAATAAAGATGGTTTAACATTGCACTCTGATATCCTCCATTTTATTAAAAAAAAAGAAAAGTCACATATCCAGTATGCATTCTTTTTTAAGTATATTTTGGTTAGTGGGGATGGACCTGTAACAGAGCTGGCACCCCAAGGTGGAGATATGGGCCTGCAGAGACCTAGAGTGTAGAGTGTAGAGTGTATGACATATCTGATGGGTTGTGTAATATAATGAAGGGCAGTCAAAGGGAGGATTAAGGTCTGGCTCACACCAGCTGCTTTCCAGTGCATTTTAAGCCACATCCAGACTGCATGCACAGTGCTTGCCATGTATTCCAATGTATTCCAGTGGCCCTCGTTCACACCAGTACAGTCTGTTCCAGTACTTTCAACAAAAGTACAACGTGCTGCATTTTTTTTTCGTCCTGAATGCATGAAAACACAAATATATGCACCAAATTGCACCAGAATGCACATTGTCCTGATGAAAAGAAAGATTTTTTTCAGGTGAGTAGTAGCAAAGTGGCTAAGTGGTTAGCACTTCAGCCTAGCAGCACTAGGGTCGTCGGTTCAGATCCCAACCAAGACATTACCTGACTGTAGTTTGCATGTTCTCCCTGTGCCTGCATGGGTTTCTTCCCACCCTCCAAAGACATGCTGGTAGCTAACTGGCACCTGTCTAAATTGGCCCTAATATGTGTGTGAGTGTGAGTTAGGATCCTTAGATTGTAAGCTCCTTGAGGGTAGGGACTGATGTGAATGTATATGTAAAGCACTGCGTAAACTGACAGCACTATATACAGTAAGTATGTATCTGTAATAAATAAATGGAAGGCAATTGATAGATGAAAGTGAAAGAAAGAAAAAATTGGGAAAGGGAGATTGAGAGAGAAAAAAATAAAATAATAGAAACATTTTGGAAGGGTGGTGCAGAGAGGGAGTAATCAAGAGAAAGACGGTCTTCAGAGGGGGTCAGAAAGGGGCAAAGATAAAAAGAGAGGGAGAATAAAGGCCGAGAGGAGGTTAAAGGATAAAGGGAGGTTTGGATATTGGAAAGGCGAGAGTTTTCTGCTGTTACTATTCTATGTTTCTTTGATAGTAAGCACAGTAGATTAAACAATGCTTGGGACAGACATAGGTATAAACTAAAAAACTAAAAAATCATATATAAAAAAAAGAAGAAAGTAAAGAAGAAAGAAAAAGAAGAAAGAAAAGAAAAAAAGATTGATTGATGAAAGTGAAAGAAAGAAAAAAATGGGAAAGGGAGAAACAGTGGGGGGGGGGGGGGGGGGAGAGATTGAGAGAGGAAAAATAGAACAATGGAAAAATTAGAGAAAGGGGGGTGCAGAGAGGGAGAAATCAAGAGAAAGACAATCTTCAGAGGGGGGCAGAAAGGGGCAAAGATAAAAAGAGAAAAACTAGTGTGGAGAGGATAAAGGCTGAGAGGAGGTTAAAGGATAAATGGAGGTTTGGATATTGTAAAGGGATATTTTTGTGCTGTTACTATTCTATGTTTCTTTGATAGTAAGTACAGTATATTAAACAATGCTTGGGACAGACATAGGTATAAACTAAAAAAAATAAAATAAAAAATCATATATAAAAAAAAAAAAGAAAGAAAAAGAAGAAAAATAAAAAGATTGATAGATGGAAGTGAAAGAAAGGAAAAATTGGGAAAGGGAGAAAGATTGAGAGAGATTCTGTCGGGGCAGAGAGGGAGTAATCAAGAGAAAGACAATCTTCAGAGGGGGCCAGAAAGGGGCAAAGAAAAAAAGAGATGGAGGATAAAGGCCGAGAGGAGGTTAAAGGATAAAGGGAGGTTTGGGTATTGGAAAGGGAGAGTTTTCTGCTGTTACTATTCTATGTTTCTTTGATAGTTAGTACAGTAGATTAAACCATGGTTGGGACAGACATAGGTATAAACTAAAAATACAATTAAAAAAATCATATACATAAAAAAATTGAAGAAAAAAAAAAAGAGAGAAAAAGAAGAAAAAAAAGATTGATAGATGAATGTGAAAGAAAGAAAAAATTGGGAAAGGGAGAGACAGTGTGGGGGAAAAAAAGATTGACTGAGAGAGAAAAAATAAAATAATAGAAACATTTGGGAAGGGAGGCGCAGAGAGGGAGAATTAGTAGATAAGTAGATTAAACCATGGTTGGGACAGACATAGGTATAAACTAAAAAAAATAAATAAATCATATAAATAAAAAAAAATTAAGAAAAAAAAGAAGAAAAAATTAAGAAAGAAAAGAAAATTTAAGAAAAAAAAGGAGGATAAAAGAAGAAAAAGGTAAGAAAAAAAAGAAGAAAGAAGAAAAGAAAGTAGAAGAAATGAGAAGAGAGGAAGAGAAAAAGAAAGGAGGATTAATAAAAAAATAAAATAAAAAACATAAACAAAGAAAAAAAAACATATATAAAACAAAAATCAGCAGACTCAATAGACCACTTTTTTTTCCGCCCTCACTCTTCTTTGTTTCTTCTTCTAAAGAAAGAAAGGAAGGAATGGAGTACAGGGGAGAAATTGGAGGGTAGAAGGAGAGGGAGGGTAAGGAGAAAGATAACAAGAGAGAAAGGAATAAGAAAAAAGTAATAGAAAGGGAATAAGGAAAGATAATGAGAAAAATGACAGATAAGAGAGAGATAGAAGAAAAAATTATTTAAGAAGAAAAAGTGAGGAGGCCGTGCAAGAGAGCAAAGTAAAAAAAAAAAAAAAGGAAAAAGAAGAAGATTGGGAGCGCGATACACTATTATAAGAACAGGGAAAGGACGGAGAGAGATTACACTGAATTTGATATAATTTCCTAGACTTATTTACTATACTTCTCTGTTCCTTAATATAATGCATACAGCTGTAATCTAGAATCCTCTTCCCTTCTGTACAGAAGTGTCACATGGACAAAAGCTGCCATCATACCCTGTAACAGGGGGAGCTGTCCGAGGTCCTGAAATGTCTTGAAATGGAGCCTGTGAACTGTTCACAGAGGGAGATAGTGTCCTCTCCATGACATCTAAAGAAAAGAGGTTCGCAGACGATCTCAGTAGTCACAGGGGAGCTTGCCTGGTTCCTAAGACAGAAAATGTGCCTGACAGTAAATGGCTGCCACTTCAGATGAGCAGAATTCAATTTGAATTTCAATACTGGTCTCTTGCTGAACTGTGGTAAATCATTTCATTCCTCCAGCCACCAAAATTAAATTGTAACGTTTTCGGAAACAGCCATCCTGCGCTCCAATATCCCGGTTTTCTTTAAAGCATAGAAAATATCAGAATGCACCAAAATGCAATGTGTTTGAGAGAAGATTTAAGGGACATTTATTTATTTTTTCCTCCTTTTTATTTTTCAGATTTAAAAAAAAGGTAAGATTAAATATTTAAGAGGTAAAACATTTTTGAAAAAATTGTGAAAGATCTAATTTTGTGGAAACTCAAAATCAATAGCCATCAGATTTTTTCAAAAGAACTATCACTGAATTTGAAAATATCAATGTCAGACTTAGCAAATACACTATATTAGCAAAAGTATTGGGACACCTGTCTTTACACGCACAAATTAACTTTAATGACATCCCATTCCTATTCCGTAGGGTTCAATATTGAGTTGGCCCACCCTTTGTAGCTATAACAGCTTCAACTCTTCTGGAAAGGCTGTCCACAAGGTTTAGGAGTGTGTCTATGGGAATGTTTGACCATTCTTCCAGAAGCGCATTTGTGAGGTCAGGCACTGATGTTGGTCGAGAAGGTCTGGCTTGCAATCTCTGCTCTAGTGCAGGCCAGTCAAATTCCTCCACCCCAAACTTGCTCATCCATGTGTTTATGGGCCTTGCTTTGGGCACTGGTCCAGATCATTTGGTGGAGGGGGATTATGGTGTGGGGTTGTTTTTCAGGGGCTGGGCTTGGCCCCTTAGTTCCAGGGAACGGAACTCTTAAGGCGTCAGCATACCAAGACATTTTGGACAATTTCAGTTTGGGGATGGCCCCTTCCTGTTCCATCATGACTGCGCACCAGTGCACAAAGCAAGGTCCATAAAGGGTGAGGATGGATGAGCGAGTTTGAGGTGGAGGAACTTGACTGACCTGCACAGAGTCCTGACCTCAACCCGATAGAACACCTTTGGGATGAATTAGAGGGGAGACTGCGAGCCAGGCCTTCTCATCCAACATCAGCACCTCACAAATGTGCTTCTGGAAGAATAGTCAAACATTCCCATAGACACACCTTGCGGACAGCCTTCCAAGAACAGCTTGAGCTATTTTGCAAAGAAGATTGGGCAAAAATGTCACTCCCTAGATGTGCAAAGCTGGTAGAGACATCCCCAAAAAGACTTGCAGCTGTAATTGCAGTGAAAGGCGGTTCTACAAAGTATTGACTCAGGGGGGCTGAATACAAATGTACCCCCCACACTTTGTAGGTATTTATTTGTAAAAAATATGTGAAAACCATTTATCATTTTCCTTCCACTGCACAATTATGTGCCACTTTGTGTTGGTCTATCACATAAAATCCCAATAAAATACATTTACGTTTTTGTTTGTAACATGACAATTTTTTTTCGAAACTTTCAAGGGGTATGAACACTTTTCCAAGGCACTGTAACTATATATACAGTGGAACCTCGGATTACGAGCATAATCCATTCCAGGAGAATGCTTGCAATCCAAAGTACTCGCATATCAAAGCGAGTTTCCCCATTATAGTCAATAGAAACAAAAATAATTAGTTCTGCATTGACTTCAATTGCATGCAATACCGCATGTGGCCAGAGGTGGGAGGGGCACCGGAGAGCCTCGGAAACACACGGAAAGGCCCCAGGACACCTCGACTGACCTTGGAAAGACCTTGGTGTAGAAAACTGGGGCAGAGCCGATTGCTACCAGCTTGCCCATTCTTTCTTAAAGCAATGAACCATTTGTATGCTTTTTTAAGTTCGATAACCAAACTATGTTTGTGTTATTTCTTTTATCTGAGTAACAACTGACAGGTGAAGTTATTTACAAAGTTTCTTGCCAATGCCAGTTTCTTCCTCTAGGATCTCCTGAGAGACACTGTGCTGAGGTTTTACCCCAGATCTTTTGACAGATGTGATGTGACATACGTATAAACTTTTCTCATGATAATAAGCTTGCTCAAGTCATCTTCCTTGGCACACAGCTGCCGTCCTAGGCGCATCGCACTGGACTTCAACATTGTGTAAATGGACAGTTCAAGAAAAAAAAAAGAAAAAGCTGTCAAATAATATTAACCCAGCTTAGCAGCTTATGCCAAGCCCTATCAGAGTGATAACTGCCCTGATGCTTAAGGTTGCCAGTCGCAGAGCTTCAGGGCGATTCTCAGTTGCCACAAGGTGTGAAGGCACTCCACAACTTCACTGAGCCCCAAGCCTTTCCAGAGAGGGTGTTAGAGTTGATGACTTAAATTAGATGTCTGTGTGCAATAAGAATAACAACCCAATCCTCCACACTCTACGCGTTTCATGCTTGTCTTAGGCACAATACATTTTTAGCTCCAGGGACACAGTAAATGAACATAAGATAAGACAACTAAAGGGAACATACAGTGATTTTATCTATATGTTCTTTATTATGGATGTAATTTATTTCATAGATACATATATATATATATATATATATATATATATATATATATATATTCTGTATGTATATATATATATATATATATATATATATTAGGGCTGTGAAAATTAACTATTAATTCCTCGATTAATTGTTTTGATCGATCAAAATTCTTTTGATCGATCAAAATTCTTTGGGCTTGCCGTGTCCATCTGAATGGCTCCTTTGCTGTGCCTTCATATCTGCATGACGGCGGGACCTTACTATCTGCCACACGCAAGGGCTGTTACATTTCCCTCTATCACTTCCCTCTATCAACCTGGGATTCTACAGCCATCCACTGGGAGTTGTGATAGTTCCCTTCACGGGACATCTACATGCCGACGGACTGATGTTAACCCCTCCTCATCTGGATTCAGCAGTGGTATCATTGTACACATTTTTATACCAGTATCATACTTAGCTACAGGTTTTTATGACTGCTTTTGCTACCGTTTGGTAATACTCGCACCATTTTTACAGCTTATGTAGCTAAATCGATTTTATCCCCAGTGCAATATTTATTTTGTTATCTACTTGAAGACTATAAAAGTTTTAATGCTATTCCCATCGAGCGCTGCCTTTGTGTGTTTTTTTGTATCCTGCTATCCATTTTTCCAGTGGTTGGTAGCTGCACTGGGAATCGGCCTGCAAGGAGATCAGCTAAAAGTAGTTGGATCTATGTGCGTTATAATTAATCGAAATTAATCGATTAATCGTTTAAAAAAAAAAACGATTAATCGAACACGGAAATTTTAATCAGTAACAGCCCTAATATATATATATATATATATATATATATATATATATATATAAAATCAATAACATATGGCATTTATAATATTATGAAATCTTCTATTCAGCCCAGCAGGGGGTGCTCTAGCCTCCTTTTCCATATATGAAGCATCACATCACTCTCAGCTGTGCTGATGAATTTTTTGAGAATCCTTTGTAATTTTTTTAAAATATTTTATTAATTTCAATTCTGTTTATTTAGCTTCTTAGGTGACATTTTCTCTTTACATTTGGGAGTTGAGAGATGGGGGGGAAGTATTTAAAGTGATAGTAAAGGCAATTTTTTTTTTCTTAACTAACAAACATGTTATACTTACATGCTCTGTGCTGCATTTTTTGCATAGAGTAGCCCCTCTTCATGCTCCTCTTCTCGGGTTCACTGCCAGCACTCCTGGCCCCTCTCTCCTGCTGAGTGCTTCCAGAGTAAGTAGCTTGCAATGGGGGCACCCAAGCAGGCTCGCTCCCGAGACGCTGCTCTGCATGTCCATTCACACACAGAGCCCCGTCCCCCTCTCTCCTCATTGGCTCACTGGCTGTGATTGACAGTAGTCTCAGCCAATGATGAAGAAGAATCCCCCGGAGAGCCGAGTATTGGGGGGGGGGGGTTCTTCTGCACAGAGAAGGTTTTTTTACCTTCATGCATAGAGTGCATAAAGGTAAAAAAAAAACATGGCACCTTTACAACTATTCAAGATAGTTTTGATTTATTTTATTTATTGTGTGTGTATGTGTTTGATCTTTATTTGTGTATTGTCTCTCAGGTCCCAGATCTGAACCTGCAACCTCTGCTGTGTCTGCCAGTATCTTGTCTGGACAGCACCCTGCCTGATTCCTTTAACAATAATGCCTTCTGTCTTTTTTCTCTTGAACCTTGAACCCTTTTAACATTGATAGATATTAGCTGGCAACCTGGTGGACTCAAATTTTTATTGGCTGCACAAGTACATCCAGTAAAACAATGCTAACCCGTTTCGGCCTCTGTGGCCTTAATCATAGCATGAACCCTTTGCTCCTCCCACGAACTTGCCAATTAAGGCATGTCTTTACACTTCCTGGTTGCCAGACTATTGTGCTCTCTCCAGTCAATATCTTCACTCTTGTCACTCCTGCTGCTGTCCGTATGTTCACTACCATTTGTTACAGACCTTTGGCTTGTTTCTCGACTACGCTTTTTGCTTGATCTCAACCTGCAACAACTTATTTATGACCTTTGGCTTGTTTACTGACTACTCTTCTGCTTGATCCCTACCTGCTATATCTGCTACTGGACCCTGGCTTGCTCACCTGCTAAGGACTGTGACCTAGTACTAACACGCAGCAAAGTCTATCTTTATGAACAGGGGCTCTGGTGAACACCGGTTAGTGCTTAGACCCCACACCTCGGGTGAGCCTGTGTCATCCACCAGGGTGACCTGCTGGTATACCTATCCTGCTGGTTGGTGGCAACCTCTCTATTGCTATAACTACTGGTCTCCAAGCCTGACCTCTGACAGTGACTCTGTTACTTACCAGACCCTTTATCCGAGCACGCAACCTGGCAGGCCGCAGGAAAAGAGGGGGGGACGAGAGAGCTCCCCCCCTCCTGAACCGTACCAGGCCACATTCCCTCAACATGGGGAGGATGTCCGCATGTTTATGGGGACAAGGGCCTCATCCCCACAACCCTTGCCCGGTGGTTGTGGGGGTCTGCGGGCAGGGGGCTTATCGGAATCTGGAAGACCCCTTTAACAAAGGGGACCCCCAGATCCCAGCCCCCCTATGTGTATTGGTAATGGGGTACATTGTACCCCTACCATTTCACAAAGAAAGTGTCAAAAATTGTAAAAAAAATACACAGACACCGTTGGGAAAGTCCTTTATTAAAAAAAAAAGAGAAAAAAAAACATTCCAGCGATGAAATCCAGTGTCCCACGGCGATCCGATGTCCAGCGCTGTCCACACGAAACGTCATTGGCTGAGCCTGAGCGGACCTGATGGGGAACTTCCTCCCAGTGTAATAAATGAATAGACCCGCCCCTTCTAAAGTTCCCCATCAGGTCCGCTCAGCCAATGACGTAGGTGTAAGGCTGAGAACCTGATGCGGAACGTGAGAAGGGGTGGGTCTATTCATTTGTTACAGTATACTGGAGGAAGTTCCCCATCAGGTCCGCTCATCCAATGACGTAGGCGGGGTCTGACATACGAGGGGGCGGACCTTATGGAGAACTTCCTCCACAGTGTAATACATGAATAGACCCGCCCCTTTTCACGTTCCGCATTAGGTCCTCAGCCTTACACCTACGTCATTGGCTGAGCGGACCTGATGCAGGACGTGAGAAGGGGCATGTATTAAACTGTGGAGGAAGTTCCCCATCAGGTCCGCCCCCTCGTACTGTATGTCAGACCCCGCCTATGTCATTGGATGAGCGGACCTGATGGGGAACTTCCTCCGCAGTATAATACATGAATAGACCCGCCCCTTCTGGGGGCTTTCATCGCTGGAATGTTGTTTTTTTTTAATAAAGGACTTTCCCAATGGTGTCTGTGTATTTTTTTTACAACTTTTTACACTTTCTTAGTGAAATGGTAGGGGTACCCGATTACCAATTCACATAGGGGGGGCCGGGATCTGGGGGTCCCCTTTGTTAAAGGGGTCTTCCAGATTCCAATAAGCCCCCCGCCCGCAGACCCCCACAACCACTGGGCAAGGGTTGTGGGGATGAGGCCCTTGTCCCCATCAACATGGGGACATCCTCCCCATGTTAAGGGCATGTGGCCTGGTACGGTTCAGGAGGGGGGACGCTCTCTCATCCCCCCCTCTTTTCCTGCGGCCTGCCAGGTTGCGTGCTCAGATAAAGGGTCTGGTCTGGATTTTTGGAGGTACTCCACGCCATTTTTTATTTTATTTGGGGTGGAGTTCCCCTTAAAATCCATACCAGACCAGAAAGGGCCTGGTATGGATATTTGGGGGGAACCGCACGCATTATTTTTTAAATTTGCGGCAGGGTTCCCCTTAATATCCATACCAGACCTGAAGGGCCTGGTAATTGAATTTGGGGGAACCCCCACGCTTTTTTTTTTTTATCAATGACTTTTCTATGTATTGCCGGGAGCCGACAATTCATTATAGCCGCGAGTGGTTTTAAATGACTTTTTTTCTTTCAGAAATGACACTTTGTGCAGAGACAGTTCTAAGCACGGGAAACAAGCGCGACTTTACATGCATATTGCTGAACACCGGACCTGAACCCGAACATACAGTCAATTGTTCGTTTTCGGGTCCGGGACCCAAAAACCCAAAAGTTTGGTACGGACCCGAACTTTACAGTTCGGCTACGCTCAACCCTATTTGCAACTGATCCTTATGTACAATTCTACTGATCTGGTAGATATCAGTCTCATGAAGAAGTGGCCCTAAACAGACCATGCTGTCCTTTGGATGTTGGTGTGCCAGCTGTATGGCCAAAGCATTGTGTGGGACACTTCATCTTCATCGACAAACACACTGATAGTGCTGATAGAAAAGAATTTCAGCCACACGTTAGGACCAGAAAGTTTATTACAGCACTTGATCCAGCTTCTCATAGACTCTCCTTTAGGATGATGACTCTGGTTGATGCCTGAACACAGGTGGTGCAGTCCTTCTGTTGAGAGAAAAAAGATAAAGACATTGTGAGGGATAGTACAATGATCTCTGTGAGAGCTGATTATTATCATTATTATTCAATCATTATTATTTTTAGAGCATCAACATTTTGCACAGTAGACATGTGCAGAACATTTTTTTTATTATTTTGTTTATTTGGATTTGTTATTTAAATAATTGAAATTAGTTAAATTAGTGTTATTAGTTTTTTGAATTTGTTTCATTTCGTTTAACTTTTAACCTTTTTTTAAATTTGATTCCAATTTTCCGACTTCGGTTGAACTGAATTTAAAATTCAGAAAATTCGAATTGACATTGGAATTCGAAATGGCTTTCAAATTTTTTTGTTCGAAATTCTGATTTTTCTTTTCCAATCATTATTATTTACAGTATATAGCGCCAACATTTTGCACAGTAGACATGTGCAGAACGAAAAAATGTATTTAATTTCATTTGGATTCGTTATTTAAATAATTTTGCTTAGTTAAATTACCGTATATACTCAAGTATAAGCTGACCCAAATATAAGCAGAGGCACCTAATTTTACCACAAAAAAATGGAAAAACGTATTGACTCGAGTAGAAGCCTAGGGTGTCCATCTGCATGCCTCACTGTGCCTTACTGTGCCCATGCCTCACTGTCACTGTGCCCATGCCTCACTGTGCCCAATCTCCCTACCTGATCTACGGCGCTGTGTTACTAGACCGACGTTTAACATGGGAGTCTATGGAAGGGGTGCCCAGCTGTGAAAAATCGGTGCTCCCCGGCCGTAGGTCCCCTGGACAACAAACTTTGCACACTTGTAGATGAAGAGTGGGGCTACAAGTGTGCCAAGGTTGGGGTTCAATGGGACCTAGGGACGGCCGGTACCGTGTCCCCAAACTTACCAGAGAAATTACCGTTTAACATGGGAGTCTACGGGAGGACTGCCCGGCTTTTTAAAAATCGGTGCTCCCCGGCCGTAGGTCCCCCGGACCACAAACTTTGCACACTTATAGAGTAAGAGTGGGGATACATGTGTGCTAAGTTTGGGGTGCAGGGGACCTACGGCTGGCTGGAAACAGGCGCACAAAGTGATGATGGACACAGACTCGAGTATAAGCCGAGGGGGGCATTTTCAGCTCAAAAAAATGTACTGAAAAACTCAGCTTATACTCGAGTATATACGGTAGTTTAATTTGTTTTCAGGATTTGTTTCATTTAGTTTCACTTTTAATCCTTTTTTAAATTTGATTCCAATTTTCCGAATTCGGTTGAATTGAATTCAAAATTCAGAAAATTCGAATCGACATTGGAATTGGCTTTCAATTTTTTTCTATTTGAAATTCAAATTACGGAAGACAAATATATTCTATCTTATTCTATTCAAAATAAAAAAAAAATTCTGTTTGAAATTCTGATTTTGGTTTTCCAATCATGAGGACCGTACCTGGATGTGTCGGATTACGTACTGGGTACGTGATCCGGTGCAGCAGTACCACCTTGTCGCCATATATGTAAGTTATACGGTCGGCAAGTGGTTAAGAAAGCTTCATTGTAATTCTCTTGTAGGAAACAACCTTTTAAAGTATAAACTGGAGTTGACTCTCAAGTTTCTTTTCCTTCCATCTCATTAACCTCCCTGGCGGTATGATTCTGTCTGGAATTTTGTACCAAAAGCGGTACAATTATTTTGCATGGAAATTTGGTGTTATGTATTGTAGGCCTGCAATTCTTAGTACCGTATATACTCGAGTATAAGCCGACCCGAGTATAAGCCGAGGTACCTAATGTTACCCACAAAAAAATGGGAAAACTTACTGACTCGAGTATAAGCCGAGGGTCAACAATGCCCATTTGCACGCCTCACTGTGCCCATTGCAACTTCACTAAGCCAATTGTCACTGCCCGTTGCCTTCTTACTGTTCCCATCCTCACTGTTCCTCACTGTTCCCATCCTCACTGTTCCCCTAAAATTTAAATTGAACATTGTAAATTGTACCTGAAAAAAAATTGAGAGGCTGCGGCGTCCATCGTTTAAAACTCACGGTCTCTTCCTCTTCCCTTCCGTGATAGGCGTTTTCTAAGCAGACACAGTTCCGCCTATCACGAACGTTCTCTCATCCTCAGTTTCCCAGCAGATGTCCGTGATTGGCGGAACACCGAACACAGTGTCTGCTGGGATGGGTGAGGATGAGAGAACGTTTGTGATAGGCGATTCTCAGCAGACACAGTTCCGCCTATCACGGAAGGGACCAGGAAGAGACCGCGAGATTCATACGATGGACGCCGTAGCCTCTCAATTTTTTTTCAGGTACAATTTACAATGTTCAATTTCGCTGTCTCGAGTATAAGCCGAGGGGGGGGGACTTTCAGCCCAAAAAAAAGGGCTGAAAATCTCGGCTTATACTCGAGTATATACGGTAATTACTTACTTAAACCTGACCAAACAAGAGTCTAGTAGACATCCCGGGTATGATAAAGTTTGAAACACAAAATCATAAATTATAATATAATAAATAACTATAATTAAAAATTTGCCTCGTGTAGCCTATGGAGATTTTTAAGTACCAAAGTTTGGTGCCATTCCACGAGTGTTGGCAATTTTAAAGCATTGCATATTGGGTATCTATTTACTCGGCGTAACATCATCTTTCACATTATACAAACAAATTGGGACCAATATTGTGTTTTGTTTAAGTCATTATATTTTTTTTCCCCAAAAAAATGTGTTTAAAAAATTGCTGCGCAAATACAGTGTGACATAACAAATTGCAACGATTGCCATTTTATTCGCTAGGGTCTCTGCTAAAAATATATTGTTTGGGGGTTCGGAGTTATTTTCTAGCATAAAAATTATGATTTTTACATGGAGGAGAGGAATGCCAGAATTGTCCAGGTATAGAAGTGGTTAAAGCTAAATATTAAGCATTCTCTGGTCCCTCTCTTAAAAACACAAAAGAGAGCAGCGCCATCTAAGTGCAGCAATGTTAAAAAAATAATAATATAGGACAGACAATTTGGAACTCACAAGATCGTAGAGATCACAGCGCATGTAGAAAGGTATAAGAGGTTCATCCACTCCTGGGGGAAGGCGGTAGGCTCGCAGGTGGAGAGTAGACATGTGCAATTTGTTTCGTTCCGAATTTGTTTTTTAACGAATTTCGACAAATTTGTTAATTCGGAAATATCCGAATTAACAAAAACTTGTTTAACGAATATTCGTAAATTTGAATATTCGAAAATTCGTAGTTTCGTACATTCGTAAATTCGTACATTCGTAAATTTGTAAATTCGTAAATTTGGAAATTTGGAAATCTGAAATAATAATTAAGTAATAATAACTTAACTATTACTAACTATTAAATTATAGGTATTGGAATTTCCTTTCAAATTTGGCTGTTAGTGAACTTAACGAAGTTACAAATTGTTTTCCGAAATAATGAATGCCGTATCTAAACGAATGGAACGTAATGACTTAATAATAATAACAATAATAATAATAAAAACGTTATATTTTTATTATTATTATTTATTATTAATTTGTTCCGTTCCATTTGTTTAGATGTGGCATTTGTTATTTCAGGTTATGCGTAACTTCGGATAAATTTGTATTCGTTACGTTCGCTAACAGCCAAATTTGAAAGGAAATTACAATACCTATAATTTAATAGTTATTTTTTCAGATTTTCGAATTTTCGGGTTTTCGGATTTTCGAATTTCGAATTTTCAAATTTCCGAATTTCCAAATTACCGAATGTACGAATTTACGAATGTATATATATTTACGAATGTACGAATTTACGAATTGCGATCATAACGAATGACCTGGAAAAAAAAAACAAAAACGAATGAAACAAAAATGAAAACTAACACATTTTTTGGCGGTGCACATGTCTAGTGGAGAGGCAGCTGATGTTCCCGGCTGTGCTGGTCCATCTCTTCCCCTTTTAAACATGCTAACGAAATGTTTAAATTAAACCATTCCATTTTCATTACATATCTTATTTTAGACCCAGTGACATCATCACTGGGTCTCTGTGCCTCTGTGTGCAAAGCAGGCAGATCATGATTGGTCAGAGGGGATGGCAGGGTGCTGTACATAACATCACAGCGCCCTTCCTCAGTACTACCCTCAGGAGCCCTCGGTCATGATGCAATCAGTGGGCGGGCTCATGGGAGGAGTTATGCAAATATCAAAAGGCCTCGACATGTGGTGTTCAGTCTGGAGGTGTGGGCATTTCTAGGAAGGGTGCATAGGTAATGCCCACATAAGATGCTAAACCTCCATTATTGACCAAAATTCAGTGAATGAAAGGGATGGGCCAGGGACAGTTAGGCCGGGAAGGAAAGGGCTATATGATGCTGTCTCCCAGGCAGGAAATGAGGCGGAGCTCTCTCTGACTTGCTGCAGCTTCTAATGCACATTGTGAGAAGCTCACAGTGTGCAGTGAATCAGAAAAAGCCATTTAAGACCAGGAGAGGAACCTGTACTACAGTGCAAGACTGAATGTGGGGGCTGGAGGTCAGCTTTAAATATATTCAGATGTTCTATCTTTCTGATACTTTTACACAATGATGTTTTTATTGGATGCAATTGAAACGATTTATGTAAGCCAGTTGGAAATTGCAGTGAAGTGACCTGATAGTAAAAGCCTGTTTTTACACACCGCCGATACGGCTATCCCATGCCCCAGATATTAATCCCCTCGTTGTGTCTTTGCACACAGGACAGAAAATCGATGCCGCACACATCTTGTATTAACTCCTCCTGTGTGACTGGTGTGCTAGTCACGTGACCCGCTGAACGCGCGGCTGAGCTTTGATCAGTATTTGCTGTGACATCCCCACTACAGAGTGTGAGATTTCATTTCGTCTGTGACATCCATCGATTGTGTGACATCCATTTCCTGCTGGGCCGGGACTTGGATGTCAGCGCAAAAGGTCTGAACGTTGATGCTTTCACATGGAGCGGATGTGTGCGGCGCCGAGTGCGTCATGTTTACTGAGTGAAGGGAAAAGATAAATTAGAGGACGGGCACTGCAATGCTCAGTTCTGGTCTAAAATGATGTATTAAATCCAAAATGTGCTTGTCGTTTCAGGGGAAGTGATTGTTATTTTGGATTTGGAGTTATTTATTTATTTATTTATTTTAAGTGGAACATCTAAATCGAAAAAATAAAATAAAAACAAATTAAACGTTTCATTCCAAGGAATATGTTATACAAAGAGTAATGTCAGGCTTTTCTCCCACACTCTCTCTCCCCCCTTCAACATTCTCTCTGTTTCTCTCTCTCTCTCCCCCCTTCCCCTTTCTCTCCTCTTCCCCTTTCTCTCTCTCTCTCTCTCTCTCTCCTCCCCTCTTTCTCTCTCTCCCCTTCCCCTTTCTCTCTCTCTCTCTGCCCTTCCACTTCCCCTTTCTCTCCCTCTCTATCTCTCCTCCCTTCCCCTTTCTCTCTCCCCCTTCCTCTCTCCCTCTCTCTTTCTCCCCCTTCCCGACTCTCCCCCCTCTCTCTCTCTCTTCCCCTTTCATTCTCTCTCTCTCCCCTTCCCCTTTCTTTCTCCCCCATCTCTCTCTCTCTCCCTCTCTCTCCCCTTCCTTCCCCTTTCTCTCTATCTCCTTTCCCTCTCCCTCTCTCCCCCCTCTCTCTCCCTCTCCCCCTCCCTTCCCCATTCTCTCCATCTCCCTTCCCTCCCCATCTCTCTGTCTCTCTCCCTCCTCGCTCTCTCTCCCCTTCCACTTTCTCTCTCTCCCCGATCCATTTTCTCTCTCTCTCCCTTCCTCTTTCTCTCTCCCTCTCTCCCCCTTTCTCTCTCTTCCCCCTTTTCTTGCTCTCTCTCTCTCTCTCTCGTCTTTATTGCTTTCTCTCTCTCCCCACTCCCTCTCTCTCTCCCCCTCCCCCTTGTCTCTCTCTCCATTCCCCTCTCTCTCTCTCCCTTCCCCTTTCTCTCTCCCTCTCTCCCCCTTTCTTTCTCTATTCTCACTCTCTTTTTTATTGCTTTCTCTCTCCCCTCCCTCTCTGTCTCCCCTTCCCCTTCCCCTTTCCCCCTTGTCTCTCTCTCCATTCCCCTCTCTCTCTCTCCCTTCCCCTTTCTCTCTCCCTCTCTCCCCCTTTCTTTCTCTCTCTCACTCTCTTTTTTATTGCTTTCTCTCTCCCCTCCCTCTCTGTCTCCCCTTCCCCTTCCCCCCTCTCTCTTTCTCTCTCTCTCTCCAGTCCCCTTTCTCTCTCTCCCTTCCCCTATCTTTCTTCCTCTCTTCCCTCTTTCTCTCCCCCTTTCTTGCTATCTCTCTCTCTCTTCTTTATTGCTTTCTCTCTCTCCACCTTCCTCTCTCCCTCCCCCCCTCTCTCTCCCTTCCCCTTTCCCTCTCTCCCCTACTCTCTCTCCCCCTTCCCCCTTTTCTCTCTCTTTCCCCCTTCCCCGTTCTCTCTCTCTCCCCCCCCTTTCTCTCTCTCTCCCCCCTCCCCTTTCTCTCTCTCTCCCCCTTCCCCTTTCTCTCTCCCACTTCCTCTCTCTCTCTCCCCCTTCCCGACTCTCCCCCTCCCCCTTTCGCTCTCCCCTTCCCATTTTTTCTTCCCCCCTTCTCTCTCTCTCTCTCTCTTTCCCTTCCCTTTTCTTTCTCTCTCTCCCCTTCCCTCTCTCTCTTTCTCTCCCCCCATCTCTCTCTCCCTCGCTCCCCCCCTTCCTTCCTCTTTCTCTCTATCTCCCTTCCCTCTCCCTCCACCCTCTCTCTCTCCCTCTCCATCTCCCTTTTCTCTCTATCTCCCTTCCCTCTCTCTCTACATCTCTCTCCCCTCCTTTCTCTCTGTCTTTCTCCCCCCTCACTCTCCCCCCTTCCACTTTCTCTCTCTCCACGTTCCCCTTTCTTTCTCTCCTCGTTCCATTTTCCCTCTCCCTTCCCCTTTCTCTCTCCCTCTCTCCCCCCTTTCTCTCTCTCCCCCTTTTCTTTTTCTCTCTCCTCTTTATTGCTTTCCCTCTCTCTCTCTCTCTCTCTCTCTCCACTCCCTCTCACTCTCCTTTTTCCCCTTTGTCTCTCTCTCCCTTCCCCCTCTCTCTCTCTCTCCATTCCCATTTCTCTCTCTCTCTCTCTCTTCCATCCCCTTTCTCTCTGCCTCTCTCCCCCTTTTCTCTCTCTCCCCTTTCTCTCTCTCCCTTCCCCTATCTTTCTTCCTCTCTCCCCTCTTTCTCTCCCCCTTTCTTGCTATCTCTCTCTCTTCTTTATTGCTTTCTCTCTCTCCCCCTTCCTCTCTCCCTCCCCCCTCTCTCTCCCTTCCCCTTTCCCTCTCTCCCCTACTCTCTCTCCCCCTTCCCCCTTTTCTCTCTCTTTCCCCCTTCCCCTTTCTCTCTCTCTCTCTCCCCCTTTCTCTCTCTCTCCCCCTTCCCCTTTCTCTCTCTGTCCCCTTCCCCTTTCTCTCTCCCACTTCCTCTCTCTCTCTCCCCCTTCCCGACTCTCCCCCCTCCCTCTTTCGCTCTCCCCTTCCCATTTTTTCTTCCCCCCTTCTCTCTCTCTCTCTTTCCCTTCCCTTTTCTTTCTCTCTCTCCCCTTCCCTCTCTCTCTCTTTCTCTCCCCCATCTCTCTCTCCCTCGCTCTCCCCCTTCCTTCCTCTTTCTCTCTATCTCCCTTCCCTCTCCCTCCACCCTCTCTCTCTCCCTCTCCATCTCCCTTTTCTCTCTATCTCCCTTCCCTCTCTCTCTACATCTCTCTCCCCTCCTTTCTCTCTGTCTTTCTCCCCCCTCACTCTCCCCCCTTCCACTTTCTCTCTCTCCACATTCCCCTTTCTTTCTCTCCTCGTTCCATTTTCTCTCTCCCTTCCCCTTTCTCTCTCCCTCTCTCCCCCCTTTCTCTCTCTCCCCCTTTTCTTTTTCTCTCTCCTCTTTATTGCTTTCCCTCTCTCTCTCTCTCCCCACTCCCTCTCACTCTCCTTTTTCCCCTTTGTCTCTCTCTCCCTTCCCCCTTCTCTCTCTCTCTCTCTCCATTCCCATTTCTCTCTCTCTCTCTTCCTTCCCCTTTCTCTCTGCCTCTCTCCCCCTTTTCTCTCTCTCCCCTTTCTCTCTCTCCCTTCCCCTATCTTTCTTCCTCTCTCCCCTCTTTCTCTCCCCCTTTCTTGCTATCTCTCTCTCTTCTTTATTGCTTTCTCTCTCTCCCCCTTCCTCTCTCCCTCCCCCCTCTCTCTCCCTTCCCCTTTCCCTCTCTCCCCTACTCTCTCTCCCCCTTTTCTCTCTCTTTCCCCCTTCCCCTTTCTCTCTCTCTCTCCCCCTTTCTCTCTCTCTCCCCCTTCCCCTTTCTCTCTCTCTCCCCCTTCCCCTTTCTCTCTCCCACTTCCTCTCTCTCTCTCCCCCTTCCCGACTCTCCCCCTCCCTCTTTCGCTCTCCCCTTCCCATTTTTTCTTCCCCCCTTCTCTCTCTCTCTCTTTCCCTTCCCTTTTCTTTCTCTCTCTCCCCTTCCCTCTCTCTCTTTCTCTCCCCCCATCTCTCTCTCCCTCGCTCTCCCCCTTCCTTCCTCTTTCTCTCTATCTCCCTTCCCTCTCCCTCCACCCTCTCTCTCTCCCTCTCCATCTCCCTTTTCTCTCTATCTCCCTTCCCTCTCTCTCTACATCTCTCTCCCCTCCTTTCTCTCTGTCTTTCTCCCCCCTCACTCTCCCCCCTTCCACTTTCTCTCTCTCCACGTTCCCCTTTCTTTCTCTCCTCGTTCCATTTTCTCTCTCCCTTCCCCTTTCTCTCTCCCTCTCTCCCCCCTTTCTCTCTCTCCCCCTTTTCCTTTTCTCTCTCCTCTTTATTGCTTTCCCTCTCTCTCTCTCCCCACTCCCTCTCACTCTCCTTTTTCCCCTTTGTCTCTCTCTCCCTTCCCCCTTCTATCTCTCTCTCTCCATTCCCATTTCTCTCTCTCTCTTCCTTCCCCTTTCTCTCTGCCTCTCTCCCCCTTTTCTCTCTCTCCCCTTTCTTGCTCTCTCTCTCTTCTTTATTGCTTTCTCTCCCCATCCTCCTCTCTCTCTCTTCCCCTTTGTCTCTCTCTCCCCCCTCTCTCTCTCCATTCCCCTTTCTCCCTCTCTCTCTCTCCCTTCCCCTTTCTCTCTCCCCCCTCTCTCTCTTCTTTATTGCTTTCTCTCTCTCCCTCTCCCCCTCTCTCTCCCTTCCCCTGTCCCTCTCTCCCCTACTCTCTCTCCCCCTTCCCCATTTCTCTCTGTCTCACACACACTCTCTCTCCCCTTTCTTGCTTTCTCTCCCCCTTCTTCTCTCTCTCTCCCTTTTTTCACTTTCTCTTCCTACCTTTCCTATCTATCTCTGCCCCCGTTCTTCTTCTGCTCTTACTCTCTCTCCCTATCTCTCTCTTCCCCTTCTTCTTTTTCTTCTTTCTCTCTCCTTCCCCCCTTCTTCTCTATCACTCGCTCCCCTTCCCCTTTATCACCTCCTTCTTCTCTCTTTCTTCCCTCCCTCTCCATCTCTCTTCCCCCTTCTTCTTCTCGTTCTCTCTCTCCCTTGTCTCCTCCCTCTCTCTCTTCTTTTCTCTCTCCCTCTTTCCTCTCTAGTTCTCTCTACCCTTCATCTCTGTCTCTCCATTCTTCTTCTTCTCTCTCGCCCTCTCTCTCTCTCTCTCGCCCTCTCTCCTTTCCTCTCTATCCTCCATTCTCTCTCTATTCTCCTTCCTCTTTCTCTCCATTTCTTCTCTCTCTCTCTCCCTTCCCCTTTCTTGCCTTCTCTCCTCCTCCTTCTCAAAGGAGTACATCCTACCACATCCACTAATTTATGTACAGATTTAAAGCATCCCCAAATTATGTTATTGACATTTTTTTTGTATTTGTAATGTTGCCCCTTAAACTTCATTAAAACACCGTTATCTTTCTTTTTTTTTCTTTTTGCAGTTGTACTGTATGTCTCCAATGGCAAAATCTTGCACATTGCCCTTAAAAGGGCCAAAAAGACAAGTTTTGGTTTCGATAGGCTTCAGATGGGGTTGGCACTATGTTTGGATTTAGTGGAGTTTTGCTGGATTTGCCAAAGCCTCCTTGTAACTTCCTGTTCACTAAACTGATATTATAAACAATTTTATCAGCTTTTTCTAATGTACAGTCCCCATTCCCCTCCCCCTATTTAATTGAGATGAGGATAGGATGTAATATTATGATTATTACTAGACATATGCAGAAAAAAAAGAAAGTTTCATTTTGTTTCGATTTGTTAATTACATAAATTTGTTTAGTTCAATTAATTTCATTTGTTTTTGGAATGTGTTTCTTGTATTCAAATCGATTCAAATTTTTGTTGTGGGAAATTCTGATCGTGTGTACGCGGCATTAAGCTGTCTGTGGATGGTTGGCAAGTGACCATACTACCTAGACATATTGGGATTGATTTACTAAAACTGGAGAGTGCAAAATTTGGTGTAGCTGTGCATGGGAGCCAATCAGCTTCTAACTTCAGCTTGTTCAGTTAAGCTTTGACAATAAAATCTGGAAGCTGATTGGTTTCTATGCAGAGCTACACCAGATTTTGTACTTTCCAAATTTAGTAAACCAACCTCACTGGGTCTATGGACGTATGTCAACTGCATAAAGCTACTGTAATGCTAAAATATATACTTATAAAATAAATACTGTAAAAGGTGCCTTGACAAAGTATTCGTAGCCCTTGAAAGTGTACACATTTTGGCATGTTAAAACCAAAAACGTAAATGTATTTTATTGGGATTTTATGTGATTTTATGTGATAGACCATTTTTTTTTTTTACAAAGAAATATGTGAAAAGTGTGACGTGCATTTGTATTCAGCCCCCTTTACTCTGATACCCCTAACTAAAATCTAGTGGAACCAATTGCTTTCAGAAGTCACCTAATTAGTAAATAGAGTCTACCTGTGTGTAATTTAATCTCAGTATAAATACAGCTGTTCTGTGAAGCCCTCAGAGGTTTGTAAGAGAACCTTAGTGAACAAACAGCATCATGAAGGCCAAGGAACACACCAGACAGGTCAGGGATAAAGTTGTGGAGAGGTATAAAGCAGGGTTAAGTTATAAAAAAAATATCTCAAGCTTTGAACATCTCACGGAGCTCTGTTCAATCCATCATCCGAAAATGGAAAGAGTATGGCACAACTGCAAACCTACCAAGACATGGTCATCCTCCTAAACTGACAGGCCGGGCAAGGAGAGCATTCATCATAGAAACAGCCAAGAGGCCCATGGTAACTCTGGAGGAGCTGCAGAGATCCACAGTTCAGGTGGGAGAATCTGTCCACAGAACAACTATTAGTCATGCACTCCACAAATCTGACCTTTATGGAAGCGTGGCAAGAAGAAAGACATTGTTGAAAGCAAACCATAAGAATTCCCATTTACAGTTTGTGAGAAGCCATTTGGGGGACACAGCAAACACGTGGAAGAAGGTGTTTTGGTCAGATGAGACCAAAAAGTGGCCTAAAAGCAAAATGCTATGTGTGGCGGAAAACTAACACTGCACATCACCCTGAAATCACCATCCCCACTGTGAAACATGGTGGTGGCAGCATCATGTTGTGGGGATGCTTTTCATCAGCAGGGACAGGGAAGCTGCTCAGAGTTGATGGGAAGATGGATGGAGCCAAATACAGGGCAATCTCAGAAGAAAACCTGCAAAAGACTTGAGACTGGGGCAGAGGCTAGTCCATCTAGTTCAACCAATAAAAGAGAACCAAAAAACTCATACAATCCCATATACACAATGCTGTACCCATAGTTGATCCAGAGGAAGTCAGAAAACCCCAGCAAAGCATGATCCAATTTGCTCCAGCAGGGGGAAAAAATCCTTCCTGATCCCCCGAGAGGCAATCATATATTCCCTGGATCAACTTTACCTATAAATGTTAGTACCCCCGTTATATTAGGTACATTTAGGAAAGAATCCAGGCCTTTTTTTAAAGGAATCTACTGAGCTGGTCAGAACCACCTCTGGAGGGAGTTTATTCCACATTTTCACAGCTCTTACTGTGAAGAAACCTTTCCGTAACATTTTCGTATTTGGAGATTAAAGTGGAGTTCCACCCTGAAAATATATTTTTCCCAAAAATAAAAAATAAAATTTAAAAAAAAATAAAAATAAAATAAAAATGTTACTCACCAGAAATAGCGGTTTCTATGCGGAAGTCCCTAATCTTCCTCTTCATCGTCCGCGGCAGGTCTCCTTCCTCTGTCCTACTCGCGGTGTCTTCTGGTGAATGAGGCGCGCTGCCTTCTGGGAACTGTGTGTAACCCAGAGAGCAGCCGGCCCATTCACAAATTCACAAAGTGCCGCGCGGCTCGCACATGCGCAGTAGGAAACGGGCAGTGAAGCCGCACGGCTTCACTGCCTGTTTCCCTTACTGAGGATGGCAGCGCCGGGATCTGGCACGATCGAGGGATCGGCCTCGGGGGGCTGACATCATGGGCGAGTAGGACAGGTAAGTGTCCTTTTTAAAAGTCAGCAGCTACAGTGTTTGTAGCTGCTGACTTTAAAAAAAAAATTGCCAGTGAAATCCCACTTTAAATCTCCTTTCCTCCAGACATAAAGAGTGCCCCCTTGTCTTCTGTGATGACCTTAAAGTGATTAACTCCACACCAAATTCACTATATGGACCCCTTATATATTTGTACATGGTGATCATATCCACCCTTATTCTCCTCTTCTCAAGAGAGAATACATTCAGTTCCCCTAATCTTTCCACATAGCTGAGCTCCTCCATGCCTCTTATCAGTTTGGTTGTCCTTCTCTGCACTTTCTCCAGTTCCCCGATATCCAATGCCACATGGGACATTCCTTGCAATATCTTATGGGTTCTGTAGTTCCACAACAGCTTAAAGTGACACTAAAGGTTCACTTTTTTTTATTTTTTTAAATAACAAACATGTCATACTTACCTGCACTGTGCAGTTCGTTTTGCACAGAGTGGCCCTGATCCTGGTCTTCTGGGGTCCCAGGGCGGCTCTCGCGGCTCCTCCCTGCAAGAGCTAACCCCCACTGGGAAGCTCTCCCAAGGGGGTTACTTACGGGCGCGCTCCCTGTCATAGCAGCCGATTGAATGACTCGGCCTTGCCCCTCGGCGGCCGCGTCATTGGATTTGATTGACAGCAGCGGGAGCCAATGGCTGCACTGCTATCAATCTATCCAATGAAGAGCCGATCAGCCATGGGGAGAACGACGCAGGATCGCGCCCTCGGAAATTCGGGGCTCAGGTAAGTAAAACGGGGGCTCGGGGTGTCCGGACACCGTAAGGTGTTTTTTTCACCTTAATGCATAGGATGCATTAAGGTGAAAAAACAAACTTTACAACCCCTTTAAGGGCAACAGGTTTGACACCCAAGGTCTACAGAAAAAGTTAAAATAATACCTCTTTCTCAAGAGAGTAGGCGTTTTTAAAGACCGGATGGAGTTGCTTTAAAATATAAAAAATGATTGCCATCACAGAAAAAGCTGTGTTTTTTTTTTTTTCTAAAACTATAGTGTGCATTGTATTTGGCCATATTTAAATGCTTAGCAAAGCTTTTCTACAAGCCACGGTTAGTACTTAGCTCTTCTCCAACATTATGCTAATTGTTGAGTGCTCCCTTGTACAATTATTCAACGTCTCAGTCTGCAGCAATTGTTTAGAACGAAGAAAGTGTGCGATTATCCCCCACAGGTGCACATTTGGCAGTCCTCTGATGTTCCGTGTCATCAGGCTTGCCTCTGTCTATAATCTTCAGTATGTGATCTTACAGTTCACCGTTCGTTAATGTATCACAGCCAAACAGCTGTTCCATTGAGTTTGTTAAATTCCATTCACAACATTAATCAGCTGCCTTTCACCTGGCGGAACTTGGAGAGTAAAAAGGAAAAAACTTGAGTCACACAAGGACATTTCCTAGTATTGGCCGACTGCCAGGCGATATAATGAGTTCTCTGAAAACCTTATATGTGGCCAATCTGTAGGTGTACATGTGTAGAAGTCAGTTATAAGTTGGATGAAGGGAACATTTTATTAAAATGTATCATGATATTATGGGGTTTCACTCAAGTGTAGTGCTTCCCAGTGAGATCAGTCCAGCCAGAAGATACTGTTTTAGAGCTTGTTGGCCCACTTTTGTTTAACCACTTCAGCCCCGGATCATGGTGCAGCTAAAGGACCAGGCCCCTTTTTGCGATTCGGCGCTTGCGTCGCTTCAACTGACAATTGCACGGTCATGCGACGTGACTCCCAAACAAAATTGATGTCCTTTTTTTCCCACAAATAGAGCTTTCTTTTGGTGGTATTTGATCACCTCTGCGGCTTTTATTTTTTGCGCTATAAACAAAAATAGAGCAACAATTTTGAAAAAAATTCTATATTTTTTACTTTTTGCTATAATAAATACCCCCAAAAAATATCTAAAAAAATATTTTTTTTCCTCAGTTTAGGCCGATACGTATTCTTCTACATATTTTTGGTAAAAAAAAATTGCAATAAGCGTTTATTAAATGGTTTGCGCAAAAGTTATAGCATCTACAAAATAGGGGATAGTTTTATGGCATTTTTATTAATATTTTTTTTTTACTAGTAATGGCGGTGATCAGCGATTTTTATTGTGACTGCGACATTATGGCGGACACATCGGACACTTTTGGCACATTTTTGGGACCATTGTCATTTTTACAGCAATCAGTGCTATAAAAATGCAATGATTACTGTGAAAATGACACTGGCAGTGAAGGGGTTAACCAATAGGTGGCGCTGTAGGGGTTAAGTGTTCCCTATTGAGTGTTTCTTACTATAGGGGGGATGGGCTGGGTGTCACATGAAACTGATCTTCGCTCCGAGTACACGGAGCGGAGAGCCATGTCATTGTCACCAGGCAGAGCAGGGAGATGTTGTGTTTACACAAGAATCTCCCCGCTCTATACCTTCGTGAGACGATCGTGGGGATCCCCACGGCGATCGAGTCCGCGGGACCCGCGGTCCTACTCACCAGGAAGGCGGCAGGGTCGGGAGCGCGCTGCCGGCGGTGCGCACGCGACTACACGTCAGGCATTTAAAGGGCAACGTACAGGTACGTGATTGTGCCTGTCCGTGCCATTCTGCCGACGTAAATGTACATGGGTCGGTCCTTAAATGGTTAAAAAGAAATTAGAAGTTCCAAGAAAACGGTCGGCCCCACAAGAGTTTCCACCATATTTTTTTTTTTTTACTATCAAATTTAATTTAATTTAAGATTCAACATATCAATTCATTATTATACAATCTTATATTCAATAATTCAGCAAAATACAAAAAAAAAGAAAAAAACTATGTGAGTACAAAACAATCCTATATACTCTTTTCCAAAAAATTGACATGCTTAACCCCCCCCCCCCCCCACCCAAAGAAAGAAGAGAAAAGAAAAAAAAAGAAAAAAGGAAGAAGGTCCCCCCCATCTGCTCCCTCAATCCTTAGCGCATGCCTTAATTGTAATTAATTCCATCTGCCCCGCCACTTCCCAACCTAGTGACCACTTCTTCTACTCCAAAATCCTGTATTTCCTTAATTCTAGCATGACCCCCTACGTGCCCGTGCTTTAAAAAACAAAAAGGGGGTTTATTTATTCCCCCTTAAACCGAAAGCCTATAAGGGGCCATTAATGGCCATACTACCACCCCACTCTTATTGTATTATATATAAAAAAAAGAAAAAAAGAATAAGTAAAAAATTATTTTTAATTCATCCCCCCGAAACGTGAAAACATGTAAGAGGCCATTAGTGGCCATACTATCCCCCAACTCTTATTGAATTATAAAAAGAAAGAAAAGAAAAAAGAAAAAAAAAGTTTGAAACCCCCTTCCTACTCCCAAGACGTGTAAGAGGCCATTCATGGCCACACTCTCTCCCCACACCCAACTCTAAATGACTGTGTCTTCCCTCCTGTGTTCTTCTTCCTCCTTACTTCACCTTATCCTCTAACCACCTGTCCTCACTCGTCCATACCCTCAGCAGTACTGCAACGGGCCCACTCCCACTCTCTTGCATGAGGGCAGGCATTTGCGCTCTAAAAAAGTGGGGGCAGCGGAGAGTGAAAGAAAAAAAAAACACCATCCTTCTGGATTTCCTTCTCGCAGCGGCGCGCCACTGCTCAGGCTTTTGGTTCTCTTGCCTCTTGCAGCTCCCAGATGCTCTACCCCCATGTCCTGGCTTCTGGGCAGGAGACCTCCTGTCCCATGGGTGAAGCCCTGAACTTCAGACAGGCCCTTAATTATAAAGGATGTACATACCTACACACTCAACCTACTGGACTTGGAAGCCTCCGAACTCCAGAACTCAATTTAGGCATTACCAATCCTGGAGAGAACTGAAAACCCAATTTTCTCCATTCATGATAGATATTCTGGAGCTCCTCAGTCCACATCCTTGATAACCCTGTGTGACATTTACTTATTTTTACACAGTGGCAGGGCCCAGCACTGTCACAGTATATTTAATATTTTTATTGTTCATCTTGCACCATGTAAGTTCATCTTTATTAAGTAGATCGGCCACTTGGATAACTTTGGAAGTGTCAGGAGAACTTATTAAGGGCCTCATAAATTTTTTGGTCTCCAGGTTATCTCAGGAGTTCTTCAACCTGGGACAATCTATATGTAAATGTTGACTTTCCAGCTGTGCCTCATCTCTTACAACGCACACCTCTATTGGTCAAATAGGCATAGAGAGGTGTGGCCTAAATAGGATTCTAAATATGGAGAACTCCATTGCATACTGAGTTTAAAGGCTCAGGAAACTGAAAAGAGGTACCGTATATACTCGAGTATAAGCCGAGTTTTTCAGCACATTTTTTTGTGCTGAAAATGCCCCCCTCGGTTTATACTCGAGTCCCCTTTTTGCGTCTGATCTCCCGGATTTTGGGGACCCGGTACCGGCTAGCCGTATGTCTCCTGGACTTCAAACTTGGCACACATGTAGCCTCACTCTTCCTCTACAAGTGTGCAAAGTTTGTTGTCCAGGGGACCTACGGCCGGGGAGCACCGATTTTTCAAAGCCGGGAACCCCTTCCTTAGACCCCCATGTTAAATGGTAATTTCTCCGGTGACTTTGGGGACCCGGTACTGGCCGGTCGTAGGTCCCCTGGACCCGAAACTTGGCACACATGTAGCCCCATTTCTCCCCTGTAAGTGTGAATAGTTTTTTATCTGGGGGACCTACGCCCCGGGAGCACCGATTTTTCAAAGTCGGGCACCCCTTCCATAGACTCCCATGTTAAACATCAGTCTAGTCATGGGCA
Source organism: Rana muscosa (assembly GCA_029206835.1). Classification (NCBI taxonomy): domain Eukaryota; kingdom Metazoa; phylum Chordata; class Amphibia; order Anura; family Ranidae; genus Rana; species Rana muscosa. The sequence goes on along the minus strand of CM055119.1, from coordinate 184,911,868 downwards.
CAGTGAGGCATGGGCACAGTGAGGCATGGACACAGTGAGGCATGGGCACAGTGAGGCATGGGCACAGTGAGGCATGGACACAGTGAGGCATGGACACAGTGAGGCATGGGCACAGTGAGGCATGGACACAGTGAGGCATGGACACAGTGAGGCATGGACACAGTGAGGCATGGGCACAGTGAGGCATGGGCACAGTGAGGCATGGGCACAGCGAGGCATTGACACAGTGAGGCATGGGCACAGTGAGGCATGGGCACAGTGAGGCAAAGTGAGGCATGCAGATGGACACCCTAGGCTTATACTCGAGTCAATAATTTTTCCCATTTTTTTGTGGTAGAATTAGGTGCCTCGGCTTATATTCGGGTCGGCTTATACTCGAGTATATACGGTATGTTTAGACACTTCTAGGTGCCTGTTTTAGGTTTGACTGGAATTTAAATAATTTTATACAAGTATAATTTATGCATTAATGGGTATCTATATAATATATTGCTAATGTGTATTTTGCAATTAACCACTTCAGCCCCGGACCATTTGGCTGCCAAATGACCAGGCCACTTTTTGCGATTTGGCACTGCGTCGCTTTAACTGACAATTGCGCGGTCGTGCGACGTGGCTCCCAAACAATATTGACGTCCTTTTTTCCCCACAAGTAGAGCTTTCTTTTGGTGGTATTTGATCACCTCTGCGGTTTTTATTTTTTGCGCTAAAAAAAAAAATAGAGCTCAAAAGTTATAGCGTTTACAAAATAAGGGGTAGTTTTATGGCATTTTTATTATAATATTTTTTTTTACTAGTTATGGCGACAACCTGCGATTTTTATCGTGACTGCGACATTATGGCAGACACATCGGACACTTTTGGCGCTATTTTGGGACCATTCACATTTACACAGCGATCAGTGCTATAAAAAAGCACTAATTACTGTATAAATGTGACTGTTAGTGAAGGGGTTAACCAGTAGGGGGCAGGGAAGGGGTTAAGTGTGTCCTAGGGAGTGATTCTAACTGTTAGGGGACGTGGCTTACTGTGACACGTCACTGATCGCTGCTCCCGATGAGAGGGAGCAGACGATCAGTGTTGTGTCACTAGGCAGAACAGGGAGATGCCTTGTTTACAAAGGCATCCCCCCGTTCTGCCGTTTTTAATATTCAAAACAAACTCCCCCATGTCACCATTATTTACTTTGCAGAGAAATCACTCTGAAAAACACCTCGCTAGCATTTTAGCAGTGGCCATTTTGAGTAAGGGCAGATTATTCATGCCACGTAATGATGTCATGCAGGCAGGAGGGTGTGCTCAGCAGAGAAAACCCCTCCTCCCCTCCTTACCTCTCCTGATGACTCTTGGAATGTGTGACATAACTTGCCAAGGCCTGGAAACCAGGAAGTGATTGAATAAATGTAAAAAAAAAGTTTAAACCAAGTAAATATGATATACTTTTCCATCTATTTATTAATGCTAGCAGCATAAGGACTGAAAACAATGTTGATTGAGAGAGTGAAGTTTGCCATAGTAGTGAATTATGAAGTATGTCCTGATAAGATGAAATAGGAAATCAGAGGATAGTCTAGCATCAGAAGCTACACTAAATTGTCAAAAGTATTGGGACACCTGCCTTTACACGCACAGGAACTTTAATGACATCCCAGTCTTAGTCCGTAGGGTTCAATATTGAGTTGGCCCACCCTTTGCAGCTATAACAGCTTCAATTCTTCTGGGAAGGTTTAGGAGTGTGTCTATGGGAATGTTTGACCATTCTTCCAGAAGCGCATTTGTGAGGTCAGGCACTGATGTTGGACAAGAAGGTTTGGCTCGCAGTCTCCGCTCAAATTATCCCAAAGGTGATCTATCGGGTTGAGATCAGGACTCTATGCAGGCCAGTCAAGTTCCTCCACCCCAAACTCACTCATCTATGTCTTTATGGACCTTGCTTTGTGCACTGGTGCGCAGTCATGTTGGAACAGGAAGGGACCATCCCCAAACTGTTCCCACAAAGTTGGGAGCATGAAATTGTCCAAAATGTCTTGGTATACTGACGCATTAAGAGTTCCCATCACTGGAACTAAGAGGCCAAGCCCAATGCCTGAAAAACAACCCCCAACACCATAATCCCCCCTTCCACCAAATTATTTGGACCAGTGCACAAAGCAAGGTCCATAAAGACATAGATGAGCGAGTTTGGGGTGCAGGAACTTGACTGGCCTGCACAGAGTCCTGACCTCAACCCGATAAACCCTGTTTAATTTTAGTTCCCAAATTCCAACCTGCACTAAAAAATGACAACTTGTAGCTGAATCTTTCGGTTTTAGACAACATACATTTTTTTCCTTCCATTTTCATCTATTTTCTGTATGAAACCATCCTGTTCAGCTCAAAAAAGGATCTATTTAGCCCCAATAACAAGGACCACTTGTGCCAAGTGCTTCGATAGAAACAGTTATTTGTATCTGTTGGCTCAATATGAAAATAAAAATGACCTGAAGTTTAGTGCTGCATAAGCTAAGTCTGCAAAACTTTTTCCGATGATGGCTGGGACACAGGGGTCAAGGATACAGAGTATTGTTTATTAGAAATATTGATTGCACTGTAGTTATTTCACTGTATGCATTCCAAAGATCTCACTGAAGAGATACACTCAGCTGTAGAACAGTGTGTATGAGGTGTAATATTACCAGTGTTTGTAAAATGAAGATGGCATATTACTGAAACACATTTATATTCAGGTTGTAGGGAAATCAAGGCTGAATATGGCTGAATGAGCTATTGTAATTTTGTGATAATATCCTTGGGTTTCAAAGCAATTGACATGGTTAAGGAATCTATCCATTGCTGGCTCTAACTTGATTCACAAATCAAATACTGGTTCTAAAAAAAAAAAAAAAAAACACGCATAAACTGGATAACCAAAGTGTAAATATAAAAAAAAAAAAACAGCTATATTAATTAGAGTTGAGCAGACACCTGGATGTTCGGGTTCGACGGGTTCGGCCGAACTTCGCAAAAAAGTTTGAGTTCGGGACCCGAACTTGACCCGAACTTGACCCTGAACCCGAACCCGATTGAAGTCGATGGGAACCCGAACTTTTGAGGACTAAAATGGCTCTAAAAAAGTAATGGAAAGGGCTAGAGGGATGGCAGCAAAATGTTGTTAAGAGCATGGCAAGTGCTCTGCAAACAAATGTGGATAGGGAAATAAATTAAAATAACATAAAATACATAAAAATAAAAAATAATAATCTTGACCTAGGAGGATGAGGTCCATATGGAGTAGGAGGTTGAGGTGGCGGTGGATGTGGCGGTGTAGGTGGAAGCGGCGGTGAAGGAGGACGAGGTAGCCAACACTGTTTTTTTTTTATAATTTTTTTTTTTTTTTAATTAGGGTACACCCCAAAAAAAGTGAGAGAGATCAAAAATACAACAATGACTGGGTAAGGCCGATATACATGTATACATGTCAAGTCCTGTGGGATCCATGCCTGGTTCATTTTAATGAACGTGAGCTTGTCCACATTGAATCTGGACAGGCGGCTGTGCTTGTCTGTGATAACGCCCCCTGCCATGCTAAATACATGTTCAGATAATACACTGGCTGCAGGGCAGGCCAGAACCTCCATGGCGTAAAGGGCAAGCTCAGGCCATGTGCCCAATTTGGAGACCCAGAAGTTAAAGGGGGCAGACCCGTCATCCAGTACGTGTAGGCGTGTGCACACATACTGCTCCACCATGTTGGTGAAATGCTGCCTCCTGCTAAGACGTTCCATCTCAGCTGGTGGTGCTGGTTGTTGTGGCGTGCGGACAAAGCTTTTCCACATTTCAGCCATGCTAACCCTGCCTTCTGAGGTGCTGGCGGTGCCCCGGCTGCGTTGGCGACCTCTTCCTCCTCCTCTGCCTTCGCCTTGTGCTTCCACTGTGCCCCCGCTGTCAGGTGGGAATGCCACCAGCAGTGCCTCTACCAGCGTGCGCTTGTACTCGCGCATCTTACAATCACGCTCCAGTGAGGGAATTAAGGACGGTACGTTGTCCTTGTAACGGGGATCCAGCAGCGTGGCCACCCAGAAATCAGCACCAGTTAGAATGTGGGCAACTCGGCGGTCGTTGCGGAGACACTGCAGCATGTAATCGCTCATGTGTGCCAGGCTGCCCAGAGGCACCCTAAATGGGTGTTTTTTGAATAGCAGAATAGAACAACAGTATCTAAAGGGTGTACCTCACACGTACAGATACAGACTAGGCCGCAATTTAAGATTTTTCCCCTAAATGTTTTTTTTTTTTTTAATAGCAGAATAGAGCAACAGTATCTAAAGGGTGTACCTCACAGGTACAGATATGCAAAAAACGCAGCAAAAAAATTTTTTTTTGCCCTAATTTTTTTTTTTTTTGGAATAGCAGAATAGGAGAACAGTATCTAAAGTGTGTATCTCACACGTACAGATATGCAGAAAATGCACCCCAAAAAAATTTTTGGGCAGAAAACGCACCAACATTTTTTTTTTGCCCTAAATTATTCTTTTTTTGAATAGCAGAATAGGAGAACAGTATCTAAAATGTGTATCTCACATGTACAGATATGCAGAAAACGCACCAATTTTTTTTATTTTTTGCCCTAAATTATTATTTTTTTGAATAGCAGAATAGGAGAACAGTATCTAAAGTATGTATCTCACAGTAACATATGCAGTGCTGGTGCACTAAGCTTGCATAAAATGCCCGCCGAAGCCAACCTAACTAACAGACGGATAAAAGTTATCTTTTCTCTGGCACTGGGCTCAGGGCAGGATAAAAAGATGGTGCACTGCACCCACACAACAAAAGCAAGGTAGATCGCTGAGTAATTTGATTTCTGAATCAGGACTCCCATGTAATTCTTTCCCTAAAAAAAGCAGCAGCAGCAACCTTTCCCTACACTATCTAAAGCAGAGTGACGTGCTGTGCTATGTGCCTCTAGCTTATATAGAGGCTGGGTCACATGCTGCACTGGCCAATCACAGCCATGCCATTAGTAGGCATGGCTGTGATGGCTTCTAAGAGCACACGAGTTAAACAAATGTTGATTGGCTGCCCTGCAGCTTTTTAAAATGTGCCATTACATTGCTGAACACCAAACCCGAACCCGAACATACAGTAAATTGTTCGGGTTCGGGTCCGGGTACCAAAAACCCAAAAGTCTACAGTTCGGGTTCGCTCAACCCTAATATTAATAACAATAAAAAAAAAAAATAATAATAACAACCTCAGTTAATTAGCAAAAATGTAAAACATGCATGGCCACTGTCAACAAAAGCTTCCAGAATGGGATACTTGGATGCACTTTAAGACATAGCTACCATCAATTCCATGTGATAAGCTGTACCAGGCTGACCTTAACCACTTAAGCCCCGGACCATTTGGCTGGCCAAAGACCAGAGCGCTTTTTGCGATTCGGCACTGCGTCGCTTTAACTGAAAATTGCGTGGTCGCGCGATGTGGCTCCCAAACAAAATTGACGTCCTTTTTTTCCCACAAATAGAGCTTTCTTTTGGTGGTATTTGATCACCTCTGCGGTTTTTATTTCTTGCGCTATAAACAAAAATAGAGCGACAATTTTGAAAAAAAATGCAATATTTTTTTTGGGCTATATTAAATATCCCCAAAAAATATATACATTTTTTTTCCCTCAGTTTAGGCCGATACGTATTCTTCTACATATTTTTGGTAAAAAAAATCACAATAAGCGTCTATTGATTGGTTTGCGCAAAAGTTATAGCGTCTACAAAATAGGGGATAGTTTTATGGCATTTTTATTAATATTTTTTTTTTTACTAGTAATGGTGGCGATCTGCGATTTTTATCATGACCGCAACATTATGGCGGACACATCGGAAACTTTTTACACCATTTTGGGACCATTATCATTTTTACAGCGATCAGTGCTATAAAAATTCACTGATTACTGTAAAAATTACACTGGCAGTGAAGGGGTTAACCTGTAGGGGGCACTGAAGGGGTTAAGTGTGTCCTAGGGATGTGTTCTAACTATAGGGGGGATGGGCTATGTGTGACACGACACTGATCACCGCTCCCGATTACAGGGAGCTGTGATCAGTGTCCTGTCACTAGGAAGAATAGGGAAATGCTTGTTGACGGCATTTCCCCGTTCTTCCTCTCCTTGAGACGATCGTGGGTATCCCCGCAGATATCGAGTCCGCGGGAGCCGCGGTCACACTCACGGAGCTTGCGGCGGGAGCGCGCTCACAATGCCGCGTCTTAAAGGGCAACATATATATACGTTAATTTGCCCAGCCATGCCATTCTGCCGACGTATATTGGCGTGACACGGTCCTTAAGTGGTTAAGGTCACTAACATCTTGAGTACACTGAAATCCTACAAGGAACCAAGCTCCAGAGGAACTTCAATGTAGACATGGCCTCCAAACCACAAGAAGGGACTCCTTTCTACCTGACCTCCAAAGATCTTGGACCAGCCAAGCTGCTGTGAAAAATAGGAATTGACCACACATGCCCATACACAACAAAGGAGCTGCAGGGTAGAACCACTTTCCTCAACTGGCAAATAGAGATGGGCCGAACACCGCCCTGTTCGGGAGTTTTGCTGCAAAGTTCTAACCTGAACAGCGAACCCTATTTAAGTCTATGGGAGCTGAACAGGAAAAATCAAAAGTGCCCATTTTGAAGGCTGATATCCAAGTAATTGGTCATATAAGGGGTATATGTACTGCCCTGGGGAAAATGTATCAATGCAAAAAACTTTTCTTAAAACAATCTTTTTTTTTTAGGAGCAGTGATTTTAATTATGCTTAAAGTGCAACAATAAAAATAAAAAAAAACTTTAAATATATGCATCTGGGGCTCCCCTTAGTCTGCTTGTAAAGTGGCGCATCTGTAGCATGTGTAGAGGGTATGTACTTTCCCGGGTAATTTCCCGTGTGTAATTCCCTGCAGCCCAGCAGGTGGCGCTGTCGCCCTGGGCTGGGGTTGAATCATTGCTGTGTGCTGTGCCTCCTTTTTGTCCTTCCTCGGCAGCGGTATGGTGGGGCGGGGAACCCGCCGTGCTTGCTGGGAGAGGGTATAAAGGGGCCGGCCATCTTTGTCACGGGGTCGAGTCCCAGGCACCTTCAGCCTGTGGGCGGTGGTTCGTATCGGTTCTCTAGGCGGGCCTAGGCCTAGAGGACAGCCGGAGGTCGTGTTCCATCCCGGGCACCTTTAGCCTGGGGTGAGGTACTCAGATGGAGGTCTGGAGCTCAGTGCCCAACACTGAGTTCCGTGAGGGAAGGAGATCCTAGGGTATCCAGGGATTGGGTACCCGAATCCGGAAGGCGTAATGGACCGGGGGGAGCTCCTCACTCGAAGACCTAGTGCAGCATATTGCCAGTGACGGGTGAGTCTCTCATCGGAGACCGCCTGGAAGGAAAGTGGAGAACACATTGTGTCTGGGCCTACTCGCATCCACATCTCCTTTTCTGTTCTGTTTTTACAAGGGAGTTCAACTGATTGTGTTCATTTGAGAAGAATAAAGGAGTGCTGAACTTTAATGGTGTGGGGCTCATTTTCTGACAGACATTGTTCAAGGTAACTCTCGGTGGAGGCTCCAGGTGCACAGCACTGACCCGAAGGTAAAAGAACTTTGCTTACACCACACTGACACCTGTGGTGAAGGCCAGGCGTGGTATCCCCGCTCCCCTCCCCTCTGAAGGTACCCCTAGACAAGAGACAGACGAGCTGAAGAATAAGAGGGGAGTGAGGAGGGTGTTACACATGTATAGAACATGCTGCAGAAAAAATGACATTTCTAAAGAAAAAAATAAATAAATGAGTCAATTGTGGCACCCGGCTATTCGGGTCTGGTATGGATTTGGAGGTGAACCCCATGGCAAAATGTAAAAAAAAAAACGGCATGGGGTCCCCCAAAATCCATACCAGACCCTTATCCAGGCATGCAGCCTGGCATGTCAGGAAAAGGGAGGGGCGAGCGAGCTCCCCCCCTCCTGGACCATACCAGGCCACATGACCTCAACATGGGGGGTGGGTGCTTTGGGGCACCTTGTCCCCATGCCTGCCACCCGCCGTGATGGGGTAAGTGCTGGATGCGCCACTCGGGGGGGGGGGGGAGGTGTTAGTTGTGTGCCGCATGGGGGAGGGTGGTTAATGAAGCCTTTTACTGTTCTAGTTGTGTGCTTTCCTTTGTTCCCTTATGTGTTGAAGCTTGTGCATCCCCTTGTGAATGATCAAACACTTCAGCAGCACAATGAGTGGAAAACTAAGGGGTTGATTTACTAAAGGCAAATAGACTGTGCACTTTGCAAAGTGAAGTTGCACTCTGCATGTGCACTTGTTCCAGAGCTTAGTAAATGAGGTAAAGCTTCACTTTGCAAAAAGTATCCAATCACATGCAAGGAAAAAAAAAATGCATTTTTGCTTGCACATGATTGGATGATGGACATCAGCAGAGCTTTTTTCTCAGTCTAAGCTCTGGAGCAACTGCTCTTGCAGAGTACAACTGCACTTTGCAAAGTGCACAGTATATTTGCCTTTAGTAAATCAACCCCATAATTCTCTATAATAATCATAATAAGAAAACAGGATATTCCAATTGCTTTAGAATGCCTTCAGACACTCTGGGGTTAATTTACTAAAGGTAAATAGACAGTTGCTCCAGAGCTTAGTAAATGGGGTAAGGCTTCACTTTGCAAAGAGCACCCAATCACATGTAAGGAAAAAAAACAAACATTTTTGCTTGCACATGATTGGATGATGGAAGTCAGCAGAGCTTCTGCTCATTTACTGAGCTTTGGAGCAACTGTACTTGGCAAGTGCAACTGCACTCAGAGTCTTTATGTCTTTAGTAAATCAACCCCTCTGCTTCCTTACTGCCTATTGGGAGATGTCAAGATGGCAAAGGGTTTCACGAGGGTACGTTTCTCCTATGGAGGCAAAGCTAACATTAAGAAAGTGATTGATATTTTAATTCTCCACCACTCAAACTCACAGAGTCTTTTTCATCTTATGTTCTTCTCCAGCCAAGGACGTTTCTGCTTGATGCAGACAATGGGCTCGTATAGCAACATGGTCACCACTCTCCCATGGGTCCAGGCTAGTGTGGCGATGCACCCACAGTGGGTGTGTCCACGATGGCCTGAGCTTACAGGAAATGAGTTAAATGATGCTGGGTGTCATTCAGTATGGAAAAGAATGGGCAGTGATGGTGTCAGGAGCGTGTACCGCCCTTGACCAATGGTAGCTTTTGGTCTCCATCCATCATTATGGTTTTGGCTGAGCTGCGCTCTCCCTGTCTGTTTGTCTGTCCACCAACAGGATGATTGCCAGACACAGCCTCTGGGTGGTGTTCAAACCTGTTTTAAGTCTGCCAATCCCTCAGTGTCATGCTTGTGATAGTGTTTGCAATAAGTTTCTTCCTGACTTATTCCCATGCCTTGACCTCCATCTTCACCTGCCAGCTAGTTTGGATTCCCTTGTTGATGACCTTGGATTGGATTTTGACTATGCTCAGAACTCAGCCTGCCCTGAACCCAGACTGTCACCCGACCACCCTGCCTGTCTGCCAATCGCCAGTACCTGTTCACTGTGCTTAGTTTGCGCCTGCCCCGGCATGGTAGCCAGGGAATATAGCATTGTGTATAAGACCTGGGGGAAACCTAATACCAGTAGGCCTGCTTAAATTATGGGAAAGTGGAGCTGTTATAGGCATAGAACACAGAAGCCAACTATAGTGCCTGACCACCAATGCTAGGGGTAAGCATGACCGCTGTACTGAGCAGTGAGTACATATGTGAGTACAGAACCAAAAAGAGTATTGCAGCATATTTTACATATTTAAATGCACTGGGCACTTCATTTTTAATTCTTTAAACAAAAAATAGTATAAGCTGAGTTTTTCAGCACATTTTTTTGTGCTGAAAATGCCCCCTCGGCTTATACTCGAGTCTGTGTACCTGATTATCCGTGGGACGAGGACGAGAGGATGTCCATGATAGGAAACGGAGTGTTCCGCCTATCAGGGAACAGGACGAGAAGGAGGCGCAACTTTTTTACTGGACGCCCGCAGTCTGACTCTGCATGTCACGGATAATCAGGTATGGAGATTGGCAAAGTGAGGCTGCAATGGGCACAGTGAGGTGAGGCATGCAATGGGCACAGTGAGGTGAGGCATGAAATGGGCACAGTGAGGTGAGGCATGAAATAGGCACAGTGAGGTGAGGCATGCAATGGGCACAGTGAGGTGAGGCATGCAATGGGCACAGTGAGGTGAGGCATGCAATGGGAACAGTGAGGTGAGGCTTGGAATGGGCACAATGAGGTGAGGCATGGAATGGGCACAGTGAGGTGAGGCATGCAATGGGCACAGTGAGGTGAGGCATGCAATGGGCACAGTGAGGTGAGGCATGCAATGGGCACAGTGAGGTGAGGCATGCAATGGGAACAGTGAGGTGAGGCTTGGAATGGGCACAGTGAGGTGAGGCATGCAATGGGCACAGTGAGGTGAGGCATGCAATGGGCACAGTGAGGTGAGGCATGCAATGGGCACAGTGAGGTGAGGCATGGAATGGGCACAGTGTGGTGAGACATGGAATAGGCACAGTGAGGTGAGGCATGCAATGGGCACAGTGAGGTGAGGCATGCAATGGGCACAGTTTGGTGAGGCATGCATGGGGCACAGTGAGATGAGGCATGCAATGGGCACAGTGAGGCATGCAATGGGGACAGTAAGGTGTGCAAATGGGCACAGTGAAGCTGCAAATGGGCATTGTTGACCCTCTTTTCCACTTACAGTAGCTGCTGCATTCTCACCCTAGGCTTATACTCGAGTCAATAATTTTTCCCAGTTTTTTGTGGTAAAATTAGGTGCCTCAGCTTATATTTGGGTGGGTTTATACTCGAGTATATACGGTAGTTTAAATTTGCAGTTTGAGGTTGAGCTCTCCCAGAAAACATATATAGGTTTTGAAGAAATATCTGAAGGTGTTTCAGGCTCGCACACTGTGGTCAATACCCAAATGAATACAGTATCTCAGTAAATTAACTATATATATTTAATGCTATTCCCTCTGTGCTCCATTTTGATCCAAAGACCTCATCATGTACAGAACATCATACGGGCAGGTTCTTTGTACACGTTTACAAAATTCTATGGGGAACAGAGAATAAAAAAGGTCCATTCCACCAACGTGCTATGCTTATACTTCCCCAGTGTTCAGCTTATCAACTTGATCCTTGACAGTATGTCAATAGCAGACTTTAATAGACAGGCTGCTCCAAATTGAAGGAATCAATTGTTTGATTAAATACCTTTCAAGGATAATTAGTGAGCCGCGGTCACAAAGTCTCAGCCCTTTCATGTTCTCATGAATATCGCTTAGCCGATAGGTCAACAGGTGGGGCGTCTAGGGGAAGAGCGAGGAGGGAAGGAATCCGTCAATGTTCCAACAGCCCAAGAGATGTTCAAAACAAACTTTTAAAAATCACAAGGTTTGTTGCTTAGAAGCGAGAGTGGCCATCAATGGCGTGAGTCAATAAAAGATTATCTCGCATAAACATAAAGTTCCTCAGGATAAGGAATCTTGGGGGAATATGTGGAGTCATTTGTTGCATGAAAAAAATAAAGTATGTCAAGTTCCCCAAATTACCAAGGAATAAAAATAATGTGAAGAAGGGGAAGAAGAATAATAAAAATATAAATACAATTATTATAATAATAGCAAAAAATATTAATAATATTAAGAAGAAGAAAAAAAAAAGAAAAAGAAGAGGGAATATTAACAATATAAATAATAACAATAACAATAATAATAATAACAATAATAATAATAATAATAGATAACAATATAAATAATAATAATAAAAAAATAATAATAATAATAATAAGGAATAATAACAATATAAAGAAGAAGAATAGCATGGGTCAATAAAAGATTATCTCACATAAACATAAAGTTTCTCAGAATAAGAAATCTTGGGGGGAATATGTGGAATCATCTGTTGCATGAAAAAATAAGTATGGCAAGTTCTGCAAATTACAAAGCAATGATAAAAATAATATTAAGAAGAAGAAAAAAAAAGAGGGAATAATAACAATAGAAATAATAAAAATTTTAAAAAGAAAAAAACAACAATAATAACAAATAATAAGAATAATAAGAATAATAATAAGAATGGCGTGAGTCAATAAAAGATTACCGTATCTAACATAAACATAAAGTTCCTCAAGATAAGGAATCTTGGGCGAAATATGTGGAGTCATTTGCTGCATGAAAAAAATAAAGTACGTCATGTTCCCCAATATACCAAGAAATAAAAATAATATGAAGAAGAAGGGGAAGAAGAAGAAATAATAAAAATATAAATAAAAATATTATAATAATAGCAAAAAATAATAATATTAAGAAGAAGAAAAAAAAAGAAAAAGAAGAGGGAATATTAACAATATAAATAATAACAATAATATTAATAATAGATAACAATATAAATAATAAAAATTAATAATAATAATAATGAATAATAACAATATAAAGAAGAAGAATAGCATGGGTCAATAAAAGATTATCTCACATAAACATAAAGTTTCTCAGGATAAGAAATCTTGGGGGGAATATGTGGAATCATCTGTTGCATGAAAAAATAAGTTTGGCAAGTTCCACAAATTACCAAGCGATAATAAAAATAATATTAAGAAGAAGAAAAAAAATAAGGAATAATAAGAATATAAATAACAATAATAATAATAAGAAGAAGGAATATTAAGAATATAAATAATAACAATTAAAAAAAGAAAAAACAACAATAATAACAATATAAATATTAATAATAACAATAAAAAGAAGAAGAATGGCGTGAGTCAATAACAGATTATCTCGCATAAACATAAAGTTCCTCAGGATAAGGAATCTTGGGGGAATATGTGGAGTCATTTGTTGCATGAAAAAAAAAAGGGTGTCAAGTTCCCCAAATTACCAAGGAATAAAAATAATGTGAAGAAGGGGAAGAAGAATAATAAAAATATAAATAAAATTATTATAATAATAGCAAAAAATATTAATAATATTAAGAAGAAGAAAAAAAAAAGAAAAAGAAGAGGGAATATTAACAATATAAATAATAACAATAATAACAATAACAATAATAATAATAACAATAATAATAATAATAATAATAATAATAATAGATAACAATCTAAATAATATTAATAAAAAATAATAATAATAATATTAAGGAATAATAACAATATAAAGAAGAAGAATAGCATGGGTCAATAAAAGATTATCTCACATAAACATAAAGTTTCTCAGAATAAGGAATCTTGGGGGGAATATGTGGAATCATCTGTTGCATGAAAAAATAAGTATGGCAAGTTCTGCAAATTACAAAGCAATGATAAAAATAATATTAAGAAGAAGAAAAAAAATAAGGAATAATAAGAATATAAATAACAATAATAATAATAATAAGAAGAAGGAATAATAAGAATATAAATAATAACAATTAAAAAAAGAAAAAACAACAATAATAACAATATAAATATTAATAATAACAATAAAAAGAAGAAGAATGGCGCGAGTCAATAAAAGATTATCTCACATAAATATAAGGTTTCTCAGGATAAGGAATCTTGGGGGAATATGTGGAATCATCTGTTGCATGAAAAAATAAAGTATGACAAGTTCCACAAATGACCAAGAAATAAAAAAAATAGAGTTTTGTAAATGACTAACTGAACTGAATTAGAAATCTTTTATCAGATAATATGAACATATTTGGATTTTGTATTGTCTGTCTGCCTAGAGTTTCATTTGACACTGATGGTTAGAAATTAACAATAAGAAGTGTAAGTCATTGTAAAGGTTTAAAGATTCTATTTTATTTTTTAAATAACAAACATGGCGTACTTACCTGTTCTGGGCAATGGTTTCGCAAAAAGCAACCCGGTCTTCCTCTTCTGGGGTCCCCTGCTGGCGCTCCTCACCCCCCCTTCCCGAAGAATGTCCGCCATAGAAAACCTCTTGCTATGGGGGTACTCATTCTGGTTTGCTCCTGAGTTGGCTCCAAGTGTCTACACAGATCATGGATTGGCCCCCACGGTTACCCTTTCACTGTAGAAGAGGGGTCCTGCTCGGCCCCTCCCTGAAAGCCTCCGGTAATCAGCAGTGGGAAGCAGAGGGTGAGTGCTGTATTGCCCACGGGTGTCCTCACTCATAGTCTCAGGCTCGAATCTCCACTGGTATAGTCTCCAACTGGCAGGCAAATATCCACACAAAGGTGCTCTCTCTAACTCCCTCAGTGCCAAGAGGAAGAACTTTCCCAGGCAGTATAACCTGTTCACGTCGACCACTTACTGGTCCTTTAATGGCGGGCATTTGGGTCATGTGACCACTGTGATTGGCCGTCACATGTTCAGAAAGCTTCCGATTGTAAGTATGGATTGGGAGTTTACCAATCCCTGCCAATTACTGTTCTGGGAGCGCACAGGGAGCGAGCTCTCAGCAAGGTAGGTGCTTTTCACAGGGCTGCATATATGCGGCAGCACAGCGTCAAGAGGTTAATAAAAGTTATCTCTCCACTCCTCCTACTGCACAGTGCTTATTGGGATTTGTATTGTAAGGTGTCCATTCGTCCCATAATATGGATGCCATCTCAAACCACAACACCCAGGACTCTCGGTGCTCTGCATAGAAGTCTATGGGCTTGCTTGGCTTTAGTGCTCCTTCTTCTGGCCGGAGGAGAACGGTGCAGCATAACGTCAGTATCTCAGTTCAGAGTGAGAATTTTAAAAGACAATGGGGTTGATTTACTAAAGGCATATAGACTGTTTGCTCTGTAAGAGCAGTTGCTCCAGAGTTTAGTAAATAAGCAGAAGCTCTGCTGACCTCCATCATCCAATCATGTGCAAACAAAAATGCTGTTTCTTTTTCCTTGCACGCGATTAAGAATTCTTTGTAAAGTGAAGCCTTACCTCATTTACTAAGCTCTGGAGCAACTGCACTTAAAGAGTCCAACTATTTGCAGTCTATTTGCCTTTAGCAAATCAACCCCAATGTCTCCTTCTCCATATTGCTGGAGCCCAGTACCTGGCTACACGGTATGAAATTCATGTCAGAAATGTTGGAAAATGTTGCTGATTTTTTTTTTTGTCAACATTGTACATTTATCTATTGATACGTATTATGTAGTTTTTAGTTTACAAAATATGGAATCAAAACCTGGCAAAATTATGATTATTGGTATTGAAATGTCTATGTTAGCTTCTGTATTTTGATAAAGAAGCCACAGAAATTTTTGGGAAAACGGGAGTGTTTTCCTTAGCTGTGTTATCTATAAAGAAATAACCCCCTTGGGAACAGGACTTTAAAGGCGACACGAACACCAAATAATTAAAAAGTATAAATTTATGAAATAAAATGTATACCTTTTTAATTATTAGGTGCTCATGTCACCTTTAACCACTGGGTGACCGCTCCACGACTATATACGTCTGCAGAATGGCGTGCCTAGGGCATATGGACGTATATATACGTCCCCTTTAGGACGCGGCATTGTGGGCGCGCGCACCTGCCGTGAGCACCGTGAGTGTGACCGTGGGTCCCGCGGACTCGATGTCCGCCGGGAGTCCCGCGATCGTCTCACTGTAAACAAGCATTTCCCCATTCTGCCTAGTGACAGGACACTGATCACAGCTCCCTGTGATCGGGAGCAGTGATCAGTGTCGTGTCACATGTAGCCCATTCCCCCTACAGTTAGAACACCCGAGGACACACTTAACCCCTTCAGCGCCCCCTACTGGTTAACCCCTTCCCTGCCAGTCACATTTAGGCCCCTTTCACCCGGGACGGATCCTTGCTCAGCGGGGATCGCTCCGTTGATCCCAGCTGAGCCGGCGGATGACAGGGCGGTCCCCGCACACTGTGCAGGGACCACCCTGTCAGATCTCCGCTCTCCCCTATGGGGGGATCGGATGAACACGGACCGTCTGTCCATGTTCATCCGATTCGCTCTGCAGACGGATTGAAAAATAGGATTTTCCTGTGTCTGCAGAAACGGGGGATTGCTGACATGGAGGAGATCGGGTGTCAGCGGATGTTCATCTGCTGACACCCGCGATCTCATAGGGACCAATGTATGTCCCTTTTTCATCCGTAAACGGACGGATGAAAAAGCGGACATACGGTCCGCTAGTGTGAAAGGGGCCTTACACAGTAATTAGTGCGATTTTTTTGGCACTGATCGCTGTATAAATGTAAATGGTCCCAAAATAGTGCCAAAAGTGTCCGATGTGTCCGCCATAATGTCGTCATGATAAAAATCGCTGATTGTCGCCAGTACCAGTAAAAAAAAAATATTAATAAAAATGCCATAAAACTATCCCCTATTTTTTAGACGCTATAACTTTTGCGCAAACCAATCAATAAACTCTTATTGCGTTTTTTTTTTTTACCAAAAATATGTAGAAGAATACGTATCGGCCTAAACTGAGGAAAAACACTGTTTTTTATATATTTTTTGGGGATATTTATTATAGCAAAAAGTAAAAAAATATTGAATTTTTTTAAAAATTGTCGCTATTTTTTTGTTTATAGTGCAAAAAATAAAAACCGCAGAGGTGATCAAATACCACCAAAAGAAAGCTCTATTTGTGGGGAAAAAGGATGTCAATTTTGTTTGGGAGCCACGCCGCACGACCGCACAATTGTCAGTTAAAGCGACGCAGTGCCGAATCCCAAAAATTGCTTTGGTCTTTGGGCAGCCAAATAGTCCGGGGCTGAAGTGGTTCAAGTCCTGTTCCCAAAGGGGTTATTTCTTTATTTATAATTATTTGGGATGTTGGCGACAGGACACCTGGTTCTGTTGGTGGTGGAATCTTTTTCTAGTTGTGTTATCTGGTCTATTTATAAAAAAAAGATGAGTTTGGTGTGGAGGAACTTGAATGGCCTTCAAAGAGCCTTGACTTCAACCCTACTGAGGACTATTGGTATGAATTGGAACACCAGTTATGAACTGGGTCTTCTGTTCCAACATTAGTACCTGAGCTCACAAAGGTTCTTCTGGCTGAATGGACACACATTTCCACAAACACACTGCAATTGTGGAAAACCTTCCCAGAAGAGTGGAGGCTGTTATAATCCCCAAAAAAGACCAACTCCATATTAATGCCCTAGGTTTTGGAATAGGGTAGCCAATAGAAATACAAAAAAGAGGGTCCCAGAAAGGTGACCCCAGGTCGGACTTTGATGACACAGTAAACAATAAGAATATAGAAAAATAATAATATTTATTGGGACATAGAAACATACAATAGTGTAAAAAGGGACATAATAAGAAGTTAAAAAACCATATACATAAAGGTACATATTATATGATGTGAGCCCTAGTGTGTCAACGCGTTTTGCCTTTAGGCTTCGTCAGGACACATTCGGCATTCGTTGGTTGCAAGAAAAGGAGAAAACGGGTCTCACTATCTTGCGGGAGAGTCAATCTCGTTCAAAAAATAGTTAAAGAAGAGATATTATTTAATATAGAGGAAAAGGTTGGCTCACAATAAGAGCAATTCTCTTGACAAGGATTCATAGGAACCAGCTGCTGGCTCGTAAACTAGAATATCCTCATATTATAGCCTCAAACAGGGGGTGGCGCATACGGATAACAGCGGAAAGCGGTAGATAACCATACAGGGGTTGTCAAAATATAAATGGATATAATCCTCAAATACGAGATGTCCAGTATAAAAGCTTAACTATACCCAAGCACAAAAATATATTGTACTCAGAGCCATGCTATGATCCTCCAAAGAAATTATTAGTATGAAAATATCAACATAACCCCCTGGGAGAGAGCGGAATGTTAGCCAATAGACTCAAATAAGTGCAATGGTCAGGTCCACAAACTATTAGCCAGTGTAATATAGCATAAACAGATCGGTTTGACTGACAGGGTTGCTACATTTTTGCACAGACCAAATTTGTATGTTTTTATTATTCTATTACATTTAGAAAAACAAATGAAAAAGTCATATATGTTTGTACACAAATATGCATGTAGATCAACCCTGCACACATCATTGCACATATCACTGTATAGTATTAAAAGCCTGTAGCTAACTTCTCTTACTAAGCGTGCGGGTTATACACTAATGCGCTAATACCAACGTTATTAAGTCATGTGAGCTCATTACCGTGGTATATTAATTGCTCTAATGGTTTGCTGGCTGTTATATCAGCTAATAAGAGTCACTTATATTTTCACACCATTTTTAATTGCTAAAAGCATTACATTGATGCTGTCAGCTAATGTGCGAAAGCAAATGAGAGAAAATGGTAATTTTTTTTATTTAGCGGGGTATTTAAAGAAACAAACAAACAAAAACGTTCACAACACTTTTATATCATGGCTACATACAGTCAGCCATTATGTCGTTTTTAAAGTCCACTTAAAATATTTATTATTATTATTATTTATTGTTTAAAGCTTCTAGGACCTAATTTAATTTACCAGAGTCCACTGTCACATGATGCTCTGCAGTGTCTCTTCTGATACTGGAGAGTGGTGATTGGAATCTGAATAAAGTCAACTGGTCTTGTTACTGTCCCTTGTGTCATGACATTGGAAGACTTGAGGATCCTGTAAAGACCTGACGAGGACCCTGTGAAGACCCTGTACAGACCTTGTGAAGACCCTGTAGAGACCCTGTGAAGACCAAGTGAGAACTCACTGAAGACCCTGTGAGAACCCAGTGAAGACCCTGTAGGAAGCATGTGAAGTCCCTGCTAGGACTAAGGATAGATCCTGTGAAGACCAGGTGAAGTCCCTGTAAGGACTCAATGAAGACCCTGTGAGGAACCTGTGAAGACCCTGTAAGAACCCTGTGAAGACCCTCTGGGAACACAGTGAAGACTCGTTTGTCATGACATTGGAATACTTGAGGATCCTGTGAAAACCCGATGAGGACCCAGTGAAGACCCTATGAGGACCCCGTAGAGACCCTGTAAGAACCCAGTGAAGACCATGTAGGAAGCTTATGAAGTCCCTGTTAGGACTAAGGATAGACCCTGTGAAGACCAGGTGACATCCCTGTAAGGACTCAATGAAGACCCTGTGAGGAACCTGTGAGGACCCTGTGAAGACCCTGTAAGAAACCTGTGAAGACACTCTTGGAACACAGTGAAGATCCTTTTGTCATGACATTGGAATACTTGAGGATCCTGTGAAAACCTGATGAGGACCCAGTGAAGACCCTATGAGGACCCTGTAGAGACCCTGTGAAGACCCTGTAAGAACCCAGTGAAGACCCTGTAGGAAGCCTGTGAAGTCCCTGTTAGGACTAAGGATAGACCCTGTGAAGACCAGGTGAAGTCCCTGTAAGGACTTAATGAATGCCCTGTGAGGAACCAGTGAAGACAATGTTAGGACTAAGATTAGACCTTGTGGAGACCATGTAAACTCCCTGCAAGGACTCAATGAAGACCCTGTGAAGAATGTGTGAAGACCCTGTGATGACCCTGTAAAAACCCTGTGAAGACCCTGTGTGAACACAGCGAAGAACTTACGAGAAGCCAGTGAAAACCTGTAATTAACTCTTGTCACCAGGATACAACATACAGTAGGCTCTGTACGAAAGACCCTTCAACACTAGATTTCACAATTAAAAAAAAAATGGTACCTGGCCTCCCAAATTACAATTGTTTAAGTTAAGTACCTGGGGGTATCATTAATTAAAAAAAAAAAAAAAAACTTTAAGTTAGGTATACATGTAGATGGTAGGTGGTAAATCAAATGTTTTTTTTTTTCTTTTTACTTGCGGTCAGCTTTATAGGGAACATGTGTAGTTAGAAATATGGAAACGCTGACTCATTTCTACATGTTTTTTCTGGGGTAGTGACTCATTTGTAGTATATTATGATAAGTATGACAGATCTGCCAAATAAAAATGGCAGTAATGGAAATTGCTGCATTACTGTCCATTTAATGTTATTTTATTCAATCTGATTTTATTATGGAGTTATAATACAGACATTGAAAAAATTCAAACATATATAGATAATGTAGTTATTTCATCTAGCCAATTTCAAATACATTTTCATACATAACTCAAAAAAAACGAGACAAAACATAGCAAAACAAGACAAAAACAAAACAAAACAAAACCAATAAAAAAAAAGGGGGACGGGAGGGGAGAGGAATGGGGTGAAAGATGGCAGCAGGTGTAGATTTCCTATATTAGAACCCTTACTTATCACATCTATTTTCCTTACTTTGTTTCCCCAAGGACTTTCTAATTTCTTGTTGTTTCCCTATATACCCTCCAGGGAGCCCATATCCGGTGGCACTCCTCGTGTGTGTCTAGTTCATGTGCTAAGAGTGTTTCCATCTTCTCTATGCAGTCCATTTCATTAGCCCATTCCTTGACTGATGGAATTTGCATTGAGCGCCAGTGCCGTGGTATGACTAGTCTTGCTGCTGTCAACCAGTGTTTCAAAAGACTCTTTTTGCTGGTTTTATATGATCCTGGCAGAATCGAGAGTAAGGTCATTTGTGGCGTGTTTAATATTGGTTCCCCAGTAACTGAGGTGTATAATTGCATAATCTTTTCCCCAAAAATTTTAAATTTGAGGGCATTCCCACTAAATATGAAACAATGAGCCTTTGGCCGCATGGCACCGCCAGCATATATCTGATTTATCTGGGTACATACAGTACACTGAAGTGACAGTGGGCTCCAGTACCATCTAGAGAGAAGTTTGTAGTTCATCTCTTGTGCTTTAATTGTTAATGACTGACATACAATGTGTTAAGTTAAATGTCTTCTCCCGCTCTGCATCTTCAATTTGAAAGTTATGCTCATTCGCCCATTTGTTTATATATTCGGGAGGTTCAGGGTGATTTTTTATGGTGAGTATCTTATATATTGTTGATAAAACATGTTTTGGTTTTGAATCTTGTAGCAACAAAAGTTCGAATTGGGTTACCTCTCTATGGAAAGATTTATTTGGGGGAATGGAAGACAGAAATGATAGTAATTGCCGATATTCCAACCATTGAGTAAATGATGGTTGCTGTGTAAAGATTAAGTTTATTACAGACGGGAATGTTTCCTGGCAAGGGATCTGGCACACTCTTCGATGTGATTCTTTATTCCATTCTGGTTTAAAGCTGGCGGGAATCATGGATTACCAAATAATAGTGTCATAGGTCCTACTTGTGAGGAAAGTTCTAGTTGTAGGGCTGTTTTAGCCCAGATTTTTAATAGATGGGATGTAAGAGAGGGCAAGGTGAGGGGTGGATCTCGGTGAGTATCACTGGTATCAAAATCTAGCCAAGGAAGCGCCTTAGGATCAAATTGATTTAACCATTGCTCTATTAACCTCCCTGGCAGTATAATTCTGTCAGATTTTAGGTGCTGAAAGCGGTACCATTATTCTGCATGGAAATTTGGCGTTTTATATTGTAGGCCTGTAATTCTTAGGAATAACTCACTTAAATCTGTCCAAACCAGAGTCTAGTAGACATCCCGGGAATGATAAAGTTCAAAAAACATAATCATAAATTATAATATAACAAATAACTATAAAATAATTATAACCAATAATAATATAATAATAATAATAAAAGTGTTTTTCAGTGTTTGATGACGAATTTCCCCACAAATCCCCACAAATTGATATCGCATAATTCTGCGAGTGATTCTAATTTATTATCGCTGTTTTTTAGCTGGTCTAAAACCACTTTTGACATAAAGGGACACTTTTTGGTTGCTATGGACAATCTCCAGTTTCCAGGGAGAAAGAACAGTTTTTATTATATAAAAGTGCATGCAGGACACTGGACAGACCACTAGGGACAATGGGGGTTTGTAGTGTTATTATTTGATACAATACTGTAATCTGTAAGATTACAGTATACTGTATGTGTATTATGTGTTTCACTTTTTGAATTTGGCGCCGAACTCCGCCCCTGTGCGCCGCAACGTCGCAGGGAACGGAGCTCGGCGGCCCTCAGCAGTGTGAATCGAGCGAGATGACGGCTCGCTCACACAGCGGGGAGATATCGCAGGATCCAGGGACAAGGTAAGTAACTTCCCCTGTATCCTCCCCTGTATCCTGCGATGCGATCCCGAGTCTGGCTCGGGACTACCGCTTTAGGTACTGAAATCTTACCCCGAGCCAGACTCGGGAATACCGCCAAGAAGGTTAATACCCATTGCTTAGTGTCAGAAAAATGAAACCAATTCACTATCCTTGTTAATACTGCCGCTACATAGTAATAGTATAAATCAGGTGGGCCCGCTCCTCCTTTCATTTTAGGCAATGCTAATCATTTCTTATGTAATCTAGGTTTCCTATGACCCCAGAAAAACTTTGTGAAAGCCGACTGTAAGGTGGTAAAATAAGATCTAGAGACAAAGACAGGAGTGGTTTGAAATAAATATAAGAACCAAGGTATTATGTCAATTTTCAGTATATTAATCCTCCCAAACCCCGAGTATTGATTACAATCATATTTTTTAAGGTCCTGTAGGGTGCGTTGCATAAGAGTAATATAATTTCCTGGATATAAATTATTTGGGTCGGAGGGAATAGAAATACTTGGTATTTTAATGCAGAGGAACAGATTTTGAACGAAATTTTTTTTTTCAGTGCCGTCACTTGTTGTGGTCTAAGTGACACATTGAGAATTTCTGATTTTGATACATTTACTTTGAAGTTGCCAAGGGTACCGAAACGTTGAAATTCAGATAAAATAGAAGGTATAGAGACATGTGGCATAGAGTAATAGATTGTCGGCAAACAAGGCTAATTTTATTTCCCTTTGATTTATCTGTATGCCCGTAATGGAAGAATCCTGTCTGATTGCTGTTGCTAAATGCTCCATTACCAGGACATAAAGTAATTCAATGTTATTAAAATAATATATTAAATGTTATTCCATTTCAATCTGAAGCCAACTACAACTGTCGAACAATTATTTTTCTTGCACTCTAGGCAATATTGCCCTCCTTGGGAAAGGTCCCATTAGAATTCTCACCCCCTGTTAATACGATTGGCTCACAAAATGTCCATTAAGCCCTTCCTGAGCTTGCAGGCTTTGAGACAGGACCATAAGGAATAAGGATGGCCAAAAAGTTAGAGGGGTTTTTAAACTAGGTGACAGGGGGGAGGGTCCAGAGATAGTGAGAGTCAGCGGGGAACATATTCTAAAGGGTAGTATTAGGGGCATTAGTGGTAGGGTAACCAAAGAACATAAACCCAAGGTAAGTATAGTAGCAAGTCCTAGTTGCAATCTGGGAACACCCAAGAGGATAGTATGTGACCGGTCAAATAATATTAATGCATTAAAGTGTCTGTTCACCAACGCCAGAAGTCTGCCAAGCAAAATAGGTGAGTTGGAAGCTCTGGTGCATGAGGAGAGCTATGATGTAATCGGTATTGCTGAAACTTGGCTTCATTCCTCACATGACTGGGCTATTAATATTCCTGGCTATGCACTCTTTCGGAAAGACAGGGTAAAAAGGAAGGGTGGAGGGGTCTGTCTCTATGTGAGAAGTGATCTCAAAGCGAGTGTGAAAGAGGACCTGGTGGATGGAGAGTGTGATGAGTCTGAAGCATTATGGGTGGAACTGCATACAGATGTGCGTAGTTCAAAGCTAATCATTGGAGTTTGTTATAGACCACCCAATGTTAATGAGGAGTTAGAGACTCAGCTCCTTGCACAGATGGAAAGGGCTGCAAGGGCTGGGACGGTGATAATAATGGGGGATTTTAACTACCCAGAAATTGACTGGAGTAATGGAACTGCTGGGACAGTTAAAGGGCAAAAATTTATAAACCTATTGCAGGACAATTTTATGGTCCAGTTTATTGAGGCCCCAACTAGGAATGATGCTCTGTTGGACCTGGTAATCTCAAACCATGCAGAGCGTATTACTAATGTTCAGATAAAGGAACACCTGGGTAGCAGTGACCATAACATGATTTCATTTGATGTTAGTTGTAAGCAAAAATAACATACAGGAAAGATAAAAACACTTAATTTCAAGAGAGCAAATTTTCCAAGGATGAGTGCTGCTCTCCAGGACTTAGACTGGGAAGGAATATTGGCATCAATGGGCACAGAACAGAAATGGGAATTCTTCAAAAAGACTGTTTGTGAACTCACTGCAAAGTATATTCCCATGGGCAATAAGTTTAAAAGGCTAAAAATAAAACCTATGTGGCTCACTGACAAAGTTAAAAAAGCTATAAACTATAAGAAAAGCGCTTTTAAAAAATATAAAAATGAGGGAACACTAGTGTCATTTAAATGTTACAAAGAATATAACAGGATATGTAAAAAGGAAATCAAGGATGCAAAAATTCAAAATGAACGACAGATTGCAAAAGATAGTAGGACAAACCCCAAAAAATTCTTCAAATATATTAATAGTAAAAAGGTCAAGTCTGAGCATGTAGGCCCTTTACAAAATAATCTAGAGTGGGTGACTGGGGACAAAGAGAAGGCTAATTTATTAAATACTTTCTTCAGTTCTGTGTATACAAAGGAGCATGGGGGAGCTCATGTCCAAAATGGGGGTGGTAGTGACACAGCCCCAAATCCACAATGGCTCAAAAGTGATATGGTCCAGAAATATTTAGATGGAATAAAGGTAGATAAAGCACCTGGACCAGATGGCATACACCCACGGATCCTAAAAGAATTGAGCTCTGTAATTTCAAAGCCATTGTATTTAATTTTTAGGGACTCATTAATGACAGGAATAGTACCACTGGATTGGCGCAGGGCCAATGTGGTGCCTATATTTAAAAAGGGAATTAAGTGTTTACCAAGTAACTATAGACCTGTTAGTTTAACTTCTATAGTTGGGAAAATACTGGAGAGATTAATAAAAGACCACATAGATGAGTTCTTGCTGGAAAAAAACTATTTAAGCAACAGACAGCATGGATTCATGAAAGACAGAAGTTGTCAAACAAACCTGATTTATTTTTATGAAGAGGTAAGTAGGACCTTGGACAGAGGGGTGGCAGTGGACGTGGTATACTTGGATTTTGCAAAAGCGTTCGATACAGTTCCCCACACACGGCTCATGTGTAAGGTAAAGTCTACAGGATTGGAAACATCAGTTTGTAAATGGATAGAAAACTGGCTAAAAGACAGAATTCAGAGAGTAGTGGTTAATGATTCTTACTCTGAATGGTCCAAGGTTATCAGTGGTGTACCCCAAGGTTCAGTGCTGGGACCCTTACTTTTTAATATGTTTATAAATGATATTGGGTCTGAGATCAAAAGTAACATTTCTGTCTTTGCAGATGACACCAAGCTATGCAGTGGAATAACGTCCTTACAGGATGTCGCCAATTTACAAGCCGACCTCAATGCTCTGTCTAATTGGGCGACTATGTGGCAGATGAGGTTTAATGTTGATAAATGTAAAGTTATGCACTTGGGGGCTAATAATATGAATGCATCATACATACTAGGGGGAGTACAACTGGGGGGATCCGTAGTGGAGAAGGATCTGGGGGTTTTGGTAGATCATAAGCTCAATAATGGCATGCAATGCCAAGCTGCGGTTTCCAAAGCGAGCAAGGTCCTTTCTTGTATTAAGAGAGGTATGGTCTCCAGAGAGAGAGATATCATTTTGCCCCTGTTCAAATCATTAGTAAGACCTCATCTGGAATATGCAGTTCAGTTTTGGGCCCCAGTTCTCAAAAAGGATATTGGGGAACTGGAGAAAGTGCAGAGAAGGGCAACCAAACTGATAAGAGGCATGGAGGAGCTCAGCTATGAGGAGAGATTAGAGGAACTGAATTTATTCTCTCTTGAGAAGAGGAGATTAAGGGGGGATATGATCAACATGTACAAATACATAGGGGGTCCATATAGTGAACTTGGTGTTCAGTTATTCACTTTACGGTCAACACAAAGGACAAGGGGGCACTCTTTGCGTCTAGAGGAAAAGAGATTTCACCTCCAAATACGGAAAGGTTTTTTCACAGTAAGAGCTGTGAAAATGTGGAAAAGACTCCCTGCAGAGGTGGTTCTGGCCAGCTCAGTAGATTGCTTTAAGAAGGGCCTGGATTCTTTCTTAAATGTACATAATATAACTGGGTACTGACATTTATAGGTAAAGTTGATCCAGGGAGTATCCGATTGCCTCTCGGGGGATCAGGAAGGAATTTTTTCCCCTGCTGTAGCAAATTGGATCATGCTCTTCTGGTTTTTTTTTGCCTTCCTCTGGATCAACTGTGGGTATAGAATTGGGTATATGGGATTGTACGATATATGTTTATTTTTTTTTTTATTTTTTT
The DNA here is from genome assembly GCA_029206835.1 of Rana muscosa. Taxonomy (NCBI): domain Eukaryota; kingdom Metazoa; phylum Chordata; class Amphibia; order Anura; family Ranidae; genus Rana; species Rana muscosa. Next base: position 184,885,562 of record CM055119.1, on the reverse strand, counting down.
TATTTTTTTTACGGTTGAACTGGATGGACTTGTGTCTTTTTTCAACCTGACTAACTATGTAACTATGTAACTATAAGGGAATAAAGAAATAGGTATACAGGAAGATGAACTAGTAGGTAGAAGAAGAAGAGGAGGACTAGACTGGGGGGCATTTGCCCCCCCCAGACCAGTTCTATAAGACATGTTGAGTTAGTAGCTCTTATGGGAAATACTACATTATTCAGACATTGATCAGAGCGGGATCTGCAGTTGATGAGGTAGGCTGAGCTTTATATGGCTATCTGCTCCTCATTCAGACCCACGATCACAGCTTTTGGCAGAGGGAGGACTTCCTGCACCAACTTCCTTCGCGGCTCTGGGATGCCATGTGACTGAATGCCAAGCCCTGCAAAGAAATCAGATGCTGAAAGATGTGAAAAGGTATGTCACAATAATCCATGTCTGACACCATAATGGACTCTAATCTAAATAAATCTACAATGAAAGGGCTACATGGTTTTAGTTGCTCTCCCAAGACAAAGGTTCCCAGTCCACCCCGAAAAAAGTCCCCTTAGCAAAATTGTAATTAGAATACATGTAAAAACATTGTCTCTTTAGCCCCTTGCCGACCGCCTAACGAACATATATGTCGGCAGAATGGCTCGGCTGGGCAAAGCAACGTACCTGTACGTTGCTTTGAAAATCCCCCCGTGCGGGATGTCCGCCGGTGTCCCGCGTTCGTGTCACGGAGCGGCAGAACGGGGAGATGCCTATGTAAACAAGGCATTTCCCTGTTCTGCCTAGTGACAGGACAGAGATATACTGCTCCCTGTCATCGGGAGCAGTGATCACTGTCGTGTCACTTGTAGCCCATCCCCCCACAGTTAGAATCACTCCCTAGGACACACCTAACCCTTTCTAAGCCCCCTTGTGTTTAACCCCTTCCCCGTCAGTGTCATTTACACAGTAATTAGTGCATTTTTATAGCACTGATCACTGTTTAAATGAGAATGGTCCCAAAATAGTGTGAAAAGTGTCCGATGTGTCCGCCATAATGTCGCAGTCCCGATAAAAAAATCGCTGATCGCCGCTATTACTAATAAAAAAAAATAATAATAATAAAAATGCCATAAAACTATCCCCTATTTTGTAGACGCTATAACTTTTCCGCAAACCAATCAATATACGCTTATTGCAATTTTTTTACCAAAAATATGTAGAAGAATACGTATCGGCCTAAACTGAGAAAGAAATTAGTTTTTTTTATATATTTTTGGGGGATATTTCTTATAGCACAAAGTAAAAAAAATATTACTTTTTTTTCAAAATTGTCGCTCTTTTTTTGTTTATAGCGCAAAAAATAAAAACAGCAGAGGTGATCAAATACCCCCAAAAGAAATCTCTATTTGTGGGAAAAAAAGTACATCAATTTTGTTTGGGTGCCATGTCGCACGGCCGCACAATTGTCAGTTAAAGCGACGCAGTGCCGAATCGCAAAAAGTGCTCTGGTCAGGAAGGGGGTAAATTCTTCCGGGGCTGAAGTGGTTAAATCACATGTATTATACATACCCAGAGGCGGCTCTAGGCTTTCTGAGGCCTTAGGCAAATCTGAGACATGAGGCCCCATTCACATCCATAATGGGAAAAATAATTCAAGCGATAAAAATAAACGGTATAAATTGCATATATTAAGAGTTTTAAATTCTATGAACTATGAATTCACCATTTATAGAATTTTCTCTAACCAATTCTTTAGGCAAATTAGGTGGCCGCGAGGCCCCTGTGGGGGCGAGGCCTAAGGCGACCGCCTAATTTGCCTAATTAGAGAGCCGCCTCTGTACATACCAGTACTATTTACATTACATGGAATCTTCATCCTCTTCTAGTTACATGTGCTGCTAGGATCTTCAGCATTTGGCATTTCTGAGTGTGTCATGCTTCCATCTTCACCCGCAAATGGGCGTCGTCCTTAGTGTGTCTGCAGGGATCACTGCACATAATGGAACAAGCATGCAGCAAGTGAAGTCTGATCTCCTAACCTGTTTTCAGGGTCACGCTAGAAAGACATAAACAACATTCTGACTGCTACATATACCAGAACATACCAGAACATTTTGCAAGTATATAGTTGGCAAAACTTTTAGTTAAGGAAAAAAATGAACATGTCAAATGATTACTTTATTTTTACAGGCAAGTTTTATCTTGACTTTGTGATAAACCCTTTAAAGTGGATAATTTGACGTAAGTTCCTGACCCAACACATTCTTATCTCCTGTAAAATTTTTGAACGTGCAAATTATATGTCTTGTCTTCCTCCTCAGCATAATGAAAGACTGTTATTTTTTATTAGCGCTTTCACGGAACTCCACTTAAGCGCCGCTGAGGTCAATTTTCACAAGTTTTACTCTATTTTCTACATCTAGTTAGCAGGAAAAAATATGAAGTCATGGAAATCAATAAAGTCATAAGTTGATAAACTTGGAAAATAACTCTGGTGTCAGCAGAGAACATCAAGAGATCACCCTGCTTTAAGTTTAGAACATAAAATATAGTCTGGTGTCACACGGCTCCCCAAAGTGGCCAGGACAGTGCGGGTAATTAGGGTACTGCAAATCTCAGTCACGCTCATTACAACATTCTGCATCTTTTAAAGTTGGAAGCTGAGGAGAGTCAATTTGACTGCATCTATTCTGGGAATGAGGGAGTTCAGTAAGAACGGCCTCACTTGGGGCTCTTTATCTTTCCAAAACTTGCAGAGTCTATCGTTTTTGGAAGAACAAAGCCAAGCACTATAAAGCAGATTTATTTAATAATAGGGTTTTTCATATGACTGATATAGTAAATCCAGCAATGAAAGTATATAGTGACACCGTCAAGATCAGAGGAGAAACCAATGGTGCAAAATCTGAAAGCTGTTCAGTCTTATGTCACAATAGAAAACCCTTTATTCCTTTTCTCTTTCCTATGTCTTAATTTTTCCCTTTCTCTTTCCCATCTCTTAATTTTTCCCTTTACTTTTTTTCATTTTCCTCTCCTACCCATTTTTCTTTCCCTTTTCCTTCCAATTTCCTTTCCCTTTTCTCTTCTCTTACTTTTTTCCTTTCCTTTCCCTTCCATTCCCTTGCCTTACCTTTCAGATCAGAGGAGAAACTAAAAGGCAATGGTGCAAAATCTGAAAGCTGTTCAGTCTTAGAGCTCCCTTAAACTCAATGGATCCAAAACAGAACTTCTTCTCCTCCACGCAAACTGAAAGACAAAAGCTAAGACTTCTTGGACACAACTCACCATCCTTGGACAGACCATTACCCCAAGCACCAAAGTCAAAAGTCTCGGAGTCATCTTTGACTCGGAGATGTCGATGGATGCACAAATAGGATCAGTAGTCAGCGGATCGCACCATCTCCTCCGCCTGCTGCGTAGACTCATCCCCTTCATCCAAGAAGAGGACTGTCACGTACCTGGTGGAAGAGTCTGGTATGCAGAGGGAGGCCTCTCTTACACCTCTCACTCGAGGCCCCTGGTAGTGAAGACAGGAGGCTCAGGAGTGCAGAGTCGCACGAGAGCCTGGCTAAGTTGCTGGTAGACAAGCTGGACCGGACCTGGAGCAGGAACTGGAACGGACCCGGGAACAGCTGTCAGACTGGAGACGGGAGCTCAGGCAGGTGCGGTCAGATGTATTGGAAGAGTGGATACACCGGTCAAAGGCAGGTGAACACTGAAGCAGGATCAGGTACAAGCAGGTTTAGGCACTGGCTGGCAGCAGGATAGCAGACGGGGCAGGCAGGAACGTGGTCTCAGATACAGGCAGGTTCGGCAACAGGCTGACAGCAAGGTAGCAGATGGGGTTGACAGGAACGTAGTCTCAGGTACAGGCAGGTTCGGCAACAGGCTGACAGCAAGGTAGCAGATGGGGTAGACAGGACGTGGTCTCAGGTACAGGCAGGTTTGGCAACAGGCTGACAGCAAGGTGGCAGGAGGAGCAGGCAGGGACGTAGTCAACACAGGCCAAGGTCGGATGCAGGCAGGTAAGCAGGGATGGTCAAAGCAAGCCAGGTAAGGTCAGCTGGAGCAGGATACAGGTAAACAGGGATCAGAGGTCTCAGGTAACAATGTAGACCAGACCACAAGGAGCCCAGGCATCAGTCCCTTTAAATAGTCCCATTTGCGCCAAGAGCTATCACTGCGCGCTCCTGCGAGCGCATGTGCACGCCCGTGCGGCGCTACCGCGCATGCGCGCACTAGCTAACGCTGAGGCGCCACTAACACGCATGCGCGCACCAGCACGCACCGACGCGCCGCTATTGCCATCTTGACTGCTGGCATGCCTTTTCTGACAAGGACATAGCAGTAGTAGTTGGAACAATCATCAATTCCCGACTCGACTACGCAAACTCCCTCTACATAGGACTACCTAAATACCAGATTTCGCGCCTACAAGTCGTCCAGAACACGGCAGCCAGACTGGTAATGGGGAAAAAACCCTGGGAATCCATCACCCCTTCACTGAGGACCCTGCATTGGCTAACCGTAAAGGATCGGGTCACATTCAAGACCCTCTGTCTCACCCACAAGTGCACACAAGGAAACGCTCCTCGATGCTTATGCGAGAAGATAAAACACTACACCCCCAATGGCATTCTCTGATCAACCAACCAAAACCTCCTCCACATCCCCAAGTCCCACAACAAATCGAAGGGAGAACGAAGATTTGCAGTCCAAGGACCATGGCTATGGAACGTTCTACCCACGAACATCCACATGGAAGAAAACCATCGGGCCTTCAGGAAAAAACTTAAGACCCACCTCTTCTGAAGGATCAGGACGTCACCAGATGCAAAGCGCCTTGAGGCGATTTAGTTCGCATTTATATCGCTATACAAGTTATTCACTCACTCACTCTTATGTCACAATGGAAAACCCTGTGATGGTCCTCTCCTCTTCTCTCCTCTTCTATCCTCTCTGTTTTTTGATTTTCTTTCCTGTCCCTTTCCCTTCTTATTTTCTTTCCATTTTTTCCATTTCTCTTCTCTTAATTCCTTCCTTTCAGATCAGAGGAGAAACTAAAAACCAATGGTGCAAAATCTGAAAGCTGTTCAGTCTTATGTCACAATAGAAAATCCTTTATTCCTTTTCTCCTTCCTGTGTCCTAATTTTTCATTTTCCTTTCCTACCCCTTTTTCTTTCCCTTTCTATTTCCTTTCCCTTTTTACCCTTTCTCTTCTCCTACTTTTTTACTATTCCTTTCCTTTCCTTTCCCTTCCATTCCCTTGCCTTTCCTTTCATTTCAGATCAGAGGAGGAACTAAAAGGCAATGGTGCACAATCTGAAAGCTGATCAGTCTTATGTCACAATGAAAAACCCTGTGATGATCCTCTCCTCTCCTCTCCTTTGTTTTTTATTTTCCTTTCCTGCCCCTCTCCATTTTTATTTCCTTTCCCTTTTTTCCATTTCTCTTCTCTTATGTAAACCCTCTATACACCCAGTGAAGTGAACAGCCTCAGATGATATACAGGGATGAACCAAATCTCCCTACATAGGTTTTACATGTATATTTGCTGTCTTCACATTTATATACTGTTTAGAAAGTTGAGATCATGTTTGGAGACTTTCTCTTCCTGTTTAAGGCCCCTTTCACACGGGACGGATCAGTAATGATCCACCCCGTGAACCTCTGCTTGCTCAGCGGGGATCGCTCCGTTGATCCCAGCTGAGCCGGCAGATGACAGGGCGGTCCCCACACACTGTGCAGGGACCGCCCTGTCAGATCTCCGCTCCCCCTATGGGGGGATCAGATAAACACGGACCGTCTGTCCGTGTTCATCCAATCCGCTCCGCAGACGGATAGAAAAATAGGAATTTTTCTATCCAGAAATACGGAGCATTGCGGACACGGAGGAGATCGGGTGTCAACGGATTTTTCATCCGCTGACACCCGCAATCTCATAGGGACCAATGTATGTCCCTTTTTCATCCGTAAACGGATGGATGAAAAAGCGGACATACGGTCCGTACGTGTGAAAGGGGCCCAACACAGAGTGTGATGTCTGGGCATACAGCCAAGATAGCTAACACTGCTGATTGGAGGAAAAGCGCACACCCCCTCTCATCATAGGCAGAGACTCTCAGAGGTGTTTTGTAATAGGGCCAGCTCCCTGCTAATCTATCTTAGCAACCTCCCTTGACAGAAATGTCAGGCTGCTTTTATCTGATGTGTCATAGAATTTGTCAGGATTTATCAGGCTGATAACAGAGGAACGGTTCAGGAGAGAGCTATGGGACATAGCTTTTTGAAGAGAGATAACAAAATACTGCAGATATATGTGCCCAGCTCAAATCTCATGAATTGGGTTTACATCCACTTTAATTCTTTTCTTTCAGATCAGTGGAGAAACTAAAAACCAATGGTTCAAAATCTGAGAGTTGTTCAGTTTCATGTCACAATAGAAAACCCTTTATAACTTTTCTCTTTCCTGTGTCCTAATTTTTCTTTTCTACCCCTTTTTTCTTTCCCTTTCTATTTCCTTTCCCTTTTTCCCCTTTCGCTTCTCTTACCTTTTTCCGTTCCTTTCCCTTCCATTCCCTTGCCTTTCCTTTCAGATCGGAGGAGAAACTAAAAGCCAATGGTGCAAAATCTGAAAGCTGTTCCATCTTATGTCACAATGGAAAACCCTTTCCTTTCCTTTCCTTTCCTTTCCTTTCCTTTCCTTGTGATCATCCTCTCCTCTCCTTTGTTTTTTTTCACTTTCCTTTTCTACCTCTTTCTTTTTCCTTTCCTTTATTTTTCCCTTTCTTTTTCCCTCCCCTTTTCCCTTTCTCTTTACTATCTCTTAATTTTTCCCTTTCCTTTTTTTTTTTCCTTTTCTATCCCTTTTTTCTTTCCCTTTCTCTTCCCCTATTTTTTTTCCTTTCCTTTTCCTATTCCTATTTCTTTCCTTTCCCCTTCTGTTCTTCCCCTTGCTCTTTCCTCTACTTTTCCTTTTTTCTCCTCTCCTTACCGTCTTTTTTTGTTTCTATTTTCTTTTCCTACCCCTTTCTGTTTCCCTTTCCCTTTCTCTTTTTCTTTCCCTTTCCTTTCTCTTTCCATTCCGTTTCTTTTTCCATTCTTTTTATTGGACCCCTTTTCATTTTCTTTTCCCTTATTTTCATTTCTCTGAGTCACCCAGAAAAATCATGCACACCAGTAAAGCCAGAATAAGATCTGCATACTTGTTCCAGGTCCTCCAACCTATTCCAGTTACCCCCAGCCTCTGAACCCCAGGGTCAAATACAAAACCATCACGCTACATCCAAAAATAAAATGTCCAAAAATATATTTAGTCAAAAGGCAAGTTATAAACAAAAACCAATGCATTTTGGGGAGTATATTATGCCCCCTTCACCAGGGCTGGAATGTAACATGAATAATAAAAAATTATGAAAATAGTAATACATAGCTTTATATGGTGTAGAGCTATAATGTTATGCCGCGTACACACGCTCGGAATTTCCGATGGAAAAAGTCAGACGGAATTTTTTCATCAGATATTCCGACCGTGTTTATGCCCCATCGGACTTTCTCCTTCGGAAATTCCGACGGACTTAGAAAGAGAACATGTTCTATTTTTTTCCGATGTCAAAATTTTCTATCGGAATTTCCATTCGTCTGGATGCAATTCCGACGGACTAAAAACCATGCATGCTCAGAATCAAGTTGACGCATGCTCAGAAGCATTGAACTTAATTTTTCTCGGCTCGTCGTAGTGTTGTACGTCACCGCGTTCTTGACAGTCGGAATTTGGTGTGAAGACAGCTTGAATGGAATTCCGTCGGAAAAACCCATCGGAGTTTATTCCGACGGAAAACCCGACCGTGTGTACGGGGCATTAAGCCCCATACACAGGGTCGGACTTCCATCGGACTTTTCCGTGGATTTTTGTCTGAACGGAGTTGGTCGGGAACACCCATAGCATACACACCACAGAATTTTTCTGCAAACTTTCCCAAAACTTTTTGCAACATCACATGGTTTTTCAGCTCTTTTCTGCTCTTTACCGCCACCCTTTGGTCAACTTCTGCTATTGTTGGTTGATTTTAACATTAGTTGTTTTGTCCATCGGACAAAAGTCCGATGGTTTTCTGTACACACGGTCGGACTTTGATCCATCGAACTTTTGTTGGGCAAAAGTTTGTCCGTTTGCAGACCCAACTTTTGTCCGATGAAAACAAGAAAAAAGCAAACAAAGTTTGTCCGATGGAGCGTACACACGGTCGGATTGTTGGTCCAACTTGCTCAAAATGAAGTTTGTTGGCCAAAAGTCCGACCGTGTGTACGGGGGCTTAAGACATGATGTGCCAATTCCAAGTCTTTGTTTTTCTGTACTGCAAATGAGAAGGGTCCTTTTAGGGGCATGGTGACAAAAGCACTTCCTTTTGGCTATGCAACTGGGGGGGTCCTATCAATTTCCAGAAGACTCCAGTGGCGCCTTGATTTCACTATGATGGTACTGGTAGGTTTGGCCACTTACTGTAACACTGTAGTATCCATGGGTCAGGAATGCTCTGAGCAATGCATCCCAATGCATAGGGCCTGAATAGGCCCCAAGAAAAAAAAAAAAAGTTGAGCCAGAGTTCCACTTTAAGTCAGCCCTCTATTTGTCTTTTCTCACCCAGAAAATAACTTCACCAATTAGGCAGACCTCGAAGCCCTTGCTTGATAATCTGACAATGCCAGTTTATTACCTTCATGCATTTAATAAGAACATTTGTTGCGAGAAAATGAGTTTTTATATCCTTTTACTAATCACAGCGTGCACCATTTATTTATTTAGCATAATGCAAAATTAAAAGGCTAAATTATATTTCCAAGTTTAGTTTACTAAGCAGTAAATAACTTTGCACGGCCCCGCGTTTAGTTTCGTCTAGCGGAAATTAGTGGAAAATGACTTTCAGGTGAAATGGAAATTGATGAGTTTTTAATATGTAAAATGCCAATTAATTTCAGAAATAGCTTCTTCTAAAGTCAAAATTGCAGTAAGTAGTTTGTGATATGCAGCGGAAGAAACTTCATATTATTTCAGTCGAGACATCATTGCCACAACAACCTCTTCTGCCCCCTAGTGTCCTGTATTAGTGTTACAACCCGATTTCTGTTGGAGCATAAGGACAATCCGGAAAAAAATACACAGTTTATTCATAATTAGGAAAAAAGGAAAATTGTTTATTTACTTATCACACATTTTATTTTATTTTGGAGGCAGCAGTGAGAAGAAAACACATTTGAGCCTGTAATGGGTAATAAAACCTACCGTATATACTCGATTATAAGCCGACTCGAATATAAGCCGAGGCACCTAATTTTACCACAAAAAAATGGGAAAACGTATTGACTAGCGTATAAGCCTAGGGTGTCCATCTGCATGCCTCACTGTGCCTCACTGTGCCCATGCCTCACTGTGTCCATGCCTCACTGTGCCTCACTTTTCCCATGCCTCACTGTGCCCATCCCTCACTGTACCCAATCTCCCTACCTGATCTCCAGCGCTGTGTGACTAGACTGACGTTTAACATGGGAGTCTATGGAAGGGGTGCCCCACATTTGTGCCAAGTTTGGGGTCCAGGGGACCTAGGGCCGGCTGCTACCGGGTCCCCAAAATCACCAGAGAAATTACCGTTTAACATGGGAGTCTATGGAAGTGGAGCCCGGGTTTGAAAAATTGGTGCTCCCCGGCTGTAGGTCCCCCGGACAACAATCTTTGCACACATGTAGAGGAAGAGTGGGGCTACATGTGTGCCAAGTTTGGGGTCCAGGGGACCTACGGCTAGCCGGGATCAGGCGCACAAAAGATGAAGATTGACGTAGACATGAGTATAAGCCGAGGGGGCATTTTTAGCACAAAAAATGTGCTGAAAAACTCGGCTTATACTCGAGTATATACGGTATCTTTACCAAAATTCAGCATCTGTAGGGCCCTCCAGCAGCTTCTCCAGCTATTGAAAACTTACCCAAAGCTGCAAGGAGCTGGTCTGTAATTCCTAATCTGTAATGGACAAGTACTGCTGCAGCAAACAAAAGTAAATCTTTTGAAATCTTTTTAAGCAGTTTTATTCACAGGTTTCAAATCTGTCAATACATTTTTTTCCTATTTTTTAAAAATTTTAATGTGTAACTCTACTTTTGTTAAAAAAAAAAACATTTTCCTCTGGGTGATCTCTGTACATTGCAAGGATTATAACAAACTTTGTTGCAGATTCCTACCTTTTGTTATTCTGAAGGAATCCCTGTGTGTTTGTCTGTGCCTCTGTTCTAAGTGGGTCTAATGGGAGTGGTTTCAAAATTAACTGTCAGGTGTGCAGCTGCAGAGCACTAATGAGGAAAGCTGCTGGGCCTGCATCCCTTTAGACCAGTGTTTCTCAACTCCAGTCCTCAAGGCGCCCCAACAGGTCATGTTTTCAGGCTCTCCATTGCTTTGCACAGGTTATTTGATCAGTTTAACTGCTTTAGTAATTCCCACAGCTGTTTCATCTGAGGGAAATCCTGAAAACATGACCTGTTGGGGGGCCTTGAGGACTGGAGTTGAGATTCACTGCTTTAGACGTGTTCCTATTGAAGGTATCTCTCCAAAAATGTCATTTTTGTTGAAGGGGATGCCTGAAATCTGACTTGTATCTTAGTGCAGATTTCTGGGGAAATTGGTGAGCCAATCACACAAGCAGGAAATGATGTTTCTGGGGAGTGGTCAGTATGCACCCTGTGTACAGAACAACCCCAGGTAGCCATATTGCATTCTCAGAAAATTACAGAGCTGCAGATTGAAAAAGAACAGTCATTTTTAATAACATTCAATTACAATATGATTAGTGTCGCAATTATATGCACTATATTATTTTTTCTTTATTTGCTATTTTTTTTCCCCAATGAAAGTGGAGTTACCCTTTAAAGTCTCCCCTTCTTCTGCAAAAACAAACCAACCTGGCAAAACAGCCATTCAAACATGCATCCAAGAGAGCTGCAAATGCACAAACCTCCTGCAGTGTTGATACCGGACTGCATAGCTGGAGTCTCTAAACCCCTGCGACAAAGGGCCTGTTTCCTGTCCTTCAGACTTTAGGAGAGTCAAACTGTGGTGAGTGGGAATAAAAAATGTCCCATCATTGGTGTCAGTGGCATAAATTGTGCCCCATCATTGGTGTCAGTAGAAGGGATAATGCCCCATCATTGGTGTCAGTGGGAGGAATAATGGCCATCTTTGGTACCAGTGGGAGGAATTGTGCCCCATTGTTGCTATCATTGGAAAATATAGTGCCTTATTGTTAGTGTTAGTGGAAGGATTAGTGCCCCATTGGTGGTATCAGTAGGAGGTACTGTGTCTTATCATTTTTGTCAATGGAATAGTGCTCCATCTTTGTTGTCAGGGGAAGGAAAAGTGCCCCATTGTTGGTGTCAGTGAGAGGAATAATACCCCATCATCGATATCAGAGGGAGGAACTGCATCCTATTTTAGGTTTTAGTGGAAAGAATTGTGCCCATCTTTGGTGCCAATGGGAGGAATAGTGCCCCATCATTGGTGTCAGTGGAAGGACTTGTGCCCCATTATTGGTGTCAGTGGGAGGAATATAGCCCCGTTGTATGTGTGAATGGGAGGTATGGTGCCAATCGTTGATATCACTGGAAAAAATAGTGCCCCATCACTGGTGTTAGTGGGATGAATAGTGCCCCATCAGTAGTATCAGTAGGGGGAACTGTGTCTTATTATTGTTGTCAATGGAATAGAGCTCCATCTTTGTTGTCAGTGAGAGAAAAAGTGTCCCATCGTTGGTGTCAGTGAGAGGAAAATTGCCCATCATCAATATCAGAGAGAGGAATTGTATACTATTGTTGGTCTTAGTGGTGAGCGATAGTGCCCCATAATTGGTGTTATTGGAAGAAATAGTGCCCCATCGTTGGTGTCAGTGGAAGAAATAGTGCACCATCATTGTAAATTGAACAAATAGAACCCCGTTGTTTGTGTTAGTGGAAGGAATAGTGCCCCATCATTGGTGTCAATGAAAGAAATAGCACCCCATTGTTGATATCAGAGGGAGAAATTGTGTTGATATCAGCGGGAAGAATTATGTACCATTGTTGGTGTCAGTGGGAAAAATAGTGCCCCATAGTTGGTGTAAGTAGGAGGAACAATTTCTCATGATTGTTGTTAGTGGGAGGAATAGTGCCCCATCAAAATAAAATGAACACCAATGCAATGCATTAAAAAAAATGCATATCAACTTACTGTAAGTGAACTTAATGGACGTAAAACGCAAAGCATGTAGTGAGAATACAGCCTATGTGTATGTAAATGCATTTTTTAGCTTTGGATGGAGTGTGACAGAACATACAAAATGTAAGAGTTGTCACAATGAGAATTCCTTTTTTCTTTGGAGAGATGTCCTCTCATTTCCTGTTGCACCTCTGGGACAGGAAGTGAAGGGAAATCTCCCCAGCAAACCACAGGCAAGAAAAAATAACCGGACAGGGGCATTAACCCTTCCCCCTGCTATACTTACCAACATCTTCATCCCAGTGTCACCCCTGTTCACAGCCCACACATCTCACAACCTCCTTCTGAATGGTTCTATCCATATCAGGCCTACTTTCTGGGTGGTCTAACCCCTGACTATGCAGGACTTACCCACTATTGGCCCCAATCTCCGCAGTAACATTGTTTTGAGGTACTGAGCATGCTCAGTAACTCAAATAAGGGTGATGCTGTGATCTCGGGATGTAGCCTGGAATCCATGCGGGGCTGTCCCAGGAAATTCAGAACAGTTGGCAGCTTTGTTACTGTATTTAAAACTAAAATAATAGCTTTACATGCACTTTTAAAATGCTTGTAAAAGCCAATGTACAAATGCATTAAAATTCCCTATATATGTTCCTCTGTGTTGCATCACAAATGTGGGAGTGATAATGTGATGAAGGACTGCATAACGATCTCTCTGTTAATTGCTTTGCCTGCTTGTGTCTGTGTCAGATCTAATTAGTGTGTAGCTCTCACCTGCAGAGCACTAGACTGAGAGAATTAGGGATTATGGTGTATGTAGTTTCTTCATAGGAAGTGTCAGTTCTTAGACTACAGACCAAGGTCATGCATTACCTGTTCAGTGACATGCCACATGTCTCATGTTTTCACACAAACAGAACCTTCTGACACCACTATAGGCTGTGTGTACAGAGCAACACATGACATAATGAAGCTACATGATCAATGCACATTCTATGCAGATGAAAACCACAAGGTGAAAGTAGGAAGATTTATAATGCCTTTAAAGTGTTACTAAACCCGGGAGCCTGCATTCATTATATCTGCTCTCCCACAGTACACAGAACATGGAAATGCAATTATTTTAGTAAATATAAATTACTAACTACCTTTTCTCATCAGCAGTATACTGTATAGCAGTATTGTGACTTCTATGAGTGTCTGGTTAAAGCTTGTAGGAGGAGTTTTCTCCTATGTCCTATGAGACTGCAGGACCCCCGACCCTCTGTCTGGATAGGGCTGATTGGCCCTGTGCTGATCACATGCACCATCCCAAGAAAGAAAAAACAAACTCTCTAGCATTACACATCAAATTGAGCATGTGCAGAATGACGCCAAGGCTCTGTTCTATCAGGAGATGAATTGGGGACAGTGGAGGATCGGAGAAGACAGGATCAAACAGCCTTTTTACACAATGCGCAGAATTAACCCCTTAGATTCCACAGTGAGTATAAAAAGCATGCTTTACTGCATATACAGACTGATTTTACTGGGTTTAGTAACCTGAAGCTGAAGCTGAATCAAGCTTCAATGACAATAATCTCCCATGTGCTGAGCTATTACATCTCCTGCAACCCATCAGCTCGGCATCTTATGAAGTTATAGCGCGCCGAGACTTACGACTTAAATCGCTCCCGGTATTGGCTTTGCAGATTTAGATTTAAAGGTCCACCCTCCGCGGCAAGGTGAGTTACATCTTTAGCACAAGCAGCGCGCCGTCAGCGTGCTTCCACTCATAATTCAGCGGAATAAAGTTTATCTTGATATCCCGACATTAATAAGCAGCCCACAAATCACGCAGCTCATAAGGACCGTTTTCTGGAGTCGTAATTCACTGCCGCCTCTACTGCGCCTTATTTTACTTTTCCGAAGTCCTCTTTTCGGTCCCTAATAGGCTTGTTGCCCAGGGAGGGACATGATATGGAGCACCTCTGGGACTCCACCCGGGATCTTAACGTTATTGCTTTATAGGAGCTGCCAGAGAGGCTTGGCAGACAGAACAAATTACCGGCAAACAATGGGGAAAAAATTGGACTGACCTGGCAAGCGCGCTGCGCGATCCCAGAGGCAGTTTATGTGCTTGTGATGGCGTTTCAGTCTGTGGGGAATACATGTCTGCATGCAGCTGCAGTAACAGGCATAGAAGGCGCCACACATTATTTTAAATAACAGATATGCTATTTTTTATTCTGTTATATTATACAATGCTATCAGTGCAATCGGAAAAATAAGTAATGTCTATGTGGCATTTGCATAAATTAGCATAATCTGTATTTTTTTTTCCAGATAGCAATCTTTGTGGTCAAATGACCATTAACCATTTTAATATCAGGCACTTTTACCCCCCTTCCTGCCCAGGCCAATTTTCAGATTTCAGCGCTGTCAACCATTGAATGACAATTGCGCGGTCATGGCAGCCAGATTCACACATTAATATATAGCAGGTGAGTCAGCACTCAAATGACAAACAAACAATATACAGGGCCTTGAAAAAGTATTCATACCCCTTAAAATTGTCCACATTTTGTCATGTTACACCCAAAAACATAAATATATTTTATTGGGATTTAATGTGATAGACCAACACAAAGTGGCACATAATTGTGAAGTGGAAGGAAAATTATAAGTGGTTTTATTTTTTTTTACAAATAGATATGTGATACCCCCTAACTAAAATCTAGTTGAACCAATTGCCTTCAGAAGTAACCCAATTAGTAAATAGAGTTTACCTGTGTCATGTTACAACCAAAAATGTAAATGTATTTTAGCCCTGGTTCACACTGGTGCGATTTGACATGCGTTTTGACATGTCAAATCGCATGTCAAATCGGCGGCATTTTCCGGCAATTGCCGGCAATGACACCGTCCTAATTGGTGCGACGCCGCATCTGCGGCGCTGCACCGATTTCAAAAAGTAGTTTCTGTACTACTTTTTGGGATTTCGGGGCACACAGATGTCTCTGTAATCGCGGCCGAAATCGGGACTGACAGGCGGGGGTGAAATCATGCGAGTTCAGCTGAACTCGCACGGCTTCACTCCCACAGCCCAGTGTGAACCTGGGCTTATTGGGATTTTATGTGATAGACAAGTGATGGCGAACCTTAGAAAAAGGGGGGAAGTTTGGGACTTTGAATGAGATGCGTGTGGGCAAAAACCAATGGATTAAACAAACAAAGGAGGTTTATTCATAAATACATAGGACATGATACATAGCAAGTATGACGAGCTGATAGGCATATAGTAGACATATAAAAATTATATTATAGCACATACTAAATAAAAACAATGGAAAAGTATAATATACAGACATGATTGAAATAAACTGCATGGTAGGCTTGACGCGTTTCGTGGACTCAATTCCACTTCATCAGAAGCAATTTGCAGAATTCATGTCTGTGAGAATATATATCCAAAATTACTCCAATGAATTAAATAAGGATGCAGGGGAAGGAAAAAAACAAAACATCCCAAATTACTTACTTCACAGCTTTAAAAATAGTCATAAATTGCTAAAGCCTGATGGCTGAGGAAGGCCAAGAACCACTCCCGCCGGGAGCTGGGGGGGTGCGGAATCGCAGGCAGGACAGCCGGAAACAACCACAGCCAAGGGGGGGGGGGCGATGAAAAGTGTCCAGGGTGAGCTGCAGGGGAATACCTGTGGACAGCTCCAATCTATGTGAGATGTAAAATGTTGAGGTCAGTGAGGATGTGACTGGAAGAGGGCAAAGAGCCCAAGGAAATGAGAGTGAGGAGGAAGGTGTGTAGAGTCCACCGAAAAAACCTGGCAGCAGGGCAAACAGAGAAGACATGGTAGGGCCTCCTGAAGTCACAACAGACCAATACTGTCCAGGGACTCAGGACTGCCCGGGGTGTGAAGGATGAAAAACTAAAAATAAGAGTGTAGTGAGAAAAAAATAAATTCTAAATAAGGGGGAAGCCACAGACACAGACACATATGATGAAATGTCCTGGAATCACAACAGACCAATCCTGTCCAGAGATTCAAGGACTGTGTATGGTAGCGACAGAACCCCCAAGAAGGGGGGAAAAAAGAGGGGGAAAAAAGGGGGAAAGAAAAATGCAAGTGAGTGTACCTGGTGATTCCAGTGTGGTGACATAACTTCCATGTGTGGTCCCGGAAGTATCCAGCATGAAAGGAGAAGAGAAACTGTGCCTGCCCCAAGACTGTGCCACGTACCCGCCAGGGCCGCCGAGACTGACGCCCCCGGTGTCACGCTGAGTGCGTACAAATGAGGCATTACCGCCAGAACAGCTGACACGGTACAGCCAGCGTCTAGGGAGATGCTCCACACGCACTGCGATGGCGAGCGCTGCCGCCGCTGAGTCACCCGAAAGTGACGTCATGCACTGCGGCACGGTGCGTGACAGCGATGCACAGTGGCAACACCCACCCACCCCCCCAGTATCAAATAAGGAGGGGATGGGAGGCAACAGTGTGCATCGCAGCTCCCGGACCTGAAACAATCCAGCCAAACACAGCCAACAGACTACATGCCTAGAACAAAATGACC
This sequence comes from Rana muscosa, assembly GCA_029206835.1. NCBI lineage: Eukaryota > Metazoa > Chordata > Amphibia > Anura > Ranidae > Rana > Rana muscosa. Next base: position 184,868,772 of record CM055119.1, on the reverse strand, counting down.
AACCCCCTATTGAAACAATGTAGAATGAGTGGAAAATTGCCTCACGTAAATATTCATTATATTAAACAAACAAGCGCGGACCAAGACCAATCGGGTCCGCGATCAACCATAAGAATCCATGGTTGACCGTTAATAATAAACACGTGTGGGCAACTGTGTTTCCACTCAACTCACACATCTCCATCCCTTGATTGTGGTAAAAAGGGGAGAGATTGGGACTTTGAATGAAGTGTGTGGTCTTAATGAGCACACACTTCCATCCCTGTTGTACATTAGAAAAAGGGGGGAAGTTTGGGACTTTGAGTGATGGCGAACCTTGGCACCCCAGATGTTTTGGAACTACATTTCCCATGATGCTCACCTACACTGCAGAGTGCATGAGCATCATGGGAAATGTAGTTCCAAAAAATCTGGGGTGCCATCACTGTGATAGACTAGCACAAAGTGGCACATAATTGTGAAGTGGAAGGAAAATGATAAATGGTTTTCAACAATTTTTAAAAATAAATATGTGAAAAGTGTGGGGTACATTTGTATGGCGCCCCCCTGAGTCAATACTTTGTAGGACCGCCTTTCACTGCAATTACAGCTGCGAGTCTTTTTGGGGATGTCTCTACCAGCTTTGCACATCTAGAGAGGGACATTTTTGCCCATTCTTCTTTGCAAAACAGCTCAAGCTCTGTCAGATTGGATGGAGAGCGTCTGTGATCAGCAATTTTCATGTCTTGTTACAGATTCTCAATTGGATTTAGGTCTGGACTTTGACTGGGCCATTCTAACACATGAATATGCTTTGATCTAAACCATTCCAGTGTAGCTCTGGCTGTATGTTTAGGGTTGTTGTCCTGCTGGAAGGTGAACCTCCGCCCCAGTCTCAAGTCTTTTGCAGACTCTTATGCCCCATACACACGATCGTTTTTCTTGTCATTTTTTTTCTTTCCGTTTTTCACGTCGTTTTTTTTCATGTTTCCTCTCAAGCCTGTCTTGCGTACACACGATCATTTTAAAAAACGATCAAGCAAAGCGCAGTGACGTATACCACGTACGACGGCACTATAAAGGGGAAGTGCCGCTCGAATGGCGCCACCCTTCATGTTAGTAAAGTTTGTTGAGCAACGATTCGCGCTTTTCAACCTCGTGCTTTTCAGTCCGTTACTGCGTGACGAATGTGCTATCTCCATTACGAAGGCTAATTTTACCAGAACGAGCGCTCCCGTCTCATACTTGATTCTGAGCATGCGCGTTTTTTTTTCATGTCGTTAAAGCATACACACTATCGTTTTTCACGTCGTTAAAAAAAACGACATGAAAAACGACGTGAAAAAAGAGAGCATGTTCGAAATTTTTAATGGCCGTTTTTCACGTCGTTAAAAATGCTCTGGAGCCTACACACGATCATTTTTAATGGCCATTTTTAAAAATGGCATTTTTAACGGCATGAAAAACGATCGTGTGTATGGGGCATAACAGGTTTTCTTCTAAGATTGCCCTGTATTTGGCTCCATCCACCCATCAACTCTGACCAGCTTCCCTGTCCCTCCTGAAGAAAAGCATCCCCACAACATGATGCTGCCACCACCATGTTTCACAGTGGGGATGGTGTGTTTAGGGTGATGTGCAGTGTTAGTTTTCTGCCACACATAGCGTTTTGCTTTTAGGCCAAAAATTTACATTTTGGTCTCATCTGACCAGAGCACCTTCTTTCACATGTTTGCTGTGTCCCCCACATGGCTTCTTGCAAACTGCAAATGGGACTTCTTATGGATTTCTTTTAAAAAATGGCTTTCTTCTTGCCACTCTTCTATAAAGGGCAGATTTGTGGAGTTGTCCTGTGGACAGATTCTCCCACCTGAGCTGTGGATCTCTGCAGCTCCTTCAGAGTTACCATGGGCCTCTTGGCTGCATCTCTGATGAATGCTCTCCTTGCCCGGCTGGTCAGTTTAGGTGGACGGCCATGTCTTGGTAGGTTTGCAGTTGTGCCATACTCTTTCTATTTTCTGATGATGGATTGAACAGAGCTCCGTGAGATGTTCAAAACTTGGGATATTTTTTTATAACCTAACCCTGCTTTAAACTTCTCCACAAATGTATCCCTGACCTGTCTGGTGTGTTCCTTGGCCTTCATGGTGCTGTTTGTTCACTAAGGTTCTCTAACAAACCTCTGAGGGCTTCAGAGAACAGCTGTATTTATACTGAGATTAAATTACACACAGGTGGACTCTATTTACTAATTAGGTGACTACTGAAGGCAATTGCTTCCGCTAGATTTTAGGGGTATCAGAGTAAAGGGGCCGGAATACAAATGCACTCCATTTTCCTTCCACTTCACAATTATGTGCCACTTTGTGTTGATCTAGCACATAAAAAAATACATTTTTTTTGGTTGTAACATGACAGAATGTGGAAAATTTCAAGGAATATTAATACTTTTTCAAGGCACTGTAGAGTCCATAGGAAACAAATGCTCGGGGATTGCGCAGTCATGCAACACTGTACCCATATAAAATTGTTATCATTTTTTCACACAAATAGAGCTTTCTTTTGTTGGTAATTAATCACCACTGGGTTTTTTTTTTTGTTTGCTAAATAAACAAAAAAGGCCAAAAAATTTGAAAAAAAAAACAGTTTTCTTCATTTCTGTTTTATAATTCTACAAATAAATAATCTTTCTTCATGAATTTAGGCCAAATTGTATTCTGCTACATTTCTTTGGTGAAAATAACCTAAATCCGTGTTAATTATTTAGACTGTAGGAAAGTTATAGAGTCCACAAACTATGGGATATACAGTAAAAGAAAATATTTTTAACCACTTCAGCCCCGCAAGATTTGGCTGCCGAATGACCGGGCCATTTTTGTTGTGATTCGGCATTGTGTCGCTTTAACTGACAATTGCGCGGTCGTGCGATGCTGTGCCCAAACAAAATTGACGTCCTTTCTTTTGGTGGTATTTGATCATCTCTGTGGTTTTTATTTTTTGCGCTATAAACAAAAAAACTGTGACAATTTTGAAAAAAACACAATATTTTGTACTTTTTGCAATAATAAATATTCCCAATTTAAAAAAAAAATAAGCAAATTTTTTCTCAGTTTAGGCCAATATGAATTCTTCTACATATTTTTTGGTAATAAAAAATCACAATAAGCGTATAGTAATTGGTTTGCGCAAAAGTTATAGCGTCTACAAAATAGGGGATAGTTTTATGACATTTTTATTATCATTATTTTTTTAACTAGTAATGTCGGCGATCTGCGATTTTTAGCGGGACTGCAACATTATGGCGGACAGACAGAGCAGGGAGGACACTGCTGTATACAGATTGAGATAAAGAGCCCATAAGTGGCTCTTTACCACGCGATCAGCTGTGTCCAATCACAGCAGATCATGGATGTAAGTAGAAGTTGGTTATCGGCACTCCTTTCCTCATACTGACAGCATGAGGAGAGAGGAGAAAAGAGATGATAATCAGCTTCTCTAAAAGGGGCATCTACACTGATAATCAGAGCACTGATTATCGGTGTCCTGATTCTCAGTGCAGTCCAAACAGTTCCCACCAGTGCTGCCAATCAGTGCCCATCAGTGCTTCCTCATCAGTGTCACCTATTAGTTCCACCTACCAGTGCCCATCAGTACCACCTATCAATGCCACGTATCAGTTCCCACCAATGTCTCCTCATCAGTGCCACCTCATCAGTGCCCATCTGTTTAACCTATCAGTGTCCATCGGTTCCCATTAGTGCCGCCTCATCAGTGCCGCCTCATCAGTGCCGCCTCATCAGTGTCACCTATTAGTGCCACCTACCAGTGCCCATCAGTGCCGCCTATCAATGTCACGTATCAGGGCACATCGGTGCCTCCTATCAGTGCAGCCTCATCAGTGCCACCCAGTGCCTCCTCATCAGTGCCGCCTCATCAGTGCCCATCTGTTCAATCTTTCAGTGTCCATCGTTGCGCATTAGTGCCACCTCATCAGTGCCGCCTCATCAGTGTCACCTATTAGTGCCACCTACCAGTGCCCATCAGTACCACCTATCAATGTCACGTATGAGTGCACATCTGTGCCTCCTATCAGTGCAGCCTCATCAGTGTCCACCAGTGCCTCCTCATCAGTGCCGCCTCATCAGTGCCCATCTGTTCAACCTATCAGTGTCCATCGGTGCCCATTAGTGCCGCCTCATCAGTGCCGCCTCATCAGTGTCACCTATTAGTGCCACCTACCAGTGCCCATCAGTACCGCCTATCAATGCCACCTTACAGTGCACATCTGTGCCTCCTATCAGTACAGCCTCATCAGTGCCCACCAGTGCCTCCTCATCAGTGCCGCCTCATCAGTGCCTATCTGTTTAACCTATCAGTGTCCATCTGTGCCCATTGGTGCAGCCTCATCAGTGCCGCCTCATCAGTGCCGCCTCATCATTGTCCATCAGTGCAGCCTCATCAGTCCCGCCTCATTAGTGCCGCCTCATCGGTGCACATCACTGAAGGAGAAAAATTACTTGTTTCCCAAATTTTATAACAAACTATGAAAACTTTTTTTTCTTCAAAATTTTCAGTCTTTTTTCATTTATTTATCAAAAATAAAATACCCAGTGAAGATTAAATACCACCAAAAGAAATCTCTATTAGTGTGATTTTTTTTTAAAATAAAAATGTAGTTTGGGTACAGTGTTGCATGACCGCGAGATTGTCTGTCATTCAAAGTGTGACAGCGCTGAAAGCTGAAAACGGGCCTGGGCAGGAATGCGGGTAAAAGTGCCCGGTAGGCAAGTGGTTAATACTCAACACAGGTTCCCTTTAACAGCATGCATATAGCTTCTATTGATTTATTAAACTCCTCCAATACTTAGTGAGCGGATTTGCTATAATACTCTATCACCATAACATGCCACACAATATCTGATTTAATCATTCATAATTGTTTCTGGGGCTGCAACGCAACTCAGGTCCTGATAAAGTAAGTAACACGCCAAGTCAATTTATCTTCTTAGCGGCGGAGATTATTTCCCGATCGCCTCGGTTAAGGCTGCGAATACGCTGGATAATACATGGAGCTATCGCTGGCTGCAGAAGGCAGAGCGGTTAGGTCGGTACGGAAAGCTGAGCGTAGCTGTGAAATTGGGTGAGACTGAGGCCGGCCGATAGGTACCGTGGTCATCCCAGCGCTTGTCACAAAGGATAACCCCCACCCTCCGTTGGTGTAAACGCGGCAGAATTTGCTACAACAGCAGTAAAACAAATTATGTTCTGCTGCTCTTATTTGCAGAAAAGTATGTTTCACTTTCCACAAGAAGTAACCAGATTTTTTTTTTCCATAGAAAGCGAAAGAAAAAACTTTTTTAAATTTTTTTTGGCTGCAGCAGACTGTGATTAGAAAGATTTCTTAGCAAAATAAATACCGTACATAAATTAAAATACACAATTAAAATACAAAATTAAAATTAAAATACACAAATAAATAATAATATTAATAAAAAAAAAATAACCACTTGACCTCCGGAAGATTTGCCCCCCTTCATGACCAGGCCATTTTCCTGCAACACTGTACCCAAATAAAATGCTCTTTTTTTCCCAACAAATAGAGTTTTCTTTTGGTGGTATTTAATCACAACTGTTTTTTTTTTTTTTTTCGATATAAACAACAAAAAGGAAAAGATGGCAATTATGAAAAAAAAAAAAAAAAAATTACTTTCTGCTATAAAACATATCCAACAAAAAATGTAAAAATTCGAATTTCTTCATAAATTTAGGCCGATATTTATTCTGCTACATATTTTTGGTAAAAAAAATCCCAATAAACGTATATTGATTGGTTTGCGCCAAAGTTATAGCCTCTCTAAACTATGGGATATATACTGGAATTTTTATTTACTAATTTTTTTTTATACTATATTGCTATTTTGCGGCGGACGCTCTGACACTAAGACCCTAAACACACTATTATGCCGCGTACACACGATCGTGATTCACGGCGGTGAAAACACCGCCGTGAATCACGACATGAAAAAAAATGAAAAACGAGGGAACGGCATGTTCCCCCACACACGACCGTTTTTCCCGTCATTTTTTTCTTTGTCGAGAAAAACGACCGTGTGTGGGCTCAGTGGCAGTGTTTCCCTATGGGAAAACTGCCGCAGAAAAAAATGCTGGAAAAAACGATGAGAAAAATTAGAACATGTTCTAATTTTTCTCATCGTGATTAATGCCGTTTTTCCCGTCGGGAAAAACGGCAAAAAGCCCACAGACGATCGTTTTTCTCGTCCAATGGAAAAAATGTCATTTTTCCCGAGGGGAAAAATGATCGTGTGTACGCGGCATTAGATTTTCTGCAGATTCAGTAGGGCAGTGGACAGTGTCAGTATTTTTCATATTTTTATTATTTTATTTTTGTATTATTTTTTCACAGTATTTTTTTTTATTACTTTTTTACAATTTTTTTAGGAGCCTCGTTGGGGGATTTGGTAAAATATCATGAGTCTCGACAGACCCCTTGTGTCTCACTTTTAGGACAGAGAAAAGGACTGAGGGCAGAGATTCCCCAGGCCCTTCCTCTGCAGCCTCAGCTGCACTGGGCAGTGAATGAATGGGAAGAGCTCTGTGCTGAGTGGCTTCCTGTTCATTCACAAACTGAATCAGCCATGAATGAACACAGTAAGTGATTAGTACTAATCACTCACTGAGTTCAGTCAGAAAAGGAAGGGGCCGGTAAATTACATATTTATCAGCTCCTTCCCTGCTCTCCATCCTAAAACATCCCAGCGGGAGAGGAGAGGAAGGGAAGCTGGGAGCTTTGTGGGGCCAGACTCCGGTCTGAACAGTGGTGGCCCGTGCATTGTGGATCCGTTTGGATGCCCAGCGCTTTGGCGGAAGAGGAGACAGAGCGGAGGAAGCTAGAGAAGCAGTCTCCTCCGCCGCCGCCGCTGCTGCCTCGAGGAGACACATGAGGAGGACACCACAGCCCGGTAAGTGCCGGACCTCCTGTGCTGGGGGGATTGTTTGCTATAAGTGTGTCACGAGTCCCACGAGCGGGGGGGTTTCAGGGGTTTGGTGAGTGCTGTCATGCTGTATACCCTATCTGTGACGCTGATCTACATACCGTATCTGTGATGCTGATCTATATATCCTATCTGTGATGCTGATCTATATACCGTATCTGTAATGCTGATTAGGGATGAGCTCGGTGTTCGAGTCGAACATACGTTCGACTCGAACATCGGCTGTTCGATCGTTCGACGAAGATCGAACGATTTGGGCCGTTCGCGCCAAATTCGAGTGACGCGAACAGCCCACAATGCACTACGCCATTGCAGTGTCATCCAGGCGCTGTGATTGGTCAAGCATGCACTGTGACCCCGCATGCTTGGCCAATCACAGCGCCGGCAGCGAGGAGAGCAATGATTGGCCACAGGCAGGATGCCTGTGGCCAATTATTGCTGAGGGTGTTTAGTACACGCCCCACACTATAAAAGGCCGCCAGCACGGCGGCCTAGTGTAGTATGTTCCGGAGCAGAGAAAGAGAAGCATAGGCAGGGACAGTGACATTTTATTTTCTTGCTTAACCTGGATTCCTTTAGTTTAGGGAAAGAGAAGGATAGGTAGGGAGAGTGTCAGTGTGTTTTACTGTGCGAATGCTTGTTTCTAGGGACAGGGAAGGACAGTGAGGGAAATTCTCCTTGTGCTATACTGTGCTAAAGCATTGATCATCAACCATCTTTAAAAAATCATTTTTTCTAGGGACAGAAAACTATAGGTAGGGAGAGTGTCAGTGTGTTTTACTGTGATAATCCTTGTTTCTAGGGACAGGGAAGGACAGTGAGGGAAATTCTCCTTGTGCTATAGTGTGCTAAAGCATTGATCATCAACCATCTTTAAAAAAACATTTTTTCTAGGGACAGAAAACTATAGGTAGGGAGAGTGTCAGTGTGTTTTACTGTGCTAATCCTTGTTTCTAGGGACAGGGAAGGACAGTGAGGGAAATTCTCCTTGTGCTATACTGTGCTAAAGCATTGATCATCAACCATCTTTAGAAAAACATTTTTTCTAGGGACAGAAAACTATAGGTAGGGAGAGTGTCAGTGTGTTTTACTGTGCTAATCCTTGTTTCTAGGGACAGGGAAGGACAGTGAGGGAAATTCTCCTTGTGCTATAGTGTGCTAAAGCATTGATCATCAACCATCTTTAAAAAAACATTTTTTCTAGGGACAGAAAACTATAGGTAGGGAGAGTGTCAGTTTCTTTCACTGTGATAATCCTTGTTTCTAGGGACAGGGAAGGACAGTGAGGGAAATTCTCCTTGTGCTATACTGTGCTAAAGCATTGATCATCAACCATCTTTAAAAAAACATTTTTTCTAGGGACAGAAAACTATAGGTAGGGAGAGTGTCAGTGTGTTTTACTGTGCTAATCCTTGTTTCTAGGGACAGGGAAGGACAGTGAGGGAAATTCTCCTTGTGCTATAGTGTGCTAAAGCATTGATCATCAACCATCTTTAAAAAAACATTTTTTCTAGGGACAGAAAACTATAGGTAGGGAGAGTGTCAGTTTCTTTCACTGTGATAATCCTTGTTTCTAGGGACAGGGAAGGACAGTGAGGGAAATTCTCCTTGTGCTATACTGTGCTAAAGCATTGATCATCAACCATCTTTAAAAAAACATTTTTTCTAGGGACAGAAAACTATAGGTAGGGAGAGTGTCAGTTTCTTTCACTGTGATAATCCTTGTTTCTAGGGACAGGGAAGGACAGTGAGGGAAATTCTCCTTGTGCTATACTGTGCTAAAGCATTGATCATCAACCATCTTTAAAAAAACATTTTTTCTAGGGATAGAAAACTATAGGTAGGGAGAGTGTCAGTTTCTTTCACTGTGATAATCCTTGTTTCTAGGGACAGGGAAGGACAGTGAGGGAAATTCTCCTTGTGCTATACTGTGATAAAGCATTGATCATCAACCATCTTTAAAAAAACATTTTTTCTAGGGACAGAAAACTATAGGTAGGGAGAGTGTCAGTTTCTTTCACTGTGATAATCCTTGTTTCTAGGGACAGGGAAGGACAGTGAGGGAAATTCTCCTTGTGCTATAGTGTGCTAAAGAATTGATCATCAACCATCTTTAAAAAAACATTTTTTCTAGGGACAGAAAACTATAGGTAGGGAGAGTGTCAGTGTGTTTTACTGTGCTAATCCTTGTTTCTAGGGACAGGGAAGGACAGTGAGGGAAATTCTCCTTGTGCTATAGTGTGCTAAAGCATTGATCATCAACCATCTTTAAAAAAACATTTTTTCTAGGGACAGAAAACTATAGGTAGGGAGAGTGTCAGTTTCTTTCACTGTGATCATCCTTGTTTCTAGGGACAGGGAAGGACAGTGAGGGAAATTCTCCTTGTGCTATACTGTGATAAAGCATTGATCATCAACCATCTTTAAAAAAACATTTTTTCTAGGGACAGAAAACTATAGGTAGGGAGAGTGTCAGTTTCTTTCACTGTGATAATCCTTGTTTCTAGGGACAGGGAAGGACAGTGAGGGAAATTCTCCTTGTGCTATACTGTGCTAAAGCATTGATCATCAACCATCTTTAAAAAAACATTTTTTCTATGGACAGAAAACTATAGGTAGGGAGAGTGTCAGTGTGTTTTACTGTGCTAATCCTTGTTTCTAGGGACAGGGAAGGACAGTGAGGGAAATTCTCCTTGTGCTATACTGTGCTAAAGCATTGATCATCAACCATCTTTAAAAAAACATTTTTTCTAGGGACAGAAAACTATAGGTAGGGAGAGTGTCAGTTTCTTTCACTGTGATAATCCTTGTTTCTAGGGACAGGGAAGGACAGTGAGGGAAATTCTCCTTGTGCTATAGTGTGCTAAAGCATTGATCATCAACCATCTTTAAAAAAACATTTTTTCTAGGGACAGAAAACTATAGGTAGGGAGAGTGTCAGTGTGTTTTACTGTGTTAATCCTTGTTTCTAGGGACAGGGAAGGACAGTGAGGGAAATTCTCCTTGTGCTATAGTGTGCTAAAGCATTGATCATCAACCATCTTTAAAAAAACATTTTTTCTAGGGACAGAAAACTATAGGTAGGGAGAGTGTCAGTTTCTTTCACTGTGATAATCCTTGTTTCTAGGGACAGGGAAGGACAGTGAGGGAAATTCTCCTTGTGCTATACTGTGATAAAGCATTGATCATCAACCATCTTTAAAAAAAACATTTTTTCTAGGGACAGAAAACTATAGGTAGGGAGAGTGTCAGTTTCTTTCACTGTGATAATCCTTGTTTCTAGGGACAGGGAAGGACAGTGAGGGAAATTCTCCTTGTGCTATAGTGTGCTAAAGAATTGATCATCAACCATCTTTAAAAAAACATTTTTTCTAGGGACAGAAAACTATAGGTAGGGAGAGTGTCAGTGTGTTTTACTGTGCTAATCCTTGTTTCTAGGGACAGGGAAGGACAGTGAGGGAAATTCTCCTTGTGCTATAGTGTGCTAAAGCATTGATCATCAACCATCTTTAAAAAAACATTTTTTCTAGGGACAGAAAACTATAGGTAGGGAGAGTGTCAGTTTCTTTCACTGTGATCATCCTTGTTTCTAGGGACAGGGAAGGACAGTGAGGGAAATTCTCCTTGTGCTATACTGTGATAAAGCATTGATCATCAACCATCTTTAAAAAAACATTTTTTCTAGGGACAGAAAACTATAGGTAGGGAGAGTGTCAGTTTCTTTCACTGTGATAATCCTTGTTTCTAGGGACAGGGAAGGACAGTGAGGGAAATTCTCCTTGTGCTATACTGTGCTAAAGCATTGATCATCAACCATCTTTAAAAAAACATTTTTTCTATGGACAGAAAACTATAGGTAGGGAGAGTGTCAGTGTGTTTTACTGTGCTAATCCTTGTTTCTAGGGACAGGGAAGGACAGTGAGGGAAATTCTCCTTGTGCTATAGTGTGCTAAAGCATTGATCATCAACCATCTTTAAAAAAACATTTTTTCTAGGGACAGAAAACTATAGGTAGGGAGAGTGTCAGTTTCTTTCACTGTGATAATCCTTGTTTCTAGGGACAGGGAAGGACAGTGAGGGAAATTCTCCTTGTGCTATAGTGTGCTAAAGCATTGATCAATAACCATCTTTAAAAAAACATTTTTTCTAGGGACAGAAAACTATAGGTAGGGAGAGTGTCAGTGTGTTTTACTGTGCTAATCCTTGTTTCTAGGGACAGGGAAGGACAGTGAGGGAAATTCTCCTTGTGCTATAGTGTGCTAAAGCATTGATCATCAACCATCTTTAAAAAAAACATTTTTTCTAGGGACAGAAAACTATAGGTAGGGAGAGTGTCAGTTTCTTTCACTGTGCTAATCCTTGTTTCTAGGGACAGGGAAGGACAGTGAGGGAAATTCTCCTTGTGCTATACTGTGCTAAAGCATTGATCATCAACCATCTTTAAAAAAACATTTTTTCTAGGGACAGAAAACTATAGGTAGGGAGAGTGTCAGTTTCTTTCACTGTGCTAATCCTTGTTTCTAGGGACAGGGAAGGACAGTGAGGGAAATTCTCCTTGTGCTATAGTGTGCTAAAGCATTGATCATCAACCATCTTTAAAAAAACATTTTTTCTAGGGACAGAAAACTATAGGTAGGGAGAGTGTCAGTTTCTTTCACTGTGATAATCCTTGTTTCTAGGGACAGGGAAGGACAGTGAGGGAAATTCTCCTTGTGCTATACTGTGATAAAGCATTGATCATCAACCATCTTTAAAAAAACATTTTTTCTAGGGACAGAAAACTATAGGTAGGGAGAGTGTCAGTGTGTTTTACTGTGCTAATCCTTGTTTCTAGGGACAGGGAAGGACAGTGAGGGAAATTCTCCTTGTGCTATAGTGTGCTAAAGCATTGATCATCAACCATCTTTAAAAAAACATTTTTTCTAGGGACAGAAAACTATAGGTAGGGAGAGTGTCAGTTTCTTTCACTGTGATAATCCTTGTTTCTAGGGACAGGGAAGGACAGTGAGGGAAATTCTCCTTGTGCTATACTGTGATAAAGCATTGATCATCAACCATCTTTAAAAAAACATTTTTTCTAGGGACAGAAAACTATAGGTAGGGAGAGTGTCAGTTTTTTTCACTGTGATAATCCTTGTTTCTAGGGACAGGGAAGGACAGTGAGGGAAATTCTCCTTGTGCTATACTGTGCTAAAGCATTGATCATCAACCATCTTTAAAAAAACATTTTTTCTAGGGACAGAAAACTATAGGTAGGGAGAGTGTCAGTGTGTTTTACTGTGCTAATCCTTGTTTCTAGGGACAGGGAAGGACAGTGAGGGAAATTCTCCTTGTGCTATACTGTGCTAAAGCATTGATCATCAACCATCTTTAAAAAAACATTTTTTCTAGGGACAGAAAACTATAGGTAGGGAGAGTGTCAGTTTCTTTCACTGTGATAATCCTTGTTTCTAGAGACAGGGAAGGACAGTGAGGGAAATTCTCCTTGTGCTATAGTGTGCTAAAGCATTGATCATCAACCATTTTTAAAAAAAACATTTTTTCTAGGGACAGAAAACTATAGGTAGGGAGAGTGTCAGTGTGTTTTACTGTGTTAATCCTTGTTTCTAGGGACAGGGAAGGACAGTGAGGGAAATTCTCCTTGTGCTATAGTGTGCTAAAGCATTGATCATCAACCATCTTTAAAAAAACATTTTTTCTAGGGACAGAAAACTATAGGTAGGGAGAGTGTCAGTTTCTTTCACTGTGATAATCCTTGTTTCTAGGGACAGGGAAGGACAGTGAGGGAAATTCTCCTTGTGCTATACTGTGCTAAAGCATTGATTGATCATCAACCATCTTTAAAAAAACATTTTTTCTAGGGACAGAAAACTATAGGTAGGGAGAGTGTCAGTTTCTTTCACTGTGCTAATCCTTGTTTCTAGGGACAGGGAAGGACAGTGAGGGAAATTCTCCTTGTGCTATACTGTGCTAAAGCATTGATCATCAACCATCTTTAAAAAAACATTTTTTCTAGGGACAGAAAACTATAGGTAGGGAGAGTGTCAGTTTCTTTCACTGTGATAATCCTTGTTTCTAGGGACAGGGAAGGACAGTGAGGGAAATTCTCCTTGTGCTATAGTGTGCTAAAGCATTGATCATCAACCATCTTTAAAAAAAAAAAATTCTAGGGACAGAAAACTATAGGTAGGGAGAGTGTCAGTTTCTTTCACTGTGATAATCCTTGTTTCTAGGGACAGGGAAGGACAGTGAGGGAAATTCTCCTTGTGCTATACTGTGCTAAAGCATTGATCATCAACCATCTTTAAAAAAACATTTTTTCTAGGGACAGAAAACTATAGGTAGGGAGAGTGTCAGTTTCTTTCACTGTGATAATCCTTGTTTCTAGGGACAGGGAAGGACAGTGAGGGAAATTCTCCTTGTGCTATAGTGTGCTAAAGCATTGATCATCAACCATCTTTAAAAAAACATTTTTTCTAGGGTCAGAAAACTATAGGTAGGGAGAGTGTCAGTGTGTTTTACTGTGCTAATCCTTGTTTCTAGGGACAGGGAAGGACAGTGAGGGAAATTCTCCTTGTGCTATAGTGTGCTAAAGCATTGATCATCAACCATCTTTAAAAAAACATTTTTTCTAGGGACAGAAAACTATAGGTAGGGAGAGTGTCAGTTTCTTTCACTGTGATAATCCTTGTTTCTAGGGACAGGGAAGGACAGTGAGGGAAATTCTCCTTGTGCTATAGTGTGCTAAAGCATTGATCAATAACCATCTTTAAAAAAACATTTTTTCTAGGGACAGAAAACTATAGGTAGGGAGAGTGTCAGTGTGTTTTACTGTGCTAATCCTTGTTTCTAGGGACAGGGAAGGACAGTGAGGGAAATTCTCCTTGTGCTATAGTGTGCTAAAGCATTGATCATCAACCATCTTTAAAAAAAACATTTTTTCTAGGGACAGAAAACTATAGGTAGGGAGAGTGTCAGTTTCTTTCACTGTGATAATCTTTGTTTCTAGGGACAGGGAAGGACAGTGAGGGAAATTCTCCTTGTGCTATACTGTGCTAAAGCATTGATCATCAACCATCTTTAAAAAAACATTTTTTCTAGGGACAGAAAACTATAGGTAGGGAGAGTGTCAGTTTCTTTCACTGTGCTAATCCTTGTTTCTAGGGACAGGGAAGGACAGTGAGGGAAATTCTCCTTGTGCTATAGTGTGCTAAAGCATTGATCATCAACCATCTTTAAAAAAACATTTTTTCTACGGACAGAAAACTATAGGTAGGGAGAGTGTCAGTTTCTTTCACTGTGATAATCCTTGTTTCTAGGGACAGGGAAGGACAGTGAGGGAAATTCTCCTTGTGCTATACTGTGATAAAGCATTGATCATCAACCATCTTTAAAAAAAAAAATTTCTAGGGACAGAAAACTATAGGTAGGGAGAGTGTCAGTTTATTTCACTGTGATAATCCTTGTTTCTAGGGACAGGGAAGGACAGTGAGGGAAATTCTCCTTGTGCTATACTGTGCTAAAGCATTGTTCATCAACCATCTTTAAAAAAACATTTTTTCTAGGGACAGAAAACTATAGGTAGGGAGAGTGTCAGTGTGTTTTACTGTGCTAATCCTTGTTTCTAGGGACAGGGAAGGACAGTGAGGGAAATTCTCCTTGTGCTATAGTGTGCTAAAGCATTGATCATCAACCATCTTTAAAAAAACATTTTTTCTAGGGACAGAAAACTATAGGTAGGGAGAGTGTCAGTTTCTTTCACTGTGATAATCCTTGTTTCTAGGGACAGGGAAGGACAGTGAGGGAAATTCTCCTTGTGCTATAGTGTGCTAAAGCATTGATCATCAACCATCTTTAAAAAAACATTTTTTCTAGGGACAGAAAACTATAGGTAGGGAGAGTGTCAGTGTGTTTTACTGTGCTAATCCTTGTTTCTAGGGACAGGGAAGGACAGTGAGGGAAATTCTCCTTGTGCTATAGTGTGCTAAAGCATTGATCATCAACCATCTTTAAAAAAACATTTTTTCTAGGGACAGAAAACTATAGGTAGGGAGAGTGTCAGTTTCTTTCACTGTGATAATCCTTGTTTCTAGGGACAGGGAAGGACAGTGAGGGAAATTCTCCTTGTGCTATAGTGTGCTAAAGCATTGATCATCAACCATCTTTAAAAAAACATTTTTTCTAGGGACAGAAAACTATAGGTAGGGAGTGTGTCAGTGTGTTTTACTGTGCTAATCCTTGTTTCTAGGGACAGGGAAGGACAGTGAGGGAAATTCTCCTTGTGCTATAGTGTGCTAAAGCATTGATCATCAACCATCTTTAAAAAAACATTTTTTCTAGGGACAGAAAACTATAGGTAGGGAGAGTGTCAGTTTCTTTCACTGTGATAATCCTTGTTTCTAGGGACAGGGAAGGACAGTGAGGGAAATTCTCCTTGTGCTATAGTGTGCTAAAGCATTGATCATCAACCATCTTTAAAAAAACATTTTTTCTAGGGACAGAAAACTATAGGTAGGGAGAGTGTCAGTGTGTTTTACTGTGCTAATCCTTGTTTCTAGGGACAGGGAAGGACAGTGAGGGAAATTCTCCTTGTGCTATAGTGTGCTAAAGCATTGATCATCAACCATCTTTAAAAAAACATTTTTTCTAGGGACAGAAAACTATAGGTAGGGAGAGTGTCAGTTTCTTTCACTGTGATAATCCTTGTTTCTAGGGACAGGGAAGGACAGTGAGGGAAATTCTCCTTGTGCTATAGTGTGCTAAAGCATTGATCATCAACCATCTTTAAAAAAACATTTTTTCTAGGGACAGAAAACTATAGGTAGGGAGAGTGTCAGTTTCTTTCACTGTGATAATCCTTGTTTCTAGGGACAGGGAAGGACAGTGAGGGAAATTCTCCTTGTGCTATACTGTGCTAAAGCATTGATCATCAACCATCTTTAAAAAAACATTTTTTCTAGGGACAGAAAACTATAGGTAGGGAGAGTGTCAGTGTGTTTTACTGTGCTAATCCTTGTTTCTAGGGACAGGGAAGGACAGTGAGGGAAATTCTCCTTGTGCTATAGTGTGCTAAAGCATTGATCATCAACCATCTTTAAAAAAACATTTTTTCTAGGGACAGAAAACTATAGGTAGGGAGAGTGTCAGTTTCTTTCACTGTGATAATCCTTGTTTCTAGGGACAGGGAAGGACAGTGAGGGAAATTCTCCTTGTGCTATAGTGTGCTAAAGCATTGATCATCAACCATCTTTAAAAAAACATTTTTTCTAGGGACAGAAAACTATAGGTAGGGAGAGTGTCAGTTTCTTTCACTGTGATAATCCTTGTTTCTAGGGACAGGGAAGGACAGTGAGGGAAATTCTCCTTGTGCTATACTGTGCTAAAGCATTGATCATCAGCCATCTTTAAAAAAACATTTTTTCTAGGGACAGAAAACTATAGGTAGGGAGAGTGTCAGTTTCTTTCACTGTGATAATCCTTGTTTCTAGGGACAGGGAAGGACAGTGAGGGAAATTCTCCTTGTGCTATACTGTGCTAAAGCATTGTTCATCAACCATCTTTAAAAAAACATTTTTTCTAGGGACAGAAAACTATAGGTAGGGAGAGTGTCAGTGTGTTTTACTGTGCTAATCCTTGTTTCTAGGGACAGGGAAGGACAGTGAGGGAAATTCTCCTTGTGCTATAGTGTGCTAAAGCATTGATCATCAACCATCTTTAAAAAAACATTTTTTCTAGGGACAGAAAACTATAGGTAGGGAGAGTGTCAGTTTCTTTCACTGTGATAATCCTTGTTTCTAGGGACAGGGAAGGACAGTGAGGGAAATTCTCCTTGTGCTATAGTGTGCTAAAGCATTGATCATCAACCATCTTTAAAAAAACATTTTTTCTAGGGACAGAAAACTATAGGTAGGGAGAGTGTCAGTTTCTTTCACTGTGATAATCCTTGTTTCTAGGGACAGGGAAGGACAGTGAGGGAAATTCTCCTTGTGCTATACTGTGCTAAAGCATTGATCATCAGCCATCTTTAAAAAAACATTTTTTCTAGGGACAGAAAACTATAGGTAGGGAGAGTGTCAGTTTCTTTCACTGTGATAATCCTTGTTTCTAGGGACAGGGAAGGACAGTGAGGGAAATTCTCCTTGTGCTATACTGTGCTAAAGCATTGTTCATCAACCATCTTTAAAAAAACATTTTTTCTAGGGACAGAAAACTATAGGTAGGGAGAGTGTCAGTGTGTTTTACTGTGCTAATCCTTGTTTCTAGGGACAGGGAAGGACAGTGAGGGAAATTCTCCTTGTGCTATAGTGTGCTAAAGCATTGATCATCAACCATCTTTAAAAAAACATTTTTTCTAGGGACAGAAAACTATAGGTAGGGAGAGTGTCAGTTTCTTTCACTGTGATAATCCTTGTTTCTAGGGACAGGGAAGGACAGTGAGGGAAATTCTCCTTGTGCTATAGTGTGCTAAAGCATTGATCATCAACCATCTTTAAAAAAACATATTTTCTAGGGACAGAAAACTATAGGTAGGGAGAGTGTCAGTGTGTTTTACTGTGCTAATCCTTGTTTCTAGGGACAGGGAAGGACAGTGAGGGAAATTCTCCTTGTGCTATAGTGTGCTAAAGCATTGATCATCAACCATCTTTAAAAAAACATTTTTTCTAGGGACAGAAAACTATAGGTAGGGAGAGTGTCAGTTTCTTTCACTGTGATAATCCTTGTTTCTAGGGACAGGGAAGGACAGTGAGGGAAATTCTCCTTGTGCTATAGTGTGCTAAAGCATTGATCATCAACCATCTTTAAAAAAACATTTTTTCTAGGGACAGAAAACTATAGGTAGGGAGAGTGTCAGTGTGTTTTACTGTGCTAATCCTTGTTTCTAGGGACAGGGAAGGACAGTGAGGGAAATTCTCCTTGTGCTATAGTGTGCTAAAGCATTGATCATCAACCATCTTTAAAAAAACATTTTTTCTAGGGACAGAAAACTATAGGTAGGGAGAGTGTCAGTTTCTTTCACTGTGATAATCCTTGTTTCTAGGGACAGGGAAGGACAGTGAGGGAAATTCTCCTTGTGCTATAGTGTGCTAAAGCATTGATCATCAACCATCTTTAAAAAAACATTTTTTCTAGGGACAGAAAACTATAGGTAGGGAGAGTGTCAGTTTCTTTCACTGTGATAATCCTTGTTTCTAGGGACAGGGAAGGACAGTGAGGGAAATTCTCCTTGTGCTATACTGTGCTAAAGCATTGATCATCAACCATCTTTAAAAAAACATTTTTTCTAGGGACAGAAAACTATAGGTAGGGAGAGTGTCAGTGTGTTTTACTGTGCTAATCCTTGTTTCTAGGGACAGGGAAGGACAGTGAGGGAAATTCTCCTTGTGCTATAGTGTGCTAAAGCATTGATCATCAACCATCTTTAAAAAAACATTTTTTCTAGGGACAGAAAACTATAGGTAGGGAGAGTGTCAGTTTCTTTCACTGTGATAATCCTTGTTTCTAGGGACAGGGAAGGACAGTGAGGGAAATTCTCCTTGTGCTATAGTGTGCTAAAGCATTGATCATCAACCATCTTTAAAAAAACATTTTTTCTAGGGACAGAAAACTATAGGTAGGGAGAGTGTCAGTTTCTTTCACTGTGATAATCCTTGTTTCTAGGGACAGGGAAGGACAGTGAGGGAAATTCTCCTTGTGCTATACTGTGCTAAAGCATTGATCATCAACCATCTTTAAAAAAACATTTTTTCTAGGGACAGAAAACTATAGGTAGGGAGAGTGTCAGTTTCTTTCACTGTGATAATCCTTGTTTCTAGGGACAGGGAAGGACAGTGAGGGAAATTCTCCTTGTGCTATACTGTGCTAAAGCATTCCTCATCAACCATCTTTGAAATCCTTGTTTTTTGGACAGTCAGGGAAATTGTCGTTGTGCTATTGTGTGCGAAAGCAATCATCCTCAACCATATTTAGAAATCCTTAAGTAAAGGGACAGAGAAGGACACCTGAAGGTAGCCCTTATTGCTTTTTTCCCATCTCCCTGCAGGCCATCTATTAGAATGTCTGGAAGGCAAACAAGGAGAGGCAGACAGTCAGGAGGCAATAAAAGAGGGCAAGCAGGCTCTGTGTCTGGGGGCAACAGTGCTGGTCGTGGATGCGGTGCATTGTCATCAGCACATGGCCATGGGACACGCTTGTCCTTCTTTTCGGCAGCTGGACATGTTGAGCCACATCATGCCGAAGACTTGGTAGAGTGGATGACCAAGCCCTCCTCCTCCTCCTCATCCTCTCTCACCCAGGCTCAGGGTACTGGCAAAGCAGCTGCCAAAGCGTCCTCTTCCCTGGTATCAATGTCAGACTCATCATCAGTCACTCCTTCCCTAGACCCACCATGTCCTCCTCCTGAGGAGTCCCCCGAACTGTTTGAGCACAGTCTTGGGTACATGCTCCAGGAGGATGCCCAGCGTTTCGAAGGGTCTGATGATGAAACCCAGCTACAGGAAGGCAGTAGCGTGAGAGCAGACAGAGGGGATGCTCAAGAAGGACACCAATCTGGCAGTCATGTTCCAGCAGCTGCAGCATACTGCCAGATTGGCTCCAGTGATGAGGAGGGAGGGGATGATGAGGTCACTGACTCCACGTGGGTGCCTAATAGGAGAGAGGAGGAGGAGGAGGATGAGGAGGAGGCACATCTCCAACGAGGCAGGATGCCCTTTGGTGGCCAGCGTAAGGGCAGTACACCGACGGAATCACACCGCAGAGCTCCGCCTGTGCAGGGCGCTGCCTCTGCCCGTCATTCAAAAAGTTCTTTGGTGTGGGCCTTTTTTGAGGCTAGTGCATCAGATCGCACAGCTGCTGTTTGCAACATATGTCTCAAGCGTATATCGCGTGGCCAAAACATCAGCCGCTTGGGTACCAAATGCCTGACCAGACATATGTTGACCTGCCATGCAGCTCGTTGGCAAGCCTACCTCAAAGACCCACACCAAAGAACAAAGCGGACCTCTCCTTGCACCGCATCAGCTTGGATCTCCAACCCCACTATAACTTCAGTCCTCTCTGAAACATGCACTGAGAGGAATGAAGGTGTAGAATTAGGTGTGTCACAGCCAAGTACTTGCGGCCACTCTGCTAGCAGTACACCGACGTCCGATTCTAGCAGGCAAATTTCCCTGCCCCAGCTGCTGGACCGTCGAAAGAAGTTCACTCCCAGCCATCCACATGCCCAGCGGTTGAATGCTAGCTTGGCTAAATTGCTAGCGCTTCAACTGCTGCCTTTTCAGTTGGTAGACTCGGCCCCCTTCCGTGAGTTTGTGCAATGTGCGGTTCCTCAGTGGCAGGTTCCCAAACGCCACTTTTTCTCACGGAAGGCTATTCCGGCTCTCTACCGGCATGTGGAAGGCAATGTCTTGGCCTCGCTGGACAGGGCGGTCAGCGGTAAGGTGCATATTACCGCTGACTCATGGTCCAGCAGGCATGGACAGGGACGTTACCTTTCTTTCACGGCCCATTGGGTCACTCTTTTGGCAGCTGGGAAGGATGCAGGACAAGGCACAGTAGTGTTGGAGGTTGTTCCACCGCCACGCCTCCAAAATGCTACTACTGGTTGTGACACACCTCTCTCCTCCACCCCCTCCTCTTCTTCTTCCTCCATGGCCTCTTCCTGTGCTTTGTCCTCTGAACCAGTGGTGCTCCGTAGCCGTTCAAGGGGCTACGCAAGTACGCAGGCAAAAAGATGCCATGCCGTGCTTGCGCTGGTGTGTTTGGGGGACAGAAGCCACACTGGGGCAGAGGTCCTGTCTGCTCTGCAGGGCCAGGCCGAGAGGTGGTTGACGCCACGCCAGCTTAAGCCAGGAATGGTGGTTTGCGACAATGGCACCAACCTCCTCTCCGCCCTCCGACAGGGACAACTGACCCATGTGCCCTGTGTGGCTCACGTCCTTAACCTGGTGGTGCAGCGGTTCTTGGGCAGGTACCCGGGCTTACAGGATGTCATGAGGCAGGCCAGGAAAGTCTGTGTGCATTTCCGCAGATCTTATAATGCCAGTGCTCGCCTGGCTGAGCTGCAAAAGGAGTTGAACCTGCCCAAGAACCGCCTTATATGTGACATGCCCACCAGGTGGAACTCAACGTTGGCCATGCTGCAGCGGCTGCACACGCAGCAGAGGGCCATCAATGAGTATCTGTGTGACTACGGCACCAGGACAGGGTCAGGGGAGCTTGGTTTTTTTTCTCCACGCCAGTGGGGCATGATCAGGGATGCATGCACTGTCCTGGCACCATTTGAGGAGGCCACGAGGATGGTGAGCAGTGACAGTGCATGCATCAGTGACACTGTACCTCTTGTCCACCTGTTGGAGCACACGCTGCGTGGAATAATGGACAGGGCACTTGAGGCAGAACAGAGGCAGGAAGAGGAGGACTTCCTTGCCTCTCAAGGCCCCCTTTACCCAGACAGTGTTCCTTCTGTCCCACCCATCGCACAGGAAGAGGAGGAGGAGGAGGATTGTGTCAGCATGGAGGTGGAGGCTGGCACTCAGCATCATCAGCAGCAGTCTTTTAGGGATGATTTACAGTCCCAAGAAACCAGTGGACTTGTACGTGGCTGGCAGGAGGTGGCTGCGGATCATGTTGTCCTTAGTGACCCAGAGGACTCCGGACCGAATGCCTCAGCAAACCTACGCTGCATGGCCTCCCTGATCCTGCAAAGTCTGCGGAAGGATCCTCGTATTCTTCGGATCAAGGAGAGGGACCATTACTGGCTGGCCACTCTCCTTGATCCACGGTACAAGGGTAAGGTTGCGGACCTTATGTTACCGTCGCAGAGGGAGCAGAGGATGAGACAACTCCGGGAGGCCTTGCAGAAAGGTCTGTGCAACGCGTTCCCAGAGACTGGGAGGTTACAAACTCCTGGTCCTGGACAACGAGTTGCTGAGGCTTCGGCCAGTCAAAGAAGGAGCGGTGGGGAAGGTGGCCGTCTGACCGATGCGTTCAGACAATTCTTTAGTCCGCAGCCCCAAAGTATGATCGGTTCCAGCAACCATCGCCAGCGTCTGATAAACATGGTGCAGGAATATCTAGGGGCAAGGTCAGACTTGGACACCTTCCCCACCGAAAATCCTCTGGCTTACTGGGTCTTGAGGATGGATCACTGGCCAGAGCTTGCACAGTATGCAATTGAGCTACTGGCCTGTCCTGCATCCAGCGTTCTTTCGGAACGCACATTCAGTGCTGCTGGAGGATTTGTCACGGATCACAGGGTGCGCCTGTCCACCGACTCGGTTGATCGACTGACTTTCATCAAGATGAACCAGTCTTGGATCACCACCAGCTACCACACACCTGATGCTGATATAACAGACTAATTGATTTTAACATGTCACATCCCTTCAAGACTGATGCTGATGCTGAGTGCCTGTGCTGTTATGTTGACTGGCTATCCTCCTCCTCCGAGTCCTCAATGATACGATTGATGATGATAGCTTGGAAGATCATTTTTGTTTATGGGTGCCGCTACCAGTGGCTAAGGCCCAATTTTTCAGCCCCTGTTTAACAGGGGCGTGTAATTACAATTTTTGAAGCAATAATTTGCCATAGGGCTCATTGCTGTGCTCCAAGTACAGTATCTGTGAGGGGTTGGAGTGTTGTGCCACCAGTGCCTAAGGCCCAATTTTTCAGCCCCTGTTTAACAGGGGCGTGTCATTACAATTTTTGAAGCAATACTTTGCAACAGGGCTCATTGCTGTGCTCCAAGTACAGTATCTGTGAGGGGTTGGAGTGTTGTGCCACCAGTGCCTAAGGCCCAATTTTTCAGCCCCTGTTTAACAGGGGCGTGTCATTACAATTTTTGAAGCAATACTTTGCAACAGGGCTCATTGCTGTGCTCCAAGTACAGTATCTGTGAGGGGTTGTAGTGTTGTGCCACCAGTGCCTAAGGCCCAATTTTTCAGCCCCTGTTCAACAGGGGCATGTAATTACAATTCTTGATCTAATAATTCACAGCAGGGCCCATTCCTGCACCCACCAAGAGTAACTCTGAGGGCTTACAGTGTTGTGGCAACGCCACCACCACCACCACCACGAAAGGCCCAATTTTTCAGCCCCTGTTCAACAGGGGCATGCAATTACAATTCTTGATCTAATAATTCACAGCAGGGCCCATTGCTGCACCCACCAAGAGTAACTGTCAGGGCTTACAGTGTTGTGGCACCAGCACCACCATCAAAGGCCCAATTTTTACTACCACTGTTCAACAATTATATGTAATTAAAATTCCTGATATAATAGTTGACAGCAGGGCGTTCCAGCACCAACCAAGAGTAACTGTGAGTGCTTACAGTGTTGTGCCAACACCAACAACTAAGGGGCCTATTTCTGCAGAGTATATACGGCAGGTCCCTACTTTCAAACATCCAACTTACAAACGACTCCTACTTGCAAACGCAAGAAGACAACAGGAAGTGAGAGGAAATCTACCCCTTGGAAGGAAAATTCTCTCCTGTAAGAATTAATATGGGAGAAAGGTGTCTCCTCTGTACTGATGCTTTATCACCAATCCTTGTTTCAAGAAAAACACCACATTTCAAAAACAGTTGTCATTGGGACGGAAAGTGAGGTGAAATGTTCTGAACAGGGGCACAGACAGCAAAACAAATGTTACAGGGGTGATAACCCTTACCTATGTTTTCCAAAAAGTTTAAAAATAGATTTTTGGGCTGGAGCTACACTTCAACAATGTACCTGTTCAAAATTACAAACAGATTCTACATAAAAACAAACCTACAGTCCCTGTCTTGTATGCACCGCCTGTATACGGCTGTTCAGAGTATATAGGGCCTTTTTTATTTTATGTGCGGGGTTCCCCTTAATATCCATACAAGACCCAAAGGGGCTGGTAAGGGGTGGGGTGGGGGGGGGTCATGGGGTAGCTATGCCATTTTTCTTAAAGATTTTCATCCATATTACCGGGACCAGACATTACATTAAAGCCGCAAGCAGTTTTAAATGGCTTTTTTTTCCTTTAGAAGTGTCATTTTGTGCAGGGACAGTTCTAAACACGGGAAACACGTGGCACTTCACAGGCATACTTTAGACACCCCCCAGGTACGATATTTAAAGGAATATTTGACTTTTTTTTTTTCACTTTATGCATCATTAAAATGACTGCTCCCGAAAAACGACCGTTTTTAAAACTTCTTTTTGCATTGATACATGTCCCCTGGTGCAGAACCCGGGTTCCCAAACCCTTTTTAGGACAATAACATGCATAAAAGTCGTTATAATTAGCACTTTAGAATTCGAACGTTCGCATCCATTGTATTTAATAGGGTTCTAATGTTCGTACGAACTTTCGGTCCGTTCGCGGGTTCTGGTGCGAACCGAACCCGGGGGTGTTCGGCTCATCACTAATGCTGATCTATATACCCTATCTGTGATTCTGATCTATATACTGTATCTGTAATGCTGATCTATATACCCTATCTGTGATTCTGATCTATATACTGTATCTGTAATGCTGATCTATATACCCTATCTGTAATGCTGAGCTGTATGCGGGGCATGTATACTCTGTCCTGTGATGCTGAGCTGTATACTCTGTCCTGTGATGCTGAGCTGTATACTCTGTCCTGTGATTCTCGGGCTGTATATTCTGACCTGTGATGCTGAGCTGTATACTCTCTCCTGTGATTCTGGGGCTGTATACTCTGACCTGTGATGCTGAGTTGTATACTCCTGACACTATGGGTGGAAGCAAGTGGAATACAGGGGACAGAGTGGGTGGATTCTATAAGGGGTGGGGCTTATGAGAAGTGGGATGTGTCAAAAAGGATGGGCGGAGTCTGACGCCCCCCCCCATCCTAAAACTTCACCAGCTGAATAATCTGTCTGGGTTCCAGGGGGTCTGAGACCCGGACACATGATTCAAAAGCCAGTCTGTCCGGATGAATCCCAGGAATGTGGCAACCCTTAAGCCTCGTACACACGGCCAAGAATCCCGTCAGGAAAAAAACGTTGTTTTTCCTGAAGAGATTCCTGGCAAGCTTTTCTTGCCAAGCCGTGCATACAGGCGGCCATTCAAAAGAATCGCCGTTCTTTTGAATGGCAAGAACGCGGTGATGTCATCGACTACGACGAGCATGCGCTCGTCACATTCGATGCCGTCGCCGCCATCTTGCTTCACCCTACACTACCTTTGTAAGGTAGTTGAAGTCTCATCGAGCTTACCGGAGGACAGGTAAGCTTGTAGCCGCATACACACAGTTTTCTCGTCAGGAAACAGGCCGACGAGAATCCCAATGAGAAAATAGAGGGCAGGTTCTCTATTTTTCTCGTCGAGATTCCCGGCAGTTTTCTTGACGAGAAACCATACACACGACCGGTTTTCTCGGCAAAAAGCTCTCCCAGCACTTTTCTTGCCAAGAAAACCGGTCGTGCTTCACTCATAGATCCTGTTTCATTCATAGAGCATGGGAAAAAGTAAATGCACATGGAGAACATACAAACTCCATGCAGACAGTGCCTTGGTTGGGATTCAAACCAGGCATCCTAGTACTGTAAGCCAGAGGTGCTAACCACTATGCCACTGTGGTGGCCAAGCCAATATGACATGTACTATTTCACCAAAAAGCCTCTCAAAATATATCTTTTTTCTGGGAAGATAGGGTTAAAAAGAAAAACAACGTTTCAAACTGACAGTTCTGTTTATTTTTTTATCTAATTACCATCTGCGGCCAGTTAATTAGCTGCCCTGTTATTTGAACTAGATATGATTCATTCCACCTGTGAGAGAAAAACAGAGGAAATAATAAAATCTATTCATAAAATACAATCGTTGTTGGCTATCTTCGGAGGCAAGGAATGAACAAACAGGTTTATTAAACATGCCCGCAATATAAATTTTAAGGTAAACTTTCCAGGTCATTCCCATTGGGAGAAGGAAAGCCATTTCTGTTTAGAAGGCGAGATTAATTCCCAAGTAATGATTGTTCATATACATTGCGCCGGGGGCTCCGCCGCTACCTGTTCAGAATCGGAAAATTAGAGCATTTTAAGAGCTTTCCAATTGAAATATGTTGTAATTTGCTGTGTTTATGTTTATCAAGGAGGAGAAAAAAATAGGCAAAACAAATGACAGCGCGTAAATCTTACCACAATCTCAATTTCTCTTTCCGAGTTTCAATTTGCATTTTTTTTTACTATTTCTCTTGAAAGAACAATAAGTTATGGGTTATAATAAGCCTGCAACGCTTCCACGCCAGCACTTTTGATTAATGATCATTGGCTGGGCATGTTTACCACTTGCTTTGCGAACCATTACGACTTTAATATGGGTCTGAAATTTCTGTACAAATATGGAAATATGAAGGATTAGCTGAAACTTTAGAAATTCAAATGTTTACCTGCTGGCCAAAACACAACAGACCTGAATGTTTAAAGAGATCTCCACTTTTGTGAAATAAAAAAATATATATATATATATATATATATATATATATATATATATATATATACGTAGCAGGTGTTTGATTTTTGGGAAAGCATCTGGGTGGTAGTGTAACCCAGATGCATTGATTGTCAGGGAATCTTAGGCATTTTGTGGTTCTTGGAGGACTCTGGTGGTGTGAGGTTCCCTGTGGCCTGCAGGTGGCGTTGTCGCCATGGGCCGAGGTTGAACACTCACCGCAAGACTGCTTCCCTTTTGTCCTTTCCTGGCGCAGGTACAGCAGGGCGGCGAAAGGCGAGGGGATAAAAGGGGCGGACGCCCTGACATTGGGTTCAGTGTCGGAGGATGCAGCCGCACCCAGGCACCTTTAGCTTGGGTGCTGGCGTTCCAGAGTTCTGGGCCCAGGTGCCCTTGACCTGGCCGGAGCGAGAGATGAAGTCCATCTCAGGCACCTTTAGCCTGGGGTGAGGTACTATGGCGAGAAGCCTGGAGCTCAGTACCTTCGACTGAGTTCCGCGAGGGTGGGGGAATCCGAGGGGGCCCTAACTCCTTGGGTGCCCGTGTCTGAGGTCGAGAAGACTGGTGAGCGGACCTTCTCTGAAGAGTCCGGCGCAGCATTGCTGGTGACAGAGAGGCCTCCGGTGAATCCCTTGGACGGATTGCCTTCCCCTGACAGGGGCTGTGCTACCGAAGGTAATTCACGTTCTACCTAATATAGTCAGTGGCAGTGACTATTCGCCACTGGTGATACTACAGTGGTTAGCGGTAACTAGAAGAATTGTGCCTTGGCCTACTTCCCGCAAATACTAAAGTGTTACATGGGTCTCAACCTGTCTGTGCTGTATGACTATATATTGGGAAGAATAAATACGAGTTGGACCTGTTCAGTGTGTGGAACTCTGGTTACTAGGAGCAAAGGGGGAGTCAATCCGAGGAGAGGATTTGACTCTGGGACACATACACAAAGCCCGATAGTTCTGGACTTCACCTCTACGCTTTGGAGGACATGGGCCATGGTGTATCTCATTCCTCTCTCCCAGGTACCCCTAGACAACAGCCATATAACCGATAAAGCTAGAGAGAGAGTGAGGTCGCTACACGTGGGGGCATCGTGTCCGGGATGTGTATGGTGTCTGAATTTGAACTTTGCTGCCCGGAGGAGTTCCGAGTAGGTCGGCCATATTGGCCAACGCGCCACGAGGCAAACCATACCTGCGCTGTTCATGGGCTGGGAGAAGAAAAAGCCTGCGAACAAATGCAGAGTGTGGGAGGAGTCTGGCCATGTGGAAGGACACACGTGGAGATTCCGGCGCGAAGTGGTCATTGCGCATTGGAGCAGCAAACAGTCAGGATGACCTCAAGTACTCCGTGGATTTCTGCTTCTTCGGTCACTGAGATGACTTCCTTTGCTGCCCAGATTACGGATACGGGAATAAGACTAAGGCCCCGAGGACGTTTGGCTCTGTATACCTGCAGAGACATAGAGGCCCTCGTGTGATCTGTCCCGGCTGTTCGGGACTGGTGGTCCAGCTGAAGCCGTTTGGGCGATGTGAGGTCTGTAAAGAATTTCTCTTCGAGGTGGAGCCATCCACAGAAAGGCCGCGCGCCTTCCACCTCAACTACCTCACAGGGACTGCCACTCCGGAGGGAGAGATTGATGCCTATGCGTTTCCCGTGCGCGCTGACCATGGCGAAGTGACTGCCCAAGCGGAGATTCAGAGAGAGAAATCCGAGGATGCTGCCTCGGTCACCACAAGTTCCCTGCTACCACCACCAAAGAGGAAAGTTGGCCTGGTGATGGCCTCCTGTGGTCGTGGAAGAGCTTTGCCCCGTCGCTTGCCTGGCCTGGATAGATCCGGAGGGAAGAGTCCTGGACGTCCCTGTTCTTCAAAAGGCCCAGGTGAGCCAGGGGTCGGGACTGTGTGTGTGGTTGGAGGTGTCGGGAGCCCAGAGTCGGTGGAGCTCATCGAGGGGGGTGATTCCGTGAGTACCGGGAATTACCTGCCCGCAGAGTGTTATGACACCTCCGACCTAGAGTCGCTATCAGATGCCGGTGATGATGGGGAGATAGATGATATCTTCCACAAGAAGGGATGGGACAAGATGAAGCTGCCCGCGTCCCGTGTCTTAGGGGACCCACCTATGTCTGTTGGGGATAGTACACCCCGGGTGGAGGCCTCGGAGCCAAGGGAGGAATCTGGTTCCCTGTCTGTGATCCCACTTCTTGAGCCATCGAGTGTTTCACCTGCTCCTGTTGCGGGAGTGAACGGGCATCACTGCGGGCCCCTAAGCCCAAATCTACAGAGGTGGAGAGTGTATCTCGCCATCCGGAGTCCATTGTGTTACCTGGAGTAGGAGACCGTGCCACAATGTTATCTCTGGCAAGGCTGCAGCGTCTCTTCTGCCAGAAAGTTGCCCGAGAATATGGGTGGGAATACCCATATCTACCCCGAGAGTTACTCTACAAGGTGGAAGTTTTCCGGCAGAGATGGTACAATGACTTTATCTGGACTAAGCTGAAAGTACCTCATGCACGCTGATACCTCACATGCTCACCTACAGTCACCGAAAAGTTCAAGGACTGTAAGGCAGAGTGGATGGTAGGAAGGCACATCCATGCGGACAAAGTGGTAATTTGTCGGAAGGATGGAGGGAGCATTGAGTACCATGTGGAGGCTTTTGATCAGCACTTAAAGCCTTTGTGTTTGCCAGATCCCAAGTTCTATTAGTTGGAGGAAGAGACTCCTTTCCATTTTTCTTTATTTGCTACTAGATGACCGGAACTGTGCTCTAATTTTCTTTGGGACGTTTTACTCTTTGGAGAAATAGGAGCTGTTGTTATTTGTTCTCCTTCCTTCTCCACCAAAAAAAAAACCAATCAGTGACTTTGGGGTTTAGTCAGTGTAGGTTTACAGCGCAGAAGAGCAGAAGTTCATCCGGATCTGACAAGTGTCTTTACCGCGGCATTGTGGCAGTGTTGCGCAACGATAGTTTGTTTTTTGTACACTATGCAACACTCATTGGAATGAGTGGGTTTCTTCTCGGATAGACCCATTCGTTCCAAGCAAACACATATGTTGAGTAGGATGTGTGTTTTTTTTTCTTCCCTCTGCAGGAGACTCGTCTATCAAAGCTGCTGAGAATGGGGTGGTCCTTAGATAGCCAGGGGGAGGGAGAAATGTAAATATGTGAAATATTTAGAGTATTTTATTGCAAAGTTAATTGTGTTATATACCTGTTTCTTCCCCATTTTAGGTCTTGGCACAATTCATGGCAAAATTGTTGAGTTTGGTCTCTGGGCCGAATTTACGTCACCATTTTCTGGGGACATGGGTTTGCACCAGACACTGGGGACCAGTGTCAAATCACCAGGGGGTGAGTGTAGCGGGTGTTTGATTTTTGGGAAAGCATCTGGGTGGTCGTGTAACCCAGATGCATTGATTGTCAGGGAATCTGAGGCCTTTTGTGGTTCTTGGAGGACTCTGGTAGTGTGAGGTTCCCTGTGGCCTGCATGTGGCGTTGTCGCCATGGGCTGAGGTTGAACACTCACCCCAAGACTGCTTCCTTTTTGTCCTTTCCTGGCGCAGGTACAGCAGGGCGGGGAACCTGCTGTGACGCGAAAGGCGAGGGGATAAAAGGGGCGGATGCCCTGACCTTGGGTTCAGACTCGGAGGACGCAGCCGCACCCAGGCACCTTTAGCTTGGGTGCTGGCGTTCCGGAGTTCCGGGCCCAGGTGCCCTTGACCTGGCCGGAGCGAGAGATAGAGTCCATCTCAGGCACCTTTAGCCTGGGGTGAGGTACTATGGCGGAAGCCTGGAGCTCAGTACCTTCGACTGAGTTCCGCGAGGGTGGAGGAATCCGAGGGGGCCCTAACTCCTTGGGTGCCCGTGTCTGAGGTTGAGAAGACTGGTGAGCGGAACTTCTCTGAAGAGTCAAAAAACGAGAAAAAATGGGACTATCGCGGTGCTTTGTAGAAAATATTACATAATCAACATTCAATTTTTACAATTTTTATTAAAATATCACATATATATTATACACGTATTATGAAAAGAAAAATTGATAAAAACATAGCTTGAACATATAGAGGTTCTTTCTGGGTTGCTGGTTTACCCTAGAAGAGTATGGCGGGGGGTCAAGTATGATGTGATATCCCTATATATTTCGCCGGGTGTCTTCTTCAGGGGAGTATACTATAACCACTTAGGACCATGTGATATTTCAGTTTTTCTTTTTTAATAAATCTGCAAAAATGTCAACAATTCTGTGTTTTTCTGTCAATATGTGGTGCTGTGTGTACATTAATGAGGAAAAAAAATGAACTTAAATGATTTTAGCAAATGGCTGCAATATAACAAAGAGTGAAACATTTAAGGGGGTCTGAATACTTTGTGTACCCACTGTATATACACAGTGGAGAAAATTATTATTTGATCCCCTGCAGATTCTGTAAGTTTGTCCACTTACAAAGAAATGAAGGGTCTATCATTTTTATCATAGGTGTATTTTACTTATGGCTTGTACACACGATCGGAATTTCCGATGGGATAGAATCCGATGGAATTTTCCGTCGGAATTCCGTTCAAGCTGTCTTCCATACACACTGTCAGACCAAATTCCGACCGTCAAGAACGCGGTGACGTACAACACTACGACGAGCCGAGAAAAATGAAGTTCAATGCTTCCGAGCATGTGTCGACTTGATTCTGAGCATGCGTGTTTTTTTCTCCGTCGAAGTTCCACACAGACGATCGGAAAAAAATAAAACATGTTCTATTTCTAAAGTCCGACGGGAAAAAAAGTCAGATGGGGCCCACACACGGTCGGAATATCCGATGAAAAAATTCCGTCAGACTTTTTTCATCGGAAATTCTGATCGTGTGTACAAGGCATTAGAGACAGAATATTCAATCAAAAATCCAGAAAAAGCATATGATACAAATGTTATAAATTGAGTTGCAGTTCAGTGAGTAAAATAAGTATTTGATGCCCAAACAAAACATGACTTAGTACTTGGTGGAGAAACCCTTGTTGGGAAGCACAGAGGTCAGACGTTTCTTGTAGTTGGTGATCAGGTTTGCACACATCTCAGGAGGGATTTTGGTCAATTCTTCTTTACAGATCTTCTCTAAATTCTTAAGGTTTCTTCGCTGTCTCTTGACAACTCAAAGCTTCAGCTCCCGCCATAAATTTTCTATAAGATTAAGGTCTGGGGACTGACTAGGCCACTCCATAACCTTAATGTGCTTCTTCTTGAGCCACTCCTTTGTTGCCGTGGCGGTATGTTTTAGGTCATTGACATGCTGGAAGACCCATCCACAACCTATCTTCAGTGTTCTGGCTGAGGGAAGAAGGTTCTCTACCAACATTTTACAATACATCACCCCGTCTATTGGCTTCTCAATGCGACAAAGTCAGCCTGTACCTTTAGCATAATGTTTCCACCTCTGTGCTTGACTGTAGGGATGGTGTTCTTAGGGTCATAGTCAGCATTTTTCTTCCACCAAACACGGCGAGTCGAGTTTATGCCAAAAGAGCTCAATTTTGGTCTCATCTGACCACAGACCTTTCTCCCAATCCGATCATCATTGGCATGACTGTACATGTGCCTTCTTGAGGAGGAGGACTCGCCGTGTTTGGAGGAAGAAAAATTCTGACTATGACCCTAAGAACACCATCCCTACAGTTAAGCACGGAGGTGGAAACATTATGCTTTGGGGTTGTTTCTCTGCTAAAGTTACAGAGCGACTTTGCCGCAATGAGGGGCCAATGGACAGGAACATGTATTGTAAAATCTTGGATGAGAACCTTCTTCCCTCAGCCAGAATACTGAAGATTAGGGATGAGCTTCGTGTTCGAGTCGAACATACGTTCGACTCGAACATCGGCTGTTCGATCGTTCGACGAAGATCGAACGATTTGGGCCGTTCGCGCCAAATTCGAGTGACGCGAACGGCCCACAATGCACTACGCCATCGCAGTGTCATCCAGGCGCTGTGATTGGCCAAGCATGCACTGTGACCCCGCATGCTTGGCCAATCACAGCGCCGGCAGCGAGGAGAGCAATGATTGGCCACAGGCAGGATGCCTGTGGCCAATTATTGCTGAGGGTGTTTAGTACACGCCCCACACTATAAAAGGCCGCCAGCACGGCGGCCTAGTGTAGTGTGTTCCGGAGCAGGGATAGAGCAGCATAGGCAGGGACAGTGACTGTTATTTCTTTCTTGCTTAACCTGGATTCCTTTAGTTTAGGGAAAGAGAAGGATAGGTAGGGAGAGTGTCAGTGTGTTTTGTGCTTGTGCTATAGTGTGCTTAAAAAAAACATTTATTCTAGGGACAGAAAACTGTAGGTAGGGACAGTGTCAGTTTCTTTCACTCTGCAAGTCCTTGTTTCCAGGGACCTGGAAGGACAGTGAGTGAATTGTCCTTGTGCTATATTGTGCTTAAAAAAACATTTATTCTAGGGACAGAAAACTGTAGGTAGGGAGAGTGTCAGTTTCTTTCACTCTGCAAGTCCTTGTTTCCAGGGACCTGTAAGGACAGTGAGTGAATTGTCCTTGTGCTATATTGTGCTTAAAAAAAACATTTATTCTAGGGACAGAAAACTGTAGGTAGGGAGAGTGTCAGTTTATTTCACTCTGCAAGTCCTTGTTTCCAGGGACCTGTAAGGACAGTGAGTGAATTGTCCTTGTGCTATATTGTGATTAAAAAAAACATTTTTTCTAGGGACAGAAAACTGTAGGTAGGGAGAGTGTTTTTTTTCTTTCACTCTGCAAGTCCTTGTTTCCAGGGACCTGTAAGGACAGTGAGTGAATTGTCCTTGTGCTATATTGTGATTAAAAAAAACATTTTTTCTAGGGACAGAAAACTGTAGGTAGGGAGAGTGTTTTTTTTCTTTCACTCTGCAAGTCCTTGTTTCCAGGGACCTGTAAGGACAGTGAGTGAATTGTCCTTGTGCTATAGTGTGCTTAAAAAAACATTTATTCTAGGGACAGAAAACTGTAGGTAGGGACAGTGTCAGTTTCTTTCACTCTGCAAGTCCTTGTTTCCAGGGACCTGGAAGGACAGTGAGTGAATTGTCCTTGTGCTATATTGTGATTAAAAAAAACATTTTTTCTAGGGACAGAAAACTGTAGGTAGGGAGAGTGTTTTTTTTCTTTCACTCTGCAAGTCCTTGTTTCCAGGGACCTGTAAGGACAGTGAGTGAATTGTCCTTGTGCTATATTGTGATTAAAAAAAACATTTTTTCTAGGGACAGAAAACTGTAGGTAGGGAGAGTGTTTTTTTTCTTTCACTCTGCAAGTCCTTGTTTCCAGGGACCTGTAAGGACAGTGAGTGAATTGTCCTTGTGCTATATTGTGCTTAAAAAAAACATTTATTCTAGGGACAGAAAACTGTAGGTAGGGAGAGTGTCAGTTTATTTCACTCTGCAAGTCCTTGTTTCCAGGGACCTGGAAGGACAGTGAGTGAATTGTCCTTGTGCTATATTGTGATTAAAAAAAACATTTTTTCTAGGGACAGAAAACTGTAGGTAGGGAGAGTGTTTTTTTTCTTTCACTCTGCAAGTCCTTGTTTCCAGGGACCTGTAAGGACAGTGAGTGAATTGTCCTTGTGCTATATTGTGATTAAAAAAAACATTTTTTCTAGGGACAGAAAACTGTAGGTAGGGAGAGTGTTTTTTTTCTTTCACTCTGCAAGTCCTTGTTTCCAGGGACCTGTAAGGACAGTGAGTGAATTGTCCTTGTGCTATATTGTGCTTAAAAAAAACATTTATTCTAGGGACAGAAAACTGTAGGTAGGGAGAGTGTCAGTTTATTTCACTCTGCAAGTCCTTGTTTCCAGGGACCTGGAAGGACAGTGAGTGAATTGTCCTTGTGCTATATTGTGATTAAAAAAACCATTTTTTCTAGGGACAGAAAACTGTAGGTAGGGAGAGTGTTTTTTTTCTTTCACTCTGCAAGTCCTTGTTTCCAGGGACCTGTAAGGACAGTGAGTGAATTGTCCTTGTGCTATATTGTGCTTAAAAAAAACATTTATTCTAGGGACAGAAAACTGTAGGTAGGGAGAGTGTCAGTTTATTTCACTCTGCAAGTCCTTGTTTCCAGGGACCTGGAAGGACAGTGAGTGAATTGTCCTTGTGCTATATTGTGATTAAAAAAAACATTTTTTCTAGGGACAGAAAACTGTAGGTAGGGAGAGTGTTTTTTTTCTTTCACTCTGCAAGTCCTTGTTTCCAGGGACCTGTAAGGACAGTGAGTGAATTGTCCTTGTGCTATAGTGTGCTTAAAAAAAACATTTATTCTAGGGACAGAAAACTGTAGGTAGGGACAGTGTCAGTTTATTTCACTCTGCAAGTCCTTGTTTCCAGGGACCTGGAAGGACAGTGAGTGAATTGTCCTTGTGCTATATTGTGATTAAAAAAAACATTTTTTCTAGGGACAGAAAACTGTAGGTAGGGAGAGTGTTTTTTTTCTTTCACTCTGCAAGTCCTTGTTTCCAGGGACCTGTAAGGACAGTGAGTGAATTGTCCTTGTGCTATATTGTGATTAAAAAAAACATTTTTTCTAGGGACAGAAAACTGTAGGTAGGGAGAGTGTTTTTTTTCTTTCACTCTGCAAGTCCTTGTTTCCAGGGACCTGTAAGGACAGTGAGTGAATTGTCCTTGTGCTATATTGTGCTTAAAAAAAACATTTATTCTAGGGACAGAAAACTGTAGGTAGGGAGAGTGTCAGTTTATTTCACTCTGCAAGTCCTTGTTTCCAGGGACCTGGAAGGACAGTGAGTGAATTGTCCTTGTGCTATATTGTGATTAAAAAAAACATTTTTTCTAGGGACAGAAAACTGTAGGTAGGGAGAGTGTTTTTTTTCTTTCACTCTGCAAGTCCTTGTTTCCAGGGACCTGTAAGGACAGTGAGTGAATTGTCCTTGTGCTATATTGTGATTAAAAAAAACATTTTTTCTAGGGACAGAAAACTGTAGGTAGGGAGAGTGTTTTTTTTCTTTCACTCTGCAAGTCCTTGTTTCCAGGGACCTGTAAGGACAGTGAGTGAATTGTCCTTGTGCTATATTGTGCTTAAAAAAAACATTTATTCTAGGGACAGAAAACTGTAGGTAGGGAGAGTGTCAGTTTATTTCACTCTGCAAGTCCTTGTTTCCAGGGACCTGGAAGGACAGTGAGTGAATTGTCCTTGTGCTATATTGTGATTAAAAAAAACATTTTTTCTAGGGACAGAAAACTGTAGGTAGGGAGAGTGTTTTTTTTCTTTCACTCTGCAAGTCCTTGTTTCCAGGGACCTGTAAGGACAGTGAGTGAATTGTCCTTGTGCTATATTGTGCTTAAAAAAAACATTTATTCTAGGGACAGAAAACTGTAGGTAGGGAGAGTGTCAGTTTATTTCACTCTGCAAGTCCTTGTTTCCAGGGACCTGGAAGGACAGTGAGTGAATTGTCCTTGTG
The DNA here is from genome assembly GCA_029206835.1 of Rana muscosa. Classification (NCBI taxonomy): domain Eukaryota; kingdom Metazoa; phylum Chordata; class Amphibia; order Anura; family Ranidae; genus Rana; species Rana muscosa. The sequence goes on along the minus strand of CM055119.1, from coordinate 184,832,885 downwards.
CTATATTGTGATTAAAAAAAACATTTTTTCTAGGGACAGAAAACTGTAGGTAGGGAGAGTGTTTTTTTTCTTTCACTCTGCAAGTCCTTGTTTCCAGGGACCTGGAAGGACAGTGAGTGAATTCTCCTTGTGCTATATTGTGCTTAAAAAAAACATTTATTCTAGGGACAGAAAACTGTAGGTAGGGAGAGTGTCAGTTTATTTCACTCTGCAAGTCCTTGTTTCCAGGGACCTGTAAGGACAGTGAGTGAATTGTCCTTGTGCTATATTGTGATTAAAAAAAACATTTTTTCTAGGGACAGAAAACTGTAGGTAGGGAGAGTGTTTTTTTTCTTTCACTCTGCAAGTCCTTGTTTCCAGGGACCTGTAAGGACAGTGAGTGAATTGTCCTTGTGCTATATTGTGCTTAAAAAAAACATTTATTCTAGGGACAGAAAACTGTAGGTAGGGAGAGTGTCAGTTTATTTCACTCTGCAAGTCCTTGTTTCCAGGGACCTGGAAGGACAGTGAGTGAATTCTCCTTGTGCTATATTGTGCTTAAAAAAAACATTTATTCTAGGGACAGAAAACTGTAGGTAGGGAGAGTGTCAGTTTATTTCACTCTGCAAGTCCTTGTTTCCAGGGACCTGTAAGGACAGTGAGTGAATTGTCCTTGTGCTATATTGTGATTAAAAAAAACATTTATTCTAGGGACAGAAAACTGTAGGTAGGGAGAGTGTCAGTTTATTTCACTCTGCAAGTCCTTGTTTCCAGGGACCTGTAAGGACAGTGAGTGAATTGTCCTTGTGCTATATTGTGATTAAAAAAAACATTTTTTCTAGGGACAGAAAACTGTAGGTAGGGAGAGTGTTTTTTTTCTTTCACTCTGCAAGTCCTTGTTTCCAGGGACCTGTAAGGACAGTGAGTGAATTGTTCTTGTGCTATATTGTGCTTAAAAAAAATATTTTTTCTAGGGACAGAAAACTGTAGGTAGGGAGAGTGTCAGTTTCTTTCACTGTGAAAGTCCTTGTTTCAAGGGACAGAGAAGGACACCTGAAGGTAGCCCTTATTGCTTTTTTCCCATCTCCCTGCAGGCCATCTATTAGAATGTCTGGAAGGCAAACAAGGAGAGGCAGACAGGCAGGAGGCAATAAAAGAGGGCAAGCAGGCTCTGTGTCTGGGGGCAACAGTGCTGGTCGTGGACGCGGTGCATTGTCATCAGCACATGGCCATGGGACACGCTTGTCCTTCTTTTCGGCAGCTGGACATGTTGAGCCACATCATGCCGAAGACTTGGTAGAGTGGATGACCAAGCCCTCCTCCTCCTCCTCATCCTCTCTCACCCAGGCTCAGGGTACTGGAAAAGCAGCTGCCAAAGCGTCGTCTTCCCTGGTATCAATGTCAGACAAATCATCAGTCACTCCTTCCCTAGACCCACCATGTCCTCCTCCTGAGGAGTCCCCCGAACTGTTTCAGCACAGTGTTGGGTACATGCTCCAGGAGGATGCCCAGCGTTTCGAAGGGTCTGATGATGAAACCCAGCTAGAGGAAGGCAGTAGCGTGAGAGCAGACAGAGGGGATGCTCAAGAAGGACACCAATCTGGCAGTCATGTTCCAGCAGCTGCAGCATACTGCCAGATTGGCTCCAGTGATGAGGAGGGAGGGGATGATGAGGTCACTGACTCCACGTGGGTGCCTAATAGGAGAGAGGAGGAGGAGGAGGATGAGGAGGAGGCACATCTCCAACGAGGCAGGATGCCCTTTGGTGGCCAGCGTAAGGGCAGTACACCGACGGAATCACACCGCAGAGCTCCGCCTGTGCAGGGCGCTGCCTCTGCCCGTCATTCAAAAAGTTCTTTGGTGTGGGCCTTTTTTGAGGCTAGTGCATCAGATCGCACAGCTGCTGTTTGCAACATATGTCTCAAGCGTATATCGCGTGGCCAAAACATCAGCCGCTTGGGTACCACATGCCTGACCAGACATATGTTGACCTGCCATGCAGCTCGTTGGCAAGCCTACCTCAAAGACCCACACCAAAGAACAAAGCGGACCTCTCCTTGCACCGCATCAGCTGGGATCTCCAACCCCACTATAACTTCAGTCCTCTCTGAAACATGCACTGAGAGGAATGAAGGTGTAGAATTAGGTGTGTCACAGCCAAGTACTTGCGCCCACTCTGCTAGCAGTACACCGACGTCCGATTCTAGCAGGCAAATTTCCCTGCCCCAGCTGCTGGACCGTCGAAAGAAGTTCACTCCCAGCCATCCACATGCCCAGCGGTTGAATGCTAGCTTGGCTAAATTGCTAGCGCTTCAACTGCTGCCTTTTCAGTTGGTAGACTCGGCCCCCTTCCGTGAGTTTGTGCAATGTGCAGTTCCTCAGTGGCAGGTTCCCAAACGCCACTTTTTCTCACGGAAGGCTATTCCGGCTCTCTACCGGCATGTGGAAGGCAATGTCTTGGCCTCGCTGGACAGGGCGGTCAGCGGTAAGGTGCATATTACCGCTCACTCATGGTCCAGCAGGCATGGACAGGGACGTTACCTTTCTTTCACGGCCCATTGGGTCACTCTTTTGGCAGCTGGGAAGGATTCAGGACAAGGTGCAGTAGTGTTGGAGGTTGTCCCACCGCCACGCCTCCAAAATGCTACTACTGGTTGTGACACACCTCTCTCCTCCACCCCCTCCTCTTCTTCTTCCTCCATGGCCTCTTCCTGTGGTTTGTCCTATGAACCAGCGGTGCTCCGTAGCCGTTCACGGGGCTACGCAAGTACGCAGGCAAAAAGATGCCATGCCGTGCTTGCGCTGGTGTGTTTGGGGGACAGAAGCCACACTGGGGCAGAGGTCCTGTCTGCTCTGCAGGGCCAGGCCGAGAGGTGGTTGACGCCACGCCAGCTTAAGCCAGGAATGGTGGTTTGCGACAATGGCACCAACCTCCTCTCCGCCCTCCGACAGGGACAACTGACCCATGTGCCCTGTGTGGCTCACGTCCTTAACCTGGTGGTGCAGCGCTTCTTGGGCAGGTACCCGGGCTTACAGGATGTCCTGAGGCAGGCCAGGAAAGTCTGTGTGCATTTCCGCAGATCTTATAATGCCAGTGCTCGCCTGGCTGAGCTGCAAAAGGAGTTGAACCTGCCCAAGAACCGCCTTATATGTGACATGCCCACCAGGTGGAACTCAACGTTGGCCATGCTGCAGCGGCTGCACACGCAGCAGAGGGCCATCAATGAGTACCTGTGCGACTACGGCACCAGGACAGGGTCAGGGGAGCTTGGTTTTTTTTCTCCACGCCAGTGGGGCATGATCAGGGATGCATGCACTGTCCTGGCACCATTTGAGGAGGCCACGAGGATGGTGAGCAGTGACAGTGCATGCATCAGTGACACTGTACCTCTTGTCCACCTGTTGGAGCACACGCTGCGTGGAATAATGGACAGGGCACTTGAGGCAGAACAGAGGCAGGAAGAGGAGGACTTCCTTGCCTCTCAAGGCCCCCTTTACCCAGACAGTGTTCCTTCTGTCCCACCCATCGCACAGGAAGAGGAGGAGGAGGAGGAGGAGGAGGAGGAGGAGGAGGATTGTGTCAGCATGGAGGTGGAGGCTGGCACTCAGCATCATCAGCAGCAGTCTTTTAGGGATGATTTACAGTCCCAAGAAACCAGTGGACTTGTACGTGGCTGGGAGGAGGTGGCTGCGGATCATGTCGTCCTTAGTGACCCAGAGGACTCCGGAGCGAATGCCTCAGCAAACCTACGCTGCATGGCCTCCCTGATCCTGCAAAGTCTGCGGAAGGATCCTCGTATTCTTCGGATCAAGGAGAGGGACCATTACTGGCTGGCCACTCTCCTTGATCCACGGTACAAGGGTAAGGTTGCGGACCTTATGTTACCGTCGCAGAGGGAGCAGAGGATGAGACAACTCCGGGAGGCCTTGCAGAAAGGTCTGTGCAACGCGTTCCCAGAGACTGGGAGGTTGCAAACTCCTGGTCCTGGACAACGAGTTGCTGAGGCTTCGGCCAGTCAAAGAAGGAGCGGTGGGGAAGGTGGCCGTCTGACCGATGCGTTCAGACAATTCTTTAGTCCGCAGCCCCAAAGTATGATCGGTTCCAGCAACCATCGCCAGCGTCTGATAAACATGGTGCAGGAATATCTAGGGGCAAGGTCAGACTTGGACACCTTCCCCACCGAAAATCCTCTGGCTTACTGGGTCTTGAGGATGGATCACTGGCCAGAGCTTGCACAGTATGCAATTGAGCTACTGGCCTGTCCTGCATCCAGCGTTCTTTCGGAACGCACATTCAGTGCTGCTGGAGGATTTGTCACGGATCACAGGGTGCGCCTGTCCACCGACTCGGTTGATCGACTGACTTTCATCAAGATGAACCAGTCTTGGATCACCACCAGCTACCACACACCTGATGCTGATATAACAGACTAATTGATTTTAACATGTCACATCCCTTCAAGACTGATGCTGATGCTGAGTGCCTGTGCTGTTATGTTGACTGGCTATCCTCCTCCTCCGAGTCCTCAATGATACGATTGATGATGATAGCTTGTAAGATCATTTTTGTTTATGGGTGCCGCCACCAGTGCCTAACGCCCAATTTTTCAGCCCCTGTTTAACAGGGGCGTGTAATTACAATTTTTGAAGCAATACTTTGCAACAGGGCTCATTGCTGTGCTCCAAGTACAGTATCTGTGAGGAGTTGCAGTGTTGTGCCACCAGTGCCTAAGGCCCAATTTTTCAGCCCCTGTTTAACAGGGGCGTGTCATTACAATTTTTGAAGCAATACTTTGCAACAGGGCTCATTGGTGTGCTCCAAGTACAGTATCTGTGAGGAGTTGCAGTGTTGTGCCACCAGTGCCTAAGGCCCAATTTTTCAGCCCCTGTTTAACAGGGGCGTGTCATTACAATTTTTGAAGCAATACTTTGCAACAGGGCTCATTGCTGTGCTCCAAGTACAGTATCTGTGAGGGGTTGCAGTGTTGTGCCACCAGTGCCTAAGGCCCAATTTTTCAGCCCCTGTTCAACAGGGGCATGTAATTACAATTCTTGATCTAATAATTCACAGCAGGGCCCATTGCTGCACCCACCAAGAGTAACTGTCAGGGCTTACAGTGTTGTGGCACCAGCACCACCATCAAAGGCCCAATTTTTACTACCACTGTTCAACAATTATATGTAATTAAAATTCCTGATATAATAGTTGACAGCAGGGCGTTCCAGCACCAACCAAGAGTAACTGTGAGTGCTTACAGTGTTGTGCCAACACCAACAACTAAGGGGCCTATTTCTGCAGAGTATATACGGCAGGTCCCTACTTTCAAACATCCAACTTACAAACGACTCCTACTTGCAAACGCAAGAAGACAACAGGAAGTGAGAGGAAATCTACCACTAGGAAGGAAAATTCTCTCCTGTAAGAATAAATATGGGAGAAAGGTGTCTCCTCTGTACTGATGCTTTATCAGCAATCCTTGTTTCAAGAAAAAGACCACATTTCAAAAAGAGTTGTCATTGGGACGGAAAGTGAGGTGAAATGTTCTGAACAGGGGCACAGACAGCAAAACAAATGTTACAGGGGTGATAACCCTTACCTATGTTTTCCAAAAAGTTTAAAAATAGATTTTTGGTCTGGAGCTACACTTCAACAATGTACCTGTTCAAAATTACAAACAGACTCTACATAAGAACAAACCTACAGTCCCTGTCTTGTATGCACCGCCTGTATAGGGCTGTTCAGAGTATATAGGGCCTTTTTTATTTTATGTGCGGGGTTCCCCTTAATATCCATACAAGACCCAAAGGGGCTGGTAATGGGCTGGGGTAGGGGGGGGGGTCATGGGGTAGCTATGCCATTTTTCTTAAAGAATTTCATCCATATTACCGGGACCAGACATTACATTAAAGCCGCAAGCAGTTTTAAATGGCTTTTTTTTCCTTTAGAAGTGTCATTTTGTGCAGGGACAGTTCTAAACACGGGAAACACGTGGCACTTCACAGGCATACTTTAGACACCCCCCAGGTACGATATTTAAAGGAATATTTGACTTTTTTTTTTTCACTTTATGCATCATTAAAATGACTGCTCCCGAAAAACGACCGTTTTTAAAACTTCTTTTTGCATTGATACATGTCCCCTGGTGCAGAACCCGGGTTCCCAAACCCTTTTTAGGACAATAACATGCATAATAGTTGTTATAATTAGCACTTTAGAATTCGAACGTTCGCATCCATTGTATTTAATAGGGTTCTAATGTTCGTTCGAACTTTCGGTCCGTTCGCGGGTTCTGGTGCGAACCGAACCCGGGGGTGTTCGGCTCATCACTACTGAAGATCATGGATGGGTCTTTCAGCATCACAATGACCCAAAACATACCACCAAGGCAACAAAGGAGTGGCTCAAGAAGAAGCACTTTAAGGTCATGAAGTGGCCTAGCCAGTATCCAGACCTTATACCTATAGAAAATTTACGGAGGGAGCGGAAATTTTGAGTTGCCAAGTGACAGCCAATAAACCTTAAGGATTTAGAGAAGAGCTGTAAAGAAGAGTGGACCAAAATCCCTCCTGAGATGTGTGCAAACCTGATCACCAACTACAAGAAACGTCTGACCTCTGTGCTTCCCAACAAGGGTTTCTCCACCAAGTACTAAGTCATGTTTTGCTTGGGGATCAAATACTTATTTTACTCACTGAACTGCAACTCAATTTATAACATTTGTATCATGTGCTTTTTCTGGATTTTTGGTTGATATTCTGTCTCTATCATTGAAAATGCATCTATGATAAAAAATATAGACCTTAATTTCTTGGTAAGTGGGCAAACTTACAAAATCTGCAGGGGGATCAAATATTTATATATAAAAATAAATAATAAAAAGTGTTGGGACGCCTGCCTTTACACGCCCATGAATTTTAATGGCATCCCAGTCTTAAGCCCTGTACACACGGTCGGACTTCCATCGGACTTTTCCGTGGTTTTTTGTCCGAACGGAGTTGGTCGGGAACACCCATAGCATACACACGCTCGGACTTTTCTGCAAACTTTCTTAAAACTTCTTACAACATCACTTGTTTTTTCTGCTCTTTTTCTGATCTTTACTGCCACCCTTTGGTCAACTTCTGCTATTGTTGGTTGAATTTAACATTGGTTGTTTTGTCCATCGGACAAAAGTCCTATGGTTTTCTGTACACACGGTAGGACTTTGCTCCATAGGACTTTTGTTGGGCAAAAGTTTGTCCGTTCGCAGACCCAACTTTTGTCCGATGAAAACAAAACCAAACTCAAAAAAGTTTGTCCGATGGAGCGTACACATCTTCCAGAATCCCCATCTCCCCACAGTGACACCCATCCCCATCTAAAGCCCCGACCAGCAGGAGGGATGCCACTGCTCGGCAGCACGCCATGGCCCAGTGTTTGAGGACCGCTACCCTAGAATTACTGAACATTTAATCCTTGCAGTAAAGGGTTGGATATGTGTGAGAGTGTACTAGTGCCCTCATAGTGCCCTCAACCACCAACAGGGTTAAATGATGCCTCCCAACCTCTCATGTGCCCCCGGCTCCTTCAGCACCCTCCAGTCTCCCATATTGCCCCTGAAAACTCCCCAGCCTCCGGGAGAGACCCTCAGCTCCTTCCAGGAACCTCATCCCTCACAGGTTCCCCCAGCCCCCTTCAGAAACCTCATTCTCTACAGGCCCACCAAGTCCCCTTCCAGAATACCCATCTCCACACAGTGACACCAATCCTCATCTAAAGCCCCAACCAGCAGAAGGGAGGCCACTGCTCGGCAGCACGCCATGGCCCAGTGTTTGAGAACCGCTACCCTAGACTTACTGAACATTTAATCCTTGCAGTAAAGGGTTAGACATGTGTGAGAGTGTACTAGTGCCCTCAACCACCAACAGGGTTAAATGATGCCTTCCAACCTCTTATGTGCCCCCGGCTCCTTCAGCACCCTCCAGTCTCCCATATTGCCCCTGCAAACTCTCCAGCCTCCTGGAGAGACCCTCAGCTCCTTCCAGGAACCTCATCCCTCACAGGTTCCCCCAGCCCTCTTTAGAAACCACATCCTCTCCAGGCCCACCAAGTCCCCTTCCAGAATCCCCATCTCCACACAGTGACACCCATCCCCATCTAAAGCCCCAACCAGCAGGAGGGAGGCCACTGCTCAGCAGCACGCCATGGCCCAGTGTTTGAGAACCGCTACCCTAGAATTACTGAACATTTAATCCTTGCAGTAAAGGGTTGGATATGTGTGAGAGTGTACTACAAAGTCAAACTTTACAAATACTTACAATTGACCTTTAACTGACACTGCTAAATTCGGCTTGGGCATCAATGACCTTTGGTCGTAAAAGGGCTGATCATTTTTTAATTATACAATTACTATGTATGTAGACTTGCCACCTGCGTAACACATCATGCCCTGTACAGCCTTTTACGCCGGTGTCTAAGAGGCACAAATCAAAATGCCAAGATAAGTGAAGTATTTATTGCACCGGGAGCCCTTGACACCTCGTCTGTAACTGACATGATCCACTGGAAACATCTTGTGTCCCCTCTGGGACCTGGTTGGTGCTGAAAGAACAGTTCCTGCTCTCAGGCTCCCACTCCAGCAAATGTGACTGAATCAGCAAGTCCAAATCCTATCCATCACCGCGCTCCAGGGGAAAGCTCCAATTTGCATGGGTTAGTGGGCTCCGAGCTGTCATAAAGCCCTTTTAATGTGCATCTTCAGAGATGAGAGCACAGGTCAAATCTTTTCACTCGGAGGCAGCAAAAGAAATGCCATGCTTTGCATCTTGTCCCTCGATGTACATTAATTATTTATCACTATACGGCAGAGATTATCAGCGCCACGTTCTTATTTTATTTTTATTTACATTTTAGTTCTTTAATTCTAAGCTGCAAAAAAGGGACTTGGGGCAATGGAACCAATGGGCAAACTGTTAATGCCAATATCAGCCATGAGAAATCAGAACTGTGCAAAAAACATATTAAGCCTGCTTACCTTAAAGTATAACTAAAGGCACAGCTTTTATTTTTTCGTTTTGAATAGAGTGGAGAGGGATAACAATGCCTGTCAAGTTTTTATTGCTGTCTGTGGCCCCATTAGTGAGGTTTAACCTCTCTAGTCATCTTGTTTACCTTTAAAATAGAGTTTTGCTAGGGATTTTTTAAAACATGTTTGAGAAGGTGGGTGGGATTGGAGATGGTGGACAACCTGTGCCTGGAGATGGGCTTTAATGTCAATTTGTACTGGCTGACCACCTTAAGAAAATGCAACTTGCATGACCACCTCCAGCCTCAATGCTTTGAGTCACTGGCCTGGAACAAGCATTTAGTTTACGAAAGTATTGAGGATGCCGGATCAACATGGAAATCAGGCACCTAGCATTTTCAGAAGTACAGGTTAGTTATGGCAACCTACGCATTTTCTCAGTTCAGGTTACCACTTAAGCCCCGGACCATTTGGCTGGCCAAAGACCAGAGCACTTTTTGCGATTCGGCACTGCGTCGCTTTAACTGACAATTGCGCAGTCGTGCGACGTGGCTCCCAAACAAAATTGACGTCCTCCTTTTCCCACAAAAAGAGCTTTCTTTTGGTGGCATTTGATCACCTCTGCGTTTTTTATTTTTTGCGCTATAAACAAAAATAGAGCGACAATTATAAAAAAAAAATGCAATATTTTTTACTTTTTTCTATAATAAATATCCCCAAAAAATGTATAAAAAAAACTAAATTTTTCCTCAATTTAGGCTGATATGTATTCTTCTACATATTTATTGGTAAAAAAAAAAAAGCGTCTACAAAATAGGGGATAGTTTTATGGCATTTTTATTAATATTTTTTTTTTTACTAGTAATGGCGGTAATCAGCACATTTTCCCCCATTGACACCAAAGATGGGGCAAAATCCCCCCCCCCCCCCACTGACATCAACGATGGGCATATCTCCATCCACTTACACCAATGATGGAGCACAATCACTCTCAATGAAACAAACAATGTCAACAATTGGGACCTTTTCTACTTCCACTTTCCACAGTCCAGCCCTCCTAAAATATGAAGGACAGTAAACTGGCCCTTTGTTTAGAAAGTTTGGAGACCCCTGTTCTAGAAGGATCCCACAGGTATGCATAGTTACAATGGTCTAAGCAAGATCAATGTAACTATGAAAAATGCCCATACTTGGAATTCTTCTTTAAGAACATATATTTGTATAATTTGTAATAAACTTTTTACATATCTACTTCTTGTTGCCCTTGAAGTCCCATCCTTGGGGGGGTTTCCCTTTCTTTGATTCTTTAAGAACATGGTGCTAAATATACAGAAATTTTAGATTTGAGGTTTACATACTAATTGGGCAATTAGTCAAGGCAGATGACAAACTAGATGTAAATATAGCACAAGGCGCAAGATAACCTTTGGTACATTCCATTGTCGTCCCATTAGATGTCCATGACAGTATTTTAAAAAATGTATGCATTTCTCTTTTACCTTTTAAAATAGCTTGTTCCATGTCACAGAAAGGATCATGATCATTTATCATTACCTATTAAACCTACCACAACCCTAAATATATACCTTTAATTTAATACTCATTTGTATGTCTTTGTCTATAAAAAAAAAAATCACACCATTTTCAGAAAACTACGATTTTAAAAGACTTTTTAAATATTTTTTTTAGAAAAAATGTAAAAGTTATAGAAGATTGTCAAAAAATATTAGTTTTTTTTTTTTTTTTTTTAAGGTATTACAGTTAAAGGTCCTTTAACCCTTTCAATACAGGGCTTTTTATACCACTTCCATACTGGGCCTATTCTGGCACTTCTCTCCTACATGTACAAATCATCATTCTTTTGCTAGAAAATTACACAGAAACCCCAAACATTATATATGTTTTTTTAGCAGACACCCTAGGGAATAAAATGAAAGTCATTGCAACTTTTTATCTTGCACGGTTTTTGCGCAATAATTTTCAAACACCTTTTTTTTGGAAAAAAAATGGTTTCATGAATTAAAAAATAACAAAACAGTAAAGTTAGCCCAATTTTTTTATAAAATGTGAAAGATTATGTTACGCTGAGTAAATAGATACCCAACATGTCACGCTTTAAAATTGCGCACACTCATGGAATGGCGCCAAACTTCGGTACTTAAAAATCTCCATAGGCAACGCTTTGAAATTTTTTACAGGTTACCAGGTTAGAGTTACAGAGGAGGTCTAGTGCTAGAATTTTTGCATGTGCTTTAACGCATGCGGCGATACCTCACATATGTGGTTTGAACGGTGTTTACATATGTGGGCGGGACTTGCATGCGTGTTCGCTTCTGAGCGCGACCTATTGGGGACAGGGGCGTTTTAATTTTTTTTCTTATTATTAATTTTTTTATTTTACTTAATTTTTTTATTTTTACACTTTTTTTTACATTTATTTTTTTTGATCACTTTTATTCCTATTACAAGGGATGTAAACATCCCTTGTAATAGGAATGGTGTGTGATAGGTCCTCTTTATGGAGAGGTTCGGGGTCAATAAGACCCCACATCTATCCTCCAGGCTGGAAAGAATGAGATTGGGAAAAATAAATCACCGATCTCATGCTTTCAGCCGCAATCGTGGCTTTGTTTACTTTTGGGAACCTGGGCGTGACGTCATCACATCGCGCCCGGGCCTCCGACAGTCATAGAGATGACTGGTGACCATCTGGTCACCAGTCATCTCTATGCTCATCATGTGACCAGACACCGGCACCGGACGATTCTTTCTCCGGGCCCCCCGATGGCATGGGAGAGCCCAGAGAAGCACCGGATGGTGGCGGGAGGGGGGATGTCCCCTCCCACCGCCTATAAGAACGATCAAGCGGTGGAACTGCCGCTACGATCATTCTTATCGTGTGCAGAATCGCCGGCAGAAGAGAAGGATATCTGAATGATGCCTCTAGCTGCAGGCATCATTCAGATATTCCCCCACAAAGCCCAGGACGTCATATGACGCCCACCCGGAGGGAGAGAGGGTTCCTGCCGGCGTCATTTTACAATGGCCCGGTATGGAAGTGGTCAAAACTAACCTCTCATATTTCTACCTGTGACTGTAGGTGGCCTTGTGCCATTGTCACAGGTGGAATTGAAACTGTTGAGGGAATTGCCCCTTTATTGACTTTTTTAGGGTCTCAGAGAAGCCAGCTATCCAATTGGACGCTGCAGCCTCTTTAGACCTCAGGCAGCCATTCTGACCGGCAAACTTATATATAGGGTCTCCTGCGTCACCCAGGCACGCCTGGAGTGAGTGGTAGCTCAGGGACAGAGACCCCTCTGGCTAGCAAATGTGATTAGTAGAGAGAAAGGTTCCTGGCAAGTAGGGTCAGGACAGGGACAACGCCTGCGGGAAGGAAACATCTTGGTAACAGGAAGAGTTTGTGGGGCTCCTCCTAGCAGCATTGCAGTGCTCTCCCTGTGCACCTCAAACTGCCACCCCTCCAGAAGAAGGATATTCAGCATCATCTAGCATTTTTATCCTTAGTCTGACTGTCCCTGATCCACCCCCTTTTATTTATTGGATTTCAGTTCTTTATTCATGGAGATTCACATGCGGGCATTTCCTGGGATGATCTGCATAGAAATTAAGGCTGTCTAGGAATGCCCACCCTAGAATGACATCAGCTAACAAGGCATTTTTGTTTTGCATAACGCCCACCCAGGGGCGGATCCAGAGTCTAGTTTCGGGAGGGGCACTACCAGAAAATATTTTTTTGGGGGGCAATTTATCAGGGCAATAACTGGTGTTGGCGCTTCAATGATCACGGCACCATGGTCGTTATGGTGTCAGGATGATTGAAGCGCATTATTTATTTTATTACATTGTAATATAAAATTAAATGGTTCAACTCACCATAATGCCAAATCAGTGGGTGCCCCGAGTGTGTCACTTGCCACGTCACCTGCCACCAGATGCAGCTTGTCACTTGCCACGTCACCTGCCACACGTTGCAGATTGTCACTTGCCACATCACCTGCCACATGTTGCGGAATGTCGCTTGCCTGCCACCAGATGCTGATTGTCACTTGCCACCTCACCTGCCACACCTTGCAGATGGTCACTTGCTAAGGTGGTGTTTTGCTTGTCAGAGTCAGGCAGCAGAGAGATGATTTAATCTCTCTGCTGCCTGCACAGTGAGGCCGGAAGTTACTGCAGGGATGTAGGGTGGGCGTGGGGCGGTGAGAGATGATGTCATCTCTCTGCTCCCCCGGCCGCCGGCTTGTTGATTGGCCAACCTCCCGCTTACCCACAGAGCCGACCAGCTGACCGCCCACTCTCTGACTCTCATTCGCCGCCGAGCCGCCCGCCCACACACCGAGGCACCCGGCAGCCCACGCTGTCATCCGCCCGTGGAGCCGCCCGCTCTGTCACTCGCACCCGGAGCCCTCCGCTCAGACTCGCAGGCGCCGAAAGTTACTCAACTACCGCCCGCTCAGACTCTCAGGCGCTGCAAGTTCCACCACTGCAAATGTTGAGTATTTATATGGGTTTTAATAAACCTTTGGAATTACCTGCACTCTTCAAAACCTTCCTACTTTTTTACATGCAAACTGCAGAAGACCTACTGTGCCTTATTATGAGTGGCAGTACAGCTGGTGGTCTTACTAAACCTGTATAGGGATGATTTCCATACATAATCGTGGTGTCTTTGACACACCAAACTCGCTTATCCATGTCTTTATGGACCTTGCTTTGTGCACTGGTGCACAGTCATGTTGGAACAGGAAGGGGCCATCCCCAAACTGTTCCCAAAAAGTTGGGAGCATGAAATTTTCCAAAATGTCTTAGTATGCTGACACCTGGTATGCTGAGTTCCCTTCAATAAAGCTAAGGGGCCAAGAAAATCAACCCCACATCATAATCCCCCCCATCCACCAGTCCCGCCCTCAACCCGATAGAACACCTTTGGGTTGAATTAGAGCGGAGAGTGTGAGCCAGGCCTTCTTGTCCACATCAGTGCCTGACCTCACAAATGCACTTCTGGAAGAATGGTCAAGCATTATCATAGACACTCCTAAACCTTGTGGACGGCCTTCCCAGAAGATTTTAAGCTGTTATAGCTGCAAAAGGTGGGCCAACTCAATATTGAACCCTACGGACTAAGACAGGGATTGCAATAAAGTTCATGTGAGTGTAAAGGCAGGTGTTCCAATACTTTTGACAATACAGTGTATATTGTGTTTTTTATTCATTCAGACTAGGTTCACATTGATGCGATTTGACATGTCAAATCGCATGTCAAATCGGTGGCTAGTGCCGGCAATGGCACCGTCCGAATCGGTGCAACGCCGCACCAATTCCCAAAAGTAGTTTCTCTACTACTTTTGGTGACTTCGGGATGCGATTTGTATAGACATCTATCCAGGAACCCGCACAGATGTCTACAGAAATCGCTCCCGAAGTCAGACTGACATGCAGGTATGAAATCGCACGATTTCGATCCCGCTGTCAGTGTGAACCTAGGCTAAAGTGTATTTTTTCCCAAAGGATTGTGTTTGAAAAACCACTGCACAAAAATGACGGTCATTGCAAATTTTTATGTCACGCGGCATAATGTTTGTCTACGTAATTTTCGAGCAAAAAAAAACAGATTTTTACTTGTAAACAAGAAATGTCACAAAAAAGCCTGGTCTGTAAGTGGTTAATATTTGTGTGTAAGCACTGCTTGTATAGTTTTAGTTACTAAAATATAGTACATTATGTAGTAATACAGAATGATGTTTTTTAATATTTTATTACCATATTAATGAGAGGGCAAAAGAAGAAGAGAAGGGAAAATAAAAGCAGATTAAACTTTAGCTTTAAGCAAAAGGAAATAAAATTGGCTATGCATCCACTCTTGGCAAAAACAATCCTCACTGATAACACATATAGCAGGACAGATGGGTGAGACTCATTGTAAACATCGCATCTTTGGTCACTTCTTCCACCTACATATTTGCAATACACATGAAATAACATATATGTATAATTCAGAGAATTGTAGAAATTGTGCTGACATTTTCTTATGCAGGCAGATAAATTAGCTGGCAGGAATTCCCTGTTTACCGAAGATTATTCTATATAATGCTGTTCATATTTGGCAGAGGTTATACGAAACATTCCCTTCCAGTAAGCATTATGCAGCCAACTTGTGCTCTTCATACCGTATGTGCATGTGGAAAATGTTTAATTTCGAAAATCATATTCTCAAACTACATCAGTATCTTCTCTGATGTACAAAAGCTGATATAAGTCTTATAAAGACGCACTAGAAGATGCTTGAAGTGGTTGTAAGCATCAGACATGAAATGTGAACAAAGCATATCCCCCAATAGCAGTGGTCTCCAAACTGCGACCCTTTGCTTGCCTTTATCTGGCCCTTGAGTCACGTCTCCTCCCACTGATACACTATTCTGCCAACTGATATCAACAATGGGGCACAATTCTTCTATTGACATCAACAATGGGGCACCATTTCTCTGATTTACACCAACAATGGGGCATTATTTATCCAAATGATACCAACGATGGTACGCTATTCGTCCCAATGATACCAAAGACGGGGCACTATTCGTCCCAATGATACCAACGATGGGGCGCTATTCCTCCCAATGATACCAAAGATGGGGCACTATTCGTCCCAATGATACCAACGATGGGGCGCTATTCCTTCCAATGATACCAATGAAGGGGTGCTATTCCTCCCAATGATACCAACGACAGGGTGCTATTCATCCCAAAGATACCAACGATGGAACGCTATTCCTCTCAATGATACCAACGATGGAGTGCTATTCCTCTCAATGATACCAACGATGGAGCGCTATTCCTCTCAATGATACCAACGATGGAGCGCTATTCCTCTCAATGATACCAACGATGGAGCGCTATTCCTCTCAATGATACCAACGATGGAGCGCTATTCCTCTCAATGATACCAACGATGGGGTGCTATTCCTCCCAATGATACCAACGATGGGGTGCTATTCCTCCCAATGATTCCAACGATGGGGTGCTATTCCTCCCAATGATACCAATGACGGGTGCTATTCCTCCAAATGATACCAACGATGGAGCGCTATTCCTCTCAATGATACCAACGATGGAGCGCTATTCCTCTCAATGATACCAACGATGGGGTGCTATTCCTCCCAATGATACCAACGATGGGCCGCTATTCCTCCCAATGATACCAACGATGAGCCGCTATTCCTCCCAATCATAGGTGTGCACAGCTTATTGCATTAGGGTGTGCACCTCAAAGCTCAAACACATATGTGTATGCATGTGTATTTATACCGATGGTCTCAGCTGAGAAGTGGATGGTGTCAGTAAGGCAGTGGATGGTGTCAGTAGTTTTTATTTTTATTATTTTTTACAATTTTATTTTTTGTATTTGTTTTTACAGTTTTTTTAGGAGCCCGTTTTGGTGGAAAATCATGAGTTTAAACAGGGGGAATCTGCACCACACAGGGTGATTTTGGGTGTGCCCAGGCACACCTGGCACACCCTGTGCGCACGCCTATGCTCCCAATGATACCAAACGACGGGGTGCTATTCTTCCCAATGATACCAATGATGGGGCGCTATTCCTCTCAATAATACCAAAGATGGGGCAATATTCCTCCCAATGATACCAACGATGGGGCGCTATTCCTCCCAATGATGTCAACTATGGGCCGCTATTCCTCCCAATGATACCAAAGATGGGGTGCTATTCCTCCCATTGATACCAACGGTGAGGCACTATTTCTCCTAATGATACCAAATGTGGTGATGTTTACTCCCACTGATGCCAGAAAAATGTTCACTCCCGCTGACCATAGTCCACCCCCCCCCCCAGGTCTGAATGACAATAAACTGGCCCTTTGTTTAAAAAGTTTGAAGACCTCCGCTCTATAGTGTGTACTTGTCTCTATCCGGAGCACTAAGTGTCATTTCTGTCTGCTGCTTCCTCTGCTATCAGCATGAATCACTTCTGTCAAGTGTTTCTTACACCAAGAGAAAAAAGGTGACAGGGGAGGGACTTTCAGCGCACATCCTGTGATTGACACCCTCAGCTATGTTCCTGTGTGAAGGGGGGTTTGTCTTCAATCAGCTCACCTTTTTTTCTGACAGCTCAGACAAGATTTTTAAACTCTAGACTTTGAACGACTGTAGAGAAGAGAAGACAGCAGATAAACAGCTACAACTTATGTATGAGGATATGTTTCATTTCTGTGTATCACCTTGAGACTATTCACTTGAATCACTTCACTGGGTACATGTAAGGGTTTACATACCATTTTTGATGATGATGAGCAATGATGACAACATAGATTTCTGTAGCTCAGAATATAACCAAAGTCGGAGCAATTCATGCCAAGTATATCTTGGTTTATGGCTAGGGTTGAGCGGACCCGAACTGTAAAGTTCGGGTCCGTACCGAACTGTAAAATTCGGGTCCGTACCGAACTTTTGGGTTTTGGGGTTCCGGACCCAAACCCGAACAATTGACTGTATGTTCGGGTTCGGGTCCGGTGTTCGGCAATATGCATGTAAAGTGACGCATGTTTCCCGTGCTTAGAACTGTCCCTGCACAAAGTGTCATTTCTGAAGGAAAAAAAGTCATTTAAAACTCACTCGCGGCTATTAATGAATTGTCGGCTCCAGGCAATACATAGAAAAGTCATTGATAAACAAAAAAAAAAAGTGTGGGGGTTCCCCCGAATTAAATTACCAGGCCCTTCAGGTCTGGTATGGATATTAGGGGAACCCTGCCGCAAATTTAAAAAAAAAAATGCGTGCGGTTCCCCCAAATATCCATACCAGGCCCTTCAGGTCTGGTATGGATTTTAAGGGGAACCCCACCCCAAATTAAAAAAATGGCGTAGAGTACCCCCAAAAATCCAGACCAGACCCTTTATCCGAGCACGCAACCTGGCAGGCCGCAGGAAAAGAGGGTGGGACGAGAGAGAGCCCCCCCTCCTGAACCGTACCAGGCCACATGCCCTCAACATGGGGAGGATGTCCCCATGTTGATGGGGACAAGGGCCTCATCCCCACAACCCTTTCCCGGTGGGTGTGGGGGTCTGCGGGCAGGGGGCTTATCGGAATCTGGAAGACCCCTTTAACAAAGGGGACCCCCAGATCCCGGCCCCCTCCCCCTATGTGAATTGGTAAGGGGGTACATTGTCCCCCTACCATTTCACAAAGAAAGTGTAAAAAATTGTAAAACAAATACACAGACACCATTGGGAAAGTCCTTTATTAAAAAAAAATTAAAAAAACATTCCAGCGATAAAATTCAGTGTCCCGCGGCGATCCAGATGTCCAGCGCTGTCCAGACGAAATGTCATTTGCTGAGCCTGAGCGGACCTGATGGGGAACTTCCTCGGCAGTGTATTAAATGAATAGACCCGCCCCTTCTAAAGTTCCCCATCATGTCCGTTCAGCCAATGACGTAGTGTAAGGCTGAGGACCTGATGCGGAACGTGAGAAGGGGCGGGTCTATTCATGTATTATGCTGCCGAGGAAGTTCCCCATCAGGTCCGCTCATCCAATGACGTAGGCGGGATCTGACATACGAGGGGGCGGACCTGATGGGGAACTTCATCCACAGTTTAATACATGAATAGGCCCGCCCCTTCTCACGTTCCGCATCAGGTCCTCGGCCTTACACCGAGTCATTGGCTGAGTGGACATGATGGAGAACTTTAGAAGGGGCGGGTCTATTCATTTAATACACTGCCGAGGAAGTTCCCCATCAGGTCCGCTCAGGCTCAGCCAATGACATTTCGTCTGGACAGCGCTGGACATCGGAATCGCCGCGGGACACTGGATTTCATCGCTGGAATGTTTTTGTTTTTTTTAATAAAGGACTTTTCCAATGGTGTCTGTGTATTTTTATTTTTTATTTTTTACACTTTCTTTGTGAAGGGGTCTTCCAGATTCCGATAAGCCCCCCGCCCGCAGACCCCCACAACCACCGGGCAAGGGTTGTGGGGATGAGGCCCTTGTCCCCATCAACATGGGGACATCCTCCCCATGTTGAGGGCATGTACGGTTCAGGAGGGGGGGGCGCTCTCTTGTCCCCTCCCTCTTTTCCTGCTGCCTGCCAGGTTGCGTGCTCGGATAAAGGGTCTGGTCTGGATTTTTGGGGGTACTCCACGCCATTTTTTTAATTTGGGGTGGGGTTCCCCTTAAAATCCATACCAGACCTGAAGGGCCTGGTATGGATATTTGGGGGAACCGCACGCATTTTTTTTCTTTATTTGCACCAGGGTTCCCCTTAATATTCATACCAGACCTGAAGGGCCTGGTAATTGAATTCGGGGGAACCCCCACGCTTTTTTTTTTTTTTATCAATGACTTTTCTATGTATTGCCGGGAGCCGACAATTCATTAATAGCCAAGAGTGAGTTTTAAATGACTTTTTTTCCTTCAGAAATTACACTTTGTGCAGGGACAGTTCTAAGCACGGGAAATAAGCGCGAATAGTCCTCAGAAGTTCGGGTCCCTATTGACTTCAATGGGGTTCGTCAAGTTCGGGTCAAGTTCGGTCCCGAACTCAAACTTTTTACCGAAGTTCTGTCGAACCCGAACATCCAGGTGTCCGCTCAACTCTATTTATGGCTTATAGGGCACTCAAGAAGAGAAAGAGAAGGAAGAAGAGGAGAAAGATGAGAAGAAAGAAAATGAGAAGGAGGATGGTGTGTAGGAGAAGGAAGATGAGGATGAAGAAGAGGAGGAGGAAAGGGAGAAGGAGAAGGAAGAGGAGGAAGACACAGAGAAAGAGATTGAGGAGTAGGAGAAGGGGGATAGGAGGAGGAGGAGGAATATGATAAGAAGGAATAATAGAATGAAGAGGAGAAGGAAAAGAGGAAGAAGAAATTAAGGAAATGGTAGAAGAAGAGGAGGAGAAGGAGGGGAAAGTGAAGCAGAAAGACACAGGGAGGAAAACAAAAGGAGGAGTAGGAGGAAGATAGGGAGAAGGAAGAAGAGGAGTAAGAGAAGGATGATGAGCAGAAGGAAAAGGAGGAGGAAGAAATGAAGAAGGAGGAGGAAGAGGAGGGGAAGGAGGAGAAGGGGAAGGAGGAAGAAAAGGAGAAAGACACAGGAAAAGGAGGAGAAGGAAGATGAAGAGAAGGAATAAGATGATGAAAAAGAAAGAAATTAGTGGGGTGACGAGGATATGAACAGGGAAAAAAAGAAGGGGGGGGGGATTAAGAGGAAGAAAAAGAGGAGAAGGAAGAGATAAAGGAAGGGAGGAGGGAGAGGATGAGGAGAGAGAGGAGGAGAATGAGGAGAAAGACAAGGAGGGGATTGGAGGAAAAGGAGTTGGAGAAGGGAGAGGAGGAAGATGAGCAGAATGAAAAAGAGAAGGATGAAATAAAGGAGGGATAGGAGGAGAAGGAGTAGAAAAAGGAGGAGAAAGATACAGAGGAGAAGGAGGAAGAAGAGTTGGAGAAAGAAGAGGAGGAAGATGGGGATAGGGGAAGAGGACGATGAAAGGGAGGGAGTGATGATTAGGAAGATGAACAGGAGAAAGAAGGAAGAGGAGAAATAAGAGGAGAAGGAAGAGTAAAGGGAAGGGTTGAGGAGGGGGAGGAGGAGGAAGAGTAAGGTTAAGATGACTAGAAGGAGAGAAAGGAAGATGAAAAGGAGGTAAAGGAGGGAGTGAGGAGGAGGTAGGGGAAAGGGAAGATTCTGAGGAATAAGAGGAAGAAGAATAGCAGAAAAAGGCAGAGGAATAAGAGGGAAAACAGGATACGGATAAAGAAGAGTTCAGAAACATAAGGAGAAGGAGGAAAATGTATGGGCGCATGGCAATGCTGTATCCTGGCCTAGGCCAACAAGGCCCAGGCCTAGGGCAGCACTTTGCAGGGGGGCAGCACGGAAAGAGTCCCCGCCGGCTTGTGCTACACTGTTAGTGTAACACAAGCTGCTTCTAATTTTGACTGTCCTATCAGCTTGGACCACAAACCTTCCTCACTGTGCTATATGTTTTCTGCTGCACTATTGGCATGGTTATATCTTCTTTGTCCTCTCCATAAAATGATCAGAAATTTGTGCTTAAAGTAGAATTATAGGCAACACTTTTTTTTTTTTCATTTTGGATAGAGTAAGGGAGGGTCATAGCCCCTGTCAGTTTATTTTTTACCATCCCTGTCCCATTGCAGAGATTTCCCTTCACTTCCTGCCCTATAGCCAAACAGGAAGTTTGAGGAAATCTATGCAAATTAAGGGAATTCAATGCCCCCCCCCCCCAGGCCCTAACAACTAGTGTCCCCACTCGAACATTTCAGGGCGTGTCTTAAACAAAAAGGAGTGTGACAGGAAGGGGTGGGTCATATTTAAATTAGGGGGTGCACGAGTTTAGTCAGGCCTAGGGCAGCACAAAACCTAAATACACTACTGGCGCATGGGGAGGAGGAGAAAAAGGAAGAGGAGAAGGAGGTAGAAAATATAACAGGGAGAAAATGTATACTGTTTTTTTACTGCCTGTGAAACAGTCAGCGTAGAAAAAACCCATCATGCCTTGTTTTCAGAGGTTCTTCATTATTTATCGACTCACAGACCTAGATCTAGGGATGAGCCGAACACCCCCGGGTTCGGTTCGCACCAGAACCTTCGAACGGACCGAAAGTTTGCGCGAATTTTCGAACCCTATTCGTTATAATGGACGCGAACGTTCGAAATCAAAATTGCTAATTACAACGGCCAATATGCATGTTAATGTCATAAAACAGGTTTGGAGACCCGGGTCCTGCCCCAGGGGACATATATCAATGCAAAAAGAAATTTTAAAAACTAAAGTTTTTTCGGGAGCAGTCATTTTAATGATGCATAAAGTGAAAAAAAAAAAAGTGAAATTTTCCTTTAAATATGGTACCTGGGGGGTGTCTAAAGTATGCCTGTGAAGTGGCATGTGTTTCCCGTGTTTAGAACTGTCCTTGCACAAAATGACATTTGTAAAGGAAAAAAAGAAGCCATTTAAAACCACTTGCGGCTTTAATGTCATGTCTTGTCCTGGCCGCCATATGGCTGAAAATCCTTGAGAAAAATGGCATGGCTACCCCATCACCCCCCCCCCCCCCACCCCAGCCCCTTTGGGTCTTGTATGGATACTAAGGGGGACCCCGCACCCAAAATAAAACCCTATACCTACAACCCTATATACTCTGAACAGCAGTATATAGGTGGTGCAAACAAGACATGGACTGTAGGTTTGTTCTTAAGTAGAATCTGAACAGGTACATTATGAAGTGTAGCTACATCCCAAAAAAATCAATTTTTAAGCTTTTTGGAGAACATAGGGAGGGGTTATCACCCCTGTAACATTTGCTGTCTTTGCACATCTGTTCAGAACATGTCACCTCACTTTCCGTCCCAATGACAAATGTTTTTGGAAAAGTGGGGTTTTAATTGAAACAAGGATTGGTGATAAAGCATCAGTAGAGAGGAGATACCTTTTTCCCAAATTAAATCTAACAGGATAGAATTTTCCTTCCTAGGGGTAGATTTCCTCTCACTTCCTGTTTTCTCTTGCCGTTTGCAAGTAGGAGTCGTTTGTAAGTTGGATGTTTGAAAGTAGGGGCCTGCCGTATATACTCTGCAGAAATTTGCCCTATTAGATGTTGGTGTAGCCACAAGACTGGTGGGCACAGGAATGGGCCCTGCTGTGAGTTAATAGATCAAGATTTGTACTTGCATGCACCTGTTGAACCGGGCAGAAAAATTGGGCCTTTGGTGGTGGTGGTGGTGGTGGTGGACGGTGTTGCCACAAGACTGTAAGCCCTCACAGTTACTCTTGGTGGGTGCAGGAATGGGCCCTGCTGTGAGTTATTAGATCAAGATTTGTAATTGCATGCACCTGTTGAACAGGGCAGAAAAATTGGGCCTTTGGTGGTGGTGGTGGTGGTGGACGGTGTTGCCACAAGACTGTAGGCCCTCATAGTTACTCTTGGTGGGCGCAGGAATGGGCCCTGCTGTGAACTATTAGATCAAGATTTGTAATTACACGCCCCTGTTAAACAGGGGCTGAAAAATTGTGCCTTAGGCATTGGTGCTGGTGCCACAACACTGCAACCCCTCACAGATACTGTACTTGGAGCACAGCAGTCACACCTGTTGCGAAGCATCTTTTTAAAAAATTGTAATTACACGCCCCTGTTATACAGGGGCTGAAAAATTGTGCCTTAGGCACTGGTGCTGGTGCCACAACACTGCAACCCCTCACAGATACTGTACTCTGAGCACAGCAATGAGACCTGTTGCAAAGCATTGCCTAAAAATTGTAATTACACGCCCCAACAGGGGCTGAAAAATTGTGCCTTAGGCACTGGTGCTGGTGCCACAACACTGCAACCCCTCACAGATACTGTACTCTGAGCACAGCAGTCACACCTGTTGCGAAGCATCTTTTTAAAAAATTGTAATTACACGCCCCTGTTATACAGGGGCTGAAAAATTGTGCCTTAGGCACTGGTGTGGTGGCATGGATCATTGAGGAGGAGGAAGAGGATAGTCAGTGAACATAACAGGACAGTCACTCAGCATCAGCATAGGCAGTCTTGAAGGGATGTGACATTATAAATTATTCCGTTATATCCGCTTCAGGTGTCTGGTAGCTGGTGGTGATCCAAGACTGATTCATTTTTATGAAGGTCAGTCGATCAACCGAGTCGGTGGACAGGCGCACCCTATGATCGGTGACAAATCCTCCAGCAGCACTGAATGTGCGTTCGGAAAGAACGCTGGATGCAGGACAGGCCAGTAGCTCAATTGCATACTGTGCAAGCTCTGGCCAGTGATCCATCCTCAGGACCCAGTAAGCCAGAGGATTTTCGGTGGGAAAGGTGTCCAAGTCTGACCTTGCCCCTAGGTATTCCTGCACCATGTATATCAGACGCTGGCGATGGTTGCTGGAACCGATCATACCTTGGGGCTGCGGACTAAAAAATTGTCTGAACGCATCGGTCAGACGTCCACCTTCCCCACCGCTCCTTCTTTGACTGACCGAAGCCTCAGCAACTCGTCGTCCAGGACCAGGAGTTTGTAACCTCCCAGTTTCTGGGAACGCGTTGCACAGACCTTTCTGCAAGGCCTCCCTGAGATGTCTCATCCTCTGCTCCCTCTGCGACGGCAAGATAAGGTCCGCAACCTTACCCTTGTACCGTGGATCAAGGAGAGTGGCCAGCCAGTAATGGTCACTCTCCTTGATCCGAAGAACACGAGGATCCTTCCGCAGGCTTTGCAGGATCAGGGAGGCCATGCAGCGTAGGTTAGCTGAGGCATTCGGGCCGGAGTCTTCTGGGTCACTGAGGATGACATGATCGCCAGCCACCTCCTCCCAGCCACGTACAAGTCCACTGGTTTGTTGGGACTGTACATCATCCCTAAAAGACTGCTGCTGCTGATGCTGAGTGCCAGGCTCCACCTCCATGCTCACACAATCCTCCTCCTCCTCCTCCTCCTCTTCCTGTGTGATGGGTGGGACAGAAGGAACATTGTCTGGATAAAGGGGGCCTTGAGAGACAAGGAAGTCCTCCTCTTCCTGCCTCTGTTCTGCCTCAAGTGCCCTGTCCATTATCCCACGCAGCGTATGCTCCAACAGGTGGACAAGAGGTACAGTGTCACTGATGCATGCACTGTCACTGCTCACCATCCTCGTGGCCTCCTCAAATGGTGAGAGGACCGTGCATGCATCCCTGATCATGCTCCACTGGCGTGGGGAAAAAAAGCCAAGCTCCCCTGACCCTGTCCTGGTGCCGTAGTCGCAAAGGTACTCATTGATGGCCCTCTGCTGCGTGTGCAGTCGCTGCAGCATGGCCAACGTTGAGTTCCACCTGGTGGGCATGTCACATATTAGGCGGTTCTTGGGCAGGTTCAGCTCCTTTTGCAGCTCAGTCAGCCGAGCACTGGCATTATAAGATCGGCGGAAATGCACACAGACTTTCCTGGCCTGCCTCAGGACATCCTGTAAGCCTGGGAACCTGCCCAAGAACCGCTGCACCACCAGGTTGAGGACGTGAGCCATACAGGGCACATGGGTGAGCTGCCCCTGTCGCAGGGCGGAGAGGAGGTTGGTGCCATTATCAGAAACGACCATTCCTGGCTTAAGCTGGCGTGGCGTCAACCACCTCTCGGCCTGCCCCTGCAGAGCTGCCAGAACCTCTGGCCCAGTGTGGCTCCTGTCCCCCAAACACACCAGCGCAAGCACGGCATGGCATCTTTTTGCCTGCGTACTCGCGTAGCCCCTTGTACGCCTACGGAGCACCGCTGGTTCCGAGGACAGAGCACTCGAAGAGGACATGGAGGAAGAAGAAGAGGAGGGGGTGGAGGAGAGAGGTGTGTCACAACCAGTAGTAGCATTTTGGAGGCGTGGTGGCGGAACAACCTCCAACACTACTGCACCTTGTCCTGCATCCCTCCCAGCTGCCAATAGAGTGACCCAATGGGCCGTGAAAGAAAGATAACGTCCCTGTCCATGCCTGCTGGACCATGAGTCAGCGGTAATATGCACCTTACCGCTGACCGCCCTGTCCAGCGAGGCATGGACATTGCCTTCCACATGCCAGTAGAGAGACGTAATCGCCTTCCGTGAGAAAAAGTGGCGTTTGGGAACCTGCCACTGAGGAACCGCACATTGAACAAACTCACGGAAGGGGGCCGAGTCTATCAACTGAAAAGGCAGCAGTTGAAGTGCTAGCAATTTAGCCAAGCTAGCATTCAACCGCTGGGCATGTGGATGGCTGGGAGTATACTTCTTTCGACGGTCCAGCAGCTGGGGCAGGGAAATTTGCCTGCTACAATCGGACGTCGGTGTACTGCAAGTACTTGGTTGTGACACACCTAATTCTACACCTTCAGTCCTCTCAGAGCAGCTTTCAGAGAGGACTGAAGATATAGTGGGGATGGAGATCCCAGCTGATGAGGAGCAAGGAGAGGTCCGCTTTGTTCTTTGGTGTGGGTCTTTTATGTGTGCTTGCCAACGAGCTGCATGGCAGGTCGACATATGTCTGCTCATGCTTGTGGTGCCCAAGCGGGTGATGTTTTGGCCACGCGAGATACGCTTGAGACAAATATTGCAAATAGCAGTGGTGCGATCTGATGCACTCGTCTCAAAAAAGGCCCACACCAAAGAACTTTTGTGATAACGTGCAGAGGCAGCGCCCTGCACAGGCGGAGCTCTGCGGTGTGGTACAGTTGCTGTGCTGGCCTCTAGCTGGCCTCCAGGGGGCATCCTGCCTCGTTGGACATGTGACGCTGCATCCTCCTCCTCCTCCTCCTCTCTCCCTTCAGGCACCCACGTGGAGTCAGTGACCTCATCATCCCCTCCCTCTTCACCACTAGAGCAAACCTGGCAGTAAGCTGCAGCTGGTGGAACACTACTGCCAGATTGCTGTCCTTCAGCATCCCCTCTCTCTGCGCGCACACTACTGACTTCCTCAAGCTGGGTATCATCATCCGAGCCTTCGAATCGTTGGGCATCCTCCTGGAGCATGTACCCAACACTGTGCTCAAACAGTTCGGGGGACTCCTCAGGAGGACATGGTGGGTCTAGGGAAGGGGTGGCTGATGATGCCATTGAGTACGCGTTGGCAGCTGCTCTGCCAGTACCCTGAGCCTGGGTGAGAGAGGATGAGGAGGATGAGGAGGGCTTGGTCATCCATTCTACCAAGCCTTCGGCATGATGCGGCTCCACATGTCCAGCTGCCGAAAACAAAGACAAGCGTGTCCCATGGCCACGTGCTGATGACGATGCACGACCACGTCCACGGCCAGCACTGTTGTCTCTAGAAACAGAGCCTGCCTGCCCTGTGTTCTTGCCTCGGCACGCTCTGCCTCTCCTTGGCGGTCTTCCAGCCATTGTAGTCGGTAGTGTATATAGTATAAAAAATAGAACTCCTATGTGTGCTCACAACACACTGTAGGTCCTATGGGTGCTGACACTAACACACTATAGGTACTATGTGTGCTGCTGACAAGAAAATATAGGAGCTCTGTTTGCTGCCACTAACACACTAGAAGTCCTATTGGTGCTTCTGAGATGAAAATATAGGAGCTCTGTGTGATGCCACTAACACACTAGAAGTCCTATGGGTGCTGCTGAGAAGAAAATATAGGAGCTCTGTGTGATGCCACTAACACACTAGAAGTCCTATGGGTGCTTCTGAGATGAAAATATAGGAACTCTGTGTGATACCACTAACACACTAGAAGTCCTATGGGTGCTTCTGAGAAGAAAATATAGGAGCTCTGTTTGCTGCCACTAACACACTAGAAGTCCTATGGGTGCTGCTGAGAAGAAAATATAGGAGCTCTGTGTGATGCCACTAACACACTAGAAGTCCTATGGGTGCTTCTGAGAAGAAAATATAGGAGCTCTGTGTGATGCCACTAACACACTAGAAGTCCTATGGGTGCTGCTGAGAAGAAAATATAGGAGCTCTGTGTGATGCCACTAACACACTAGAAGTCCTATGGGTGCTTCTGAGATGAAAATATAGGAACTCTGTGTGATGCCACTAACACACTAGAAGTCCTATGGGTGCTGCTGAGAAGAAAATATAGGAGCTCTGTTTGCTGCCACTAACACACTAGAAGTCCTATGGGTGCTGCTGAGAAGAAAATATAGGAGCTCTGTTTGCTGCCACTAACACACTAGAAGTCCTATGGGTGCTGCTGAGATGAAAATATAGGAACTCTGTGTGATGCCACTAACACACTAGAAGTCCTATGGGTGCTCACAAAACACTGTAGGTCCTATGGGTGCTGACACTAACACACTATAGGTACTATGTGTGCTGCTGACAAGAAAATATAGGAGCTCTGTTTGCTACCACTAATAGGGATGAGCTTCGTGTTCGAGTCGAACATACGTTCGACTCGAACATCGGCTGTTCGATCGTTCGACGAAGATCGAACGTTTTGGGCCGTTCGCGCCAAATTCGAGTGACGCGAACGGCCCACAATGCACTACGCCATCGCAGTGTCATCCAGGCGCTGTGATTGGCCAAGCATGCACTGTGACCCCGCATGCTTGGCCAATCACAGCGCCGGCAGCGAGGAGAGCAATGATTGGCCACAGGCAGGATGCCTGTGGCCAATTATTGCTGAGGGTGTTTAGTACACGCCCCACACTATAAAAGGCCGCCAGCACGGCGGCCTAGTGTAGTGTGTTCCGGAGCAGGGATAGAGCAGCATAGGCAGGGACAGTGACTGTTATTTCTTTCTTGCTTAACCTGGATTCCTTTAGTTAAGGGAAAGAGAAGGATAGGTAGGGAGAGTGTCAGTGTGTTTTGTGCTTGTGCTATAGTGTGCTTAAAAAAAACATTTATTCTAGGGACAGAAAACTGTAGGTAGGGACAGTGTCAGTTTCTTTCACTCTGCAAGTCCTTGTTTCCAGGGACCTGGAAGGACAGTGAGTGAATTGTCCTTGTGCTATATTGTGCTTAAAAAAACATTTATTCTAGGAACAGAAAACTGTAGGTAGGGAGAGTGTCAGTTTCTTTCACTCTGCAAGTCCTTGTTTCCAGGGACCTGTAAGGACAGTGAGTGAATTGTCCTTGTGCTATATTGTGCTTAAAAAAAACATTTATTCTAGGGACAGAAAACTGTAGGTAGGGAGAGTGTCAGTTTATTTCACTCTGCAAGTCCTTGTTTCCAGGGACCTGTAAGGACAGTGAGTGAATTGTCCTTGTGCTATATTGTGATTAAAAAAAACATTTTTTCTAGGGACAGAAAACTGTAGGTAGGGAGAGTGTTTTTTTTCTTTCACTCTGCAAGTCCTTGTTTCCAGGGACCTGTAAGGACAGTGAGTGAATTGTCCTTGTGCTATATTGTGATTAAAAAAAACATTTTTTCTAGGGACAGAAAACTGTAGGTAGGGAGAGTGTTTTTTTTCTTTCACTCTGCAAGTCCTTGTTTCCAGGGACCTGTAAGGACAGTGAGTGAATTGTCCTTGTGCTATAGTGTGCTTAAAAAAAACATTTATTCTAGGGACAGAAAACTGTAGGTAGGGACAGTGTCAGTTTCTTTCACTCTGCAAGTCCTTGTTTCCAGGGACCTGGAAGGACAGTGAGTGAATTGTCCTTGTGCTATATTGTGATTAAAAAAAACATTTTTTCTAGGGACAGAAAACTGTAGGTAGGGAGAGTGTTTTTTTTCTTTCACTCTGCAAGTCCTTGTTTCCAGGGACCTGTAAGGACAGTGAGTGAATTGTCCTTGTGCTATATTGTGATTAAAAAAAACATTTTTTCTAGGGACAGAAAACTGTAGGTAGGGAGAGTGTTTTTTTTCTTTCACTCTGCAAGTCCTTGTTTCCAGGGACCTGTAAGGACAGTGAGTGAATTGTCCTTGTGCTATATTGTGCTTAAAAAAAACATTTATTCTAGGGACAGAAAACTGTAGGTAGGGAGAGTGTCAGTTTATTTCACTCTGCAAGTCCTTGTTTCCAGGGACCTGGAAGGACAGTGAGTGAATTGTCCTTGTGCTATATTGTGATTAAAAAAAACATTTTTTCTAGGGACAGAAAACTGTAGGTAGGGAGAGTGTTTTTTTTCTTTCACTCTGCAAGTCCTTGTTTCCAGGGACCTGTAAGGACAGTGAGTGAATTGTCCTTGTGCTATATTGTGCTTAAAAAAAACATTTATTCTAGGGACAGAAAACTGTAGGTAGGGAGAGTGTCAGTTTATTTCACTCTGCAAGTCCTTGTTTCCAGGGACCTGGAAGGACAGTGAGTGAATTGTCCTTGTGCTATATTGTGATTAAAAAAAACATTTTTTCTAGGGACAGAAAACTGTAGGTAGGGAGAGTGTTTTTTTTCTTTCACTCTGCAAGTCCTTGTTTCCAGGGACCTGGAAGGACAGTGAGTGAATTCTCCTTGTGCTATATTGTGCTTAAAAAAAACATTTATTCTAGGGACAGAAAACTGTAGGTAGGGAGAGTGTCAGTTTATTTCACTCTGCAAGTCCTTGTTTCCAGGGACCTGTAAGGACAGTGAGTGAATTGTCCTTGTGCTATATTGTGATTAAAAAAAACATTTTTTCTAGGGACAGAAAACTGTAGGTAGGGAGAGTGTTTTTTTTCTTTCACTCTGCAAGTCCTTGTTTCCAGGGACCTGTAAGGACAGTGAGTGAATTGTCCTTGTGCTATATTGTGCTTAAAAAAAACATTTATTCTAGGGACAGAAAACTGTAGGTAGGGAGAGTGTCAGTTTATTTCACTCTGCAAGTCCTTGTTTCCAGGGACCTGGAAGGACAGTGAGTGAATTCTCCTTGTGCTATATTGTGCTTAAAAAAAACATTTATTCTAGGGACAGAAAACTGTAGGTAGGGAGAGTGTCAGTTTATTTCACTCTGCAAGTCCTTGTTTCCAGGGACCTGTAAGGACAGTGAGTGAATTGTCCTTGTGCTATATTGTGATTAAAAAAAACATTTTTTCTAGGGACAGAAAACTGTAGGTAGGGAGAGTGTTTTTTTTCTTTCACTCTGCAAGTCCTTGTTTCCAGGGACCTGTAAGGACAGTGAGTGAATTGTCCTTGTGCTATATTGTGCTTAAAAAAAACATTTATTCTAGGGACAGAAAACTGTAGGTAGGGAGAGTGTCAGTTTATTTCACTCTGCAAGTCCTTGTTTCCAGGGACCTGGAAGGACAGTGAGTGAATTGTCCTTGTGCTATATTGTGATTAAAACAAAACATTTTTTCTAGGGACAGAAAACTGTAGGTAGGGAGAGTGTTTTTTTTCTTTCACTCTGCAAGTCCTTGTTTCCAGGGACCTGTAAGGACAGTGAGTGAATTGTCCTTGTGCTATATTGTGCTTAAAAACAACATTTATTCTAGGGACAGAAAACTGTAGGTAGGGAGAGTGTCAGTTTATTTCACTCTGCAAGTCCTTGTTTCCAGGGACCTGTAAGGACAGTGAGTGAATTGTCCTTGTGCTATATTGTGCTTAAAAAAAACATTTATTCTAGGGACAGAAAACTGTAGGTAGGGAGAGTGTCAGTTTATTTCACTCTGCAAGTCCTTGTTTCCAGGGACCTGGAAGGACAGTGAGTGAATTGTCCTTGTGCTATATTGTGATTAAAAAAAACATTTATTCTAGGGACAGAAAACTGTAGGTAGGGAGAGTGTCAGTTTATTTCACTCTGCAAGTCCTTGTTTCCAGGGACCTGTAAGGACAGTGAGTGAATTGTCCTTGTGCTATATTGTGATTAAAAAAAACATTTTTTCTAGGGACAGAAAACTGTAGGTAGGGAGAGTGTTTTTTTTCTTTCACTCTGCAAGTCCTTGTTTCCAGGGACCTGTAAGGACAGTGAGTGAATTGTTCTTGTGCTATATTGTGCTTAAAAAAAATATTTTTTCTAGGGACAGAAAACTGTAGGTAGGGAGAGTGTCAGTTTCTTTCACTGTGAAAGTCCTTGTTTCAAGGGACAGAGAAGGACACCTGAAGGTAGCCCTTATTGCTTTTTTCCCATCTCCCTGCAGGCCATCTATTAGAATGTCTGGAAGGCAAACAAGGAGAGGCAGACAGTCAGGAGGCAATAAAAGAGGGCAAGCAGGCTCTGTGTCTGGGGGCAACAGTGCTGGTCGTGGACGCGGTGCATTGTCATCAGCACATGGCCATGGGACACGCTTGTCCTTCTTTTCGGCAGCTGGACATGTTGAGCCACATCATGCCGAAGACTTGGTAGAGTGGATGACCAAGCCCTCCTCCTCCTCCTCATCCTCTCTCACCCAGGCTCAGGGTACTGGAAAAGCAGCTGCCAAAGCGTCGTCTTCCCTGGTATCAATGTCAGACAAATCATCAGTCACTCCTTCCCTAGACCCACCATGTCCTCCTCCTGAGGAGTCCCCCGAACTGTTTCAGCACAGTGTTGGGTACATGCTCCAGGAGGATGCCCAGCGTTTCGAAGGGTCTGATGATGAAACCCAGCTAGAGGAAGGCAGTAGCGTGAGAGCAGACAGAGGGGATGCTCAAGAAGGACACCAATCTGGCAGTCATGTTCCAGCAGCTGCAGCATACTGCCAGATTGGCTCCAGTGATGAGGAGGGAGGGGATGATGAGGTCACTGACTCCACGTGGGTGCCTAATAGGAGAGAGGAGGAGGAGGAGGATGAGGAGGAGGAACATCTCCAACGAGGCAGGATGCCCTTTGGTGGCCAGCGTAAGGGCAGTACACCGACGGAATCACACCGCAGAGCTCCGCCTGTGCAGGGCGCTGCCTCTGCCCGTCATTCAAAAAGTTCTTTGGTGTGGGCCTTTTTTGAGGCTAGTGCATCAGATCGCACAGCTGCTGTTTGCAACATATGTCTCAAGCGTATATCGCGTGGCCAAAACATCAGCCGCTTGGGTACCACATGCCTGACCAGACATATGTTGACCTGCCATGCAGCTCGTTGGCAAGCCTACCTCAAAGACCCACACCAAAGAACAAAGCGGACCTCTCCTTGCACCGCATCAGCTGGGATCTCCAACCCCACTATAACTTCAGTCCTCTCTGAAACATGCACTGAGAGGAATGAAGGTGTAGAATTAGGTGTGTCACAGCCAAGTACTTGCGCCCACTCTGCTAGCAGTACACCGACGTCCGATTCTAGCAGGCAAATTTCCCTGCCCCAGCTGCTGGACCGTCGAAAGAAGTTCACTCCCAGCCATCCACATGCCCAGCGGTTGAATGCTAGCTTGGCTAAATTGCTAGCGCTTCAACTGCTGCCTTTTCAGTTGGTAGACTCGGCCCCCTTCCGTGAGTTTGTGCAATGTGCAGTTCCTCAGTGGCAGGTTCCCAAACGCCACTTTTTCTCACGGAAGGCTATTCCGGCTCTCTACCGGCATGTGGAAGGCAATGTCTTGGCCTCGCTGGACAGGGCGGTCAGCGGTAAGGTGCATATTACCGCTGACTCATGGTCCAGCAGGCATGGACAGGGACGTTACCTTTCTTTCACGGCCCATTGGGTCACTCTTTTGGCAGCTGGGAAGGATTCAGGACAAGGTGCAGTAGTGTTGGAGGTTGTCCCACCGCCACGCCTCCAAAATGCTACTACTGGTTGTGACACACCTCTCTCCTCCACCCCCTCCTCTTCTTCTTCCTCCATGGCCTCTTCCTGTGGTTTGTCCTATGAACCAGCGGTGCTCCGTAGCCGTTCACGGGGCTACGCAAGTACGCAGGCAAAAAGATGCCATGCCGTGCTTGCGCTGGTGTGTTTGGGGGACAGAAGCCACACTGGGGCAGAGGTCCTGTCTGCTCTGCAGGGCCAGGCCGAGAGGTGGTTGACGCCACGCCAGCTTAAGCCAGGAATGGTGGTTTGCGACAATGGCACCAACCTCCTCTCCGCCCTCCGACAGGGACAACTGACCCATGTGCCCTGTGTGGCTCACGTCCTTAACCTGGTGGTGCAGCGCTTCTTGGGCAGGTACCCGGGCTTACAGGATGTCCTGAGGCAGGCCAGGAAAGTCTGTGTGCATTTCCGCAGATCTTATAATGCCAGTGCTCGCCTGGCTGAGCTGCAAAAGGAGTTGAACCTGCCCAAGAACCGCCTTATATGTGACATGCCCACCAGGTGGAACTCAACGTTGGCCATGCTGCAGCGGCTGCACACGCAGCAGAGGGCCATCAATGAGTACCTGTGCGACTACGGCACCAGGACAGGGTCAGGGGAGCTTGGTTTTTTTTCTCCACGCCAGTGGGGCATGATCAGGGATGCATGCACTGTCCTGGCACCATTTGAGGAGGCCACGAGGATGGTGAGCAGTGATAGTGCATGCATCAGTGACACTGTACCTCTTGTCCACCTGTTGGAGCACACGCTGCGTGGAATAATGGACAGGGCACTTGAGGCAGAACAGAGGCAGGAAGAGGAGGACTTCCTTGCCTCTCAAGGCCCCCTTTACCCAGACAGTGTTCCTTCTGTCCCACCCATCGCACAGGAAGAGGAGGAGGAGGAGGAGGAGGATTGTGTCAGCATGGAGGTGGAGGCTGGCACTCAGCATCATCAGCAGCAGTCTTTTAGGGATGATTTACAGTCCCAAGAAACCAGTGGACTTGTACGTGGCTGGGAGGAGGTGGCTGCGGATCATGTCGTCCTTAGTGACCCAGAGGACTCCGGAGCGAATGCCTCAGCAAACCTACGCTGCATGGCCTCCCTGATCCTGCAAAGTCTGCGGAAGGATCCTCGTATTCTTCGGATCAAGGAGAGGGACCATTACTGGCTGGCCACTCTCCTTGATCCACGGTACAAGGGTAAGGTTGCGGACCTTATGTTACCGTCGCAGAGGGAGCAGAGGATGAGACAACTCCGGGAGGCCTTGCAGAAAGGTCTGTGCAACGCGTTCCCAGAGACTGGGAGGTTGCAAACTCCTGGTCCTGGACAACGAGTTGCTGAGGCTTCGGCCAGTCAAAGAAGGAGCGGTGGGGAAGGTGGCCGTCTGACCGATGCGTTCAGACAATTCTTTAGTCCGCAGCCCCAAAGTATGATCGGTTCCAGCAACCATCGCCAGCGTCTGATAAACATGGTGCAGGAATATCTAGGGGCAAGGTCAGACTTGGACACCTTCCCCACCGAAAATCCTCTGGCTTACTGGGTCTTGAGGATGGATCACTGGCCAGAGCTTGCACAGTATGCAATTGAGCTACTGGCCTGTCCTGCATCCAGCGTTCTTTCGGAACGCACATTCAGTGCTGCTGGAGGATTTGTCACGGATCACAGGGTGCGCCTGTCCACCGACTCGGTTGATCGACTGACTTTCATCAAGATGAACCAGTCTTGGATCACCACCAGCTACCACACACCTGATGCTGATATAACAGACTAATTGATTTTAACATGTCACATCCCTTCAAGACTGATGCTGATGCTGAGTGCCTGTGCTGTTATGTTGACTGGCTATCCTCCTCCTCCGAGTCCTCAATGATACGATTGATGATGATAGCTTGTAAGATCATTTTTGTTTATGGGTGCCGCCACCAGTGCCTAACGCCCAATTTTTCAGCCCCTGTTTAACAGGGGCGTGTAATTACAATTTTTGAAGCAATACTTTGCAACAGGGCTCATTGCTGTGCTCCAAGTACAGTATCTGTGAGGAGTTGCAGTGTTGTGCCACCAGTGCCTAAGGCCCAATTTTTCAGCCCCTGTTTAACAGGGGCGTGTCATTACAATTTTTGAAGCAATACTTTGCAACAGGGCTCATTGGTGTGCTCCAAGTACAGTATCTGTGAGGAGTTGCAGTGTTGTGCCACCAGTGCCTAAGGCCCAATTTTTCAGCCCCTGTTTAACAGGGGCGTGTCATTACAATTTTTGAAGCAATACTTTGCAACAGGGCTCATTGCTGTGCTCCAAGTACAGTATCTGTGAGGAGTTGCAGTGTTGTGCCACCAGTGCCTAAGGCCCAATTTTTCAGCCCCTGTTTAACAGGGGCGTGTCATTACAATTTTTGAAGCAATACTTTGCAACAGGGCTCATTGCTGTGCTCCAAGTACAGTATCTGTGAGGGGTTGCAGTGTTGTGCCACCAGTGCCTAAGGCCCAATTTTTCAGCCCCTGTTCAACAGGGGCATGTAATTACAATTCTTGATCTAATAATTCACAGCAGGGCCCATTGCTGCACCCACCAAGAGTAACTGTCAGGGCTTACAGTGTTGTGGCACCAGCACCACCATCAAAGGCCCAATTTTTACTACCACTGTTCAACAATTATATGTAATTAAAATTCCTGATATAATAGTTGACAGCAGGGCGTTCCAGCACCAACCAAGAGTAACTGTGAGTGCTTACAGTATTGTGCCAACACCAACAACTAAGGGGCCTATTTCTGCAGAGTATATACGGCAGGTCCCTACTTTCAAACATCCAACTTACAAACGACTCCTACTTGCAAACGCAAGAAGACAACAGGAAGTGAGAGGAAATCTACCACTAGGAAGGAAAATTCTCTCCTGTAAGAATAAATATGGGAGAAAGGTGTCTCCTCTGTACTGATGCTTTATCAGCAATCCTTGTTTCAAGAAAAAGACCACATTTCAAAAAGAGTTGTCATTGGGACGGAAAGTGAGGTGAAATGTTCTGAACAGGGGCACAGACAGCAAAACAAATGTTACAGGGGTGATAACCCTTACCTATGTTTTCCAAAAAGTTTAAAAATAGATTTTTGGTCTGGAGCTACACTTCAACAATGTACCTGTTCAAAATTACAAACAGACTCTACATAAGAACAAACCTACAGTCCCTGTCTTGTATGCACCGCCTGTATAGGGCTGTTCAGAGTATATAGGGCCTTTTTTATTTTATGTGCGGGGTTCCCCTTAATATCCATACAAGACCCAAAGGGGCTGGTAATGGGCTGGGGTAGGGGGGGGGTCATGGGGTAGCTATGCCATTTTTCTTAAAGAATTTCATCCATATTACCGGGACCAGACATTACATTAAAGCCGCAAGCAGTTTTAAATGG
This sequence comes from Rana muscosa, assembly GCA_029206835.1. Taxonomy (NCBI): domain Eukaryota; kingdom Metazoa; phylum Chordata; class Amphibia; order Anura; family Ranidae; genus Rana; species Rana muscosa. Next base: position 184,796,448 of record CM055119.1, on the reverse strand, counting down.
CTTTTTTTTCCTTTAGAAGTGTCATTTTGTGCAGGGACAGTTCTAAACACGGGAAACACGTGGCACTTCACAGGCATACTTTAGACACCCCCCAGGTACGATATTTAAAGGAATATTTGACTTTTTTTTTTTCACTTTATGCATCATTAAAATGACTGCTCCCGAAAAACGACCGTTTTTAAAACTTCTTTTTGCATTGATACATGTCCCCTGGTGCAGAACCCGGGTTCCCAAACCCTTTTTAGGACAATAACATGCATAATAGTTGTTATAATTAGCACTTTAGAATTCGAACGTTCGCATCCATTGTATTTAATAGGGTTCTAATGTTCGTTCGAACTTTCGGTCCGTTCGCGGGTTCTGGTGCGAACCGAACCCGGGGGTGTTCGGCTCATCACTAACCACTAACACACTAGAAGTCCTATGGGTGCTTCTGAGAAGAAAATATAGCAGCTCTGTGTGATGCCACTAACACACTAGAAGTCCTATGGGTGCTTCTGAGATGAAAATATAGGAACTCTGTGTGATGCCACTAACACATTAGAAGTCCTATGGGTGCTGCTGAGAAGAAAATATAGGAGCTCTGTGTGATGCCACTAACACACTAGAAGTCCTATGGGTGCTGCTGAGAAGAAAATATAGGAGCTCTGTTTGCTGCCACTAACACACTAGAAGTCCTATGGGTGCTGCTGAGAAGAAAATATAGGAGCTCTGTGTGATGCCACTAACACACTAGAAGTCCTATGGGTGCTTCTGAGATGAAAATATAGGAGCTCTTTGTGATGCCACTAACACATTAGAAGTCCTATGGGTGCTTCTGAGATGAAAATATAGGAGCTCTTTGTGATGCCACTAACACACTAGAAGTCCTATGGGTGCTTCTGAGATGAAAATATAGGAGCTCTTTGTGATGCCACTAACACACTAGAAGTCCTATGGGTGCTTCTGAGATGAAAATATAGGAGCTCTGTTTGCTGCCACTAACACACTAGAAGTCCTATGGGTGCTGCTGAGAAGAAAATATAGGAGCTCTGTTTGCTACCACTAACACACTAGAAGTCCTATGGGTGCTGCTAAGAAGAAAATATAGGAGCTCTGTTTGCTGCCACTAACACACTAGAAGTCCTATGGGTGCTTCTGAGATGAAAATATAGGAACTCTGTGTGATGCCACTAACACACTAGAAGTCCTATGGGTGCTGCTGAGAAGAAAATATAGGAGCTCTGTTTGCTGCCACTAACACACTAGAAGTCCTATGGGTGCTGTTGGGGTGCAATGCTGTGCTAACAGCACTGCGGTTGGTACTACTGCAATACTGTACTAACAGTAAGCACGCACCAGGCTAATCCCCAGCAGCAGCTAATAACACGCTAACTGTGCAATCAGCAGCAATGAACGATCAATGACTTAGGTAGCAATGGTTTAGCAAAGAAATAGCCAATGGTTTAGCAAAGAAGAGCAAATCTTTCAGTATCAAGCAAAGACAGAATCAGCAGACTGATCTCTCCTAAAGCCGGAACTCATGTGACCGGGGCCGATGGCGTGGCGGCCTTTTAAATGGTGGGGCATGTACTAAAGCCCCTGAGCTGTAATTGGCTACAGGCGTCCTGCCTGTAGCCAATTATTGCTCTCCGAGTTTCGGGCGCTGTGATTGGCCAAGCATGCGGGGTCACAGTGCATGCTTGGCCAATCATCAGCCAGCAATGCACTGCGCCGGCCGCGCCGGCCGCAATGCATTGCGGGGCCGCTCGCATCACACGAATGTGATGCGAACGGCCCAAATAGTTCTGGGCTCGACGAGCGAGCGAACGCCCGGTGCTCGATTCGAACATGGGTTCGAATCGAGCACCGGGCCCATCCCTACCTAGATCAAGCATGGAGGCCAAAACTACTTTACTCCACCAGCATGCTTGTTTTCCTGTCCATTGACTTGCTAAAGCAAAGGACGGGAATGATGGCTCTCAATCCTGCTTTTTTTTCTTTTTAGCAAAGACACCTCCCATAATTCTACCGCAATAGACTCCCTTTAACCACTTAAATACTGGCCACTTTCGCCTCTTTCCTTCCCAGACCAATTTTCAGCTTTCAGCGCGCTCACACTTTCAATGAGAACTGCGCGGTCATGCTACGCTGTACCCAAATTACATTTTTTGTATTTTGTTCACACAAATAGAGCTTTCTTTTGGTGGTATTTATTCACGACTCTGTTTTTTATTTTTTGCGATATAAGCGAAAAAAGAGCGGAAATTTGGAAAAAAAAAAATATTTTCTTCTTTCTATTTTAAAAGAAATCCAATAAAATCAAATTTTGTCCTAAATTTAAGCCAAAATACCGTATATACTCGAGTATAAGCCGACTCGAGTATAAGCCGAGGTACCTAATGTTGCCAAAAAAACTGTGAAACCTTACTGACTCGAGTATAAGCCGATGCCCCACTGTTCCCTAGCTCACTGTTCCCTATTTTACATTGTTAATATTACCTGTAAAGAAGTTGCGGCTGCGGCGTCCATCGTTCAAATTCCGCGGCGTCCATCGTTCAAATTCCGCGGTCTCTTCCTGTTCCTTCCTTGATAGGCGAGTCTCAGCAGACACTCTCCGCCTATCACGATCGTTCTCTCATCCTTAGTTTTCCCAGCAGACACTGTGTTGGGTGTTCCGCCAATCACAGACGTCTGCTGGAAAACTGAGGATGAGAGAACGTTCGTGATAGGCGGAAAGTGTCTGCTGAGACTCGCCTATCAAGGAAGAAACAGGAAGAGACCGTGGAATTTGAACGATGGACGCCGCGGAATTTGAACGATGGACGCCGCAGCCGCAACTTCTTTACAGGTAATATTTACAATGTAAAAATTTTGATGACTCGAGTATAAGCCGAGGGGGGGACTTTCAGCCCCAAAAAAAGGGCTGAAAATCTCGGCTTATACTCGAGTATATACAGTATGTTATGCTACATGTCTTTGGTAAAAAAAAATCCTGTTAAGTGTATAATAATTGGTTTGTGTGATCACGGACATATGTACGCAGATGATCACGTATAGATGTGCGCAGGTGATCACGGACATATGTGTGCAGATGATCATTGAGACATATGATTTTACTGTTACATATGTGGGGGACAGGTGTTTTTACTGTGTGGGGACATGCGTGGGGACATGTGTGTGGGGACAGTGTTTTGGGGACACTATTTTGGGGGACATTGTGTGGGGACATGTGTGGGGACACTAGGCTGGTGATCATCGTGTAAAAAGCTGTAAAAAACAGCTCATACTCACTGATCACCGGCCGGCTGCAGCGATCAACTCTCCTCTCCTTACTGACAACTTCTGTGTGAGGAGAGGAGAGCCAATTGCCTAGCAACCGGCTCTCTATTTACATCACATGGCAGCTGTAATTGGATACAGCCATCATGTGATCACAGAGCCCTCCTGCCGATCGGAGATGCGCCGCGTCCGGGTGACACGAGCGCATCGGATTCGCGCCGCTGCGAGCGCGCGATCCTCCTCCTTCTGTGGGACGTTCCTGAACGTCCACTCAAAATGAGAAAGCTCCCACCCAGCTGTATATGTGAAGTGGCCGGGTGGGAAGTGGTTAAAGGAACCTTTTGCTATCTGTTGGTATTGTAAAGTTCAGGGGTATAGCTCCTCGGGACCACGTGCAAAGCCATTTATCGTAAACATAAAGGTGTTTATTTATTTTTTCAATGCAAATTAAACAATACTTCCAGCAGCCGCACCTAGTTCATTTAATTACAGAAAATATAACAGAAAAGTCTTCTTATCTTCAGCACAAATAGCATAAAGAAAAAATAAAGAAACGTTTCCCTTAACCACTTCCCGACCGCGCCATGTACAAAAGACGTCCACAGCGCGGTCGAGTTATCCTGAGTGGACGTCCCAGGGACTTCCTCACAGAATCTTGCTCCCGCGTGCCCCCCGGGGCGCGCTCCAGGATATGTCCGTGACCGCCGGGTCCGGAAGACCCGGCGCATCACGGATCACGGTAGATGGCCGCTAATCGCGGCCGTTTACCACGTGATCGCTCCGTCAAATGACGGAGCGATCACTTGTAAACAGACCGGCGTCATGTGATGACGCCGGTTCCTCCCTCCCCTCTCTGTACCGATCGGTACAGTGTGAGAGGAGAGGGGAGGGAGCGGATCATGTCCGCTCCCTCCCCCATGTCAGCTGTGGGCTGGATCTGTGACAATTGCAGTCACAGATCCAGCAATCCATCCATCCCTGCTCAGCCATCCCTGTGCAATACTCTGCCAATACTCTGCAATACACCCTGTGCAATACTCTGCAATACACCCTGTGCAATACTCTGCAATACCCTGTGCAATACTCTGCAATACCCTGTGCAATACTCTGCAATACACCCTGCCAATACTCTGCAATACACCCTGCCAATACTCTGCAATACACCCTGCCAATACTCTGCAATACACCCTGCCAATACTCTGCAATACCCTGTGCAATACTCTGCAATACCCTGTGCAATACTCTGCAATACCCTGCCCATACTCTGCAATACCCTGTGCAATACCCTGCCCATACTCTGCCCATACTGTGCAATACTCTGCCATATTCCGCAATACCCTGCCATACTCTGCAATACTCCTCAATACCCTGCAATACTCCACAATACCCTGCAATACTCCACAATACCCTGCAATACTCCACAAAACCCGGCAATACTCCACAATACCCGGCAATACTCCTCAATACCCGGCAATACTCCTCAATACCCGGCAATACTCCTCAATACCCGGCAATACTCCTCAATACCCGGCAATACTCCACAATACCCGGCAATACTCCTCAATACCCGGCAATACTCCTCAATACCCGGCAATACTCCACAATACCCGGCAATACTCCTCAATACCCGGCAATACTCCTCAATACCCTGCAATACTCCGCAATACCCGGCAATACTCCGCAATACCCGTCAATACTCCGCAATACCCGGCAATACTCCGCAATACCCGGCAAAACTCTGCAATAACCACTTTCCGCCCGCCGGCCGTCATATGACGTCCTTGACTTTGTGCGGAGATATCTGAATGATGGGAGCAGCTACAGGCATCATTCAGATATTCGCTTTTTCAGCTGGCAATTCCCTGCACCATAAGAACGATCATAGTGGCTGTTCCACCGTTTGATCGCTCTTACGGAAGGTGAGAGGGGATGCCCCCCCCCTCCCGCTGCCCTCCGGTGCTTCTACCGACTCACCGCTACGATCAAAGCCAGGATTGTTTTTTTTTTTTTTTTTTTTTTCAGGCTTCCCAGCCTAGAGGTGAGATGTGGGGTCTTATTGACCCCATATCTCACTGTAAAGAGGACCTGTCATGCCATATTCCTATTACAAGGGATGTTTACATTCCTTGTAATAGGAATAAAAGTGATCAAAAAAAAATTTGGGGCGGAAAAACATGTCAAACTAAAATAAATTAAGTAAAATGAACAATAAAATATATATATTTTTTTTAAAGCGCCCCTGCCCCCGCGAGCTCGCATGCAGAAGTGAACGCATACGTAAGCCCCGCCCACATATGAAAACGGTGTTCAAACCACACATGTGAGGTATCGTTGCGAACGTTAGAGCGAGAGCAATAATTTTGGCCCTAGACCTCCTCTGTAACTCAAAACATGTAGCCAGTAAAAATATTTAAAGCGTTGCCTATGGGGATTTTTAAGTAGCGAAGTTTGGCGCCATTCCACGAGCGTGTGCAATTTTGAAGGGTGACATGTTAGGTATCTATTTACTCGGCGTAACTTCATCTTTCACATTATGCAAAAACATTGGGCTAACTTTACTGTTTTTTTTTCTTTTAGGCACAAAACAGTTTTTTTCCGTAAAAAACGCGTTAGAAAATTTCTGCGCAAATACCGTGCAAGATAAAAAGTTGCAATGACCACCATTATATTCTTTAAGGTCTTTGCTAAAAAAACATATATAATGTTTTGGGGTTCTATGTAATTTTCTAGCAAACAAATTATGATTTTTACATGTAGGAGAGAAATGTCAGAATTGGCCTGGGTTCTCCAGAACGCCTGATGGTGCTCCCTGCATGTTGGGCCTCTGTATGTGGCCACGCTGTGTAAAAGTCTCACACATGTGGTATCGCCATACTCGGGAGGAATAGCAGAATGTGTTTTGGGGTGTAATTTGTGGTATGCATATGCTGTGTGTGAGAAATAACCTGCTAATATGACAATTTTGTGGACAAAAAAAAAAAAGAAAAAAAAATCTTGATTTTTGCAAAGAATTGTGGGAAAAAATGACAACTTCAAAAAACTCACAATGCCTCTTTCTGAATACCTTGGAATGTCTTCTTTCCAAAAAGGGGTCATTTGGGGGGTATTTGTACTTTTCTGGCATGTTAGGGTCTCAAGAAATGAGATAGGCTGTCAGTACTTCAGGTGTGATCAATTTTCAGGTATTGGCACCATAGCTTGTGGACTCTATAACTTTCACAAAGACCAAAAAATATGCACCAATTTGTACTTATTTTTACCAAAGATATGTAGCAGTATAAATTTTGGCCAAAATATATGAAGAAAAAATACTAATTTGCAAAATTTTATAACGGAAACAAAGAAAAATTCATTTTTTTACAAAATTTTCAGTCTTTTTTCTCTTATAGCGCAAAAAATAAAAAACCCAACAGTGATTAAATACCACCAAAAGAAAGCTCTATTTGTGTGAAAAAAAGGACAAAAATTTCATATGGGTACAGTGTTGTATGACTGAGTAATTGTCATTCAAAATGTGAGAGCACCGAAAGCTGAAAATTCGTCTGGTTAGGAAGGGGGTTTAAGTGCCCAGTTGTCAAGTGGTTAAAGGGACCATAACCCATATATTGGTGCTACATAGAAGCCGTCCAGAACCCATCCTTGGCGTCCTGTACAGTATATCAATTTAAATTTCCATCCCAATTTACTCTAACACGAGAGCTTTGTCACTTCACAGCTCGTTTCTGTTATTAGTTAGACATTAAAATGTATTTTCAACAATATAGCATGATTGGAATCCAGAGGGCACCAACTTGTGTCTGAGTGCATTAAGTGATATGTACTTATCATTGTCATGTTCGTGGTAAGGCATCGCAGCTCGTTAATCACATAAACATGACTTGCAAATAATATCATTTGAAGACATATTCGAAAAATTGAGGACTGCATTGTTTAATGGTGCTAGCAGGGAATATAACCCTAGCCTGCCACCTTCCCTGGGCAAGGAACCCTATCAAGGATACTGCTTACAGGCAAAACCTCTCTTTAAGGGGAAAACTACATTGGTTTTTCCGTAAATTTATTTTAAATTCATATTTTTCAGTTTATGTATTTTTAATGTTCTTTTATCTTAATGTAATTTATTTATTTATTTTTTTAAAACATTTGTTTAAAAAAAAAAATGTTGGTGCATGGTGATTTGGCACACTTTGGATGCCTATTGCACATTTTCTAAAGGGAAATCTGCATGTTTCCATACTCTCTGTAATTGAAACACAATACAGAGAATATTAAATGTGGAATTAAAGTCCCAAATTAAAAATTGCTAGCATTTGCAGTTTATTGATAAAAGAGACGTGCAAAGTCTCATTTGCCCAAATTTTCCTTCAGGCTCCAAGCAATTTTTTGCACATAGCGCATGCTGATAATAGAGCTGGGTGCTAAATACTATGAACAGGAGTTAACTTATCAGTAGCCATCCAATGCCTGCAGAGGAGTGTTGCAGGAAGAAGCAGTGAGGGAGATACAGATCGGTGTGTCATACAGAACGGTGTGTCATACAGAACGGTGACTAGAGGCTAGTGGAAGCCCGTCCATTAGGAGCACAATGGGCGCCACCCCCCAATCCATGCGTCTGGTCCCCTGATCTACATGCAGGGCGCTGGACCATAGATTCCAATGGGGGGGTCTAAGCACGTGATTAGGGCCAGAGGCTCTAATAGGCTTCAAAAAAGGGTGGGCTCAGGGCGCAGAGCACTGCGCTCTGAGCCCACCCAGTTGTGTGACAATAGCGAATGGCGGGTGGGGGGTGCCGCCGGCCAACCAGGGGGGGAGAGTGGGTGTTTGCCGCCCCCCCCCCAAAAAAAAAACACCAGCCGCCACTGCCTGTCACTAGTAAAAGAGGTAAGTGTGCCATAATGTGCAAGCATGTTGTAAAGGATGGTCTAATTCTTAAGTTTACTTCAAAACAATGATGATGATGAACAAATTTTCAAAGTCCAGTTTGTTCAATTTAGCATGTGTTAATAAAACTGTATATATCCTTGCAGCTGCTTGAAGTGATTTAAAAACTGTGTAACAGAATCCCCCCTCATACTTACCTAAACCTATTCAGGATCCAGCGCTGTGCATGAGAGCCAAGGCTCTCCCAGCTCTGTCCCTCCTTTCTGGACAAATTGATAGCAGCAGGAGCCATTGGCTTCTGCTGCTGTCAATCGAATACTGTGATGAGGATCGGGGGCGGGGCCAAGCCACCTGGTCTGTTTCAATGGTCAATAGGCAGCAACTAATTGCCTATGCAACTAAAGCTGTCATCCTGCCATCCTGGCTTCTGAAACCTTGATCCAACATAACCACTCATGGGAATTGTTTCTATTAAGAAGTACGCAGCAAGAGCCCTGAAGAAAGGGGGGGTCTATTGCCGAAACGCGTCCACTTGATGTACGTTTTGCAACTTTTTTAATAAACGTCTGTGAATCATACTTTAGAAGTTGCATTTCTCTGTACACCGGGCGCTCCTTTCTTTTTATCCAAGTCTACATGCTGAAATGACTGCAAGGTCGCACAGAAAATGCAGTAGCCCAATCCCCAACAGGGCCCATCGCCACCATCCATCACTGGGCACTATCCATCAGAAGGCATTCCTTCTTTTTTTTTGTGGGGGGGGGCTCCAGAAGATGAGGCAAGCGACCGCTCTATGCAATACTATTGCACAATTGCACGGAGCAGGTAAGTATAATCTCTTTTTTATTTTGATTAAATCTTGTACCCTCCTAAGTAGGTTACTGGATAGGGTAGGTAAATTTAGTTTTTTATTTGACTCCCCTGTAATCAATGGATTAGTTTGTGATTGCTTTCAGCTGCTCCGTGATTTGCAGGCTGCAGGTTTGATTTCTCCCCCTGTCTTCTGGAGGATTCCACAAAATAGTGGGTTGGGACAAGTCAAGCAGCTTGACAATTTATGTTATCTCAGCCAATTCCTGGGGAGGGTGCCCCTGTAGGTGGCTGGGGAATGCATAAATAGTCTGGGGTCTGGAGCAGCCCTGTACTTGTCCATGAGGAGAAGTTCTTTGCCCTTCCAGGCAACCCAGCTGAAGTTCTACATTTGCCCATTGAGGTCCCAGCTATGCTAAAGCTGGGGGGGCTGTTTTTTTAAAGTCTCTGAAACTAATCAAGGGAATTTTACTGAGGATCTGGTCTGGAGAGTTCTTTGGAGAAATGTCTGTTTGATATTGGAAGGAGGCATCAAGTACTCAGGGACACTGTGAGTACAGACCTGAGTGCAGGATCCTAGTGGCTGTTGCTGTTTCTATCCTTTGTGTATCTGTACTAGTGATGGCCTGGCCTGGGATATTTCTGATGGTGTCTCAGTGCTGTCTATTTTCTGATCCATAACTAAAGGGACTGTCCTAAGGATTAGAGACAGGGTGAAGAGTGTCCTATCATTACTGTTCCGTGCTAATGGAGTATCCCACAGCTCCCTATGCCCTTCCCAAGTTTGTTCAGCAATACATATCAAAAAAGTCAAACCCTAGACCAGGGGTCCTCAAACTATGGCCCGCCAAGGACATTTATCCAGACCCACCCCACCCAGGGCTGGATTCCCGACAGGCCAGGCCTCGGGGCGGGCCGGTTGTAACACAGCGGGAGACTGCTGTGTCACAGAGCTCACTGTTAAAAGTTTGGGCGCGCTTTGATTAATGTCCCGTCCTCCTCCTAGACCAGCTCGTGTGATAGAGGCAGTGTTCTGTCTATCACACGAGCTGGTCTAGGAGGAGGGCAGGACTTTTATCACAGCGCGCCTGAACTTTTCACAGTGAGCCGTGACACAGCAGCAGGAGATCCCCGATGTGCACACACACTGACTGGTGAGACATTGTTTGGCACAGTAAGGCTGTGAGGGGGGCTTGCAATGATGGTGAGGGGGGCTTGAAATGATGGTGAGGGGGGGCTTGCAATGATGGTGAGGGGGGCTCGCAATGATGGTGAGGGGGGCGTGCAATGATGGTGAGGGCTAATGATGGTGAGGGGGGCTTTCAATGATGGTGAGGGGGGCTTGCAATGATACTGAGGGCTAATGATGGTGAGGGGGGCTTGCAATGATGGTGAGGGGGGCTTGTAATGATGGTGAGGGGGGGCTTGCAATGATGGTGAGGGGGGCTTGCAATAATGGTGAGGGGGGCTTGCAATGATGGTGAGGGGGGCTTGCAATGATGGTGAGGGGGGCTTGCAATGATGGAGGGGGCTTGCAATGATGGTGAGGGAGGGCTTGCAATGATGGTGAGGGGGGCTTGCAATAATGGTGAGGGGGGCTTGCAATGATGGTGAAGGTGGGGCTTGCAATGATGGTGAGGGGGGTCTTGCAATGATGGTGAGGGGCGCTTGCAATAATGGTGACGGGGGCTTGCAATGATGGTGAGGGGGTCTTGCAATAATGGTGAGGGGGGCTTGCAAATAATGGTGAGGGGGGCTTGCAAATAATGGTGAGGGGGGCTTGCAATGATAGTTAGGGGGGCTTGCAATGATGGTGGGGGGCTTGCAATGATGGTGAGGGGGGCTTGCAATAATGGTTAGGGGGGCTTGCAATGATGGTGAGGGGGGCTTGCAATGATGGTGAGGGGGGGCTTGCAATTATGGTGAAGGTGGGGCTTGCAATGATGGTGAGGGGGGTCTTGCAATGATGGTGAGGGCTAATGCTGGTGAGAGTTTTCTTTTTTTTAAACTATAGTCCGGCCCTCTAAAGGTCTGAGGGACAGTGAACTGGCCCCCTGTTTAAAAAGTTTGAGGACCCCTGCCCTAGACTGTCCATTGAGCCAGAAGACTGATTGTTGCTGTTGTTGCACTAATCTGTGAAAGAAACCTGGGACACATGAGTGGCCCTTGCGGGGGGGTGAACGCTACATGCTGGGGCTCGGCCGGGTTTTTCCTTTGGTGCATGCGGCTGTTGTTACCAGCAACCAGTGGGAGAACCAGACTTGTGGTGTCTTGTGGATGGATTGGTGTCCGTGTGTATAAGGGAGGATTGCTGCTGGCGATCATTACAGTAACAGGTGCGTGCTTTGCAGAGGAAATTGCTTCCAGTTACAGATACATTTTCAAAAAAATTGCCTTTAATATCACTTTAATGTAATTAGTTACTCCTCTCACTTTGCTTCCCTGTTCGGTAGTTATGGTTGCACTTATAGTTCCATGAAAACCTTGAGTCTATATAATAACTATCAACCCGTGCTGTGGATCTTTATTCATATACTTGGTATCTCCAAGCTGTGAGTAAAAAGCAAATCTCTTTGAGTATTTATAGAAGAGCTGAGCAAATCCTTGGGGCATGAAGGGACATTTCCTTTAAGAAAGGTCACAACACTGTACGGCTCTATCTGGCAGATTATCAAGCCAGTTTCCATATCTGCCCTATCCCTTCTAAAGAGCGCATGGGAAAAGAGATGCGAGCGAGCAGAGACCGCTGGCTTACAAAATCCATAAATCCTTCTCACAAGGAAGCAATTTCTATTCTGTCAACAGGTTGAATTAATCTATAAACACTTTTATATGCTAATAGGAAAGAGCTCAAACTTTCTAAATAAAGTCCAAGGCTCCCGATTTTCCATTTTATAAACCTTTATGATTTTTTTTTCCTACGTTAGGAGTCAGGACCAAAAAGTCATTTTCATCTGGAACACTCTCTTTATTCAGTGATTTTGAATCCTGTCAACATTTGGCGATGTACAACGTGCTCGTTCCAGGTCAAAGCTGCAGCTTTCGGTAAATAGGTTTTGTGAGCTTGACAGTCAGTTTTCATGTATTATAACTTGATGAACCTTTTTTGCACTGGGGTTAGCTGGCACCTCATGCCGCGTACACACGATCGTGATTCACGGCGGTGAAAACACCGCCGTGAATCACGACAGGAAAAACGAGGGAACGGCTTGTACTCCCACACAGGGCCGTTTTTCCCGTCATTTTTTCTCTTGACGAGAAAAACGACTGTGTGTAGGCTCCGCGGCAGTGTTTCCCTATGGGAAAACTGCCGCGGAAAAAAATGACAGGAATCACGACGAGAAAATTTTGAGCATGTTCTAATTTTTCCCGTCGTGATTAATGCTGTTTTTAACGTCGGAAAAAACGGCAAAAAGCCCACAGACGATCGTTTTTCTCGTCCAAAGGAAAAAATTTTATTTTTCCAGACGGGAAAAATTATCGTGTGTACGCGACATCAGTCATGTAGCTGACATGCTTTGTCAATGGTCAACTCCACTTATAACTGATATTTTAATTTTGCATAGTGGTTGGCAAGTAAGACTAGACCTTTTTCTGACATTTGTTGTTTACAAGTAAAAATCTGTATTTTATGCTAGAAAATTATCGTACATAGAACCCCCAAACACTATATGTTTTTTTTAGCAGATACCATAGGGTGACCAGACATCCCCTGTTTCTGGGGACAGTCCCCGGATTGAGGACACTGTCCCCGGACCAAGTCTGTCCCCGGTTTTGTCCCCGGATTGGATTTGAACAGGGGCTGGGGCAATTTCAAAGACAGTCAGTGCAGAATTAATAAAAAAAAATCTGACTTAAACACCCCCCCTCCTACTAGCTTAGGGGGGGGTCTATTTTCTCCATTATCTGTGCCCCTTTCTGATGATCATGTGCTGGTCGGAGCGGAGGGAATATTTCTTCAGTTTTGGGTGCATGCCCATCCAGCTCCGCTCACCTGGCCAGCCACCTGCCTGCTTATCTCCTTGCCTTCCCTGGTGGAGTGATCTTCCTCCGCTCCCCACCCAGTAGTAGCCGGGGCCTGGAGAGAAAGACTTGACAAGCTGTGAGGTGGGCGGCGGGCAGAGAGTCGCTGATTGCCGCCATTACTAGTAAAAAAAAAAAATATGTCCCCGGATTTCATTTTAAAAATCTGGTCACCTTAAGATACCAGGGACCCTAGAGAATAAAATGGCGGCCATTACAATATTTTATGTCACACTGTATTTGCCCAGTGTGACATAATGCACTTTTTTGGGGAAAAATACACTTTAATTAATAAAAAGAAAACAAAAAAACTGTAAAGTTAGCCCAATTTTTTATATAATGTGAAAGATGATGTTACGCCGAGTAAATAGATACCTAACATGTTATGCTTTAAAATTGCGCACACTCGTGGAATGGTCACAAACTATGGTACTTATAAATCTCAATAGGCGACACTTTAAACGTTTTTACAGGTTACCAGTTTAGAGTTACAGAGGATGCCCTGTGCTAGAATTATTGCTCTTGCTCTGATGATTGCAGCGATACCTCACATATGTGGTTTGAACACCATTTACATATGTGTTCGCTTCTGTGCGCAAACAAAGAGGAATAAAGCAAAAAAAAGAAATAATCTTATTTATTTTACTTTTTATTTTTTATTTTTACACTGTCCCTTTGTTTTTTTATCACTTATATTCCTATTAATGTAAACATCCCTTGTAATAGAAATAAGCATGACATATCCTCTTTATTGAGGTCAAAAAGTCCCCAGATCTCTCATTTACCCTTAAAAGCAAAAGAAAAAAATTGGCATTTTGACTTTAAAAAAAAAAAAAATGTTGAAGGCCAAGAATCGCAAGTGACGTCAGAGGTCGCTCCGGTCCTCCAAGGGCATAGAGCCAAGTGAGGCCCTTACTTGACTTCCTGTCCAACCATCGGCTAGACCGGATCACTTCCAGGGTTTACCTTTGGCTCCTATAAAAAGTGATCCAATGGTGAATCTGCCGCTGGGATCACTTTTATCTGAAAGTCGGCCGCCTAACAAAAAAGAGGATGCCGGGGTTATGGAAGCTAGCTGCTGCCATAACCCCGGTATTTAAAGCGGGGTTCCACCCGCATTTTGTTTTTTTAAAGTCAGCAGCTACAAACACTGTAGCTGCTGACTTTTAATAAGGACACTTACCTGTCCTAGGAATGTCGCGATGTCGGTCCCCCGAGGCCGATCCTGGCAGGTCCCGGCGCCGCAATTCTCACTAAGGGAAACAGGCAGTGGAGCCTTGCGGCTTCACTGCCCGTTTCCTACTGCGCGATTGCGCGAGTCTCGCTGCGCTTTGTGAATGGGCGGCTGCTTTCTGGGATACACGCAGTTCCCAGAAGACAACGCGAGGAGGACTAGGAAGAAGACCTGCCGCGGACTAGGAAGAGGCAGATTAGGAACATCCGCATAGCAACCGCCATTTCTGGCAAGTAAAACATTTTTTTTTCTATTTTGATTTTGATTTTTTTGCAGGATTTTGGTGTATTTTTTTTTTAGGGTGGAACTCCACTTTAACGATAAAAACATGTAGTACATTTACAGTTAGGCAGTCGGCAAGTGTTAAAGGATAACTAAACCCAAGAACAAAAATGCAACAAACACATTGCGTTTGAAAGACTGCTGTGCAAATACAGTGTGACATAATATATTGCAATGACCGCCATTTTATTCTCTAGGGTCTCTGCTAAAAAAATATATCAATATATAATGTTTGGAGGGGATTCCAAGTAATATTCTAGCAAAATAAAGTTATTTTTACTTGTAAACAAAAAGTGCCAGAAAAAGGCCTGGCCTTAAAATGGTTAATAGCTAATAATGAAACCCTTCTTAAAAGCAAATACAGAAAAAAAGTGTTAATCCTACCAGAAAAGCTGTGTACTTATCACTTCCTGTGAGGCACGCTAAAGAATATCTTCCTTCCTTTCTTCTGTTAATTCCCAAAAGCCCTGCCCCCATGTACTGGAGATGAAGAGATATGGACATGTTTGTAGTCCAAATCAGTAGAGCAGCTTAGGGTGCCAACCATGGCTCCCTCCATAGATACAGTGGAGGAGTGACATAGCCACCCAGGGATAGGAAGTGTGTTATTTGCAGGATTACCAGGTGAAAATAAAGCAAAAAAAGATTGGAAGAAGAAAATTAATGCAGCCGTCACCCCATAATGAGAAAAAACATATGGCCTGTGATGCCTATGCTTATAATGCATGTTATATACTTCAAAAATATATTTAAGACGCATATACAAATATAGCGCCCTGCTCCTGTTGGGTAGACGCTATGTGTTAAATTTAGTTATCTGAGCTGTAGTTTAGCTCAGAAGGAATTATGCTAAATTGTTGGCTCTGTTTCAGTCTAGCTGGGTTGCGCATTTTCCACCTGACAGTAGGTGTCACTGTCACCACGGGTCAGGGTTGGAAATGCAGCAGGCTAGGTGTATTGGGTATTCCTTTCCCAGAAGTGGCTCAGGGGGCGTAGTCAACCCGCGGTGCATTCTGGGAGGGGGTACTTAAGAGACAGAGACCGCTCTATCGGGGTTCGTTGCCGGGGGTCGTTGCCGGATCCTGACCTGAGGGCCCTCCTGGCCTCAGGGATGTGCGAGCCATTCTCGGCCTCGGGGCCTGCTGGTTTGAGGCTCTGCGACTGAGAAGTAGGCCCAGGAGTTGCTGGGGCCTACTAGTCCAGGAATGGTCCTACGCGGTCTTGCCTGCGGGAAGAAGCGGAACAATTGGGGATTCAATTGAAGGACACATCCTGGCCAGTTTGCCTCACGGTGCTGCCGGATGGCTGAAAGATTCTGGCACCGTGAGCCGTGTACTTCTGAAGGAAATTTTTGCAAAGTGTCAGTGTGGTTACACGATCTTGTGGCGGAAGGTTGTGGAACGACACGACGGCACTTACCAAGTCTGTGGCAGAGACTTTGAACGAGCTTCGCACCGGTTGCTAGGCCAGTGAGAGTAGGCCTATCCAGTGGTTGCTGAATCCAGTGTGGAACTGATTTGTCCTCTGGATCCGAGATTGTGCCCGTGATCCGCAAAGTAAGGTACCTGAAAATCCCCTCTCCCTCTACCCCTCTGTTGGAACTGATAAAATAAAGCTCTTGAAGAAAACGTAACCAAGTGTTGGTGTGAACATTCATAAAAGCTCTTCAAGAGGGATCCCTGACACGAGTGCGGTGAACAGAAAGGTAACGGTAGGCCCAAAACTTTAAACCAGCAGCTCCTACGGGGGTAGTGCTACATACAGGGCCGGCCCTACCATGGGACCCGATGGGACCATTGGTCCCAGGCGGCAGGTTCTGAGGGGCGGCACATTGACGCCCATAAATACAGTGGTCCCACCCGATTGGACTCCGCTCTTCATCCCACTATGTGGATGCCCCGGCGCCGCTGCTATTGGAGGTATTGGCAGAGCACTCGTTGCCATACCCGCACAGCTGGCCCGCCCATCCTCTCCGCGTCTCCCCCCCCCCCCTTTGCTGCTGACGAGAAAGTCAGCTGACAGGCTGACGGCCAACAGCGTAAAGGGGGAGGAGCTTTCGGCTGAGCAGAGACCCCATTATGGAAGAGGGATCGCTATAGGCGCGGCTGACACTGAGAGAAAGTAAGTGTCACTAATCCCATCTCCACCACCTCTGCCTGTGTCTAACCTCCCCGACCACCTCTGCCTGTGTCTAACCTCCCCGACCACCTCTGCCTGTGTCTAATCCCCCTACCACCTCTGCCTGTGTCTAATCCCCCTACCACCTCTGCCTGTGTCTAATCCCCCTACCACCTCTGCCTGTGTCTAATCCCCCTACCACCTCTGCCTGTGTCTAATCCCCCTACCACCTCTGCCTGTGTCTAATCCCCATTACCACCTCTGCCTGTGTCTAATCCCCCTACCACCTATGCCTGTGTCTAATCCCCCTACCACCTATGCCTGTGTCTAATCCCCCTACCACCTATGCCTGTGTCCAATCCCCCTACCACCTATGCCTGTGTCTAATCCCCCTACCACCCCTGCCTGTGTCTAACCCCCCTACCACCTATGCCTGTGTCTAACCTCTTCCCTACCACCCCTGCCTGTGTCTAACCCCCCTCCCCTCTCACTACAACCGCCGCTGCCTCTGTCTGATCCCCACCACCACTGTTGCGTGTAAATCTGACTTCCTAATAAATGTTATTTTGGTTTTAATTGTCATGATATAAAATAATAAATGTGGGGGCCTTTTGGTGGGCGTGATTATAATTTTTTTTGGGGGTGGCGGTACGGAGGAGGGGGGCAGCATTTTGATCCTGGGCCCAGGCAGCACAATGTCTTGGGCCGGCACTGGCTACATATATATACAAAGAGAAAAAGAAAAACAATCTTAACACCCTATAAAAAGGTTAAAAACATCGTCAGGGCCCTGCTAAATAAACCATACTATAATGTTCACATCTATAAAATATGTATAACCTCAGTAGTTATCATCCATGGGGGGGAGAGGATTTCCTTGTTCCCCCATGGATAATAACCACTGAGGCTGTACATCGTTTAAAGATATGAACATTATAGTATGGTTTATTTAGCAGGGCCCTGCCGATGTTTTTAAAGTTGTATTAAACCAAAAAGCAAACATTTATTATATTACAGTTCACCATTTCCTGCATGTGATGGCTGCATTCTTTTTCTTTTTTAGGCTTTATTTCTTCTATTTTCATCCGGTGATCCAGCCATCAAGTATGTGTTTTTTTAAAGAACAAGCTCTCTAGCAGGATGTATCGGTTACAGAGATGAGACAAACCATTTACCAATGAAAGGGGTGCTTGCAATGATCAGCAATGATCAGCTTATTTATTTTGTTAATTGTAAAACCTTTATCCCAAAGGGAAAAAACTGTTTCCTGTAACTGTTTATAACGTGTTAGCTGGAGTTTGACTTCAATTTGTTATTGTATTTATGAATAACATCTACAAGTAAAAAAAAAAAAAACAACAAAAAAAAGACACCATGACAAAGTGCTTTAACCGCTTAAGGACCGCCCCACGTATATATACTGTGGCAGGGTGGCCTATAAGCGCAAAATCACGCACCTGTATATGATTTTTGCCTTTGTGTCTGGGGCGTGCACGCTCGCCGCCAGCGACCCGCTCCCGCTGTGATTGGATATAGCGGGAGCCAATTAGAGGGTCCGGTGTCCGCCAGGAACCTGGCGATCATTTTGAGAGAGGCAGAATGGCGGTTTGTTTATGTAAACAAGACAGATCGCCATTCTACTAGTAAGGAAGACAGAGAGCTTGTGTTTCTTCTAAGCAGGAACATGGATCTCGGTCTTCCTACAGTTAAACCATCCCCCTACAGTTAAACCATCCCCCATACTCCCAGGAAACACGTTTAACCTTTTAATCGCCCCTGATGTTAACCCCTTCTCTGTCAGTGTCATTTGTACAGACACCGTGCATTTTTTAGCACTAATCACTGCATTGGTGTCACTGGTCTGGTCCCCAAAAAGTGTCACTTAGTGTCAGATTTGCATGGGTGTCCGCAGAACTTTTTTCCTGGGGGGGGGGGGGCATCATTTTAAGATCACCCATGCTCTGACCCTTTTCAACAATGTCATTATCACATTATCACGGTCAGAGACTGCAGACATACTACAGGAGATGGTCAGAGACTGCAGACATAGTACAGGAGATGGTCAGAGACTGCAGACATACTAGAGGAGATGGTCAGAGACTGTAGACATAGTACAGGAGATGGTCAGAGACTGCAGAGATAGTACAGGAGATGGTCAGAGACTGCAGACATGGTACAGGAGACGATCATAGACTGCGGACATGGTACAGGAGACAGTCAGAGACTGCGGACATGGTGCAGGAGACGGTCAGAGACTGCGGACATGGTACAGGAGATGGCCAGAGACTGCGGATATGGTCCAGGAGATGGCCAGAGACTGCGGACATGGTACAGGAGACGGTCAGAGACTGCAGAGAATGTACAGGAGACGGTCATAGACTGCAGACATGGTACAGGAGACGGTCAGAGACTGCGGACATGATACAGGAGATGGTCAGAGACTGTGCACATGGTACAGGAGATGGTCAGAGACTGCAGACATGGTACAGGAGATGGTCAGAGACTGTGGACATGTAGGGGGGGGGTGACAGAGAGAGATGGGGGGGTGACAGAGATATAGGGAAGTGAGAAAGACAGAGGGGTGACAGAGAAAATGAATAGAGTCCTCTATTGGGACTTTAAAGGGCAGAAAGTATATGAAGTCAAGGTGACTATCAAAAATATCTAATTTATTGAAATAAATTAGACAATATCAAAACATAAAAAGAAAAATGGATGTACACTAGACAAACATTGATCATATCATAACAACAAGTCACAGTATAGCATAAAACATGACCACTATTTCAGTCCTGATGTGTGAAACAGGACACAATGTGCCCAAAGAGAGGGGTGATGGGGGTGAGAGAAAGGGGGGGTTAGAGAGAGAGAGATTCCTAGCCCTGTCTGCAGTCCCTCTAGTGCCCCTTTGTCTCAGTGGTGTGTGTATTGCTCAGTATGGTACCTTGCATGCTAGTAGGCTGTCCATGATGGCCAGCAGCTGGCAAGACCTGTTTTCATCCTGGGTGAGGACAGGAGGTGCTCTTTTACTTCCATCGGATCTATGATGTGACAAGGAGCGGTCCCTGCCTGCTTGAATTTCCTGCCCGTCCTTGTTCTCTGAACCCCCGGTCAGTCTGTCCTCCAGGCCTGGGAGCGGTGAGGAGGTTTAAGGAGTCCAGGAGTTCCAGACTCTGGGAGGTGTCGGTGACGCTGTGACTGCTGTTCCTGGCATCTTGTTGCTCTCCTTTTCCACGGCCTCCATCTCCTGGGTCGCTTGCTCGCACTGTGTAGACCAGGTGATGTCATCCTGCCCACCCCTTGAGACCTTCACTGTCCCGCTTCTCGCACCAGCTGTCACCGGTCCTGCTAAACTGGGTACAGGTGCGAGCAGGGCCAGCCACCAGCGCTAGGATAAGGACTGAGTGGGGAACCCCCGATCCAACCCCTGATTCCAGGGGGGAGCACTTGCCCCTACCTGTGGACGCCCATGGGGATGGAGGTACATATACAGTATCTATGCACCAGACCTTAATGATTGGAGCAGAGGTCGCCGGTGCCTGTCCGTGGCTTGTTGAGGGCCAGGCCACATGGTGGGGGGTGGTCGGTGGGTAGATCGAGCCAGCACAAATTGCATTGCCACCCTCCAACCACCAAAGGGCACCCACTCCCCTTCTCCCAGCACCACTACTCCCTTCCTCACACCTCCCAACTTTTTGAGATGGGAATAAGGGACACCTATTATAAAAAGTATGTAGACATAGGACACACCCGATGCCTTGCCCCTTAACCCTTTGCTTACTGGGCACATAAACCCCCTTCCTGCCCAGGCGAAATTTCAGCTTTTGGCACTGCGTCGCTTTGAATGACAATTGCGTGGTCGTGCGACGTGGCTCGCAAACAAAATTGACGTCCTTTTTCCCCACAAATACAGATTTATTTTGGTGGTATTTGATCACCTCTGCGGTTTTTATTTTTTGCGCTATAAACCAAAAAAGAGCGACAATTTTTTAAAAAAACACAATATTTTTGGATTTTTGCTATAATAAATATCCCAATTTTTAAAAAAAAAAAAACTATTTTTTCCTCAGTTTAGGCCGATACATATTCTTCTACATATTTTTGGTTAAAAAAAATCACAATAAGCGTATAGTGATTGGTTTGCGCCAAAGTTATAGCGTCTACAAAATAGGGGATAGAATTCTGACATTTTTTTTTCTAGTAATGGCGGCGATCTGCGATTTTTGTCAGGACTGCGATATTGCGGCAGACACATCAGACACTTTTGACACATTTTTGGGACCATTCACATTTATACAGCGATTAGTGCTATAAAACTGCACTGATTACTGTATAAATGTGACTGGCAGGGAAGGGGTTAACACTAGGGGGCGAGGAAGGGGTTAATATGTTCCCTAATGTGTGATTGCTACGGTGGGGGGAGGGGACTGACTGGGGGAGGAGACCGATCTGTGTCCCTATGTACAAGGGACACAGCATCGGTCTCTTCTCTCCCTGACAGGACATGGATCTGTGTGTTTACACACACAGATCCATCACACAGATCCATGTCCTTGTCTGTGTACCGGCCGGTCGCGGGTGCTTGGCGGACATCGCGGCCACCAGGCACGCGCATCGGCATCTCCGCGCCGGGCACGCGCGCTCGCCGCCGGCGGCGCTCGCGCGCCCCTCAGTGGCCGGAGGAGCGGAGGCCTTATAATGACGGCCTCCCGGCATTATCGAACCACTTTGCGCCCGTCATTAGTCGTATGACGGGCGCAAAGTGGTTCAAGGAGAAATATACAAAAAAAATGGTTAGTTAAACCCACAACTGTTTTTTTTTTATATCAACTATTCCTTTATACTGGCTGTTGAAATTTACAAATGCAGCAATTTAAAACTTTTAGCACTATTTAGCACTGGGGAACACTTTTTTGAGGAACAAAAAGTGCATTTTATATGAGGGACAAATGAGGGACAAATGAGGAGGAAAGAGGGACAGAGGGACTTTGTACCAAATCAGGGACAGTTGGGAGCTATGTCTTCCCTGTCTGTGGTCACGTTAGCGGCGCGCGAGAAGAAGAGGAAGAGAGATGAGGGGAAGTGGGAAAAAAAGGAGAAGGGGAAGGAGGAGAGCTGCTTCAGAAACAGGATCATCATAGAGCACTGCTAGGACCTGTACACTACTACGGTCTACAAATATAGATATGCATATTCTTTTGGAACACGTGAGTGTTTATTTGGCTGCTCCATTAAAGTTCTTATAAATATTGCACTTAGAGGCGCCCCCATGTGTGTTTTTGTTGTCTTACAGGGATCCTTTCCTGTCTCTGGGAGGAGCTTCCCACCTAGTGCTATCTTGATACACCATTCCTTCCTGTGGATTTATGGACTTTTGTAGTTTTATGAATTTTTATGAACTATAATATGACACATATTACGATTGCTTTTATATAAGACTATTGGAGTTTTACACACTAATTTTCCAGAGATTGCGCCATATACCTTGCTGTTGACCACCGTGAGGACGTACATACTGAGCTGACCTCAGGTGACAGGCTGCACTCCGCCCCCCCATCCCATGAGGTGACAAGCTGCACCCCCCTCCCCTCTCGTCCATGGAGGGGTTGTCTTCCACAAGGTCAATCCTTGGTCTCAAGGTGGTTGGGACTGGGACTAGAGGGTTAAGGGGGAAAGGACAAAAGGGAAGGGGGTAGGACAAGGGAATTCCAAGGGGGCATCTATGAATCTTGAGAATTTGCTGTCAGTGACCCAAAAGTATGATTGTCAATTCTTGCACTCTTCATTAATAGTATCATCCGATTATTGCCCACCTCTGCATCTGGAGGGCCTCCCACCATGGGAGCGGAATTGAGATGAAGAGTATAATAATATAAACTCAGCATAAAAGCCTATTTGGTAGGCTTGTGCAATTCGTTTCGTAACGAATTGAAATTCGTCCGAATTTAGCAACTTTCGGAAGCATTCGAATTTCCGAACAAAGCAATTACGAATAAAACCGAATCCGAAAAAAAATTATATCGCAAATAGCGAATGCCCGAATGTCTTTGGCATAATTCGTTATGAAAAAAGTTACGAATGTACGAATCCATTCGAAGCACAATAACACTCTGCTCTGCTCTCTGCTCCTCCCTCACCGTGCTGAACTCCCTCTCAAAATGGTGTACAGGGGGGCGGAGGCTATAGCCGCATGTAAAAAACAAAAGTATAATACGAGATTTCGAATCGTTACAAATAACCGCAATGTATTTAGAAAAGTACAAATCCATTCGAAGCACATTAGGCATAATAGGCAGCGTCGTTGTGAGAGAGACATGGAAAATTACGAATCAACAAACCCAAAAAAAGTTACGAAAGTAGGAGTTGTGTCCAGAATCAATGAAAAACAATGTACTCTACCGAAAGTACGAATTAGCCCGAACATGAAAAATCCCGTCTAGCAAAATTACGAACGATTACGAATCAACAGGACAGAAAAGAAGCGAACCAAAACTAAACAAATTTTTCCGTTGTGCACAAGTCTACTATTTGGGGGAATCTGGGAACAAGGGGGGGGGGGGCTTTGGCTGAGCTCCAAGTTAACTCTTCAGCATTTACCAAAAATGGACTGACCCTATGACTTTAACTATGAATAAATTACAAGGCAGCCTTTGTAATCTCAGAAGAAAAGCCTCCGCACTCTTGGCCGCTCAGTTATTTGTCTTGTAATCTGCTGTTCAAAGTTTTTTTATGACTGTTATTAATTAAAACCCTCCACGTCGTCGGGGTACCTTGCTGAGAAAATGTGTATTATGTACACATGAAATATAATTTATTCTCTTTTTAATTAAGCACATTCTAAATACACACGCACACACATTCTAATTGCCTTACGCCCAGAAACTAATTAAAAAAAATAAATTAGGCCAACCCCATGCGTGATACTTTTAAACATGATACTCATAAAAAAAAATACAAATTAACCCCTAAAGGCAGTTCTTGCAAAATGTCTCCCACAGTGACCTCCTTTCATAAATAAATTACCATGGACTTATCAGACAATGACCTTGAACAGCATTTCATCTTAAAGGTACACTCCGGGCATGAATGAAAATCTGAGATTCAAAAGTGAAGTACAGTCTACTTCAGCCTTCAGTTTTAGTGCGCTGGATCACCCCATCCCATTGATCAGCACTTTGGAACCCCTGCTTGTGATACAGGAGCAGTAATTCTCAGACTTGGCCTAGTTTGACTTCTTACTGTCTCTCGAATACGATATGATGTACAGAATATCAATACTAAAAAGTTTCTGTTTCTCAAACGTGTCTGGTAGGGATTAGGGATGAGCTTCGAGTTCGAGTCGACTCGAACATTGCCTGTTCGCCCGTTCGCCGAACAGCGAACAATTTGGTGTGTTAGCGGCAAATGCGAAAAGCCGCGGAACACCCTGTAAAAGTCTATGGGAAAAATATAAAGTGCTAATTTTAAAGGGTTATATGCAAGTTATTGTCATAAAAAGTGTTTGGGGACCCGGGTCCTGCCCCAGGAGACATGTATCAATGCAAAAAAAAGTTTTAAAAACTAACTTTTTTTGGGAGCAGTGATTTTAATAATGCTTAAAGTGAAACAATAAAAGTGAAATATTCCTTTAAATTTTGTACCTAGGGGGGGTGTATAGTATGCCTGTAAATCAGCGCGTGTTTCCCGTGCTTAGAACTGTCCCTGCACAAAGTGTCATTTCTGAAGGAAAAAAACTAATTTAAAAGCACTCGCGGCTATAATGAATTGTCGGCTCCCGGCAATACAGAGAACAGTCATTGAAAGTCTTTGATAAAAAAAAGAAAAATGTGTGGGGGTCCCCCCAAATTCAATTACCAGGCCCTTCAGGTCTGGTATGGATATTAAGGGGAACCCTGCGTCAAATAAAAAAAAAATGACGGGGCGTGGCCTGAGCGGAGACCGAGATGGACGCCTAATCTGAGAGCTCCTGTGCGACCGGGCTGATTCATCATCTTAAACGGGAGCCTACCGTCCTAATCTTGCTATGCACAGAGCCACAAGGAGCTCGTCCACCTCTCGCACCTCCAAGGACTCTCAGACCCACTCGGGGAGGAATATACCGGACATATTCCGGTCTCAAAAGCTACAGGCCTCTGCGCCATTGCGGACCCATGCGCCAGCACAGGCCCAAGCCGCGGCCTCGCCTGACAGACCGCAATCCGCCAATATGCCGGGTACATCCTCTCCCAGCTCCAACGGGGCCCTCCCCCCCAGCTTATTCGACTTGGAGAAAGTCGCGACGGATATCAAAAACACAGTCACTGCTGCCATAGCAGACCTGAAGGCCGAAATGCTCGCGGTCGCCCACCGAGTGGATAACGTGGAGCAAACGACCCAGACACACGCGGCGGCCATTCGCCAGGTACAGTCGGCATATGATTCCCAACTTGCCCAAGTTTTTGAGCTCCACAGACACGTGGAAGACCTGGATAACTGGGGAAGGAGGCACAATGTTAGGGTACGGGGGGTCCCCAAATCCGTAGACCCCGCCGCCATACAACAAACCGTCAGCGCCATCTTTAATGACCTGATTGAGCGCCCTGCGGACTCCCCCATTGATATGGAAAGGGCCCACCGCGCTCTCCGCCCCATACCCCGAGACAACGAACCCCCAAGAGACATTATATGTTGTATAGTTAGCTTCCCCCTTAAGGAAGAGATTCTCCGCAAGGCGAGGGAAAGGGGACGTATTCTTTATAATGGCACGGAGGTGAAACTATTTCAGGACCTCTCACAGATTACCCTCCAAAATAGGAGAGCTCTACGACCATTGTTAGATGCTTTGCGTGCGAGAAACATCCAGTACCGCTGGAAATTTCCGTTTGGCCTGTCTGCATCCGCTAGGGGGCGCTCTGCCCTGCTTCGCACACCGGAGGATCTTCAGGCGTTTTGTGAACAACTCGACCTGCCCAACTTGGAACTACCTGACTGGTATGCGCTCTACTTCCCAGCGGAACCCTGGCTTCCTGTTTCGCTCCACCCGTCACCGAAAGCTGCACGCCAGAGGCCACGTCACCAGCAGACCTGGACCGATGTCACTGAATGCCGCTCCTCACGCCGAGACCTGCAACAACATAGCCCCTCACCACCGCGTATATGATGCGAGAAACCTATTGACTGATTGCCTGCTGGATAGACCGAGACCTGCAGCCCGTGAGTATGCCTCCCCCCCCTGCGTGTGTAAGCGTTACCCCCTGAACTACCACTCTGCCAGAGACCCCTCAGACCCTCATCTGACATAGACATGCCATTATCACCGCGGCCACTTGCACCCCATAGCTGGCAGCCCCTCGTTCCAATGCCCCTCACGGTGACCCTCTCTCCCTGTTTGGGACTCCATACAACGCATCACCAACTGGTGTCACCCAATAGCTCTGCAATATGAAACCCAGCGGACGGCCTAGGGCCTGCCTTATTCAGGTGGTGGCTGTGGAAGCGCGTATCCCCGAAAAGCTACTTACGCCTTTTTACCCCCAAAGCCCTGGGTCCCTCTTACACGTTCCTGATACCCCAGAGCTGGGAGGTTGCACTAAAGGACGAAACACTCCGACCTCCGGAAGATATGGACGCCCCCACGACCTGTCCCCGTCCCGGGAGAGGCTCCCTATGAGTGCCCAGGAGTAGGCCTGGGTTTCTGTCATTGGCCCCTACTTACACAGCTACGGAGATCCTCTCCGGGAAGGCCTAAGGATCTCTCAGCAAGTTGGGCCCGCACAGACATTCCCCTCTGGAAATGGGAAGACTGAACTCTATACTGCCCTGCACCTCGCCTGCAACACGAACACATTATCCTTCCCTGGGACATTTACTTCACGGACGACGATCCTAAGCTCCTGCAGGCAATGTATTCGCAATCTGTGTTTTATCCTTATCCCCCAAATATTACTTATTTTGTCTCTCATTAACTTTACCAGCGCTATTATATGTCCCTTACTCGCACTTGTTCTCCCCTGACCCCTGTCGTACATATACGGTGTGCCGGGCATCAGTCGGGCGGGGTAGGACTTGGGCGATGCCAATGAATGCTAAGTCCCGAGAACCCCCCTCCCCCCCGAAGCGAAGGCAGAAATCGGGACACCACCATCCTAGCTCACTCTGGACTCTCCCTCCCTCATCTCTCCCCTCCTCCCCCCCTCATCCCTCCCCTTCTCACACCCTCCACTCCCTCCCCCCTTTCCCCCCTCGTTTCTTCCCCCCTCCCCCCACTGTCTCCCCCCCCTCCCCCCTTCAGTTCTCTCCCCCCACCCCCCCCTCCTTCTTCCCCCCCTCACTTCCCCTCCCTTCCCTTCTTTCCCCCCCAATTTCCCCTCCCCTCCCCCCCTCTTTTTCCCCCCCTCCCCCCCCTCATCTCTTCCCCCCTCCCCCCCCTCACCTCTTCTCCCTCCCCCTCACCTTTTCTCCCCTCCCCCCTCACCTCTTCTCCCCCTCCCCCCTCACCTCTTCTCCAATCCCCCCCTCACCTCTTCTCCCCCTCCCCTTAATCCCCTCTTCTCTCCCTCCACCTCTATCCTCCTAGCCACCCCTTCCCCCCTCTCTCCCCTCTCCTCCTCCCCCTCCTCTCCTCCTCCCATCCCCACTCCCCCCAACCTGTCCCTTCCCCCGCCTCATCCCCCTGCCCCTCATTCTCCTTCCGCCCCCCCCCTCATATCTCCCCCCCCCTACCCTTCCCTTCCCCCCCGTCCCTGTACCCGTTGCCCTACCCCCTTCCCCCTACTCCCCCCCTCCCCCTCACCATAGATTGCCTTAACGTAAGTTTTTGAAAAGGGTGCCCCCTCCCCAGCATGCCTCACGGGCTGTGGATTTCTCTGTTGATTTCTCCTGAATATACCTTAAAGTTTTACTTTCTAAATAGTATGGTTCGCTTTTATTGATTCCAGCACTGCGAGCTGGTGAAGGTTATATGTGTTATGTTATGTTGATTTGCGTGTGGTTCCTATGCACTTGACACTTGAACTCTCTGTAGCTTGTTCCTCATGGTAGGCTCCCCGCTACGCTTCTTGGGCTCTCGCTGTTAGCGGGACCCCTCATCCACATCCCACTTTGGCCCCCAGTCCACAGTTAGGCTGTGGTTAACGCTCACACTACTACCCCCACACAGCGGTCTCACTGAGACGTAGCTGACACTCCAGATTTCCCCTTGACTCCTACAGGTGGGTAGCCTAGCTAAGCCCACCTCTGGTTTTTCTTTCTCCTCCCCCATATTTATCCCCTTACCTTCGGCCCCCATAAGCCCCCCCCCCTTTTTTTTTTTTTTTTTTTTTACCACCGCCTTGGTTATTTGGCCCTGACCCCCCCCCTACCCTTCTTTCTCCCCCCTTTTTTCTACTCTGATCCTCCTGACTCTTCCTACCCCCAACTCCTCCTGATCTCCTCACCTGTGTGTCCTCTCCCCTCATCCCTCCTCCCCCTCTGTGTGTCCCCTTCCCTTCTTTCCCTTCCCTAGGGGAGTGACCCTCACATTCATCCTCTATAGGAAGACCCTAACCTACTCGACAACCAGACAATCATTTTCACCTCTCCCTAACTCTTCACAATGCAGAACCCCCCTAAGATTAATATCCCAATGACTCTGAAGTGTGGTTTCATTGAACACAAAAGGCCTGAATGTACCAGAAAAAAGGTCACAAGTGTTAGCTTCGCTCACCAAACATAAGGCTCACTTTATCTTCCTACAGGAGACGCACTTCCGATCTGATGCTATCCCCAAACTGACTAATCACATATACCGCTCTGCCCTACACGCCACTAACCCGGTCGCCAAATCCAAGGGGAGTCTCGATCCTTATTTCAAACACGCCAACTTCCTCCTGACTGACTCCCTAGCGGATCCGGAAGGCAGATTCATTTTTATTAAGGGTACATACGCAACTAAGCCTATCACACTGGCTAACATCTATTGCCCTAATGAACATCAGGTCTCCTTCTTCCGCAAGACATGTGCCCTTCTGTCCTCATTCCAGAGCGGCCTGGTCCTCCTGGGAGGCGACATTAATGTGCCCTTGAACCCCCTCCTAGACACCTCCACAGCCACGACATCTCTGCCTTATAAGGCATTACGCCAAATCAAAGCCCAATTACAAACCTTGACCCTTCATGACACATGGCGCACCCTCTATCCTTCAACCAAAGACTACACCTACTTTTCGGCCCCTCACCAGAAATACTCCAGAATCTATTTCTTTTTTCTATCCCAGACCGACCTCCCCCGCCCCTCCAACACGCCTCCATTGAACCGATGTTCTTATCAGATCACCACCCATCACAGTTACACTATCGTTCCCGGAAACATACCCCAAGACTAAAGTATGGCGGTTCAACCCTTCTTGCCTGACAGATCCAACCTCATTGGAACGGATCCGCTCATGCATCAAGCTTTATTTTCAGGAGAATGCTAATCCTGACATTTCTCCAATATCCATATGGGAAGCCCACAAATGCTTGGTAAGGGGAGAACTGCTTGCCCTGAATTCACAGGCCAAAAAAGCTTATCAGGAGAAGGTGAATACTCTTATCAAAAGGATTAGAGCACTAGAGCTGTCCCACAAACAAACACAAGCCCAGAACACCCTTCAGGAACTAACTCAGTTCCGCACACTCCTTGCAGACGAATTGGGTAAACGCACGAGAAGACGCTATATTCTTGGCCAGAGAGTCTTTTATGAACATGGCAATAAGAGTGGGCGCCTTTTAGCGCGGTCAGTCCAGAAAGCCAAACTCTCGTCCACCATACATACCTTACGCGATCCCCAGGGCACCCTCCTGGCCAAGAGTGAGGACATCGCGAAAGAATTCGAGTCTTTCTACCGAAAGCTCTACAACCTTCGCCCTACCCAGCCACCCCGAGCATCGGGGGAGACACGTCAAACGCTCATCGCGGACTTTCTCGCTCAGTATGGCCCTAAACCCCTCTCCCCCCCAACAAGCACAATCCTTAGAGGGACAATTCTCGACAGGAGAGCTGGAGATTAGTGATGAGCCGAACACCCCCGGGTTCGGTTCGCACCAGAACCCGCGAACGGACCGAAAGTTCGAACGAACATTAGAACCCTATTAAATACAATGGATGCGAACGTTCGAATTCTAAAGTGCTAATTATAAAAACTATTATGCATGTTATTGTCCTAAAAAGGGTTTGGGAACCCGGGTTCTGCACCAGGGGACATGTATCAATGCAAAAATAAGTTTTAAAAACGGTCGTTTTCCGGGAGCAGTCATTTTAATGATGCATAAAGTGAAAAAAAAAAGTCAAATATTCCTTTAAATATCGTACCTGGGGGGTGTCTAAAGTATGCCTGTGAAGTGCCACGTGTTTCCCGTGTTTAGAACTGTCCCTGCACAAAATGACACTTCTAAAGGAAAAAAAAGCCATTTAAAACTGCTTGCGGCTTTAATGTAATGTCTGGTCCCGGTAATATGGATGAAAATCTTTAAGAAAAATGGCATAGCTACCCCATGACCCCCCCCCTACCCCAGCCCATTACCAGCCCCTTTGGGTCTTGTATGGATATTAAGGGGAACCCCGCACATAAAATAAAAAAGGCCCTATATACTCAGAACAGCCGTATACAGGCGGTGCATACAAGACAGGGACTGTAGGTTTGTTCTTATGTAGAATCTGTTTGTAATTTTGAACAGGTACATTGTTGAAGTGTAGCTCCAGACCAAAAATCTATTTTTAAACTTTTTGGAAAACATAGGTAAGGGTTATCACCCCTGTAACATTTGTTTTGCTGTCTGTGCCCCTGTTCAGAACATTTCACCTCACTTTCCGTCCTAATGACAACTGTTTTTGAAATGTGGTGTTTTTATGGAAACAAGGATTGCTGATAAAGCATCAGTACAGAGGAGACACCTTTCTCCCATATTTATTCTTACAGGAGAGAATTTTCCTTCCTAGTGGTAGATTTCCTCTCACTTCCTGTTGTCTTCTTGCGTTTGCAAGTAGGAGTCGTTTGTAAGTTGGATGTTTGAAAGTAGGGACCTGCCGTATATACTCTGCAGAAATAGGCCCCTTAGTTGTTGGTGTTGGCACAACACTGTAAGCACTCACAGTTACTCTTGGTTGGTGCTGGAACGCCCTGCTGTCAACTATTATATCAGGAATTTTAATTACATATAATTGTTGAACAGTGGTAGTAAAAATTGGGCCTTTGATGGTGGTGCTGGTGCCACAACACTGTAAGCCCTGACAGTTACTCTTGGTGGGTGCAGCAATGGGCCCTGCTGTGAATTATTAGATCAAGAATTGTAATTACATGCCCCTGTTGAACAGGGGCTGAAAAATTGGGCCTTAGGCACTGGTGGCACAACACTGCAACCCTTCACAGATACTGTACTTGGAGCACAGCAATGAGCCCTGTTGCAAAGTATTGCTTCAAAAATTGTAATGACACGCCCCTGTTAAACAGGGGCTGAAAAATTGGGCCTTAGGCACTGGTGGCACAACACTGCAACTCCTCACAGATACTGTACTTGGAGCACAGCAATGAGCCCTGTTGCAAAGTATTGCTTCAAAAATTGTAATTACACGCCCCTGTTAAACAGGGGCTGAAAAATTGGGCGTTAGGCACTGGTGGCGGCACCCATAAACAAAAATGATCTTCCAAGCTATCATCATCAATCGTATCATTGAGGACTCGGAGGAGGAGGATAGCCAGTCAACATAACAGCACAGGCACTCAGCATCAGCATCAGTCTTGAAGGGATGTGACATTTTAAAATCAATTAGTCTGTTATATCAGCATCAGGTGTGTGGTAGCTGGTGGTGATCCAAGACTGGTTCATCTTGATGAAAGTCAGTCGATCAACCGAGTCGGTGGACAGGCGCACCCTGTGATCCGTGACAAATCCTCCAGCAGCACTGAATGTGCGTTCCGAAAGAACGCTGGATGCAGGACAGGCCAGTAGCTCAATTGCATACTGTGCAAGCTCTGGCCAGTGATCCATCCTCAAGACCCAGTAAGCCAGAGGATTTTCGGTGGGGAAGGTGTCCAAGTCTGACCTTGCCCCTAGATATTCCTGCACCATGTTTATCAGACGCTGGCGATGGTTGCTGGAACCGATCATACTTTGGGGCTGCGGACTAAAGAATTGTCTGAACGCATCGGTCAGACGGCCACCTTCCCCACCGCTCCTTCTTTGACTGGCCGAAGCCTCAGCAACTCGTTGTCCAGGACCAGGAGTTTGCAACCTCCCAGTCTCTGGGAACGCGTTGCACAGACCTTTCTGCAAGGCCTCCCGGAGTTGTCTCATCCTCTGCTCCCTCTGCGACGGTAACATAAGGTCCGCAACCTTACCCTTGTACCGTGGATCAAGGAGAGTGGCCAGCCAGTAATGGTCCCTCTCCTTGATCCGAAGAATACGAGGATCCTTCCGCAGACTTTGCAGGATCAGGGAGGCCATGCAGCGTAGGTTTGCTGAGGCATTCGCTCCGGAGTCCTCTGGGTCACTAAGGACGACATGATCCGCAGCCACCTCCTCCCAGCCACGTACAAGTCCACTGGTTTCTTGGGACTGTAAATCATCCCTAAAAGACTGCTGCTGATGATGCTGAGTGCCAGCCTCCACCTCCATGCTGACACAATCCTCCTCCTCCTCCTCCTCCTCCTCCTCCTCCTCTTCCTGTGCGATGGGTGGGACAGAAGGAACACTGTCTGGGTAAAGGGGGCCTTGAGAGGCAAGGAAGTCCTCCTCTTCCTGCCTCTGTTCTGCCTCAAGTGCCCTGTCCATTATTCCACGCAGCGTGTGCTCCAACAGGTGGACAAGAGGTACAGTGTCACTGATGCATGCACTGTCACTGCTCACCATCCTCGTGGCCTCCTCAAATGGTGCCAGGACAGTGCATGCATCCCTGATCATGCCCCACTGGCGTGGAGAAAAAAAACCAAGCTCCCCTGACCCTGTCCTGGTGCCGTAGTCGCACAGGTACTCATTGATGGCCCTCTGCTGCGTGTGCAGCCGCTGCAGCATGGCCAACGTTGAGTTCCACCTGGTGGGCATGTCACATATAAGGCGGTTCTTGGGCAGGTTCAACTCCTTTTGCAGCTCAGCCAGGCGAGCACTGGCATTATAAGATCTGCGGAAATGCACACAGACTTTCCTGGCCTGCCTCAGGACATCCTGTAAGCCCGGGTACCTGCCCAAGAAGCGCTGCACCACCAGGTTAAGGACGTGAGCCACACAGGGCACATGGGTCAGTTGTCCCTGTCGGAGGGCGGAGAGGAGGTTGGTGCCATTGTCGCAAACCACCATTCCTGGCTTAAGCTGGCGTGGCGTCAACCACCTCTCGGCCTGGCCCTGCAGAGCAGACAGGACCTCTGCCCCAGTGTGGCTTCTGTCCCCCAAACACACCAGCGCAAGCACGGCATGGCATCTTTTTGCCTGCGTACTTGCGTAGCCCCGTGAACGGCTACGGAGCACCGCTGGTTCATAGGACAAACCACAGGAAGAGGCCATGGAGGAAGAAGAAGAGGAGGGGGTGGAGGAGAGAGGTGTGTCACAACCAGTAGTAGCATTTTGGAGGCGTGGCGGTGGGACAACCTCCAACACTACTGCACCTTGTCCTGAATCCTTCCCAGCTGCCAAAAGAGTGACCCAATGGGCCGTGAAAGAAAGGTAACGTCCCTGTCCATGCCTGCTGGACCATGAGTCAGCGGTAATATGCACCTTACCGCTGACCGCCCTGTCCAGCGAGGCCAAGACATTGCCTTCCACATGCCGGTAGAGAGCCGGAATAGCCTTCCGTGAGAAAAAGTGGCGTTTGGGAACCTGCCACTGAGGAACCGCACATTGCACAAACTCACGGAAGGGGGCCGAGTCTACCAACTGAAAAGGCAGCAGTTGAAGCGCTAGCAATTTAGCCAAGCTAGCATTCAACCGCTGGGCATGTGGATGGCTGGGAGTGAACTTCTTTCGACGGTCCAGCAGCTGGGGCAGGGAAATTTGCCTGCTAGAATCGGACGTCGGTGTACTGCTAGCAGAGTGGGCGCAAGTACTTGGCTGTGACACACCTAATTCTACACCTTCATTCCTCTCAGTGCATGTTTCAGAGAGGACTGAAGTTATAGTGGGGTTGGAGATCCCAGCTGATGCGGTGCAAGGAGAGGTCCGCTTGGTTCTTTGGTGTGGGTCTTTGAGGTAGGCTTGCCAAGGAGCTGCATGGCAGGTCAACATATGTCTGGTCAGGCATGTGGTACCCAAGCGGCTGATGTTTTGGCCACGCGATATACGCTTGAGACATATGTTGCAAACAGCAGCTGTGCGATCTGATGCACTAGCCTCAAAAAAGGCCCACACCAAAGAACTTTTTGAATGACGGGCAGAGGCAGCGCCCTGCACAGGCGGAGCTCTGCGGTGTGATTCCGTCGGTGTACTGCCCTTGCGCTGGCCACCAAAGGGCATCCTGCCTCATTGGAGATGTGCCTCCTCCTCATCCTCCTCCTCCTCCTCTCTCCTATTAGGCACCCACGTGGAGTCATTGACCTCATCATCCCCTCCCTCCTCATCACTGGAGCCAATCTGGCAGTATGCTGCAGCTGCTGGAACATGACTGCCAGATTGGTGTCCTTCTTGAGCATCCCCTCTGTCTGCTCTCACGCTACTGCCTTCCTCTAGCTGGGTTTCATCATCAGACCCTTCGAAACGCTGGGCATCCTCCTGGAGCATGTACCCAACACTGTGCTGAAACAGTTCGGGGGACTCCTCAGGAGGAGGACATGGTGGGTCTAGGGAAGGAGTGACTGATGATTTGTCTGACATTGATACCAGGGAAGACGACGCTTTGGCAGCTGCTTTTCCAGTACCCTGAGCCTGGGTGAGAGAGGATGAGGAGGAGGAGGAGGGCTTGGTCATCCACTCTACCAAGTCTTCGGCATGATGTGGCTCAACATGTCCAGCTGCCGAAAAGAAGGACAAGCGTGTCCCATGGCCATGTGCTGATGACAATGCACCGCGTCCACGACCAGCACTGTTGCCCCCAGACACAGAGCCTGCTTGCCCTCTTTTATTGCCTCCTGACTGTCTGCCTCTCCTTGTTTGCCTTCCAGACATTCTAATAGATGGCCTGCAGGGAGATGGGAAAAAAGCAATAAGGGCTACCTTCAGGTGTCCTTCTCTGTCCCTTGAAACAAGGACTTTCACAGTGAAAGAAACTGACACTGTCCCTACCTAGAGTTTTCTGTCCCTAGAATAAATGTTTTTTTTAATCACAATATAGCACAAGGACAATTCACTCAATGTCTCTCCAGGTCCCTGGAAACAAGGACTTGCAGAGTGAAAGAAACTGACACTGTCCCTACCTAGAGTTTTCTGTCCCTAGAATAAATGTTTTTTTTAAGCACAATATAGCACAAGGACAATTAACTCACTGTCCTTACAGGTCCCTGGAAACAAGGACTTGCAGAGTGAAAAAAAAAAAACACTCTCCCTACCTACAGTTTTCTGTCCCTAGAAAAAATGTTTTTTTTAAGCACAATATAGCACAAGGACAATTAACTCACTGTCCTTACAGGTCCCTGGAAACAAGGACTTGCAGAGTGAAAGAAAAAAAACACTCTCCCTACCTACAGTTTTCTGTCCCTAGAAAAAATGTTTTTTTTAATCACAATATAGCACAAGGA
The DNA here is from genome assembly GCA_029206835.1 of Rana muscosa. Lineage (NCBI taxonomy): Eukaryota > Metazoa > Chordata > Amphibia > Anura > Ranidae > Rana > Rana muscosa. The sequence continues at coordinate 184,761,183 of CM055119.1, read as the reverse complement.
AAATTAACTCACTGTCCTTACAGGTCCCTGGAAACAAGGACTTGCAGAGTGAAAGAAAAAAAACACTCTCCCTACCTACAGTTTTCTGTCCCTAGAAAAAATGTTTTTTTTAATCACAATATAGCACAAGGAAAATTAACTCACTGTCCTTACAGGTCCCTGGAAACAAGGACTTGCAGAGTGAAAGAAACTGACACTGTCCCTACCTAGAGTTTTCTGTCCCTAGAATAAATGTTTTTTTTAAGCACAATATAGCACAAGGACAATTAACTCACTGTCCTTACAGGTCCCTGGAAACAAGGACTTGCAGAGTGAAAGAAAAAAAACACTCTCCCTACCTACAGTTTTCTGTCCCTAGAAAAAATGTTTTTTTTAATCACAATATAGCACAAGGAAAATTAACTCACTGTCCTTACAGGTCCCTGGAAACAAGGACTTGCAGAGTGAAAGAAACTGACACTGTCCCTACCTAGAGTTTTCTGTCCCTAGAATAAATGTTTTTTTTAATCACAATATAGCACAAGGACAATTAACTCACTGTCCTTACAGGTCCCTGGAAACAAGGACTTGCAGAGTGAAAGAAACTGACACTGTCCCTACCTAGAGTTTTCTGTCCCTAGAATAAATGTTTTTTTTAAGCACAATATAGCACAAGGACAATTAACTCACTGTCCTTACAGGTCCCTGGAAACAAGGACTTGCAGAGTGAAAGAAAAAAAACACTCTCCCTACCTACAGTTTTCTGTCCCTAGAAAAAATGTTTTTTTTAATCACAATATAGCACAAGGAAAATTAACTCACTGTCCTTACAGGTCCCTGGAAACAAGGACTTGCAGAGTGAAAGAAACTGACACTGTCCCTACCTAGAGTTTTCTGTCCCTAGAATAAATGTTTTTTTTAATCACAATATAGCACAAGGACAATTAACTCACTGTCCTTACAGGTCCCTGGAAACAAGGACTTGCAGAGTGAAAGAAACTGACACTGTCCCTACCTAGAGTTTTCTGTCCCTAGAATAAATGTTTTTTTTAAGCACAATATAGCACAAGGACAATTAACTCACTGTCCTTACAGGTCCCTGGAAACAAGGACTTGCAGAGTGAAAGAAACTGACACTGTCCCTACCTAGAGTTTTCTGTCCCTAGAATAAATGTTTTTTTTAAGCACACTATAGCAGAAGCACAAAACACACTGACACTCTCCCTACCTATCCTTCTCTTTCCCTAAACTAAAGGAATCCAGGTTAAGCAAGAAAGAAATAACAGTCACTGTCCCTGCCTATGCTACTCTATCCCTGCTCCGGAACACACTACACTAGGCCGCCGTGCTGGCGGCCTTTTATAGTGTGGGGCGTGTACTAAACACCCTCAGCAATAATTGGCCACAGGCATCCTGCCTGTGGCCAATCATTGCTCTCCTCGCTGCCGGCGCTGTGATTGGCCAAGCATGCGGGGTCACAGTGCATGCTTGGCCAATCACAGCGCCTGGATGACACTGCGATGGCGTAGTGCATTGTGGGCCGTTCGCGTCACTCGAATTTGGCGCGAACGGCCCAAATCGTTCGATCTTCGTCGAACGATCGAACAGCCAATGTTCGAGTCGAACGTATGTTCGACTCGAACACGAAGCTCATCCCTACTGGAGATAGCCCTGAAACAAATGAAGCTGGGCAAAAGCCCGGGCCCGGACGGGTACACCCTCCAGTACTATAAGTCTTTTGCAGATATCCTTGCCCCCAACCTTCTACAGACGTTTAATGCCCTGGCCAACCCACAAGACCGACCTAACAGACTATTAGAGGCACACATCACTGTAATCCCTAAGGAAGGGAAGGATCCCCTCCAGGTGGCGAATTATAGGCCGATCTCATTCCTTAATGTCGATATAAAAATTTATGCCAAAATCCTTGCCAACAGGTTAATACCTCTAATCCCCGGTCTTATCTCCAATGATCAAGTGGGTTTTGTCCCGGGCAGGGAAGCACGGGACAATACCATACAAACCCTTAACCTACATCACTGGCTTACTTCAACTAAAACACCAGGCTTTTTGCTTTCCCTTGATGCGGAGAAGGCGTTTGACAGAGTGGCCTGGGACTACATGCGAGAGGTCCTAAAAGGGGTGGGTTTGGAGGACCGCATGCTCACCTCCATAATGGCATTATACTCGAACCCCACGGCGGCGGTGAGAGTTAACGGCCACCTGTCGAACGCCTTCTCCATCAACAATGGCACACGCCAGGGTTGCCCCCTCTCCCCCCTGATCTACATTCTCTCCTTAGAACCCCTCTTAAACAAACTTAGAGAAAACCCGGATATTAGGGGTTTGATGGTCAAAGGCAAAGACTTTAAAGTGGCCGCCTTCGCGGACGATATCCTGCTCTCCCTCACATCCCCGCGAACCTCCCTTCCATCTCTCTTACATGACCTGGAAGCCTTTGGTACAATTTCAAACCTTAAAATTAATTACACAAAGTCCCACGCCCTGAATATCACCCTTCCACCACAGGAAGTCCTCCATTGTCAGGAATCTTTCCCATTTCATTGGGAACAGACTGCTATTTCCTATCTTGGGATTCGGATCCCACCCTGCCTTAAAGATCTATATGTCCTTAACTTCCACCCTGCCCTGAAAAAAGCCCAAGACCACTTCTTGGAGTGGTCTTCACTGAATGTCTCGTGGTTTGGCCGAGCGGCTCTGATCAAAATGATTGTCCTACCACGTATATTATACTTGATCCAAACCATCCCGATGCATATATCCGCAGGATTCTTTTCCTCTTATCGGAAGGCCTGCTCGACATTTCTATGGAAAGGTTCCCCTCCTAGAATCAAATACACCAGACTCACCTTGCCCAAGCCTAAAGGGGGTATTGCTCTCCCAGATCTGTATAAATACTACGTGGCTTGTCACCTTACGAGAATCGCAGACTGGTCCATTCACTCCCTTGAAAAGGTCTGGACCGCTATCGAAGACTCTTTCTCACCCATTCCGCTACGTCTTCTCCCATGGCTATCCCCGAAACAATGGCCACAGCCCCTGACCTCACATCCTTTCATCCACACTTCCTTAATGCTTCTTAGGGGGTCCCCTTCCAGAGGTTCCCTCTCACCCACCCCGGGCCCGCTGACTACGCTGAGAGGAAATCCCAACTTTATCCCAGGTGAGTCACCTACCTTCCTCAAACAAGAGTGGCCGTTTCAGGACATTCTTGCTTCCCAACTGTACACTGACGGTAAGCTTGCTTCGATAGAGGACCTCAGGCTCATTTCCAACACCTCTACCTTCTCCTTCTGGACGTACAGACAAATATGTCACTTTCTATCCACACATGCAGCTCAGGGCAGCTGGACAAGACCACTTACCCCTTTTGAAACCCTCTGCTATCGTAGAACCCCCCAACGACACCTTATTTCCCTGCTCTATGCTTTACTCTTAGAACCTACTGATTCCACCCTTTCCCCATCGCAGGCCTCGTGGAACAGAGATCTACCTACCCCCCTGACACCAGTTGAATGGACGAGAATTCACGAATACGCACACAGGGGGTCGTTGAATGTCGCCATCCAAGAGAATGGGTACAAAGTGCTCACTAGATGGTATAGAACCCCATCTCTCCTTCATAAGTTTGCCCCTTCAACCTCCAATATATGCTGGAGATGCAACACAGAGGTGGGAACCATGGTACATATTTGGTGGGAATGCTCACACATCCAACCCTTTTGGAGGGAAGTACACAGATGCATCGCCTCAATCACCACTTACACCTTGGATTTCACACCAGCACAATTTCTCCTGCATCACACGTCTCTCTCTCGAAAAGACTATTTTAAATCCCTGGCCATGCACATGGTGAATGCTGCCAGGTTGTGCATTCCCAAACACTGGCGCTCCTGCCATATACCGTCACTTAAAGAATGGTTTGCGACCATCTCTAGAATCTGCGACATGGAAGAGCTGATCCACATCTCTCAAGAGAGACTGGAGAATTTCTCGAGTACCTGGTCCTGCTGGTCACACTTCAAAACAACAGCTGAATACAAACAGCATGTTCCCTCTGACTAGAGTCTGATCTCTGAGGGGCTCTATATCCCCCTCTTTCATACGGAGGTTCAAGCGAGTGGTCACTCCCCTCATCCTCACCCTCATCCTCAACCCCACCCCCGCCCCCCATTTTCACTGCTGCCCCTTGTGCTCTGATCCCTCTCCCCTTTCTCCTACCCCCCCTTCAGTCCCATACCCCCTCAACATGAGTAGATATTGTCCCCCTCATCCTATCCCCTTATCACCATCTCTTAGACACCATTTATTTGGTGTTGGAAACAACAAGTAATGTTGCAAAGTTAGCAGGCGGTCGGAAGGCGAATCAAACTAATAAAGGCTTCGGCCCATCCGCACCTTCACTCTCACTGATACAAAAACTGGAGACTATTTCACACCCGCCTGTAATGTTTGTTTAAATTGTACCAAAAACTGGTTCTCTTTGAATGCACCTGTTCTGTCTCAAACCTTGTACTGTGATTCCTGTTAATTTGCTCAATAAAACTTTATGGAAGAAAAAAAAAAAAAAAAATGACGTGGCGTTTCCCCCAAATATCGGGTCTGGTATGGATTTTAAGGGGAACTCCATGCCAAATAAAAAAAAAATGCCGTGGAGTTCCCCCCAAAAATCCATACCAAACCCTTTATCTGAGCACGCAACCTGGCAGGCCGCAGGAAAAAAGGGGGGGACGAGAGAGCGCCCCCCTTCCTGAACCGTACCAGGCCACATGCCCTCAACATGGGGAAGATGCTTTGGGGGTCTGTGACCCCTCAAAGCACCATGTCCCCATGTTGATGGGGACAAGGGCCTCACCCCCACAACCCTTGCCCGGTGGTTGTGGGGGTCTGAGGGCGGGGGGCTTATCGGAATCTGGAAGACCCCTTTAACAAAGGGGACCCCCAGATCCCGACCCTCCTGCAGCTGCCGAAAGCCTGCTTCTCCTCTTCTCCCTCCCGCAAGCATTCAGGGGCTTCAGGAGGAAAATGGAGGGGATTGGTTCCTCTATATGCCTCCCTCGTGACCCCTCTTATCCAGGTTACTTGTCTCCTGCTGCTCCTTAGTCCCTGTGTGCTCCCCTGATACCCCTCTCCCCTACAGCCCTGCTGGCTTCCCCCCTCCCCTCTCCCGCTGGCTGCTGTGGGGAGAGAGCAGGGAAAGGGCCCATAAATATGTCATTTAGCAGCCATTTCCTTTTCTGAATGGACACTGACTGATTGGCATATGTGACCAGGCCCTGGCATTCCGCTACCGTAGGGGGCCCCAAGACGGCACGAAGGGGGCCAGCTGCAGAACATGTGAAAGGGTACCTTTGCAGGACCATATTAAAGGGACCTGCTATGGGAGGAAAGATACCCAAGACCAGTGGGAGGGGTCCCAGTCCCGCAAGATAGGGCTGCGGCTGGGGGTCAGGGGGGACCCTTCATGGTTTCCTGCACTGGTGCCCTGAAGGTTCTAGTTACACCGCTGGGAGTATCGCAAATCTCCCCTCTTCTGTCCAAGTTATTTAGCAATGAAAAATAATAAGGGGTGTAGCGGGTTTCTCAATATGGGGGTCGCTATGTACTAAATTTAGGGGGTAGTATGAGCCATAGTTGGCTCAGGTTCTCTAATTTGTTATACTGGACTCTGCTCTGCTGTAAGTGTTGTCTGGTGTACGGTTCCCCTTTGGCCTGTGGGTGGCACTGTTGCCCAGGCCTAGGGTTGAACCTCAGGTGACACAGTGGCGTGATTGGGTGTCCTCTCTCGGCTACCGTGCGGGGGCGGGGTTTTGCCTGCTGTGCATGCCGGGAGGGGATACATAAGGGGCAGATGCCATGTTCAAAGGGAGTGCCGGGGAGTGAGTCCAAAAGGAGTGTGTCCCTGGAGGAGGGCAAGGGTGCGTGCCCCATGGGGGTGCGTGGCCTGGTCGAGGAGTCTCGGATACCTTTGGCCCGAGGCTACAACGTTCTGGGTAGGCCCAGTACCTTCAACTGGGCCTACAATTAGAACACTGGAGTCCCAGGGTAGCCAGGTGATGGTAACCCGCTCTGACCGAAAGGAAGCCAGGGGGGATCGGTCCCACGGAAGAGACGAGTAAAAGTAGGTCGCTGTCTTGAGAGAGGCCTGGTGACCTGTCAGAGGGAAGGATTCCTTACTCCGCAAGATAACCTTGTAAAGTGCCCATTGGCATCATCGGTTCCTTTAGTTTTACAGAGGTTCAAGTAAAGTTCTGGATTCAGGAATAACAGGATTCTGCTCTATTAGAGGATCTCCTGAACTCGTCCCAGGCGGAGGGGACAAAGTTACAGTATTGTTCGAGCTCCACTCCGGCTGCTGGAACTGTGAGAGGGATCTATCCGAGTGAGCTAAACCCACTCGGGATCGAGTGGCGATGAGTAAGCCAAGTGGTACGTGCCTGAATCTACCTCCTCAACCTTCTAAACCAGGAGGATCCGGGCATGTGGCACGGTGTGCCTTTATCCCTGCAAGGTGGAGGTAAGCAGGAGAAAAGGGTCCATGTGCTACAGGGGCATCACCTAGACTGATTATTGAGACAGACAGAATGAGTGAAATGCTGCTATAAAAAAAAAACAATCACGCCAAAGTGTTCCAAACTTTTATTTCTTTACTGCTCATTGAAAGTTCACTCGGAGTGCGCCTGTAATTACGTTAATTACATCCTGTCTCTCTAACCACGCCGCTCTCCCCGTCGCCATGAACTCATATATCGCAGGCTCGTCTTAGCGGTTGCCTCGTCATTATTTGTTTTGCTCTTATCGGCTGATTAATATTTTGATTTGCACTGCATGATCTTCCTTATCGCGGAACTCCCTGCCATCGTGAGCATTGGGTTGCCACGGCAACCGGGCGACATACGTCTATTTATTAAGAGATTAGCACCTTATTTATTTTTATTTTTTTGAGAAGGGCTTGCTGATGTGCACTTTTCTCCAGGAGGATGGAGTGGGATAATTATTTTTATATCCTCCTGGTAAATTAGGTGTTCATTGTGCTGTTTTAGCTGCAGTCTGTCGGGGGAACGATTTGGCTTTGTGTACTGGCTGGCTGGAACAAAATAAAAGTTCTGATTAGTATTAATAGCCAAAGTTGTCTGCTAATGACTTTATATGCAGCAACATCACAGCCGTTGCTCTCTGGTGTATTGCTGCCATGGTCGTCAATGGCAATGAGCAAATCTGCTTGGGTTTGATTCAAGGGCAGGTTCCAAAAATCTACAAATTGTGAACTTTAATGCGAACCCCATTAAAGGAGAGTCTTGAAAATACCCTTTCCTTTCCCAGACCCCCATATCCACTGAGCCAGGGGGTACCCACCCTGCATTGAAGGCAGGTGGCCTTGTATGTTCAGGATAAGTGTGGGGTGAACCAGGGTTGCAAACCGCCCATAAATTTACGGACAGTTTGTAAAAATTGGCCGATATTTACACCGTCCGATAATGTCCTCAGCGTTATCCCTTACATCATGGTCCGCAGTGTTCCCCTTTACATCAGAGTTTCCGTTCACATCAGGGCCCACAGAGTTCCCCTTTACATCATTGTTCCCCTTTACATCAGGGTCCGCAGAGTTCTCCCTGCAAATTCTGTGGATTCTGATGTAAAGGGGAACTCTGATGAACTTTGCGGACTGGGTGTAAAGGGGAACTCTGTGGACTCCCCTTTACACCCGAGTCTGCAGCATTTCCCCTTGGACTGTAAAGGGGAACCCTGCAGACTCTGATGTAAGAGGGAACTCTGTGCTGAGTTATGATACCCTGAACTTCATGTACTGTAAAAGGAGAAATATGTTTGTGCTTTTTAATGAGCGAGTTTGGGGTGGAGGAACTTGTCTGGCCTGCACAGACTTGACCTCAACCCGACAGAACAGCTTTGGGATGAATTAGAGAGGAGACTGTGAGCCAGGTCTTCCGTGCCTGACCTCACAAATACGCTTCTGGAAGAATGGTCGAGCCTTCCCATAGACGCACTCCTAAACCTTGTGGACAGCCTTCCCAGAACAGTTGAAGCTGTTATAGCTGCAAAGGTTGGGCCAACTCAGTATTGAACCCTGGGATGCCATTAAAGTTCATGCAAAGGCAGGTGTCCCAATACTTTTGAATATACATATATATATATACATATATATATATATATATATATATATATATATATATATAGCAATACCCCCGCAGGGGCCGCTGGTTTAAGATTTGGGCCTGCCGTTACCTTACTGTTCACCACGTCCGTCCTAGGGGTCTTCATTGAAGGGTTGTTAATAAATGTCTGCACCAAACACTTAGTCTCTATTTCTCAGGGGGTTTATTTCAAGAACTTCAGACAGAGGGATGGAGGGTTGGGGGAGATTCAGGTACCTTGGTTTTGCTGATTACGGGTACTTTCCTTTATCCAGAGGACCAATGGCTTCCACACTGGATGTAGCATCCACCAGATAGGCCTCTCTCACTGACCTAGCAGCCGATGCAAGTTCGTTCAAAAGTCTCTGCCACAGACTTGTGTAATCACACACTTGGTAAAGTTCTGGAACATAACACACAGTACCAGGATCTTTCAGCCAGGCCGGCAGCACTGTGAGGTAGATTTGATCCGGATGCGTCCTCCAATTGAGTCCTCAATTGCTCGGTCCCTTCCCGCAGGCAAGGTGACACAGGACCATCTCTGGATCAGTAGGCCCCAGAAACTTCTGGGCCCACTCTCAGTAATAAAACCTCGGGGCCAGCAGGCCTCGAGGCAGAAAACTGCAAACACAATCCCTGAGGCCAGGAATGCCGTCAGGTCAGGATCGGAAGACCCCGCCAAAACGGTGTCTGCCCCTTAAGTACCCTTTTTCAGAATGCACAGCGGGGTGACCAATCCCACTGAGCTGCTTCTGGGCAAGAGGTACCCAATACATCCAGCCAGCTGCAGTTCCAACCTTGACCTGTGGTGACAACGACACCCAGAGGAAGGTGGAAAATGTGCAACTCAGCTGAACTGGAACAGAGACCCAAAATTTGGCACAATTATTCTGAGTTGAACTATAACTCAGACAACTAAATTTACACTAGCGCCTACCCAATAGGAGCAGGGCGCTACATTTATATATATATATATATATTATATATTTAAATCTCACAGTGCAGCACATATGACATAATACAGCGCAATGACATCAAAACATTGTTACGAGTTTCAATATTTTGTGCCCCCCTGAAAATGTCATAACCGCCATATACTGACGACATATTTTCTTGTCATTGTTGATACCTATCAACCTGCTTAGCTGCTACAACACCCTTTTACTTCAAGCCTTGTCCAACAGCATGTGCGATGGGAGCATCGTGCGTGAACTCAGAAATGTGGCCTTACTGAGGGTATTTGCATCTGAGGGATAAATCTTCTTATTTTTATACAACAAACACAAAAAAAGGTTCACAATACTGAAATGATTTCAAGACGGCAGAGGATCCATCAAAATGTAATTTAATCCTACGCTTTGTTCTGCTTCTTAAAATAATTATTTGCTCTCGAACATGAATCATTTATTTATTTAGTGCACATTAATTAATTTCAACTATCAAAATAATAATCCGTGCCCAGTTGCTACATGCTGATCCATTTACTTTTTTTTATTTGGCATCCCTTAAATTAACCATCTAATATGCAGCATCTAATTGGTATAAGCTGTTTAATTATTTGGTCATCAATTGCCAAAAAATACGTTTTTTTTTTTTGTTTTGTTTTTTCAGATTAACAGATGCTGCTCACCTTCTTCCAAATTAATTACTGCACTTGCAGATTAAGGTAATAAAATGCAATGGCTTTTACAGAATAATTTCCTTGTATCAGGAATATAAATGGTGTGGGTATCTGTCGGAAAAAAATTGCCTTTTTAGATATGTTAGACGTAATTTGTGTCCTTACGGCTCTTTTTTCATGATACCGCCATTGTCATTTAAATAAGAGAAGGTAAGACCCTATGCAGACTTTTGCATTGCGGAAACGCATAGTAAAACTTGAGTTCAAGGTCTTATTTTTGTATTTCTTGAAAACGTATATTTTCTGTATACTGTGAAATATCTGAGATGTTCTCATGTAGACTTGTTAAAGTGGTAGTAACTAACTTAAAGCAGAGTTTGTTTTTTTTTTTTAAACATATCCATGTTGTTTCCAGTCAATCCTTCGTCAATCGTCATTAACCACTTAAGGACCGAGCCTCTTTCTGAGATTTGTTAAAATCATTAAAAAAAATATTTTTGCTAGAAAATTACTTAGAACCCCCAAACATCATATATATATTTTTTCTAACACTCTAGAGAATAAAATGGCGGTCGTTGCAATACTTTCTGTCTCACCGTATTTGCGCAGCGGACTTACTTTTTTTGGAAAAAATTAAATTTTTGGAATTAAAAAAATAAGACAACAGTAAACTTAGCCCATTTTTTTTATATTGTGAAAGATAATGTTACGCCGAGTAAATTGATACCCAACATGTCACGCTTCAAAATTGCGCCCGCTCGTGGAATGGTGACAAACTTTTACCCTTAAAAATCTCCATAGGCGACGTTTAAAAAAATTCTACAGGTTGCATATTTTAAGTAACAGAGGAGGTTTAGGACTAGAATTATTGCTCTCGCTCTAACGATCGCGGCGATACCTCACATGTGTGGTTTGAACACCGTTTTCATATGCGGGCGCTGCTCGCGCATTCGTTCGCTTCTGCACGCGAGCTCGGCGGGACGTGGGGGGGTTTACATTTTTTTTGGATTTCTTATTTATTTTACTTTTTATTTTATATTTTTACACTGTTCTCTAAAAAAAAATGTTGTCACTTTTATTCCTATTACAAGGAATGTGAACAATAGTAATAGAAAAAAAAATCATGACAGGACCTCTTAAATATGAGATCTGGGGTCAAAAAGACCTCAGATCTCATATTTACACTAAAATGCAATGCAAAAGAAAAAAAAAATGAATTGTCATTTAAAAAAACAACAACATATATCTCTTTAAGACCTATGGGCGAAAGTGACGTTTTGACGTTGCTTCCGCCCTGCAATGGTATACACATGAAAGAGGATCCGATCGCCTCCGCCTCTACCGACGGCTCCGGTAAGTGGCGGAGGGCATCGAAGCGTGGCGGGAGGGGGGCCCTCTCCCACTACCGATAAAAGTGATCTTGCAGCGAATCCGCTGCAGAGACAACTTGTGTCTGAAAGCGGACCGCCCGCTGAAGAAGTGGATACCAGGGTTATGTAGCTAGCTGCTGCCATAAAAATTATATCCCTTTTCAAAGTACTGCCGTATAACGATGGCGGGCGGTCCGTAAGTGGTTAATATAATGTGTCGGTTTAGTAAATGTACATTAGTTTGAAAAACGTACTTTGCAGTCCCCCTGAGCGCGCTCCCATCTTTACTGTGGGCGGCTGAAGTCCACTACTATCTAGTTCTGGGTACGGCGCTGCTGTCTACCTTGCATGCACCTCCCAATCCCTGCTATTGTATACCGCAATGCTACAAGCGGCATTTCGCAGCGACTCTTGGGATTGATGACACTCATATCCGAGGGGCCAATGCGCAGCCGGGCATGACGTACCTGGCCGCGGCGAAGTACTGGGGAAGTGGAGGAATCTAATAGACATGTGCAATTAATTTTTTTCCCAACGTTTTTTTCGACGGAATTCGATCAAATTCGTTAATTTGGAAATATTAGAATTAACAAAAACCTGTTTAACAAATTTTTTGGGGAAATTTCAAAAATAAAAAAATTCCAAAGAGTGAAAATCTGAAATTCGAAAATCCAAAAATAAGAATGAAATTCCAAAAATTCAAAAGAATGAAAATCCGAAAATAAGAGGAAAATTTTGAAAACCTGAAAATTTGAAAATCCAAAATAATAACTAACTAACTAATAATAACTGTTACTAACTATTAAATTATGTGTAGCCACAGTTATCATGTTAAGTAATGTATTGTTTCTTAAGTAAAGGTTTGGCTCCCTCTTGTGACCGCTGAACTCTATTAGGATATTTCCTTCTGTTTAAGAAGTAAACAGTTATGCATTGTGGGATATATAGTTTAACTACTTCCTTACTGGGCACATATACCCCCTTCCTGCCCAGGCGAAATTTCAGCTTTCAGCACTGTCACGCTTTGAATGACAATTGCGCGGTCGTGCGACGTGGCTCCCAAACAAAATTTATGTCCTTTTTTTCGCACAAATAGAGCTTTCTTTTGGTGGTATTTGATCACCTCGGCAGTTTTTATTTTTTGCGCTATAAACAAAAATAGAGCGACAATTTTGAAAAAAAAGCTATTTTTTTTTATTTTTGCTATAATAAATATACATTTTTTTGGATTTTTTTTTTTCCTCAGTTTAGGCCGATACGTATTCTTCTACATATTTTTGGTAAAAAAAATTGCAAGCGGCGTTTATTGATTGGTTTGCGCAAAAGTTATAGCGTCTACAAAATAGGGGGTAGTTTTATGGCATTTTTTTTTTTTTTTTTACTAGTAATGGCGGCGATCAGTGATTTTTTACGTGACTGCGACATTATGGCGGACACATCGGACACTTTTGACACTATTTTGGGACCATTCACATTTATACAGCGATTAGTGCTATAAAAATGCACTGATTAATGTATAAATGTGACTGGCAGGGAAGGGTTAACACTAGGGGGCGAGGAAGGGGTTAATATGTTCCCTAATGTGTGATTGCTACTGTGGGGGGAGGGGACTGACTGGGGGAGGTGACCGATCTGTGTCCCTATGTACAAGGAACACAGAATCGGTCCCCTCTCCCTGACAGGACATGGATCTGTGTGTTTACACACACAGATCCATGTCCTTGTCTGTGTAACCGCAGATCGCGGGTGCCTGGCGGACATCGCGGCCGCCAGGCACGCGCATCGGCATTGCAGTGACGCGCCGGGTACGTGCGGGCGCCGCCGGCGGCGCTCGCGCGCCCCCCAGTGGCCAAATTAGCGGAGGCCGTATAATAACGGCCTCCCGGCATGTAACAACCACCTCGCGGCCGTATATACTCGTACGGCGGGCGCGAGGTGGTTAATGAGGAAGTGACTCATATTGTTTAAATCAGTCTGGGGACTACAGGACAAACAATGTCAAGTCACAGAACAGCCTGCTGGGAGGAAAGATAAAAGGACAGGCGTGGCCTGCTTTTGGCCTCTCTGGACGCCATTTAACTGCCAGCAGGAGGTCTGTGTGTATGACCAGAGTGAGAGACTGCGGCCTACATCTAGAATCAACCGCCCCAGAGGGATATTCGGAGGACGGCCCTGCTAGTCGAGCAGGTGGATCGGCCCGCGCTTCAGAGCATTTGAAGCCATCTGCCTTCCAGTACACCGAGAGGAGCAGCGCAGCGTAGCGGCGCCATCTTCACTGACAGAGACACCAGCAGGAGGTTCCGGACAGAGTCTGCAGCCAGCTGAGGATCCACAGTGGTGAGAAAGCACCTGCCTATCCCAGTAGTGACTGCAGTATTTCTAACTGAGTTTCTTCCATACAGACTGCTTCTGAGACCTGTAGTTCCACGGCTGTGGATCTGCTGCACCTGAGCATCTTACAACCAGACTCTGGGGCTCTGTCTTTCTCCCCTGCACTGTAAGGTCAGTACTATATTACTCACACATAAAAGGAATTACAAGTGGGAATAGTTCTTCAGCTAAGGAATCCATAGCATGATATTCTACAGTTATTGCTATTTCTATGTTTCTTTTGGATTACAAATAATCACACAACTCAACACTGCAGTATAAAATAAGCTAGCTGAAGACAAACTGGAACTTGAGGAACGTTCACCGCTTTAATCCTTTACAAAGCTTTACTGCTCTACACTGGATAATTGCTCTGAACTGAAACCTAGAGGGAGCCATTTAGTGAGATATAGTTGGAACTTTATTGTATTCACTGTTGTGCATTCTCTTAGTGCATTGGTCTGTGTGTTGAGGCCTCAGTGGGAAGGTATTCAAAACATGTGTTAAAAGCAGGGCTTTTTTTATCAAACAATAGGTGCTGGAACTCAACCACGACCCCCCAAAACCCCTCCCCTACACACACCCTTCAAATCACATCAATAAGTGGGTGTGGTCAGATTGCATTACATACAGAGTGCAGAGCTGTCACTTGTACACAGAAACTGGACTTCTGTGTTTACAAGTGATTGTGGTGATCAGGCACCAAATGGTCTGAGCCAGAGGTGGTGGAACTGAGTTCCACCAAGTTCCCCCTGAAAAAAAGTCCTGGTTAAAAGTATTGGAGATCTATCTCCCTGTGCACCTGTTCACATATACCCTCATGAGGTTGCTATTGGGTACAAGTGTATGATATTATTGCATTGAACAAATACCTCTACCAATCATAACCTGTGTTCATTCATTGTTAACCGTACCATTTCCTTGTGTTATCTTTTACCATAGTAAACGTTCTTTGAGTGGTTCAGTGACTTTGAGTTTCTCATTACTAACGTGGTATTTTAAAATGGAGCCCAAGGTGTCAGAGGTAAGAGAGGGTCTGCAGAGTTGGGATGGCCAGTTGGGTATAGAGTCAATCAGCAGCCCCCATGGGGGTACCGCTACATATAGGTAATGGAATTTTTTTTCAAATTTGGCTGTTAGTGAACGTAACGAATACGACTTTATCCAAAGTCACAAATTATCTGAAATAACGAATGCCGCATTTAAATGAGTGGAACGTAACACATTAATAATAATAAATAATAATAATAAAAAACATTTTATTATTATTATTTATTATTATTAATTTTGGGTACTGTCATGGACCTTTGAATACGGAAGTATTTCTCCTTTGAATCTGTGACAGACCTAGCCGGGACAGAGGCTTTTGGAGGGGGTGTTACTTTGGATTCAGGTCCATGTCCCCCCAAGACACACAGAATCTGGGGACCCTGTATATGCCATATTAGAGTGACTGAGGCATACTGTTGGGACGTTCACACCTTCACACTAAGGATATGCGAATACAATCACCTCCAGCCATCTGTCTGTCCTCTGTGCTATTTTGACCCTGCTAAATGTGTGATGTTTACACTTAGGATAATGTATATTGTATAGCAGGTGAGACAGGTAGGAGTCGGGATGTCTACCCTGAACGGTCATATCTATGAGTCACCTTGGCTGGCTAAAGGATTTAGTTAATTAGCTCATGTTAATTATGTTTTGGTTACTCCCTCTGTTACTGTATATAAGACTTGATTTTTGGTTCTAATAAAGTCTCTCTTGTTGGAACTTACATACAGCCTGCCTGGTGTTTGTTCTGACCGACCACAAATGGATTCGAATGGCACATAGCGGTAGTTTGAATCCTGGAGCACCGGATGATCCAATAGAGCAGAGGAGTGTCGGGAGAGTGTAGCCGAGCGAGCAAAAGGGGCTCGTTACATTGGTTGGCAGCGGTGGGATTTGCTCTCCAGTTCCTAGGACACTCCAAACCACCACAGTGAAGGACCAGCTATGCAGCCTGCAGGAAAGTCACGCTGAAAGTCCTACTTGAGAGCCGAGATGGGCCAGAAGAAGGGTGATGCAGGACCCCGGTCAGTTGAAGATTTGTTTCAGCAACGAGTGCGGCAGCGGTTGGCATTATATGGGGCTAACCCATCAGAGACCGCCATACAGGAAGCCATTAAAGACATCCAGCTGCAGGATGCCCGACAAGAGAGAGAACGAGAGCGACAAGAGAGAGAACGAGAGCGACAAGAGAGAGAACGAGAGCGACAAGAGAGAGAACGAGAGCGACAAAAGAGAGAACTAGAGCGGCAACATGAGCAGAGAATGGCGGAAATACGGCAATCGGAGACAACACCTAAAGATGCAGCGCCTGTCCGTAAGTTGCCCTTTCGGGCGTTCAAACTATTTAAGGAAGGAGAGGAGGAAATTGAAGCGTTCCTGCAGGACTTTGAGAGACTATGCCAGATACATAAAGTACTGCCCCAAGATTGGGTCGCCTTACTGGCGAGTAATTTAACTGGCAGAGCGGCGGATGCGTATCGGGCCCTGGAGGATGAGGACGCTAAAGACTATGACCGGGTAAAAGAAGCTCTGCTAGCCCGATTTGCCATTACACCCGAAGCCAGCCGGATGAAGTTTCGAGAATCCCGGAAACAAGCCCACATAACATACGTGGAGTGGGCACATCGTCTGCAGCGAAACCTTACGGGCTGGTTCCAGGGAAGCTGCGCTCATACCATAGAGGACATCACCCAGCTAGTACTCTTAGAACAGTTCTTTAACCACACCCCTCCGGTACTACGGGATTGGGTGCGAGATAAGCGACCACGGACTGTACAGCAAGCGGCTACTTTGGCCGATGAATATCTGGACTCTCGAAGGTCAGGCGAAAGCGAGCCCTATCCACTATCTCGGCCCAGTTTACCAGCCTCTAACCCAACTTCAGTACCTCAGTGGTCTGCCTCTAGACCCCTAGCCCGACCCAACCCTCCTACAGGACCTAAGTGCTATACCTGTAACCAAACCGGTCATCTGCAGCGATATTTCCCTACCCGATCCACGAGGTACCGAGAGACGGCCCATCCATCCAGACCAGCGGCTCATCGCTTCCAGAATGAGCCCAACCATCGAGATGTTCAGGAAGAGTGCGGCAAACTTTTTGAGGCTGATCCTGTCCAAGCTGCTGCCGGAGATAATCGGCAGCACCATCGTCAGGCAGTATGGGTTAATGGGCAGCCGGCCCAGGGACTCCGCGATTCCGGGGCTACGATTACCCTCATCCAGCCTCACATGATTCCCCAGTCGGCCCGGACCGGCCAGACTGTTGCAGTCAGGGTAGCAGGGGGCAAGGTACTACGTTTATCCACCGCCCAAGTCCTCTTGGATTGGGGCTCAGGGGAGCGACAAGTGCGAGTGGGATTACTACGCGAGTTACCCGCAGAAGTACTTTTGGGAAACGATTTGGGACATTTAACTTCCTCATATTCCCCAGAGGACGCTATGGCCGTGACCACCAGACGTCAGAGCCAACTTCAAGGCAACTTCACTCCTATGGGGACCCAGGTAAGACCAAATCCTCCTACGTTACCCAGACGTGACAACCTCTTGTCCTGGGATTCTCCCTCCGACGTTAGGCAAGAGACTCAGAGTGACCCAACTTTAGCTGGTTATCGGGACAGGGCGGGCAAGGATCCAGGGAGGTTGGGGAAGACAGAATAGAGTGGGAGGGGGGGTTTCTTTATCGTTACACTGAGGGAATGGGCACTGGGAAGCGACAGGGTCCCCACAAACAGCTGGTTGTACCCCAGAAATACAGACGGGAGCTATTGCGCCTGGCTCACGACATCCCCTTGGCCGGACATTTAGGGATAGCCAAGACCCGGAGTCGGTTGTCTCATGCTTTCTTCTGGCCCAGGTTACATGCCGAGGTGCGAGAATACTGCCGGACCTGTGAGACTTGCCAGAAAGTAGGGAAGACAGGGGATCACCCAAAAGCCTCGCTGCAACCCCTGCCGATTATTAGAGAACCCTTTAGCCGCATAGCGGTAGATATTATAGGCCCACTGGCCCGCCCCAGTGCCACCGGGAAGAAGTATATTCTTACGGTGGTGGATTACGCCACCCGCTACCCGGAGGCCATTCCCTTATCCAATATCCAGGCTGATACAATAGCAGATGCCTTGCTGCGGGTATTTACTAGGGTAGGGTTCCCCCAGGATATATTGTCCGATCAGGGTACCCAGTTCACAGCTGAGCTGACGCAGCAGCTCTGGCGTCTCTGTGGGATTAAACCCCTCCAGAGCGCCCCCTACCATCCTCAGACTAATGGGCTGTGTGAGAGATTTAACGGGACCCTGAAGCAGCTGCTTCGGGCCTTTGTGGAGAGTAGAAAGGATTGGGAGAAATATCTTCCCCATCTACTGTTTGCCTATAGAGAGGTACCCCAGGAGTCCACTGGGTTTTCCCCATTTGAGCTGTTATATGGGCGAAGGGTTAGGGGACCCTTAGACTTAGTGAGGTCCCAGTGGGAGGGGGTAGAGGATCTGGATGGCCTCCCCATCCTTAGTTATGTCTTGGAACTCAGGGAGCGACTGCGGGAACTTACCGGTCTAGTCCATGAGAATATGCAATCGGCCCAGAGTCAGCAGAAGGTTTGGTATGATCGGTCTGCGAGGAATCGCACCTTTTATATCGGACAGAAAGTCCTGGTACTAAAACCCCTGAAGCAAAATAAATTACAGGCCTCCTGGCAGGGCCCCTATCAGGTGGTAAAACAGCCGTGCGATACAACCTACGTGGTTGCCAGCTGTGCAGACACAAAAATCAAGAGGACGTTCCACATTAATATGATGAAGGCCTATCATGAGAGGGCTGAGGCAGTAGCCGCCATATGTGCTCCTGCCACCGGGGACTCTGAAAATCTACCAATGCTGGAGCTTCCCGAAATCAGTAACTGTTCCGGGGGTGTGGAGGATATACGGCTAGGAGATAGATTAGGATCCCAAGAACGAGAACAGGCCAGAGAATTACTCCAAGACCGTCAGGAGATGTTCTCGGCACGCCCTGGGTACACTCACATAGCTGTGCACAAGGTAGAGACCCCCGGGCAGAAGCCCCTGAGACAACCAGCCTATAGGATTCCTGGAGCAGTGCAAGAAGGGATGAGAGCAGAGATTAGGGAGATGCTCGAGTTAGGGGTGATCGAGCCATCAGCAAGCCCCTGGGCTTCCCCTGTAGTATTAGTCCCAAAACGGGATGGCACGACCAGATTTTGCGTGGACTATAGGCGACTGAATGACTGTACTGTGACAGATGCCTACCCTATGCCCCGAGTGGACGAATTGCTGGACAAAATAGCTCAGGGACATTATCTGACGACTATTGACTTGTGTAAGGGCTACTGGCAGATTCCCTTGGAAGCGGAAGCAATTCCGAAGTCGGCCTTCATCACCCCGTTCGGCCTTTACCAGTTTCGGGTAATGCCATTCGGGATGAAGAACGCGCCGGCTACCTTCCAGCGGATGATAGATGAACTCCTTGATGGTCTGCAAGATTTTGCATGCACATATCTTGACGACATCGCAATCTATAGCCAGACCTGGGAGGAACATCTTAGACACCTGGGAATAGTGCTAGATAGGATCCGAGCCGCAGGCCTGACCCTGAAGCCAGACAAATGTAATATCGGGATGTCTGAGGTACAATATCTGGGACATAGAGTAGGATGTGGGAAGCAGAGGCCAGAACCTGCAAAAATAGAGGCCGTCCTAAACTGGCCGGTTCCCAGAACCAAGACCCAGGTACTTGCATTTTTAGGGACAGCAGGGTACTACAGGAAGTTTGTACCCCACTATAGTGACATAGCCAAACCCCTGACGGACCTGACCAAAAAGACTCTCCCTAGACAGGTCCTGTGGTCCCCGGAGTGCGCGACAGCATTTCATCAGTTAAAAACCGCCCTAACGCAAGCTCCCATACTGGCGGCCCCTGATCCTAACAAACGCTTTGTCATTCATACGGACGCCTCCATGTTCGGACTGGGAGCCGTACTAAGCCAAGTTGGCGATGACGGGAAAGAGCACCCCGTGGCATATCTCAGCCGCAAATTGTTACCCCGTGAAGTTGGATATGCTGCCGTGGAAAAAGAGTGTTTGGCCTTAGTCTGGGCTTTAAAGAAATTGCAGCCCTACGTGTATGGACGCTCTTTTACCATCATGACGGACCACAATCCCTTGATATGGCTTAACCGGGTGGCGGGAGAGAACGGGCGATTACTAAGGTGGAGCCTGGCTTTGCAACCGTACAATTTTACCATACAATATCGGCCAGGGCCTCAAAACGGGAATGCGGATGGGTTATCCCGGCAGACAGACCTGGAACCTTAAGACTAGGGATGAGCTTCGTGTTCGAGTCGAACATACGTTCGACTCGAACATTGGCTGTTCGATCGTTCGACGAAGATCGAACGATTTGGGCCGTTCGCGCCAAATTCGAGTGACGCGAACGGCCCACAATGCACTACGCCATCGCAGTGTCATCCAGGCGCTGTGATTGGCCAAGCATGCACTGTGACCCCGCATGCTTGGCCAATCACAGCGCCGGCAGCGAGGAGAGCAATGATTGGCCACAGGCAGGATGCCTGTGGCCAATTATTGCTGAGGGTGTTTAGTACACGCCCCACACTATAAAAGGCCGCCAGCACGGCGGCCTAGTGTAGTGTGTTCCGGAGCAGGGATAGAGTAGCATAGGCAGGGACAGTGACTGTTATTTCTTTCTTGCTTAACCTGGATTCCTTTAGTTTAGGGAAAGAGAAGGATAGGTAGGGAGAGTGTCAGTGTGTTTTGTGCTTCTGCTATAGTGTGCTTAAAAAAAAACATTTATTCTAGGGACAGAAAACTCTAGGTAGGGACAGTGTCAGTTTCTTTCACTCTGCAAGTCCTTGTTTCCAGGGACCTGGAAGGACAGTGAGTGAATTGTCCTTTTGCTATATTGTGATTAAAAAAAACATTTATTCTAGGGACAGAAAACTCTAGGTAGGGACAGTGTCAGTTTCTTTCACTCTGCAAGTCCTTGTTTCCAGGGACCTGGAAGGACAGTGAGTGAATTGTCCTTTTGCTATATTGTGATTAAAAAAAACATTTATTCTAGGGACAGAAAACTCTAGGTAGGGACAGTGTCAGTTTCTTTCACTCTGCAAGTCCTTGTTTCCAGGGACCTGGAAGGACAGTGAGTGAATTGTCCTTTTGCTATATTGTGATTAAAAAAAACATTTATTCTAGGGACAGAAAACTCTAGGTAGGGACAGTGTCAGTTTCTTTCACTCTGCAAGTCCTTGTTTCCAGGGACCTGGAAGGACAGTGAGTGAATTGTCCTTTTGCTATATTGTGATTAAAAAAAACATTTTTTTCTAGGGACAGAAAACTGTAGGTAGGGAGAGTATTTTTTTTCTTTCACTCTGCAAGTCCTTGTTTCCAGGGACCTGTAAGGACAGTGAGTTAATTGTCCTTGTGCTATATTGTGCTGAAAAAAACATTTATTCCAGGGACAGAAAACTCTAGGTAGGGACAGTGTCAGTTTCTTTCACTCTGCAAGTCCTTGTTTCCAGGGACCTGGAAGGACAGTGAGTGAATTGTCCTTTTGCTATATTGTGATTAAAAAAAACATTTTTTTCTAGGGACAGAAAACTGTAGGTAGGGAGAGTGTTTTTTTTCTTTCACTCTGCAAGTCCTTGTTTCCAGGGACCTGTAAGGACAGTGAGTTAATTTTCCTTGTGCTATATTGTGATTAAAAAAAACATTTATTCTAGGGACAGAAAACTCTAGGTAGGGACAGTGTCAGTTTCTTTCACTCTGCAAGTCCTTGTTTCCAGGGACCTGGAAGGACAGTGAGTGAATTGTCCTTTTGCTATATTGTGATTAAAAAAAACATTTATTCTAGGGACAGAAAACTCTAGGTAGGGACAGTGTCAGTTTCTTTCACTCTGCAAGTCCTTGTTTCCAGGGACCTGGAAGGACAGTGAGTGAATTGTCCTTTTGCTATATTGTGATTAAAAAAAACATTTTTTTCTAGGGACAGAAAACTGTAGGTAGGGAGAGTATTTTTTTTCTTTCACTCTGCAAGTCCTTGTTTCCAGGGACCTGTAAGGACAGTGAGTTAATTGTCCTTGTGCTATATTGTGCTGAAAAAAACATTTATTCCAGGGACAGAAAACTCTAGGTAGGGACAGTGTCAGTTTCTTTCACTCTGCAAGTCCTTGTTTCCAGGGACCTGGAAGGACAGTGAGTGAATTGTCCTTTTGCTATATTGTGATTAAAAAAAACATTTTTTTCTAGGGACAGAAAACTGTAGGTAGGGAGAGTATTTTTTTTCTTTCACTCTGCAAGTCCTTGTTTCCAGGGACCTGTAAGGACAGTGAGTTAATTTTCCTTGTGCTATATTGTGATTAAAAAAAACATTTATTCTAGGGACAGAAAACTCTAGGTAGGGACAGTGTCAGTTTCTTTCACTCTGCAAGTCCTTGTTTCCAGGGACCTGGAAGGACAGTGAGTGAATTGTCCTTTTGCTATATTGTGATTAAAAAAAACATTTTTTTCTAGGGACAGAAAACTGTAGGTAGGGAGAGTATTTTTTTTCTTTCACTCTGCAAGTCCTTGTTTCCAGGGACCTGTAAGGACAGTGAGTTAATTGTCCTTGTGCTATATTGTG
The DNA here is from genome assembly GCA_029206835.1 of Rana muscosa. Classification (NCBI taxonomy): domain Eukaryota; kingdom Metazoa; phylum Chordata; class Amphibia; order Anura; family Ranidae; genus Rana; species Rana muscosa. The sequence goes on along the minus strand of CM055119.1, from coordinate 184,738,975 downwards.
CTGAAAAAAACATTTATTCCAGGGACAGAAAACTCTAGGTAGGGACAGTGTCAGTTTCTTTCACTCTGCAAGTCCTTGTTTCCAGGGACCTGGAAGGACAGTGAGTGAATTGTCCTTTTGCTATATTGTGATAAAAAAAAACATTTTTTTCTAGGGACAGAAAACTGTAGGTAGGGAGAGTGTTTTTTTTCTTTCACTCTGCAAGTCCTTGTTTCCAGGGACCTGTAAGGACAGTGAGTTAATTTTCCTTGTGCTATACTGTGATTAAAAAAAACATTTATTCTAGGGACAGAAAACTCTAGGTAGGGACAGTGTCAGTTTCTTTCACTCTGCAAGTCCTTGTTTCCAGGGACCTGGAAGGACAGTGAGTGAATTGTCCTTTTGCTATATTGTGATTAAAAAAAAACATTTTTTTCTAGGGACAGAAAACTGTAGGTAGGGAGAGTGTTTTTTTTCTTTCACTCTGCAAGTCCTTGTTTCCAGGGACCTGTAAGGACAGTGAGTTAATTTTCCTTGTGCTATATTGTGATTAAAAAAAACATTTATTCTAGGGACAGAAAACTCTAGGTAGGGACAGTGTCAGTTTCTTTCACTCTGCAAGTCCTTGTTTCCAGGGACCTGGAAGGACAGTGAGTGAATTGTCCTTTTGCTATATTGTGATTAAAAAAAACATTTATTCTAGGGACAGAAAACTCTAGGTAGGGACAGTGTCAGTTTCTTTCACTCTGCAAGTCCTTGTTTCCAGGGACCTGGAAGGACAGTGAGTGAATTGTCCTTTTGCTATATTGTGATTAAAAAAAACATTTTTTTCTAGGGACAGAAAACTGTAGGTAGGGAGAGTATTTTTTTTCTTTCACTCTGCAAGTCCTTGTTTCCAGGGACCTGTAAGGACAGTGAGTTAATTGTCCTTGTGCTATATTGTGCTGAAAAAAACATTTATTCCAGGGACAGAAAACTCTAGGTAGGGACAGTGTCAGTTTCTTTCACTCTGCAAGTCCTTGTTTCCAGGGACCTGGAAGGACAGTGAGTGAATTGTCCTTTTGCTATATTGTGATAAAAAAAAACATTTTTTTCTAGGGACAGAAAACTGTAGGTAGGGAGAGTGTTTTTTTTCTTTCACTCTGCAAGTCCTTGTTTCCAGGGACCTGTAAGGACAGTGAGTTAATTTTCCTTGTGCTATATTGTGATTAAAAAAAACATTTATTCTAGGGACAGAAAACTCTAGGTAGGGACAGTGTCAGTTTCTTTCACTCTGCAAGTCCTTGTTTCCAGGGACCTGGAAGGACAGTGAGTGAATTGTCCTTTTGCTATATTGTGATTAAAAAAAACATTTATTCTAGGGACAGAAAACTCTAGGTAGGGACAGTGTCAGTTTCTTTCACTCTGCAAGTCCTTGTTTCCAGGGACCTGGAAGGACAGTGAGTGAATTGTCCTTTTGCTATATTGTGATTAAAAAAAACATTTTTTTCTAGGGACAGAAAACTGTAGGTAGGGAGAGTATTTTTTTTCTTTCACTCTGCAAGTCCTTGTTTCCAGGGACCTGTAAGGACAGTGAGTTAATTGTCCTTGTGCTATATTGTGCTGAAAAAAACATTTATTCCAGGGACAGAAAACTCTAGGTAGGGACAGTGTCAGTTTCTTTCACTCTGCAAGTCCTTGTTTCCAGGGACCTGGAAGGACAGTGAGTGAATTGTCCTTTTGCTATATTGTGATAAAAAAAAACATTTTTTTCTAGGGACAGAAAACTGTAGGTAGGGAGAGTGTTTTTTTTCTTTCACTCTGCAAGTCCTTGTTTCCAGGGACCTGTAAGGACAGTGAGTTAATTTTCCTTGTGCTATATTGTGATTAAAAAAAACATTTATTCTAGGGACAGAAAACTCTAGGTAGGGACAGTGTCAGTTTCTTTCACTCTGCAAGTCCTTGTTTCCAGGGACCTGGAAGGACAGTGAGTGAATTGTCCTTTTGCTATATTGTGATTAAAAAAAACATTTATTCTAGGGACAGAAAACTCTAGGTAGGGACAGTGTCAGTTTCTTTCACTCTGCAAGTCCTTGTTTCCAGGGACCTGGAAGGACAGTGAGTGAATTGTCCTTTTGCTATATTGTGATTAAAAAAAACATTTATTCTAGGGACAGAAAACTCTAGGTAGGGACAGTGTCAGTTTCTTTCACTCTGCAAGTCCTTGTTTCCAGGGACCTGGAAGGACAGTGAGTGAATTGTCCTTTTGCTATATTGTGATTAAAAAAAACATTTATTCTAGGGACAGAAAACTCTAGGTAGGGACAGTGTCAGTTTCTTTCACTCTGCAAGTCCTTGTTTCCAGGGACCTGGAAGGACAGTGAGTGAATTGTCCTTTTGCTATATTGTGATTAAAAAAAACATTTTTTTCTAGGGACAGAAAACTGTAGGTAGGGAGAGTATTTTTTTTCTTTCACTCTGCAAGTCCTTGTTTCCAGGGACCTGTAAGGACAGTGAGTTAATTGTCCTTGTGCTATATTGTGCTGAAAAAAACATTTATTCCAGGGACAGAAAACTCTAGGTAGGGACAGTGTCAGTTTCTTTCACTCTGCAAGTCCTTGTTTCCAGGGACCTGGAAGGACAGTGAGTGAATTGTCCTTTTGCTATATTGTGATTAAAAAAAACATTTATTCTAGGGACAGAAAACTCTAGGTAGGGACAGTGTCAGTTTCTTTCACTCTGCAAGTCCTTGTTTCCAGGGACCTGGAAGGACAGTGAGTGAATTGTCCTTTTGCTATATTGTGATTAAAAAAAACATTTATTCTAGGGACAGAAAACTCTAGGTAGGGACAGTGTCAGTTTCTTTCACTCTGCAAGTCCTTGTTTCCAGGGACCTGGAAGGACAGTGAGTGAATTGTCCTTTTGCTATATTGTGATTAAAAAAAACATTTATTCTAGGGACAGAAAACTCTAGGTAGGGACAGTGTCAGTTTCTTTCACTCTGCAAGTCCTTGTTTCCAGGGACCTGGAAGGACAGTGAGTGAATTGTCCTTTTGCTATATTGTGATTAAAAAAAACATTTTTTTCTAGGGACAGAAAACTGTAGGTAGGGAGAGTATTTTTTTTCTTTCACTCTGCAAGTCCTTGTTTCCAGGGACCTGTAAGGACAGTGAGTTAATTGTCCTTGTGCTATATTGTGCTGAAAAAAACATTTATTCCAGGGACAGAAAACTCTAGGTAGGGACAGTGTCAGTTTCTTTCACTCTGCAAGTCCTTGTTTCCAGGGACCTGGAAGGACAGTGAGTGAATTGTCCTTTTGCTATATTGTGATTAAAAAAAACATTTTTTTCTAGGGACAGAAAACTGTAGGTAGGGAGAGTGTTTTTTTTCTTTCACTCTGCAAGTCCTTGTTTCCAGGGACCTGTAAGGACAGTGAGTTAATTTTCCTTGTGCTATATTGTGATTAAAAAAAACATTTATTCTAGGGACAGAAAACTCTAGGTAGGGACAGTGTCAGTTTCTTTCACTCTGCAAGTCCTTGTTTCCAGGGACCTGGAAGGACAGTGAGTGAATTGTCCTTTTGCTATATTGTGATTAAAAAAAACATTTATTCTAGGGACAGAAAACTCTAGGTAGGGACAGTGTCAGTTTCTTTCACTCTGCAAGTCCTTGTTTCCAGGGACCTGGAAGGACAGTGAGTGAATTGTCCTTTTGCTATATTGTGATTAAAAAAAACATTTATTCTAGGGACAGAAAACTCTAGGTAGGGACAGTGTCAGTTTCTTTCACTCTGCAAGTCCTTGTTTCCAGGGACCTGGAAGGACAGTGAGTGAATTGTCCTTTTGCTATATTGTGATTAAAAAAAACATTTATTCTAGGGACAGAAAACTCTAGGTAGGGACAGTGTCAGTTTCTTTCACTCTGCAAGTCCTTGTTTCCAGGGACCTGGAAGGACAGTGAGTGAATTGTCCTTTTGCTATATTGTGATTAAAAAAAACATTTTTTTCTAGGGACAGAAAACTGTAGGTAGGGAGAGTATTTTTTTTCTTTCACTCTGCAAGTCCTTGTTTCCAGGGACCTGTAAGGACAGTGAGTTAATTGTCCTTGTGCTATATTGTGCTGAAAAAAACATTTATTCCAGGGACAGAAAACTCTAGGTAGGGACAGTGTCAGTTTCTTTCACTCTGCAAGTCCTTGTTTCCAGGGACCTGGAAGGACAGTGAGTGAATTGTCCTTTTGCTATATTGTGATTAAAAAAAACATTTTTTTCTAGGGACAGAAAACTGTAGGTAGGGAGAGTGTTTTTTTTCTTTCACTCTGCAAGTCCTTGTTTCCAGGGACCTGTAAGGACAGTGAGTTAATTTTCCTTGTGCTATATTGTGATTAAAAAAAACATTTATTCTAGGGACAGAAAACTCTAGGTAGGGACAGTGTCAGTTTCTTTCACTCTGCAAGTCCTTGTTTCCAGGGACCTGGAAGGACAGTGAGTGAATTGTCCTTTTGCTATATTGTGATTAAAAAAAACATTTATTCTAGGGACAGAAAACTCTAGGTAGGGACAGTGTCAGTTTCTTTCACTCTGCAAGTCCTTGTTTCCAGGGACCTGGAAGGACAGTGAGTGAATTGTCCTTTTGCTATATTGTGATTAAAAAAAACATTTATTCTAGGGACAGAAAACTCTAGGTAGGGACAGTGTCAGTTTCTTTCACTCTGCAAGTCCTTGTTTCCAGGGACCTGGAAGGACAGTGAGTGAATTGTCCTTTTGCTATATTGTGATTAAAAAAAACATTTATTCTAGGGACAGAAAACTCTAGGTAGGGACAGTGTCAGTTTCTTTCACTCTGCAAGTCCTTGTTTCCAGGGACCTGGAAGGACAGTGAGTGAATTGTCCTTTTGCTATATTGTGATTAAAAAAAACATTTATTCTAGGGACAGAAAACTCTAGGTAGGGACAGTGTCAGTTTCTTTCACTCTGCAAGTCCTTGTTTCCAGGGACCTGGAAGGACAGTGAGTGAATTGTCCTTTTGCTATATTGTGATTAAAAAAAACATTTTTTTCTAGGGACAGAAAACTGTAGGTAGGGAGAGTATTTTTTTTCTTTCACTCTGCAAGTCCTTGTTTCCAGGGACCTGTAAGGACAGTGAGTTAATTGTCCTTGTGCTATATTGTGCTGAAAAAAACATTTATTCCAGGGACAGAAAACTCTAGGTAGGGACAGTGTCAGTTTCTTTCACTCTGCAAGTCCTTGTTTCCAGGGACCTGGAAGGACAGTGAGTGAATTGTCCTTTTGCTATATTGTGATAAAAAAAAACATTTTTTTCTAGGGACAGAAAACTGTAGGTAGGGAGAGTGTTTTTTTTCTTTCACTCTGCAAGTCCTTGTTTCCAGGGACCTGTAAGGACAGTGAGTTAATTTTCCTTGTGCTATATTGTGATTAAAAAAAACATTTATTCTAGGGACAGAAAACTCTAGGTAGGGACAGTGTCAGTTTCTTTCACTCTGCAAGTCCTTGTTTCCAGGGACCTGGAAGGACAGTGAGTGAATTGTCCTTTTGCTATATTGTGATTAAAAAAAACATTTATTCTAGGGACAGAAAACTCTAGGTAGGGACAGTGTCAGTTTCTTTCACTCTGCAAGTCCTTGTTTCCAGGGACCTGGAAGGACAGTGAGTGAATTGTCCTTTTGCTATATTGTGATTAAAAAAAACATTTATTCTAGGGACAGAAAACTCTAGGTAGGGACAGTGTCAGTTTCTTTCACTCTGCAAGTCCTTGTTTCCAGGGACCTGGAAGGACAGTGAGTGAATTGTCCTTTTGCTATATTGTGATTAAAAAAAACATTTATTCTAGGGACAGAAAACTCTAGGTAGGGACAGTGTCAGTTTCTTTCACTCTGCAAGTCCTTGTTTCCAGGGACCTGGAAGGACAGTGAGTGAATTGTCCTTTTGCTATATTGTGATTAAAAAAAACATTTTTTTCTAGGGACAGAAAACTGTAGGTAGGGAGAGTATTTTTTTTCTTTCACTCTGCAAGTCCTTGTTTCCAGGGACCTGTAAGGACAGTGAGTTAATTGTCCTTGTGCTATATTGTGCTGAAAAAAACATTTATTCCAGGGACAGAAAACTCTAGGTAGGGACAGTGTCAGTTTCTTTCACTCTGCAAGTCCTTGTTTCCAGGGACCTGGAAGGACAGTGAGTGAATTGTCCTTTTGCTATATTGTGATTAAAAAAAACATTTTTTTCTAGGGACAGAAAACTGTAGGTAGGGAGAGTGTTTTTTTTCTTTCACTCTGCAAGTCCTTGTTTCCAGGGACCTGTAAGGACAGTGAGTTAATTTTCCTTGTGCTATATTGTGATTAAAAAAAACATTTATTCTAGGGACAGAAAACTCTAGGTAGGGACAGTGTCAGTTTCTTTCACTCTGCAAGTCCTTGTTTCCAGGGACCTGGAAGGACAGTGAGTGAATTGTCCTTTTGCTATATTGTGATTAAAAAAAACATTTATTCTAGGGACAGAAAACTCTAGGTAGGGACAGTGTCAGTTTCTTTCACTCTGCAAGTCCTTGTTTCCAGGGACCTGGAAGGACAGTGAGTGAATTGTCCTTTTGCTATATTGTGATTAAAAAAAACATTTATTCTAGGGACAGAAAACTCTAGGTAGGGACAGTGTCAGTTTCTTTCACTCTGCAAGTCCTTGTTTCCAGGGACCTGGAAGGACAGTGAGTGAATTGTCCTTTTGCTATATTGTGATTAAAAAAAACATTTATTCTAGGGACAGAAAACTCTAGGTAGGGACAGTGTCAGTTTCTTTCACTCTGCAAGTCCTTGTTTCCAGGGACCTGGAAGGACAGTGAGTGAATTGTCCTTTTGCTATATTGTGATTAAAAAAAACATTTATTCTAGGGACAGAAAACTCTAGGTAGGGACAGTGTCAGTTTCTTTCACTCTGCAAGTCCTTGTTTCCAGGGACCTGGAAGGACAGTGAGTGAATTGTCCTTTTGCTATATTGTGATTAAAAAAAACATTTTTTTCTAGGGACAGAAAACTGTAGGTAGGGAGAGTATTTTTTTTCTTTCACTCTGCAAGTCCTTGTTTCCAGGGACCTGTAAGGACAGTGAGTTAATTGTCCTTGTGCTATATTGTGCTGAAAAAAACATTTATTCCAGGGACAGAAAACTCTAGGTAGGGACAGTGTCAGTTTCTTTCACTCTGCAAGTCCTTGTTTCCAGGGACCTGGAAGGACAGTGAGTGAATTGTCCTTTTGCTATATTGTGATTAAAAAAAACATTTATTCTAGGGACAGAAAACTCTAGGTAGGGACAGTGTCAGTTTCTTTCACTCTGCAAGTCCTTGTTTCCAGGGACCTGGAAGGACAGTGAGTGAATTGTCCTTTTGCTATATTGTGATTAAAAAAAACATTTTTTTCTAGGGACAGAAAACTGTAGGTAGGGAGAGTATTTTTTTTCTTTCACTCTGCAAGTCCTTGTTTCCAGGGACCTGTAAGGACAGTGAGTTAATTTTCCTTGTGCTATATTGTGATTAAAAAAAACATTTTTTCTAGGGACAGAAAACTGTAGGTAGGGAGAGTGTTTTTTTTCTTTCACTCTGCAAGTCCTTGTTTCCAGGGACAGAGAAGGACACCTGAAGGTAGCCCTTATTGCTTTTTTCCCATCTCCCTGCAGGCCATCTATTAGAATGTCTGGAAGGCAAACAAGGAGAGGCAGACAGTCAGGAGGCAATAAAAGAGGGCAAGCAGGCTCTGTGTCTGGGGGCAACAGTGCTGGTCGTGGACGCGGTGCATTGTCATCAGCACATGGCCATGGGACACGCTTGTCCTTCTTTTCGGCAGCTGGACATGTTGAGCCACATCATGCCGAAGACTTGGTAGAGTGGATGACCAAGCCCTCCTCCTCCTCCTCATCCTCTCTCACCCAGGCTCAGGGTACTGGAAAAGCAGCTGCCAAAGCGTCGTCTTCCCTGGTATCAATGTCAGACAAATCATCAGTCACTCCTTCCCTAGACCCACCATGTCCTCCTCCTGAGGAGTCCCCCGAACTGTTTCAGCACAGTGTTGGGTACATGCTCCAGGAGGATGCCCAGCGTTTCGAAGGGTCTGATGATGAAACCCAGCTAGAGGAAGGCAGTAGCGTGAGAGCAGACAGAGGGGATGCTCAAGAAGGACACCAATCTGGCAGTCATGTTCCAGCAGCTGCAGCATACTGCCAGATTGGCTCCAGTGATGAGGAGGGAGGGGATGATGAGGTCAATGACTCCACGTGGGTGCCTAATAGGAGAGAGGAGGAGGAGGAGGATGAGGAGGAGGCACATCTCCAACGAGGCAGGATGCCCTTTGGTGGCCAGCGTAAGGGCAGTACACCGACGGAATCACACCGCAGAGCTCCGCCTGTGCAGGGCGCTGCCTCTGCCCGTCATTCAAAAAGTTCTTTGGTGTGGGCCTTTTTTGAGGCTAGTGCATCAGATCGCACAGCTGCTGTTTGCAACATATGTCTCAAGCGTATATCGCGTGGCCAAAACATCAGCCGCTTGGGTACCACATGCCTGACCAGACATATGTTGACCTGCCATGCAGCTCGTTGGCAAGCCTACCTCAAAGACCCACACCAAAGAACAAAGCGGACCTCTCCTTGCACCGCATCAGCTGGGATCTCCAACCCCACTATAACTTCAGTCCTCTCTGAAACATGCACTGAGAGGAATGAAGGTGTAGAATTAGGTGTGTCACAGCCAAGTACTTGCGCCCACTCTGCTAGCAGTACACCGACGTCCGATTCTAGCAGGCAAATTTCCCTGCCCCAGCTGCTGGACCGTCGAAAGAAGTTCACTCCCAGCCATCCACATGCCCAGCGGTTGAATGCTAGCTTGGCTAAATTGCTAGCGCTTCAACTGCTGCCTTTTCAGTTGGTAGACTCGGCCCCCTTCCGTGAGTTTGTGCAATGTGCGGTTCCTCAGTGGCAGGTTCCCAAACGCCACTTTTTCTCACGGAAGGCTATTCCGGCTCTCTACCGGCATGTGGAAGGCAATGTCTTGGCCTCGCTGGACAGGGCGGTCAGCGGTAAGGTGCATATTACCGCTGACTCATGGTCCAGCAGGCATGGACAGGGACGTTACCTTTCTTTCACGGCCCATTGGGTCACTCTTTTGGCAGCTGGGAAGGATTCAGGACAAGGTGCAGTAGTGTTGGAGGTTGTCCCACCGCCACGCCTCCAAAATGCTACTACTGGTTGTGACACACCTCTCTCCTCCACCCCCTCCTCTTCTTCTTCCTCCATGGCCTCTTCCTGTGGTTTGTCCTATGAACCAGCGGTGCTCCGTAGCCGTTCACGGGGCTACGCAAGTACGCAGGCAAAAAGATGCCATGCCGTGCTTGCGCTGGTGTGTTTGGGGGACAGAAGCCACACTGGGGCAGAGGTCCTGTCTGCTCTGCAGGGCCAGGCCGAGAGGTGGTTGACGCCACGCCAGCTTAAGCCAGGAATGGTGGTTTGCGACAATGGCACCAACCTCCTCTCCGCCCTCCGACAGGGACAACTGACCCATGTGCCCTGTGTGGCTCACGTCCTTAACCTGGTGGTGCAGCGGTTCTTGGGCAGGTACCCGGGCTTACAGGATGTCCTGAGGCAGGCCAGGAAAGTCTGTGTGCATTTCCGCAGATCTTATAATGCCAGTGCTCGCCTGGCTGAGCTGCAAAAGGAGTTGAACCTGCCCAAGAACCGCCTTATATGTGACATGCCCACCAGGTGGAACTCAACGTTGGCCATGCTGCAGCGGCTGCACACGCAGCAGAGGGCCATCAATGAGTACCTGTGCGACTACGGCACCAGGACAGGGTCAGGGGAGCTTGGTTTTTTTTCTCCACGCCAGTGGGGCATGATCAGGGATGCATGCACTGTCCTGGCACCATTTGAGGAGGCCACGAGGATGGTGAGCAGTGACAGTGCATGCATCAGTGACACTGTACCTCTTGTCCACCTGTTGGAGCACACGCTGCGTGGAATAATGGACAGGGCACTTGAGGCAGAACAGAGGCAGGAAGAGGAGGACTTCCTTGCCTCTCAAGGCCCCCTTTACCCAGACAGTGTTCCTTCTGTCCCACCCATCGCACAGGAAGAGGAGGAGGAGGAGGAGGAGGAGGAGGATTGTGTCAGCATGGAGGTGGAGGCTGGCACTCAGCATCATCAGCAGCAGTCTTTTAGGGATGATTTACAGTCCCAAGAAACCAGTGGACTTGTACGTGGCTGGGAGGAGGTGGCTGCGGATCATGTCGTCCTTAGTGACCCAGAGGACTCCGGAGCGAATGCCTCAGCAAACCTACGCTGCATGGCCTCCCTGATCCTGCAAAGTCTGCGGAAGGATCCTCGTATTCTTCGGATCAAGGAGAGGGACCATTACTGGCTGGCCACTCTCCTTGATCCACGGTACAAGGGTAAGGTTGCGGACCTTATGTTACCGTCGCAGAGGGAGCAGAGGATGAGACAACTCCGGGAGGCCTTGCAGAAAGGTCTGTGCAACGCGTTCCCAGAGACTGGGAGGTTGCAAACTCCTGGTCCTGGACAACGAGTTGCTGAGGCTTCGGCCAGTCAAAGAAGGAGCGGTGGGGAAGGTGGCCGTCTGACCGATGCGTTCAGACAATTCTTTAGTCCGCAGCCCCAAAGTATGATTGGTTCCAGCAACCATCGCCAGCGTCTGATAAACATGGTGCAGGAATATCTAGGGGCAAGGTCAGACTTGGACACCTTCCCCACCGAAAATCCTCTGGCTTACTGGGTCTTGAGGATGGATCACTGGCCAGAGCTTGCACAGTATGCAATTGAGCTACTGGCCTGTCCTGCATCCAGCGTTCTTTCGGAACGCACATTCAGTGCTGCTGGAGGATTTGTCACGGATCACAGGGTGCGCCTGTCCACCGACTCGGTTGATCGACTGACTTTCATCAAGATGAACCAGTCTTGGATCACCACCAGCTACCACACACCTGATGCTGATATAACAGACTAATTGATTTTAAAATGTCACATCCCTTCAAGACTGATGCTGATGCTGAGTGCCTGTGCTGTTATGTTGACTGCCTATCCTCCTCCTCCGAGTCCTCAATGATACGATTGATGATGATAGCTTGGAAGATCATTTTTGTTTATGGGTGCCGCCACCAGTGCCTAACGCCCAATTTTTCAGCCCCTGTTTAACAGGGGCGTGTAATTACAATTTTTGAAGCAATACTTTGCAACAGGGCTCATTGCTGTGCTCCAAGTACAGTATCTGTGAGGAGTTGCAGTGTTGTGCCACCAGTGCCTAAGGCCCAATTTTTCAGCCCCTGTTTAACAGGGGCGTGTCATTACAATTTTTGAAGCAATACTTTGCAACAGGGCTCATTGCTGTGCTCCAAGTACAGTATCTGTGAGGGGTTGCAGTGTTGTGCCACCAGTGCCTAAGGCCCAATTTTTCAGCCCCTGTTCAACAGGGGCATGTAATTACAATTCTTGATCTAATAATTCACAGCAGGGCCCATTGCTGCACCCACCAAGAGTAACTGTCAGGGCTTACAGTGTTGTGGCACCAGCACCACCATCAAAGGCCCAATTTTTACTACCACTGTTCAACAATTATATGTAATTAAAATTCCTGATATAATAGTTGACAGCAGGGCGTTCCAGCACCAACCAAGAGTAACTGTGAGTGCTTACAGTGTTGTGCCAACACCAACAACTAAGGGGCCTATTTCTGCAGAGTATATACGGCAGGTCCCTACTTTCAAACATCCAACTTACAAACGACTCCTACTTGCAAACGCAAGAAGACAACAGGAAGTGAGAGGAAATCTACCACTAGGAAGGAAAATTCTCTCCTGTAAGAATAAATATGGGAGAAAGGTGTCTCCTCTGTACTGATGCTTTATCAGCAATCCTTGTTTCAAGAAAAACACCACATTTCAAAAACAGTTGTCATTGGGACGGAAAGTGAGGTGAAATGTTCTGAACAGGGGCACAGACAGCAAAACAAATGTTACAGGGGTGATAACCCTTACCTATGTTTTCCAAAAAGTTTAAAAATAGATTTTTGGGCTGGAGCTACACTTCAACAATGTACCTGTTCAAAATTACAAACAGATTCTACATAAGAACAAACCTACAGTCCCTGTCTTGTATGCACCGCCTGTATACGGCTGTTCAGAGTATATAGGGCCTTTTTTATTTTATGTGCGGGGTTCCCCTTAATATCCATACAAGACCCAAAGGGGCTGGTAATGGGCTGGGGTAGGGGGGGGGGGGTCATGGGGTAGCTATGCCATTTTTCTTAAAGAATTTCATCCATATTACCGGGACCAGACATTACATTAAAGCCGCAAGCAGTTTTAAATGGCTTTTTTTTCCTTTAGAAGTGTCATTTTGTGCAGGGACAGTTCTAAACACGGGAAACACGTGGCACTTCACAGGCATACTTTAGACACCCCCCAGGTACGATATTTAAAGGAATATTTGACTTTTTTTTTTTCACTTTATGCATCATTAAAATGACTGCTCCCGAAAAACGACCGTTTTTAAAACTTCTTTTTGCATTGATACATGTCCCCTGGTGCAGAACCCGGGTTCCCAAACCCTTTTTAGGACAATAACATGCATAATAGTTGTTATAATTAGCACTTTAGAATTCGAACGTTCGCATCCATTGTATTTAATAGGGTTCTAATGTTCGTTCGAACTTCCGGTCCGTTCGCGGGTTCTGGTGCGAACCGAACCCGGGGGTGTTCGGCTCATCACTACTTAAGACTACTTTTCCAACATCCTCGAGTTGACCCGTTTGGGGTCCCACTGTGGCTGTTGGACTGTTTCCCAGGGGGGAGTATTGTCATGGACCTTTGAATACGGAAGTATTTCTCCTTTGAATCTGTGACAGACCTAGCCGGGACAGAGGCTTTTGGAGGGGGTGTTACTTTGGATTCAGGTCCATGTCCCCCCAAGACACACAGAATCTGGGGACCCTGTATATGCCATATTAGAGTGACTGAGGCATACTGTTGGGACGTTCACACCTTCACACTAAGGATATGTGAATACAATCACCTCCAGCCATCTGTCTGTCCTCTGTGCTATTTTGACCCTGCTAAATGTGTGATGTTTACACTTAGGATAATGTATATTGTATAGCAGGTGAGACAGGTAGGAGCCGGGATGTCTACCCTGAACGGTCATATCTATGAGTCACCTTGGCTGGCTAAAGGATTTAGTTAATTAGCTCATGTTAATTATGTTTTGGTTACTCCCTCTGTTACTGTATATAAGACTTGATTTTTGGTTCTAATAAAGTCTCTCTTGTTGGAACTTACATACAGCCTGCCTGGTGTTTGTTCTGACCGACCACAAATGGATTCGAATGGCACATAGCGGTAGTTTGAATCCTGGAGCACCGGATGATCCAATAGAGCAGAGGAGTGTCGGGAGAGTGTAGCCGAGCGAGCAAAAGGGGCTCGTTACAGGTACAAACAACAAACATACACATATGTGGTATCGCTGCAATCGCCAAGAGCAGGAGAATATTATTTGAGTTGTTCTTTGGTGGTAGGTTATGGTAGTAGCAAGAAATATACAGTTACATTTAAAATATATATATTTTTTGTTACTACTTTGGGCCAGTTTGCCTTTGAAATAAAAAAATAAAAACCTGGATATAACCATTACCATTTACCACCAAATGAAAGCCCAATTTGTCCTGAAAAAAGAAAGATATAATCCACCTGGATGCACAAAGTAGTTGTGGTGATATGAACGATTTTACAGTTTCAAGTCTTTTGCAGAGACCAACAGGTTTTCTTCTAAGATTGCCCTGTATTTGGCTCCATTCATCTTCCCATCAACTCTGACCAGCTTCCCTGTCCCTGCTGATGAAAAGCATCCCTACAGCATGATGCTGCCACCACCATGTTTCACGTTGGGGATGGTGTGTTCAGGGTGATGTGCAGTGTTAGTTTTCAGCCACACATAACGTTTTGCTTTTAGGCCAAAAAGTTAAATTTTGGTCTCATCTGACCAGAGCACCTTCTTCCACATGTTTGCTGTGACCCCCACATGGCTTCTCACAAACTGTAAACAGGACTTCTTATGGCCTTCTTTCAACAATGGCTTTCTTCTTGCCACTCTTCCATAAAGGTCAGATTTGTGAAGCGCACGACTCATGCCACGTACACACGACCGTTTTTAATGTCATTGAAAAAAACTGCATTTTTCTCTACGTGATTTTTCGTGTTTCCTCTCAAGCCTGCCTTGCCTACACACTATCGTGGAAAAAAATGTTCGAGTAAAGCGCGGTGACGTACAACACGTACAACGGCACTATAAAGGGGAAGTTCCATTCGGATGGCGCCACCCTTCATGTTAGTAAAGTTTGTCGAGTGACGATTCGCGCTTTTCAGCCTTGTGCTTTTCAGTCCGTTACAGCGTGACGAATGTGCTATCTCCATTACGAACGCCAGTTTTACCTGAACGAGCGCTCCCGTCTCATACTTGATTCTGAGCATGTGCATTTTTTTTCACAACGTTAAGGCCTACACACGGGCGTTTTTTATGACAAGAAAAACGACGATGTAAAAAACGACGTGAAAAATTAGAGCATGTTCCAATTTTTTCATGCCCGTTTTTCACGTCGTGAAAAATGCTCTGAAGCCCACACACGATCATTTTTAATGACCATTTTATTAATTGTAATTTTTCTCGTCATTAAAAAGGTCGTGTGTACACGGCATAATAGTTGTCCTGTGGACAGATTCCCCTGAGCTGTGGATCTCTGCAGCTCCTCCAGAGTTTCCATGGGCCTCTTGGCTGCTTCTCTAATGCTCTCTTTGCCCGGCCTGTCAGTTTAGGTGGACGGTCATATCTTGGTAGGATTGCAGTTGTGCCATACTCTTTCCGTTTTCGGATGATGGATTGAACAGAGCTCTGTGAGATGTTCAATGCAATTTTTTTTTAGAACCTAACCCTGGTTTAAACTTCTCCACAACTTTATCCCAGACCTGTCTGGTGTGTTCCTTGGCCTTCATGATGCTGTTTGTTCACTAAGGTTCTCTAACAAACCTCTGAGGGCTTCACAAAACAGCTGTATTTATACTAAGATTAAATTACACACAGGTGGACTCTATTTACTAATTAGGTGACTTCTGAAGGCAATTGGTTCCACTAGATTTTAGTTAGGGGTATCAGAGTAAAGGGAGCTGAATACAAATGCACGCAACACTTTTCACATACAGTAAAACCTTGATTTGAGAGTAACTTGGTTTGAGAGTGTTTTGCAAGACAAGCAAATTTTTTTTACCAATTTTGACTTGATATACAAGCGATGTCTTGATATACAAGTAGCGTCAGTTTATAGTCCATATAAAAAGATTATAACAATTTGATAGGTTGTGTAACCATAAAATGTCCATCCACAAATGGAAGCCTCCACAAGGGGATTAGAAGCAAAATCCAGCAGCTACATAGTATAAAAGAGAAGAGAGGCACCTCTAATGCCCTGTACACACGATCGGATTTCAGATGGAATAAAATCCGATGGATTTTTCCATCGGAAATCCGATGAAGCTGACTTCCATCAGTCTTGCCTACACACCATCAGTCAAAAATCCGACCGTCCCAAACGCCGTGACGTAAAACACTCCGAAGAGCCGAGAAAAATTAAGTTCAATGCTTCTGAGCATGCGTCGACTTGATTCTGAGCATGCGTGGGTTTTTTCTCCGATGGAGTTCCCCACAGACGATCGGAATTTGCTATTGTTTTTTTTTCCATTGGTATTTTTTCATCAGAAAAAACGATCGTGTGTACGTGGCATAAGTGTAGCAATATGGTTACATTTAATGAAGGTACAACATTTAGCAACATATTGCTACACTTAGAGGCGCCTCTCTTCTCTTTTATACTCTGTAGCTCCTAATCTCCTTGTGGAGGCTGCCATTTGTAGATGGACATTTTATGGTTACACAACCTGGTCACATTGCTAAATAGGGACTATAAACTGAAGGAACTATGAATACATGGTTTTAAAACAAATCATTTGAGTTTCCATTATTTCTTATAAGGACATTTGCTTTGATATACAATTGCTTTGGATTACAAGCATGTTTCTGGAATTATGCTCACAATCTAAGGTTTCATTGTATTTATTTGTAAAAAATTGTGAAAACTATTTATAATTTTCCTTCCACTTCACAATTATGTGCCACTTTGTGTTGGTCTATCACATTAAATCCCAATAAAATAAATTTACGTTTTTGGTTGTAACATGACTGTGACGGGAGGGCCCGTGGAACCCAGAATCCCTTGGAAAGGTTGGAAAACCCTTGGTTCAGCTCCCCATGCACCCCTTATGTCTAAGTCACCCTGTGAAAATATATCTTGGATTACCTAAAATGGGACAGTAATATTAATCCACAATATCTTCCAGGATATATGTAAAGACTAATCTTGGTTTGTTTGATTCAGAACTCAAAATGTTAGTTGAGAGAGATGATCACATTGGCCTTTGTACAATGTAGGAGACGGGCCGACTCCTGCTGGAGCTCCTGCTATTGTAAGAAGGTGTCCTGTGTTTATACTTTTGATAATGTATGTATCATCTACTGTGTGAAGCTCGGTGACAACAAGTCTGACCTGTAGTGAAATCCTGACGGGCACGGAGTCACATCGGCTTCTTTAAGGGATTAGTTAATTAGCTCATGTTAATTTATGTTTCTGGTTACAAGTGTATTGTTAGAGTAATATGAGCAGGAGGGCGGAACCTCCTCTTCTACTGTATATAAGACTTGTATTTTGGTTCTAATAAACAGTCCATGTTCAGCAATCAAACGAGTATCGTCTGGTTTGTAGTTGTCAGCGGTTGGAATATCTGATATCTATTATCAGACTGGGAGGAAGTGGTATATGACAAAAGCACTCAAGCGGAGTGTGGGACGTTTCGTTGCAATGACAAAATGTGGAAAATTTCAAGGTGTATGAATACTTTTTCAAGTATTTATATATATATATATATATATATATATATATATATTGTGACAGCAGGAAGGTAAAGTCACCTGGTTGCATCCAGGGGGGTAGATATATTTCGCCCAGATTCAGGCTTTACGCCGACTTATACAACTAGGTGGAGAGTTGTATAAGCCCAGCTGAGGCTAGTGGGCTCATGAATGACTCATACCTCTAGGGAGAGTGTGGGGCGTCGTGCAGACAGGGAGTTGATGAGACCAGCTGAAGCTTGTCAGCTCGTTTAAGGCCTCTATAAAAACTCCCAGATTCATTAGGTGTTTGCTCATGCCTGGACCCAGACCTGTGTGGACTGTCTAGGGAGAGTGAACCCCTGTGCGGTGAGACAAAGCCTGTGTGGCTATTTGCTTGGACATTTAAAACCAGGGACTTAGGGACTAGGACAGCACTAGGCTGATCCCAGTTGTTAGTTAGGAAACCTGTATGTTTAGTCAGAGGTCAAGTTGACCAGGATTTATTTTGTTTATGTTTCTTTTGGCTTTGCTGTGTTTTGTCACTGTAAATAGAAAATAAACCGCACCTTTTTTTTGATTTTGAAAACCACAACCTCCGTTTGCTGGGCCTGTTTTTGTGTGGGGAGCCCATCCCGGGGGTCACACACACCCGCTGCCGAGCTAACCCCCTCACAGTTGGTGGAGAACCAGTGGCAGTTTTTTTTAAGCCAGCATGGAGGAGATACTGAAGCAGCTGGCTCTAGCAAATGCCAATCAACAGCAGACAAATGCAGGTTTGCAAAAGAGCCTTGCAGCTCATCAACAGAGCCTTGCAGCTCAACAACAGAACTTCGCAGCCCAGCAGCAAGCTCATCAACAGAGCCTTGCAGCCCAGCAGCAAGCTCACCAACAGAGTCTGGAAGCTCAGCAACAAGCCCAGCAGCAATCTGAGGCCCGCTTCATAGACCTGTTACAGAAGCAAGAGCAGAGACTACAACAAATGGAAGCAGTAATGCAGCAACGTCCGCAGACCAGTGAGGAAAGCCGTCCCACTAATACCGCGTCCTTTGGGGTGAGTCGTTTATTGCCAAAAATGACTGGAGAGGATGATCCAGAGGTATTTTTGACCACATTTGAAAGGACTGCTGAAAGAGAAAAGTGGCCTGAGGAGCAGTGGGCTGGACTGGTGGCTCCTCTGTTAACTGGTGAATCGCAGAAGGCTTACTATGACCTAGAGCCTGACCAAGCAAAAGACTATGTGATGCTAAAAGCTGAAATATTGGCAAGGCTGGGTGTCACCCAGGCTGTCCGGGCTCAGCGTGTGCATAACTGGACTTTCCAGCTTGGAAAACCCCCCAGGTCTCAAATGTATGATCTCATTCACCTGAGCAGAAAGTGGCTACAACCAGAGACTTTGTCCGCACCAAAGATTGTGGAACGTGTTGTAATGGATCGGTTTTTGAGAGCTCTTCCTACTGCCATCCAAAAGTGGGTAAGCCATGGAGACCCAGAGACGGCCGATGGTCTTGTGGATCGTGTGGAGAAATACTTGGCTACAGAGAACCTGACGGCCTCTTCCAGAGACACTCGGACTTTCCACCCTAAGACCAGACCATCCCCAGGGGCGGATAAGAGGATTCCAAGGGGTGAGGGTGGAGAGAGTGAGAGGGTGGGAGCTCTACCCCAAGTTTGGCGAGAACAGCCTGGGAAATCAGCGGCTCAGGAGGCGGCAAGAAGGATCGTTTGCTACCGCTGCCGGCAAGCGGGACATATTGCAGCCAATTGCCCGGTTGTGGAGGAACCCATGCAGTGTGACTTTCTGACGGGCAGACGTCAGTCGCTGTGTGCGACAGTCGCATGCACTGCCATTCGAGGAACTGAGAAACATTTATGCAAAATGTGTGTTAATGGTAGAAATGTTGTGGTATTGCTGGATTCAGGTAGCCTTGTGACCCTGATAAAGGCTGAGTTAGTTAAAACAGAGGTCTCTGGGAATAGCAAGGTAGCTGTTATTTGTGTGCATGGGGACACCCGAGAGTATCCAGTGACTACAGTGTGTTTCGAGACCCCCAAAGGTACCCTCTCTCATCCAGTGGGCTTAGTATCTCAGTTACCGCATGACGCCATTGTGGGAAGGGATTTTCCGAAGTTCTGGGAACTGTGGGATGATCCTGAGCCCCCCACTGGTGCCCCTATGTACCAGGAATGTGATAGCCAGAACTCCCCTGAGAGTGGTGAGGACTCTCCGGAATGTCCCTTATCAGTATTGGCAGGGGAGACTCAAGAAACTGGAGAGGAGCCCACCTCCTCAGACGAAAACCTACCGTCTGTGGAGTTTTCTGATCTTGACGTTCACAGGGAAAACTTTGCCACAGAACAGTTGAAAGACCCCGCCCTAATAAAGGCACGGGAAAACGTAGTGAAAATAGATGGCGAGTTAGTGAACCCAGATAATACCTGCACTTACCCATACTTCAGCGTAGAGAAGGACCTACTGTATCGGGTGGCAAAAAGGGCAGAAGAAACCGTTGAGCAGCTTGTGGTGCCCAAACCTTACAGGAAGTTGGTGTTGGAGTTGGCCCATGGGCACATTCTTGGAGGTCATCTGGGGACAGAGAAAACCCGAGAGAGGGTATTACAGAGATTCTATTCGCCGGGGGTGATGAAGGACATAGAAAATTATTGTTCCTCCTGCCCTGTGTGTCAGAGGTCGGCCCCGATGCCACATTTCCGTAGCCCGCTGGTCCCTCTACCCATCATTGAGGTCCCGTTTGAGAGGATCGCCATGGATTTGGTAGGTCCTATAATCAAGTCCGCTAGGGGGCACCAGTACATATTAGTTATAATGGACTATGCCACCCGTTATCCAGAAGCGATCCCTCTCCGAAATACCTCGGCCAAAACCATAGCCAAAGAGCTATCTCTTGTGTTTAGCCGGGTGGGTATTTGTAAAGAACTGCTTACGGACCAAGGTACACCCTTTATGTCCCGGGTTATGAAGGAGCTGTGTAAATTGTTCAAAGTGACGCAATTACGTACATCTGTGTATCACCCCCAAACCGATGGGCTGGTTGAAAGATTCAACAAAACCCTAAAACAAATGTTGAAGAAAGTGGTGGATAGAGATGGAAAGGATTGGGACTGTCTACTTCCTTATCTGATGTTTGCTATTAGGGAGGTGCCCCAATCCTCTACGGGATTCTCCCCCTTTGAGTTACTGTATGGGAGACACCCAAGAGGGCTGTTGGATATTGCCAAGGAAACTTGGGAAAGTGAGAGTTCTCCCCACAGGAGTGTGATTGAGCATGCCGCCCTGATGCAAGACCGAATTGCACAGGTAATGCCCATCGTGAAGGAACATTTGGCCCAAGCGCAGTTAGCACAGCAGAGAGTGTACAACCGTGGAGCCAAGACCCGTACCTTTTCCCCGGGGGATAGGATACTGGTACTTGTCCCTACGGTTGAAAGTAAATTCCTTGCCAAATGGCAAGGCCCCTACCAGATAATGGAAAGAGTGAGCGAAGTGAATTACAAGGTCAGACAACCAGGAAGGCGAAAGCCCGAACAGATCTATCACGTTAATCTGTTGAAAGCCTGGAGGGATAGAGAGTCCCTAGTCGCAGACACTTGGTCACCAGCTCAAACTGGTTGCGTGATTCCTGAGGTTGGAATAGCAGCCACCTTGTCACAACCCCAACAACAGGAGGTTAAGGAGTTTGTGCTTCGCAACAAGGAGGTATTCTCTGAGCTGCCGGGACAAACATCTGGGGTAGAGCATGACATCATTACCCCGCCCGGTGAAAGGGTGAAGTTAAAACCCTATCGGATCCCAGAGGCCCGACGGGAGGCAATACGGGAGGAAGTACAGAAAATGCTGAACTTAGGGGTGATAGAGGAGTCCCAAAGTGATTGGTCTAGTCCCATTGTGTTGGTGCCTAAACCGGATGGGAGCTGGCGATTTTGTAACGATTTTCGTCAGTTGAACAAAGTTACAAAATTTGACACCTACCCCATGCCACGTATAGATGAGTTGATCGACCGGCTGGGAACAGCCCGATACATGACGACTCTTGACCTCACAAAAGGGTATTGGCAAATCCCCCTGGCCAAATTGGCCAAAGAGAAAACCGCATTTGTAACCCCAGACGGGGTGTTCCAATATAAAAGAATGCCGTTCGGGTTACAGAATGCGCCGGCCACATTCCAGCGGAAAATGGACCAGATGCTGAGGCCCCATCGGAAGTATGCTGCGGCTTACCTGGATGACGTAATTGTCCATAGCACAGATTGGGCCTCACATCTGCCAAAAGTGCAAGCAGTCCTGGACTCTGTTCGGGAAGCGGGGTTTACGGCTAACCCCAAGAAGTGTACCATTGGGCAGGAGGAGGCCAAATATCTTGGGTACACCATTGGGAGGGGAGTAATAAAACCCCAACTCAACAAAGTCGAGGCCATCCAGAGTTGGCCACGTCCCAACAGCAAGAAGCAGGTACGAGCCTTTCTGGGAATCGCTGGGTATTATCGGCGATTCATTCCCCACTTTGCTTCTAAGGCTGTGCCCCTAACCAACCTAACGAAGGGGAAAGGGTCGGTCATGATTAAATGGACCCCCGAGGCTGAGGCAGCATTCCAATTCTTGAAACAAGCCTTATGTAGCCAGCCAGTGTTGTACTCACCCGACTTCTCTAAAGACTTTGTCGTACAAAGTGATGCGTCAGATGTGGGGTTAGGAGCAGTATTGTCCCAGGTCTGGAACGGGGAAGAGCACCCAGTCATTTACCTCAGCAGGAAGTTGAAGTCCCATGAGGTAAATTACGCCACCGTTGAAAAGGAGTGTTTAGCGGTGAAGTGGGCTCTAGATTCCCTTCGGTACTACCTGCTAGGTAGGCACTTTGACATGGTTACGGATCACGCTCCGTTAAAGTGGATGGCTCAAAACAAGGAAACAAATAGAAGAGTGAATAGGTGGTTCCTGGCCCTCCAGGAATTCAACTTCACAGTAAAGCATCGCCCTGGCGTTCAAATGGGGAATGTGGATGCTTTGTCTCGAGTACATGAATGCCTGATTGCTGGTGTTCCAACCCCGAGGTTAAAACAAGAGGGGGGGGGGTATGTGACAGCAGGAAGGTAAAGTCACCTGGTTGCATCCAGGGGGGTAGATATATTTCGCCCAGATTCAGGCTTTACGCCGACTTATACAACTAGGTGGAGAGTTGTATAAGCCCAGCTGAGGCTAGTGGGCTCATGAATGACTCATACCTCTAGGGAGAGTGTGGGGCGTCGTGCAGACAGGGAGTTGATGAGACCAGCTGAAGCTTGTCAGCTCGTTTAAGGCCTCTATAAAAACTCCCAGATTCATTAGGTGTTTGCTCATGCCTGGACCCAGACCTGTGTGGACTGTCTAGGGAGAGTGAACCCCTGTGCGGTGAGACAAAGCCTGTGTGGCTATTTGCTTGGACATTTAAAACCAGGGACTTAGGGACTAGGACAGCACTAGGCTGATCCCAGTTGTTAGTTAGGAAACCTGTATGTTTAGTCAGAGGTCAAGTTGACCAGGATTTATTTTGTTTATGTTTCTTTTGGCTTTGCTGTGTTTTGTCACTGTAAATAGAAAATAAACCGCACCTTTTTTTTGATTTTGAAAACCACAACCTCCGTTTGCTGGGCCTGTTTTTGTGTGGGGAGCCCATCCCGGGGGTCACACACACCCGCTGCCGAGCTAACCCCCTCACAATATATATACATCCTAATAAAAACAGCATTTTTTTATTCTTATTTAAACAGTGTACAAAGAAAAACCCTTCTATACCAATAAAAATATGAATATTAACTATTTATGTGTACAAATTAGCCAGAGAGTTACTGCTAAGTTATTGACTATCTAATGACGCATTCAGTCATCAAAATCTCTAGTCATAAAGGGGTTAAACAGTCCATCCAAAACTGTTACCCTTTACAACCTTCTTTTGCTACAGGTAAGCCTATAATAAGGCTCGGATATCTCCTAAACCTGCACGGTTTAGGAGATATCCCCTGTATCTGCATGTGCCGCTGTGATCGGCACATGCGTACTGAAGCAACAGCACCTACGTGCCGTCGCTTCAGTAAGTGTGCCGTTACCGGCCGCTCATCGCGGCTTCGGACAATCACAGTGCCGGAGCCCGCGATACCCAGAAGTAACGATGTCGCCGGCCGGAGGGGGGGTACGAGGACCGCTGCGGGGGCTTCAATGTTAGGTAAGTATTTTATAATGAGCTAGTATGCTATGTATACTAGCTCACTATGCCTTTGACTTGCAGGTTTTGTTTTTTTTGGTGGTTTTTTTTCTACGGTTTACAACCACTTTAAAGAATTTTTAAACCCAGCATTTCATATTCCTGATATGTGCCTGCTGTAAAATATACTTACATTAAAAAGCATCATGTTCTCTTTGTATTGCTTACTTTGCGTGAAATCGCTGGTGTTCCTGCCAGTTCCTCTGCTTTCCTATCCTTTTTTATCCTAATCCAGTTTTCTAGCTGTGCTGGGAACTCAGCTTGCTCTCGTCCAATGATCAGTCCTCCCACTAATACCAGAGCTGACAGTGCCACTTACGGACAAAAGGGAGAACTGCTTTGGCAGGATGGCTACTCTTATAGCAAACCAGGGCTGACTAAGCCAACCAGGCTCCACTTATGGCTAAATATAATTTTTGGGTGGACTGCTCCTTTAATATAAATGTGTCTGAATATGCTTCCAGAACATAGAGGGCTGAGAGAGTCAAATGGGCAGCTTGGATATTTTTTGTGCTGCAGCCAATCCCTGAGGTAGCATGCCCAGCAGGTGGTTGGGGTGAACATAAATAGTGTGTATGGCAGGGTGGCTACACCTTTAACAAATCAGGGCTGACTAAGCCCACCAGGCTCCAACTATGGCTAAGTATCACTTTTGGGTGGACTGCTCCTTTAATAAAAAATGTGTCTGAATACGCATTCATCATATGCCAGTATGTGAAAAAAAAATTTTGTAGAAAACAATTCACTGAGTTTTCATTGTATGATATATTGAATAGTAAAGCATTGGATTAGATAGCAGAAAGACAAGAGGATTCTATTGGGGTTTGTCTCTTTTCTCCTTTTCAAGAAAAGTTCACCATTTTCTTTTTCTTTTTTTTCTGTAAATGCTTTAGGTTGAAGAAATTAAGAGATAAAAGGAAAAAGTGGAGAACCAGCAGATTTACCATTTATAATATTTCCTTCAATAAGAAATTGGTGGTTGAGCTTGGAGCGAAGTATTTGAGAATGTCAGAATTAAAACCCACACATCTATCAGGGGAAGCATGAAATATACCTCTCACCTTCAATGAAGGCATTTTTATGTATTCAGAGAAGGAGAATGGGCTAAGTGCGGCATGCATTTGCGTCTGGAAGTCGGCCTAAAACCTCAATTTTATCTTACAGACCACTGGGGCGTTATGTCCCAAATATTTATAGGACCAGCTTAAAAATAAAAAAAGTGGTCACGCTGTAGGGGCTCCCAAACTATATAAGAAGCCAAGGCTGACTCAGCCCACCAGGCTCCACCTATAACTAAATATCTCTTTTGTCCTTTACCAAAAAATGAATACGCATTCACAGTTGGCCAGTATTTGAAAGTGTTTTAGTAGAAAATTATTCACTGAATTTCTATAGAACAATTTATTGAATAGAAGAACATTGAACTAGATAGCATAAATACAAAGTCCATTGGGGTTTGTCTGTTCTCTTCTCCTTTTCAAGAAAAGTTCACCATTTTTTCTTTTTTTTTTGTAAACGCTTCAGGTTTCAGAAATTAAGAGATAAAAGGAAGAAGTGGAGAACCAGCAGATTTACCATTTATAATATTTCCTTCAATAAAAAATAGGTGGTTAAGCTTGGAGCAATGTATTTGAGAATGTCAGAATTAAAACCCACACATCCATCAGGGGAAGCATGAAATATACCTCTCACCTTCAATGTGGGCATTTTTATGTATTCAGAGAAAGAGAATTGGCTAAGTGCGGCACACATTACCTGCTGGAAATCGTCCTAAAACTTCAACTTCATCTTATGACCACCGGAGGTTTATTTTCAAAACATTTGTAATTGCAGAAAGGATCTGCTCAGGATCATAAAAATAGGGATGCAATTAAAGGGAATGAATATTAATTACCGTATATACTCGAGTATAAGCCGAGTTTTTCAGCACATTTTTTTGTGCTGAAAATGCCCCCCTCGGCTTATACTCGAGTCACCTTTTTGTGCCTGATCTCCCAGAATTTGGGGACCCGGTACCGGCTGACCATAGGTCCCTTGGACTCCAAACATAGCACACATGTAGCCCAACTCTTCCTCTACAAGTGTGCAAAGTTTGATGTTCGGAGGACCTACGGCCGGGGAGCACCGATTTTTCAAAGCTGGGCACCCCTTCCATAGACTCCGATGTTAAACTGTAATTTCTCCGGTGACTTTGGGGACCCGGTCCCGGCTGGTCGTAGGTCCCCTGGAACTTGGCACACATGTAGCCCTATTTCTCCTCTACAAGTGTGCAAAGTTTGTTGTCTGGGGAACCTACGGCCGGGGAGTACCGATTTTTCAAAGCTGGGCACTCCTTCTATAGACTCCCATGTTAAACGTCAGTCTAGTCATGGACACAGTGAGGCATGGGCACAGTGAGGCATGGGCACAGTGAGGCATGGGCACAGTGAGGCATGCACATGGACACAGTGAGGCAAAGTGAGGCACAGTGAGGCATGCAGATGGACACCCGTTTTTCCCATTTTCCCATTTTTTTTGTGGTAAAATTAGGTGCCTCGGCTTATATTCGGGTCGGCTTATACTCGGGTATATAAAGTATGTGCATAATTAGTTTATTTCCAAATTGAATAGCACAGAACTGAGGATCTTATCCTTAACCACTTGCCTACCGGGCACTTTCACGCCCTTCCTGACCAGACCAATGTTCAGCTTTCAGCGCTGTCGCATTTTGAATGACAATTGCGCGCTTATGCAACACTGTACACAAACTTATTTTTTATCATTTTTTTTTTTTTGTAGACAGATAGAGCTTTCTTTTGGTGGCATTTAATCACCAATAGGGTTTTAGTTTTTTTGTTTTTACAAAACAAACGGAAAAAGACTAAACATTTTGTAATGAATTTTTTTTCTTCCTTAACCACTTCAGCCCCAGAAGAATTTACCCCCTTCCTGACGAGAGCGGTTTTTGCGATTCGCCACTGCGTCGCTTTAACTGACAACTGCGCGGTCGTGCGACGTGGCTCCCAATCAAAATTGACATCCTTTTTTTCCCACAAATAGAGCTTTTTTTATTTTTTGCGCTATAAACAAAAAAAAAGAGTGACAATTTTGAAAAAAAAGCAATTTTTTTTATTTTTAACTATAATAAATTTACCCCCAAAATTTATAAAAAAACACATTTCTTTCTCAGTTTAGGCCAATATGTGTTCTTCTACATATTTTTGGTAAAAAAAAATCGCAATAGGCGTATATTGATTGGTTTGGGCAAAAGTTATAGCGTCTACAAAATAGGGGATAGATTTAAGGCATTTTTATTAATATTTTTTTTTTTTTACTAATAGTGGCGACGATCTGATTTTTATCATGACTGCGACATTATGGCGGACACATCGAACACTTTTGATGCTATTTTGGGACCATTGTCATTTCCACAGCGATTAGTGCTATAAAAATGCACTGATTACTGTGTAAATGACACTGGCAGGGAAGGGGTTAACCAATAAGGGGACGAGGAAGGGGTTAAGTGTGTCCTAGGGAGGCGATCTAATTGCTTGGGGGCTGGGCTACAAGTGACACGACATTGATCACTTTCCTGTCACAAGGCAAAACAGAGAAACGCCTTGTTTACACAGGCATCTCCCTGTTCTGCAGCTCTGTGACACGATCGTGGGACACCGGTGGACATCGAGTCCGCGGGTCCCGCGGGCACGGCCACGGAGCTCGCGGCCCGCATGGCGGCAAATTCAAGGGACGTACAGGTATGTCCCTTTGCGCAGCCGTGCCATTCTGCCAAAGTAAATGTTCGTGCGGCGGTCGGCAAGCGGTTAAAAAACAGTTGCAACTGTTAACCATGAACTGGTGGGAATGTATTACAGCCGGTTAATAAAGTGTGGTGTAAGTGACAGGTCCTCTGGTAGCGAGGGGGTTTGTGTTCTGCCTCCCTCCCCAGCGGTCAGTTCCCCAAAAAGCAATTGGGACCAAACCCGCAGTATGGAGAACCTATGTACCTAACTGCATGGTACAAGAGGGCAGAAGGAGTTAATTATGTGCACACAGGAGGTGCATGGCGGGACCCCATTCTGTCACTGGGAGTGTGGTGGCAGAGGTATGCTTGACTGGTGGAGAGTTCATATGCTCAGCGTTGTCCCTCCTATATGCAACATTTGACAAGTAAGGGTGTGTAGTAACACGGGACAGTGGGGTTGATTTACTAAAACTGAAGACTGCAAAATCTGGTGCAGCTCTGCATAGAAACCAATCAGCTTCCAGGTTTTTTTTCTCAAAGCTTTATTGAACAAACTGAAGTTAGAAGCTGATTGGTTACTTTGCACAGCTGCACTAGATTTTACACTCTCCAGCTTTAACAAATAAACCCCAATACCTTTTTTAGAGGTACATTTAATTACTGCGGTACCACCATAATGTTGACTTTCACATGAACGCGGCCCTGCCTGGTCCTAGGCATTAATGAGCGTGTACATGGGAAGAGGTACCCCCGGGTGCAAGAAGAGTAGGCCCCGAACACAACTTGGCGTACTCGGCAGGATACGCCCAGAGGCAGATCACCTATCTAGTATATGTCCCTAAAAGAGACCCTATGAACCAAGCCCTATGAGGTGATCAGTTGGGTCCGTCTTCTAAGGACCAGCAAAACTGGTAAGGTTTCGCTTCTTCCAGATCGGTGTCTTCTTACAGCCATTGAGTGGCTTCTTATAATGTAACTTCTGAACTCTGGAGTTATAATATCCCAGTTTCTTACTCCATCTTTGTAGGAATGGTCCAAGCATGTACACGAGCAGTCTCCACATAGCACAAAAACCATTAGGGGAAAAAGAGAGGGAGTTTTCTTAGCAGAAGAGATGTATAACATTTCCTCTATTAATAAACTCTTTTTGCAAGTTTAGTTTTAACGTTAATCGCTAAAGAATCACTATCATGATTTCTATTCACTTCCTGTCTGAGAGACACAAGAGGAAGCAAGTTAAAAAAAAAATCAAAAGTAACGGGAAATCCCTGTTTTGACAGAAATTTTATTTTTGCCACTAATATACTACATATACTGTATGTTGCTATCTATACATCATGTATCTATATTTTTTTCTGTGGCCAAATCCATCTTCGATTAATAGGTGTTTAGCCCATGGCCTCAAAGAAATGTCTCCATCGACTAATTATACAGATGGAAATATGCATTCACAGAACTGCCACGATCCAAATGACACATACTGATACATACTGAGTTGGGGGGTGTTTTGCACTGACCTTGTGTGGCTTTGCTGTTGTCCTTGTGAGTTGAAGTGTTCAGCTGAAGATTTCTTGCATATACTTTGAATATATTTGAATGTAATAATCCATCTACAATGTAAAGACTCAATTTCTATAGACCAAAGTGTATTTTACCTTTTTTCTATATCTTTTTAAAGACTGAACAATTTTATTTTCCACTCTGTAGGTTGAGTATAATGTGCCCTTTTTGTATCTAAGTAATTTAAAGCTGAAAACTCATCTAAATAAATAAAGTCTAGATATTGTAGTCATGTATAATAATTGAAACCTGGTCTCTGTTGATGTCTTCCAGATCTGTACCAGTGGCGGTGCGTCCATAAAGGGCGCAGGAGCTCCGCCCCCTCTCACCTGCACCTGTCTATCACCAATAGATAGATTCATGCATTGCATGAATCTATCTATTGACGCCGCTGCTGCCCCCTATTCAGGTGTCCGGCCCCTTGTCGCGCGTCGGGCATCTGAATTACAGTGGCGGGGGTGTTTTTGGAAGTGCCTGATTAGAGCCGTGGGCTCTAATAGGCATCCTGATTAGAACCATAGGCTCTAATAGGCTTTCAAATTGGTAAACAGCGGGCGCAATGCTGTCCATTCGCTGTTTACACAGTGTTGTGTTAGGGAAGCGAATAAATCACTTTCCTAACACTGACCCGCCTCTCAGCTAATCAGGATGCTCGGGTCTGGTTACCTGTCACCTGATTGACTGAAGCGGCAGGCGCTGTGATTGGATGCGGGGGGCACACTGGCAGCATTTGATGTGGCACAGTAGTGGCAATTGATGGGCACACTGGCAGCAATTGATGGGGCACAGTAGCGGCAATTGATGGGGCACAGTAGCGGCACTTGATGGGGCACAGTATCGGCAGTTGATGGGCAAGTAGCGGCAATTGATGGGGCACACTGGCAGCAATTGATGGGAACACTGGCAGCAATTGATGGGGCACACTGGCTGCGCTTGATGGGGCACACTGGCTGGGCTTGATGGGCACAGTGGCTGCGCTTGATGGGCACAGTGGCTGCATTTGATGGGCACAGTGGATGCAATTGATTTTATTTTTTTCAGCTTGTTTGCACCCCCCAAAAATTTTGAGCACCAGCCGCCACTGATCTGTATGGTAATACAGCATGAAACAGCTCTACCTTTCCTCTGTGCAGAAGCTTCCTGTAAGCAAAACTGCTCACTGCTGCTCTCTCTCCTTGTGCAGAGTGACTGGTCTTGTCTCCGCCCCTCCTATAGTTTTCTACAGGCAGCCTGTAGTGGGTGGAGCCTACTGGGTCCCTCCCATAGCTCTGCACAGGCTATATACAGCACAGTGATGATGTCACTGTTGCTTTTATATGACAATATCAGGGTTTGCAAAGGCAATTGGCCAATTGACTTAAAAAAAGGGGGGGGGCTCGGGGAGCAGTGCACTGCACCCGGAGCATACACAGATGTTAATATTCGCTAATGTCTTCCTGTTTCTCCTCCTGGCCAATCAGGAAGTGAGTCCTAAGACCCCATTGGCCAGAGTCCAGGACTCTTGATTGGCTGGGAGGACTCAGGGCCGGGACTCAGGGAGAGAGACGCAGGGATGAAGGTAAGTGCAGGGTTGGCGGGGGGCCTGGTGGGCGACGGGCGAGTGAGCGAAGCGGTGATCAACAGGGGTGGGTGGGTGCTGGGAGGGTAGCGGTGATCAATTAAGGGACGGGGGGTGGGAAGTATGGGTTTAGTGATGGTCGGATGGCTGTCTGGGGGCCGTGGGCCGACCCCCCAAAAAGTTTGAGCATCAGCCACCACTGCTTAGTGGCCAGTTCACCAGGTGAAAAGAATGGAATGAAATACTAAAAAAGAAAATGAATGCATCCACTACATCTAAGAAACGGTAAGCTGCAATATAATAACTGTTAGTTTTTGGGTTTAATACTGCTTAAGGTAATGATACAAGATATACAGAGGTATACAATGTGAAAATAGCCCTCATGTCCATAATCTCACAATGGTAACATTATTTACAATGTGGAAACACATATAAAGTAAATATTTACGGTTGGAGACATAGTGAGCCAAGAGTGATCCAAGAAGGCACTTCCTCTCCCGGGGGTTCCCCGGCGGTGCTCGCGGCTCCTCTTTGCATCAGATAACCCCCTAGCAGAAGTGTTCTCCCGGGGGGTTACTGTGTGGGCGCGCTCCCGAGTCCAGGATTTGCGTCCACAGACACGAATGCCAAAATCGGCCCCGCCCCCCCAGCGACCGCGTCATTGGATTTGATTGACATTAGTGAGAGCCAATGGCTGTGCTGCTATCAATCTATCCAATCAAGAGCCAGGACCCCGTGCAGAGAGGGAGAGTGCGTCTCCGCCGAGAGAATGAAGGGGCTCAGGTAAGTAAAACGGGGGGGTGGGGTGGGGTGGGGGTCCAGTCACTGCCAGAAGTTTTTTCACCTTAATGCATAGGATGCATTAAGGTGAAAAAACACAAGGGTTTACAACCCCTTCAAGGTTTCTCTTCACTTTCAGGGATTTGGATGGTCAAGGGTCTGAGGGGTCCATCGGACATTTGCTGTGGGAATTTCCGTCCACAAAAATTTGAGAGCTGGTTCTCAAATTTTCCGACAAGAAAAGTTCTTATCGAAAATTCCGATCATCTGTATGCAATTCCGACGCACAAAAAAACACGCATGCTCAGAATCAAGCAGAAGAGCCGAACTGCCTATTGAACTTCATTGATCTCGGCTCGTCGTACGTCTTGTGCGTCACCATGTTCTTGACGTTCGGAATTTCCGACAAGATTTGTGTGACCGTGTGTATGCAACACAAGTTTGAGCCAACATTCGGTCGGAAAAAAATCCTCGGTTTTGTTGTCGGAATTTCCGATCGTGTGTACGCAGCATTAGAGTGATTTGGTTTTCCGCTGAGATATTTTAAATCATCTCCACTAGGGATGAGCTTCGTGTTCGAGTCGAACATACGTTCGACTCGAACATCGGCTGTTCGATCGTTCGACGAAGATCGAACGATTTGGGCCGTTCGCGCCAAATTCGAGTGACGCGAACGGCCCACAATGCACTACGCCAGTGTCATCCAGGCGCTGTGATTGGCCAAGCATGCACTGTGACCCCGCATGCTTGGCCAATCACAGCGCCGGCAGCGAGGAGAGCAATGATTGGCCACAGGCAGGATGCCTGTGGCCAATTATTGCTGAGGGTGTTTAGTACACGCCCCACACTATAAAAGGCCGCCAGCACGGCGGCCTAGTGTAGTGTGTTCCGGAGCAGGGATAGAGCAGCATAGGCAGGGACAGTGACTGTTATTTCTTTCTTGCTTAACCTGGATTCCTTTAGTTTAGGGAAAGAGAAGGATAGGTAGGGAGAGTGTCAGTGTGTTTTGTGCTTGTGCTATAGTGTGCTTAAAAAAAACATTTATTCTAGGGACAGAAAACTGTAGGTAGGGACAGTGTCAGTTTCTTTCACTCTGCAAGTCCTTGTTTCCAGGGACCTGGAAGGACAGTGAGTGAATTGTCCTTGTGCTATATTGTGCTTAAAAAAACATTTATTCTAGGGACAGAAAACTGTAGGTAGGGAGAGTGTCAGTTTCTTTCACTCTGCAAGTCCTTGTTTCCAGGGACCTGTAAGGACAGTGAGTGAATTGTCCTTGTGCTATATTTTGCTTAAAAAAAAACATTTATTCTAGGGACAGAAAACTGTAGGTAGGGAGAGTGTCAGTTTATTTCACTCTGCAAGTCCTTGTTTCCAGGGACCTGGAAGGACAGTGAGTGAATTCTCCTTGTGCTATATTGTGCTTAAAAAAAACATTTATTCTAGGGACAGAAAACTGTAGGTAGGGACAGTGTCAGTTTCTTTCACTCTGCAAGTCCTTGTTTCCAGGGACCTGTAAGGACAGTGAGTGAATTGTCCTTGTGCTATATTGTGCTTAAAAAAAACATTTATTCTAGGGACAGAAAACTGTAGGTAGGGAGAGTGTCAGTTTATTTCACTCTGCAAGTCCTTGTTTCCAGGGACCTGGAAGGACAGTGAGTGAATTGTCCTTGTGCTATATTGTGATTAAAAAAAACATTTATTCTAGAGACAGAAAACTGTAGGTAGGGAGAGTGTCAGTTTATTTCACTCTGCAAGTC
The DNA here is from genome assembly GCA_029206835.1 of Rana muscosa. Classification (NCBI taxonomy): domain Eukaryota; kingdom Metazoa; phylum Chordata; class Amphibia; order Anura; family Ranidae; genus Rana; species Rana muscosa. Next base: position 184,706,393 of record CM055119.1, on the reverse strand, counting down.
CTTGTTTCCAGGGACCTGGAAGGACAGTGAGTGAATTGTCCTTGTGCTATATTGTGATTAAAAAAAACATTTTTTCTAGGGACAGAAAACTGTAGGTAGGGAGAGTGTTTTTTTTCTTTCACGCTGCAAGTCCTTGTTTCCAGGGACCTGTGAGGACAGTGAGTGAATTGTCCTTATGCTATATTGTGCTTAAAAAAAACATTTATTCTAGGGACAGAAAACTGTAGGTAGGGAGAGTGTCAGTTTATTTCACTCTGCAAGTCCTTGTTTCCAGGGACCTGGAAGGACAGTGAGTGAATTGTCCTTGTACTATATTGTGATTAAAAAAAACATTTTTTCTAGGGACAGAAAACTGTAGGTAGGGAGAGTGTTTTTTTTCTTTCACTCTGCAAGTCCTTGTTTCCAGGGACCTGTAAGGACAGTGAGTGAATTGTCCTTGTGCTATATTGTGCTTAAAAAAAAAAAATTATTCTAGGGACAGAAAACTGTAGGTAGGGAGAGTGTCAGTTTATTTCACTCTGCAAGTCCTTGTTTCCAGGGACCTGGAAGGACAGTGAGTGAATTGTCCTTGTGCTATATTGTGATTAAAAAAAACATTTATTCTAGGGACAGAAAACTGTAGGTAGGGAGAGTGTCAGTTTATTTCACTCTGCAAGTCCTTGTTTCCAGGGACCTGGAAGGACAGTGAGTGAATTGTCCTTGTGCTATATTGTGATTAAAAAAAACATTTTTTCTAGGGACAGAAAACTGTAGGTAGGGAGAGTGTTTTTTTTCTTTCACTCTGCAAGTCCTTGTTTCCAGGGACCTGTAAGGACAGTGAGTGAATTGTCCTTGTGCTATATTGTGCTTAAAAAAAACATTTATTCTAGGGACAGAAAACTGTAGGTAGGGAGAGTGTCAGTTTATTTCACTCTGCAAGTCCTTGTTTCCAGGGACCTGGAAGGACAGTGAGTGAATTGTCCTTGTGTTATATTGTGATTAAAAAAAACATTTTTTCTAGGGACAGAAAACTGTAGGTAGGGAGAGTGTTTTTTTTCTTTCACTCTGCAAGTCCTTGTTTCCAGGGACCTGTAAGGACAGTGAGTGAATTGTCCTTGTGCTATATTGTGCTTAAAAAAAACATTTATTCTAGGGACAGAAAACTGTAGGTAGGGAGAGTGTCAGTTTATTTCACTCTGCAAGTCCTTGTTTCCAGGGACCTGGAAGGACAGTGAGTGAATTGTCCTTGTGCTATATTGTGATTAAAAAAAACATTTTTTCTAGGGACAGAAAACTGTAGGTAGGGAGAGTGTTTTTTTTCTTTCACTCTGCAAGTCCTTGTTTCCAGGGACCTGTAAGGACAGTGAGTGAATTGTCCTTGTGCTATATTGTGCTTAAAAAAAACATTTATTCTAGGGACAGAAAACTGTAGGTAGGGAGAGTGTCAGTTTATTTCACTCTGCAAGTCCTTGTTTCCAGGGACCTGGAAGGACAGTGAGTGAATTGTCCTTGTGTTATATTGTGATTAAAAAAAACATTTTTTCTAGGGACAGAAAACTGTAGGTAGGGAGAGTGTTTTTTTTCTTTCACTCTGCAAGTCCTTGTTTCCAGGGACCTGGAAGGACAGTGAGTGAATTCTCCTTGTGCTATATTGTGCTTAAAAAAAACATTTATTCTAGGGACAGAAAACTGTAGGTAGGGAGAGTGTCAGTTTATTTCACTCTGCAAGTCCTTGTTTCCAGGGACCTGGAAGGACAGTGAGTGAATTGTCCTTGTGCTATATTGTGATTAAAAAAAAACATTTTTTCTAGGGACAGAAAACTGTAGGTAGGGAGAGTGTTTTTTTTCTTTCACTCTGCAAGTCCTTGTTTCCAGGGACCTGGAAGGACAGTGAGTGAATTCTCCTTGTGCTATATTGTGATTAAAAAAAACATTTTTTCTAGGGACAGAAAACTGTAGGTAGGGAGAGTGTTTTTTTTCTTTCACTCTGCAAGTCCTTGTTTCCAGGGACCTGTAAGGACAGTGAGTGAATTGTCCTTGTGCTATATTGTGCTTAAAAAAAACATTTATTCTAGGGACAGAAAACTGTAGGTAGGGAGAGTGTCAGTTTATTTCACTCTGCAAGTCCTTGTTTCCAGGGACCTGGAAGGACAGTGAGTGAATTGTCCTTGTGCTATATTGTGATTAAAAAAAACATTTATTCTAGGGACAGAAAACTGTAGGTAGGGAGAGTGTCAGTTTATTTCACTCTGCAAGTCCTTGTTTCCAGGGACCTGGAAGGACAGTGAGTGAATTGTCCTTGTGCTATATTGTGATTAAAAAAAACATTTTTTCTAGGGACAGAAAACTGTAGGTAGGGAGAGTGTTTTTTTTCTTTCACTCTGCAAGTCCTTGTTTCCAGGGACCTGTAAGGACAGTGAGTGAATTGTCCTTATGCTATATTGTGCTTAAAAAAAACATTTATTCTAGGGACAGAAAACTGTAGGTAGGGAGAGTGTCAGTTTATTTCACTCTGCAAGTCCTTGTTTCCAGGGACCTGGAAGGACAGTGAGTGAATTGTCCTTGTACTATATTGTGATTAAAAAAAACATTTTTTCTAGGGACAGAAAACTGTAGGTAGGGAGAGTGTTTTTTTTCTTTCACTCTGCAAGTCCTTGTTTCCAGGGACCTGTAAGGACAGTGAGTGAATTGTCCTTGTGCTATATTGTGCTTAAAAAAAACATTTATTCTAGGGACAGAAAACTGTAGGTAGGGAGAGTGTCAGTTTATTTCACTCTGCAAGTCCTTGTTTCCAGGGACCTGGAAGGACAGTGAGTGAATTGTCCTTGTGCTATATTGTGATTAAAAAAAACATTTATTCTAGGGACAGAAAACTGTAGGTAGGGAGAGTGTCAGTTTATTTCACTCTGCAAGTCCTTGTTTCCAGGGACCTGGAAGGACAGTGAGTGAATTGTCCTTGTGCTATATTGTGATTAAAAAAAACATTTTTTCTAGGGACAGAAAACTGTAGGTAGGGAGAGTGTTTTTTTTCTTTCACTCTGCAAGTCCTTGTTTCCAGGGACCTGTAAGGACAGTGAGTGAATTGTCCTTATGCTATATTGTGCTTAAAAAAAACATTTATTCTAGGGACAGAAAACTGTAGGTAGGGAGAGTGTCAGTTTATTTCACTCTGCAAGTCCTTGTTTCCAGGGACCTGGAAGGACAGTGAGTCAATTGTCCTTGTACTATATTGTGATTAAAAAAAACATTTTTTCTAGGGACAGAAAACTGTAGGTAGGGAGAGTGTTTTTTTTCTTTCACTCTGCAAGTCCTTGTTTCCAGGGACCTGTAAGGACAGTGAGTGAATTGTCCTTGTGCTATATTGTGCTTAAAAAAAACATTTATTCTAGGGACAGAAAACTGTAGGTAGGGAGAGTGTCAGTTTATTTCACTCTGCAAGTCCTTGTTTCCAGGGACCTGGAAGGACAGTGAGTGAATTGTCCTTGTGCTATATTGTGATTAAAAAAAACATTTATTCTAGGGACAGAAAACTGTAGGTAGGGAGAGTGTCAGTTTATTTCACTCTGCAAGTCCTTGTTTCCAGGGACCTGGAAGGACAGTGAGTGAATTGTCCTTGTGCTATATTGTGATTAAAAAAAACATTTTTTCTAGGGACAGAAAACTGTAGGTAGGGAGAGTGTTTTTTTTCTTTCACTCTGCAAGTCCTTGTTTCCAGGGACCTGTAAGGACAGTGAGTGAATTGTCCTTGTGCTATATTGTGCTTAAAAAAAACATTTATTCTAGGGACAGAAAACTGTAGGTAGGGAGAGTGTCAGTTTATTTCACTCTGCAAGTCCTTGTTTCCAGGGACCTGGAAGGACAGTGAGTGAATTGTCCTTGTGTTATATTGTGATTAAAAAAAACATTTTTTCTAGGGACAGAAAACTGTAGGTAGGGAGAGTGTTTTTTTTCTTTCACTCTGCAAGTCCTTGTTTCCAGGGACCTGTAAGGACAGTGAGTGAATTGTCCTTGTGCTATATTGTGCTTAAAAAAAACATTTATTCTAGGGACAGAAAACTGTAGGTAGGGAGAGTGTCAGTTTATTTCACTCTGCAAGTCCTTGTTTCCAGGGACCTGGAAGGACAGTGAGTGAATTGTCCTTGTGCTATATTGTGATTAAAAAAAACATTTTTTCTAGGGACAGAAAACTGTAGGTAGGGAGAGTGTTTTTTTTCTTTCACTCTGCAAGTCCTTGTTTCCAGGGACCTGTAAGGACAGTGAGTGAATTGTCCTTGTGCTATATTGTGCTTAAAAAAAACATTTATTCTAGGGACAGAAAACTGTAGGTAGGGAGAGTGTCAGTTTATTTCACTCTGCAAGTCCTTGTTTCCAGGGACCTGGAAGGACAGTGAGTGAATTGTCCTTGTGTTATATTGTGATTAAAAAAAACATTTTTTCTAGGGACAGAAAACTGTAGGTAGGGAGAGTGTTTTTTTTCTTTCACTCTGCAAGTCCTTGTTTCCAGGGACCTGGAAGGACAGTGAGTGAATTCTCCTTGTGCTATATTGTGCTTAAAAAAAACATTTATTCTAGGGACAGAAAACTGTAGGTAGGGAGAGTGTCAGTTTATTTCACTCTGCAAGTCCTTGTTTCCAGGGACCTGGAAGGACAGTGAGTGAATTGTCCTTGTGCTATATTGTGATTAAAAAAAAACATTTTTTCTAGGGACAGAAAACTGTAGGTAGGGAGAGTGTTTTTTTTCTTTCACTCTGCAAGTCCTTGTTTCCAGGGACCTGGAAGGACAGTGAGTGAATTCTCCTTGTGCTATATTGTGATTAAAAAAAACATTTTTTCTAGGGACAGAAAACTGTAGGTAGGGAGAGTGTTTTTTTTCTTTCACTCTGCAAGTCCTTGTTTCCAGGGACCTGTAAGGACAGTGAGTGAATTGTCCTTGTGCTATATTGTGCTTAAAAAAAACATTTATTCTAGGGACAGAAAACTGTAGGTAGGGAGAGTGTCAGTTTATTTCACTCTGCAAGTCCTTGTTTCCAGGGACCTGGAAGGACAGTGAGTGAATTGTCCTTGTGCTATATTGTGATTAAAAAAAACATTTATTCTAGGGACAGAAAACTGTAGGTAGGGAGAGTGTCAGTTTATTTCACTCTGCAAGTCCTTGTTTCCAGGGACCTGGAAGGACAGTGAGTGAATTGTCCTTGTGCTATATTGTGATTAAAAAAAACATTTTTTCTAGGGACAGAAAACTGTAGGTAGGGAGAGTGTTTTTTTTCTTTCACTCTGCAAGTCCTTGTTTCCAGGGACCTGTAAGGACAGTGAGTGAATTGTCCTTATGCTATATTGTGCTTAAAAAAAACATTTATTCTAGGGACAGAAAACTGTAGGTAGGGAGAGTGTCAGTTTATTTCACTCTGCAAGTCCTTGTTTCCAGGGACCTGGAAGGACAGTGAGTGAATTGTCCTTGTACTATATTGTGATTAAAAAAAACATTTTTTCTAGGGACAGAAAACTGTAGGTAGGGAGAGTGTTTTTTTTCTTTCACTCTGCAAGTCCTTGTTTCCAGGGACCTGTAAGGACAGTGAGTGAATTGTCCTTGTGCTATATTGTGCTTAAAAAAAACATTTATTCTAGGGACAGAAAACTGTAGGTAGGGAGAGTGTCAGTTTATTTCACTCTGCAAGTCCTTGTTTCCAGGGACCTGGAAGGACAGTGAGTGAATTGTCCTTGTGCTATATTGTGATTAAAAAAAACATTTATTCTAGGGACAGAAAACTGTAGGTAGGGAGAGTGTCAGTTTATTTCACTCTGCAAGTCCTTGTTTCCAGGGACCTGGAAGGACAGTGAGTGAATTGTCCTTGTGCTATATTGTGATTAAAAAAAACATTTTTTCTAGGGACAGAAAACTGTAGGTAGGGAGAGTGTTTTTTTTCTTTCACTCTGCAAGTCCTTGTTTCCAGGGACCTGTAAGGACAGTGAGTGAATTGTCCTTATGCTATATTGTGCTTAAAAAAAACATTTATTCTAGGGACAGAAAACTGTAGGTAGGGAGAGTGTCAGTTTATTTCACTCTGCAAGTCCTTGTTTCCAGGGACCTGGAAGGACAGTGAGTGAATTGTCCTTGTACTATATTGTGATTAAAAAAAACATTTTTTCTAGGGACAGAAAACTGTAGGTAGGGAGAGTGTTTTTTTTCTTTCACTCTGCAAGTCCTTGTTTCCAGGGACCTGTAAGGACAGTGAGTGAATTGTCCTTGTGCTATATTGTGCTTAAAAAAAACATTTATTCTAGGGACAGAAAACTGTAGGTAGGGAGAGTGTCAGTTTATTTCACTCTGCAAGTCCTTGTTTCCAGGGACCTGGAAGGACAGTGAGTGAATTGTCCTTGTGCTATATTGTGATTAAAAAAAACATTTATTCTAGGGACAGAAAACTGTAGGTAGGGAGAGTGTCAGTTTATTTCACTCTGCAAGTCCTTGTTTCCAGGGACCTGGAAGGACAGTGAGTGAATTGTCCTTGTGCTATATTGTGCTTTAAAAAAACATTTATTCTAGGGACAGAAAACTGTAGGTAGGGAGAGTGTCAGTTTATTTCACTCTGCAAGTCCTTGTTTCCAGGGACCTGGAAGGACAGTGAGTGAATTGTCCTTGTGTTATATTGTGATTAAAAAAAACATTTTTTCTAGGGACAGAAAACTGTAGGTAGGGAGAGTGTTTTTTTTCTTTCACTCTGCAAGTCCTTGTTTCCAGGGACCTGTAAGGACAGTGAGTGAATTGTCCTTGTGCTATATTGTGCTTAAAAAAAACATTTATTCTAGGGACAGAAAACTGTAGGTAGGGAGAGTGTCAGTTTATTTCACTCTGCAAGTCCTTGTTTCCAGGGACCTGGAAGGACAGTGAGTGAATTGTCCTTGTGCTATATTGTGATTAAAAAAAACATTTTTTCTAGGGACAGAAAACTGTAGGTAGGGAGAGTGTTTTTTTTCTTTCACTCTGCAAGTCCTTGTTTCCAGGGACCTGTAAGGACAGTGAGTGAATTGTCCTTGTGCTATATTGTGCTTAAAAAAAACATTTATTCTAGGGACAGAAAACTGTAGGTAGGGAGAGTGTCAGTTTATTTCACTCTGCAAGTCCTTGTTTCCAGGGACCTGGAAGGACAGTGAGTGAATTGTCCTTGTGTTATATTGTGATTAAAAAAAACATTTTTTCTAGGGACAGAAAACTGTAGGTAGGGAGAGTGTTTTTTTTCTTTCACTCTGCAAGTCCTTGTTTCCAGGGACCTGGAAGGACAGTGAGTGAATTCTCCTTGTGCTATATTGTGCTTAAAAAAAACATTTATTCTAGGGACAGAAAACTGTAGGTAGGGAGAGTGTCAGTTTATTTCACTCTGCAAGTCCTTGTTTCCAGGGACCTGGAAGGACAGTGAGTGAATTGTCCTTGTGCTATATTGTGATTAAAAAAAACATTTTTTCTAGGGACAGAAAACTGTAGGTAGGGAGAGTGTTTTTTTTCTTTCACTCTGCAAGTCCTTGTTTCCAGGGACCTGGAAGGACAGTGAGTGAATTCTCCTTGTGCTATATTGTGATTAAAAAAAACATTTTTTCTAGGGACAGAAAACTGTAGGTAGGGAGAGTGTTTTTTTTCTTTCACTCTGCAAGTCCTTGTTTCCAGGGACCTGTAAGGACAGTGAGTGAATTGTCCTTGTGCTATATTGTGATTAAAAAAAACATTTTTTCTAGGGACAGAAAACTGTAGGTAGGGAGAGTGTCAGTTTCTTTCACTGTGAAAGTCCTTGTTTCAAGGGACAGAGAAGGACACCTGAAGGTAGCCCTTATTGCTTTTTTCCCATCTCCCTGCAGGCCATCTATTAGAATGTCTGGAAGGCAAACAAGGAGAGGCAGACAGTCAGGAGGCAATAAAAGAGGGCAAGCAGGCTCTGTGTCTGGGGGCAACAGTGCTGGTCGTGGACGCGGTGCATTGTCATCAGCACATGGCCATGGGACACGCTTGTCCTTCTTTTCGGCAGCTGGACATGTTGAGCCACATCATGCCGAAGACTTGGTAGAGTGGATGACCAAGCCCTCCTCCTCCTCCTCATCCTCTCTCACCCAGGCTCAGGGTACTGGAAAAGCAGCTGCCAAAGCGTCGTCTTCCCTGGTATCAATGTCAGACAAATCATCAGTCACTCCTTCCCTAGACCCACCATGTCCTCCTCCTGAGGAGTCCCCCGAACTGTTTCAGCACAGTGTTGGGTACATGCTCCAGGAGGATGCCCAGCGTTTCGAAGGGTCTGATGATGAAACCCAGCTAGAGAAAGGCAGTAGCGTGAGAGCAGACAGAGGGGATGCGCAAGAAGGACACCAATCTGGCAGTCATGTTCCAGCAGCTGCAGCATACTGCCAGATTGGCTCCAGTGAAGAGGAGGGAGGGGATGATGAGGTCACTGACTCCACGTGGGTGCCTAATAGGAGAGAGGAGGAGGAGGAGGATGAGGAGGAGGCACATCTCCAACGAGGCAGGATGCCCTTTGGTGGCCAGCGTAAGGGCAGTACACCGACGGAATCACACCGCAGAGCTCCGCCTGTGCAGGGCGCTGCCTCTGCCCGTCATTCAAAAAGTTCTTTGGTGTGGGCCTTTTTTGAGGCTAGTGCATCAGATCGCACAGCTGCTGTTTGCAACATATGTCTCAAGCGTATATCGCGTGGCCAAAACATCAGCCGCTTGGGTACCACATGCCTGACCAGACATATGTTGACCTGCCATGCAGCTCGTTGGCAAGCCTACCTCAAAGACCCACACCAAAGAACAAAGCGGACCTCTCCTTGCACCGCATCAGCTGGGATCTCCAACCCCACTATAACTTCAGTCCTCTCTGAAACATGCACTGAGAGGAATGAAGGTGTAGAATTAGGTGTGTCACAGCCAAGTACTTGCGCCCACTCTGCTAGCAGTACACCGACGTCCGATTCTAGCAGGCAAATTTCCCTGCCCCAGCTGCTGGACCGTCGAAAGAAGTTCACTCCCAGCCATCCACATGCCCAGCGGTTGAATGCTAGCTTGGCTAAATTGCTAGCACTTCAACTGCTGCCTTTTCAGTTGGTAGACTCGGCCCCCTTCCGTGAGTTTGTGCAATGTGCAGTTCCTCAGTGGCAGGTTCCCAAACGCCACTTTTTCTCACGGAAGGCTATTCCGGCTCTCTACCGGCATGTGGAAGGCAATGTCTTGGCCTCGCTGGACAGGGCGGTCAGCGGTAAGGTGCATATTACCGCTGACTCATGGTCCAGCAGGCATGGACAGGGACGTTACCTTTCTTTCACGGCCCATTGGGTCACTCTTTTGGCAGCTGGGAAGGATTCAGGACAAGGTGCAGTAGTGTTGGAGGTTGTCCCACCGCCACGCCTCCAAAATGCTACTACTGGTTGTGACACACCTCTCTCCTCCACCCCCTCCTCTTCTTCTTCCTCCATGGCCTCTTCCTGTGGTTTGTCCTATGAACCAGCGGTGCTCCGTAGCCGTTCACGGGGCTACGCAAGTACGCAGGCAAAAAGATGCCATGCCGTGCTTGCGCTGGTGTGTTTGGGGGACAGAAGCCACACTGGGGCAGAGGTCCTGTCTGCTCTGCAGGGCCAGGCCGAGAGGTGGTTGACGCCACGCCAGCTTAAGCCAGGAATGGTGGTTTGCGACAATGGCACCAACCTCCTCTCCGCCCTCCGACAGGGACAACTGACCCATGTGCCCTGTGTGGCTCACGTCCTTAACCTGGTGGTGCAGCGCTTCTTGGGCAGGTACCCGGGCTTACAGGATGTCCTGAGGCAGGCCAGGAAAGTCTGTGTGCATTTCCGCAGATCTTATAATGCCAGTGCTCGCCTGGCTGAGCTGCAAAAGGAGTTGAACCTGCCCAAGAACCGCCTTATATGTGACATGCCCACCAGGTGGAACTCAACGTTGGCCATGCTGCAGCGGCTGCACACGCAGCAGAGGGCCATCAATGAGTACCTGTGCGACTACGGCACCAGGACAGGGTCAGGGGAGCTTGGTTTTTTTTCTCCACGCCAGTGGGGCATGATCAGGGATGCATGCACTGTCCTGGCACCATTTGAGGAGGCCACGAGGATGGTGAGCAGTGACAGTGCATGCATCAGTGACACTGTACCTCTTGTCCACCTGTTGGAGCACACGCTGCGTGGAATAATGGACAGGGCACTTGAGGCAGAACAGAGGCAGGAAGAGGAGGACTTCCTTGCCTCTCAAGGCCCCCTTTACCCAGACAGTGTTCCTTCTGTCCCACCCATCGCACAGGAAGAGGAGGAGGAGGAGGAGGAGGAGGAGGAGGAGGAGGATTGTGTCAGCATGGAGGTGGAGGCTGGCACTCAGCATCATCAGCAGCAGTCTTTTAGGGATGATTTACAGTCCCAAGAAACCAGTGGACTTGTACGTGGCTGGGAGGAGGTGGCTGCGGATCATGTCGTCCTTAGTGACCCAGAGGACTCCGGAGCGAATGCCTCAGCAAACCTACGCTGCATGGCCTCCCTGATCCTGCAAAGTCTGCGGAAGGATCCTCGTATTCTTCGGATCAAGGAGAGGGACCATTACTGGCTGGCCACTCTCCTTGATCCACGGTACAAGGGTAAGGTTGCGGACCTTATGTTACCGTCGCAGAGGGAGCAGAGGATGAGACAACTCCGGGAGGCCTTGCAGAAAGGTCTGTGCAACGCGTTCCCAGAGACTGGGAGGTTGCAAACTCCTGGTCCTGGACAACGAGTTGCTGAGGCTTCGGCCAGTCAAAGAAGGAGCGGTGGGGAAGGTGGCCGTCTGACCGATGCGTTCAGACAATTCTTTAGTCCGCAGCCCCAAAGTATGATCGGTTCCAGCAACCATCGCCAGCGTCTGATAAACATGGTGCAGGAATATCTAGGGGCAAGGTCAGACTTGGACACCTTCCCCACCGAAAATCCTCTGGCTTACTGGGTCTTGAGGATGGATCACTGGCCAGAGCTTGCACAGTATGCAATTGAGCTACTGGCCTGTCCTGCATCCAGCGTTCTTTCGGAACGCACATTCAGTGCTGCTGGAGGATTTGTCACGGATCACAGGGTGCGCCTGTCCACCGACTCGGTTGATCGACTGACTTTCATCAAGATGAACCAGTCTTGGATCACCACCAGCTACCACACACCTGATGCTGATATAACAGACTAATTGATTTTAACATGTCACATCCCTTCAAGACTGATGCTGATGCTGAGTGCCTGTGCTGTTATGTTGACTGGCTATCCTCCTCCTCCGAGTCCTCAATGATACGATTGATGATGATAGCTTGTAAGATCATTTTTGTTTATGGGTGCCGCCACCAGTGCCTAACGCCCAATTTTTCAGCCCCTGTTTAACAGGGGCGTGTAATTACAATTTTTGAAGCAATACTTTGCAACAGGGCTCATTGCTGTGCTCCAAGTACAGTATCTGTGAGGAGTTGCAGTGTTGTGCCACCAGTGCCTAAGGCCCAATTTTTCAGCCCCTGTTTAACAGGGGCGTGTCATTACAATTTTTGAAGCAATACTTTGCAACAGGGCTCATTGCTGTGCTCCAAGTACAGTATCTGTGAGGGGTTGCAGTGTTGTGCCACCAGTGCCTAAGGCCCAATTTTTCAGCCCCTGTTCAACAGGGGCATGTAATTACAATTCTTGATCTAATAATTCACAGCAGGGCCCATTGCTGCACCCACCAAGAGTAACTGTCAGGGCTTACAGTGTTGTGGCACCAGCACCACCATCAAAGGCCCAATTTTTACTACCACTGTTCAACAATTATATGTAATTAAAATTCCTGATATAATAGTTGACAGCAGGGCGTTCCAGCACCAACCAAGAGTAACTGTGAGTGCTTACAGTGTTGTGCCAACACCAACAACTAAGGGGCCTATTTCTGCAGAGTATATACGGCAGGTCCCTACTTTCAAACATCCAACTTACAAACGACTCCTACTTGCAAACGCAAGAAGACAACAGGAAGTGAGAGGAAATCTACCACTAGGAAGGAAAATTCTCTCCTGTAAGAATAAATATGGGAGAAAGGTGTCTCCTCTGTACTGATGCTTTATCAGCAATCCTTGTTTCAAGAAAAACACCACATTTCAAAAACAGTTGTCATTGGGACGGAAAGTGAGGTGAAATGTTCTGAACAGGGGCACAGACAGCAAAACAAATGTTACAGGGGTGATAACCCTTACCTATGTTTTCCAAAAAGTTTAAAAATAGATTTTTGGTCTGGAGCTACACTTCAACAATGTACCTGTTCAAAATTACAAACAGACTCTACATAAGAACAAACCTACAGTCCCTGTCTTGTATGCACCGCCTGTATAGGGCTGTTCAGAGTATATAGGGCCTTTTTTATTTTATGTGCGGGGTTCCCCTTAATATCCATACAAGACCCAAAGGGGCTGGTAATGGGCTGGGGTAGGGGGGGGGTCATGGGGTAGCTATGCCATTTTTCTTAAAGAATTTCATCCATATTACCGGGACCAGACATTACATTAAAGCCGCAAGCAGTTTTAAATGGCTTTTTTTTCCTTTAGAAGTGTCATTTTGTGCAGGGACAGTTCTAAACACGGGAAACACGTGGCACTTCACAGGCATACTTTAGACACCCCCCAGGTACGATATTTAAAGGAATATTTGACTTTTTTTTTTTCACTTTATGCATCATTAAAATGACTGCTCCCGAAAAACGACCGTTTTTAAAACTTCTTTTTGCATTGATACATGTCCCCTGGTGCAGAACCCGGGTTCCCAAACCCTTTTTAGGACAATAACATGCATAATAGTTGTTATAATTAGCACTTTAGAATTCGAACGTTCGCATCCATTGTATTTAATAGGGTTCTAATGTTCGTTCGAACTTTCGGTCCGTTCGCGGGTTCTGGTGCGAACCGAACCCGGGGGTGTTCGGCTCATCACTAATCTCCACACTCTTCTCTACTACAGTTTCCCCTGGCTCCCTCCGAACATTGCTTAACTCCCCCCCAACCTACCCAGGTCAAGTTAAAATTATTCTCAAGTGACCACGGCCGTTAAACAAACCATAGCGAAAGCTTGGAAGACCAACTGCCCAACTCCCTTAATACAACAGAGACCAAGCACAGGATCACTAAGACTATAATCTATGCCAAAATTGACGCAATTCTCCAAGACAAGATTGAATGCCATACTAAACCATGGCAACCCTGGGTGTGCCACTTCCTACCTTCCCATTTTGATTATTGTTTATTACTTCCATAACATATCCACCAGAGTTAAGCTGCCTGTGGAGGATGCCAACTCAGCAGGTGATGGGGTCTAATGCCGCGTACACACGATCGTGATTCACGGCGGTGAAAACACCACCGTGAATCACGGCATGAAAAAAAATGAAAAATGAGGGAACGGCATGTTCCCCCACACACGACCGTTTTTCCCGTCATTTTTTTCTTTGACGAGAAAAACGACCGTCTGTGGGCTCCGCGGCAGTGTCTCCCTATGGGAAAACTGCCGCGGAAAAGAATGATGGAAAAAACAATGAGAAAATTTAGAACATGTTCTAATTTTTCTCGTCGTTTTTCCTGCCGTTTTTCTCAACGAGAAAAACGGCATAAAGCCCACAGACGATCGCTTTTCTTGGCGAAAAAAAATATGTCATTTTTCCCGACGGGAAAAATGATCGTGTGTACGCGGCATAAGGATGTATGTCAGTTCCCCTGCCTTCCTGTCTAACTCTGACCATGCCAAGCATAGTCACTTTGCGTGCTTGATCTAGCTGATTGGCAGTACAGGAGGCTGCTCCGATGCATAGTGTGCCTTGTGCCCATGGTCAGCTTTGCCACCACGTCCTTTGCTTAGTCCTGCTCTGATATCAGACTATAGGAGCATGGATCGCAGAAGGAAGACCCTACTAGAATGCAGCGTGCACATTTTTATCACGCTGTGTCTGACATCATTAAGCAGCCCTCGCCTACAGAGACATGGCCATACTTGGAAGAAGGACAGGAAGGGAGGCTTTACATTCATGTGACCACTGAATAAGGTATATGATAAATTTTTGCTATAAAATAGGTGTTACTATAGGTGGTACTAGAGCATGAGAAACTAATTTGGAATACTTTGCTATATTTTTTTCAGTTGACTTCACAAATACTTTAAGAAGAGCTGGATCTTACCATTTTGCAGTATCTGACACAAGATGGCCAAGATGGCTATTATTATTTTTATGGCGTATTACTGATAATGGCAAGATAGAATGTCAGCTGCGCTCTGGAAGCTTTATATTAAACCAAAGCTTATGAAAGCAAATAGATAAAGTAGCACTGAATTATCTGAATCATTCCTCTGCAAAGTTAAAACGAAATTCCAATAAGGTATTATTCAGAAGCAAACAATGCTTGGATCATAGAATGAAAAAGTCTGGCTGCCATCCAAGGATCTATAAAATATAAAGCGCTAGATAAATAGAAATATATAGCATATGCATAACATGTTAAAGGGCGGCCTGCAACATACGATATCCACATAATAATTAGGTTAATTCCATTAGGCAAAGAACAACAAGACTTGTTTTCAAGTCAGTCATAGGAAATTATAGCAACCAGTCAGAAAAACCCCTTCCTGCCCAGTCGTGGCATCCCAATAAATGGGTCTTTACACCTGGGGAAGGGGGGGCAGGGCAGACTTCCCAATCACGTGGCCACTGTGATTGGCTGTCACAGTGGTCACGTAATTGGGAGCTCGTCTTGTGGACTCTCAATCATGATTTTTGTCATATGCTCTCTGCACTGAAACCTTGGCCGTCCATGGCTTTGAAGCCCACCTTCTTCTATATGTAGCGGGGGTTTAAATTTAGGGGGATACACCTGGGTGGTAGTATGACCCAGGTGTGTATGGATCATGAAGGGATTTGGACCATTGTTGATTCGTGGAGGACTTGGTGGTGTACTGTTCTCCTTGGCCTGTGGGTGGCGGGGTTCCCACAGGCCTAAGGTAGATTCACTGCCGCAGTGCTGGCCTTTTTGTCCCCTATCAGCGATGGTACGGTGAGGGCGGGGAACCTGCCGTGACATCGCGGGAGGGGATAAAGGGGAGAGACGCCCTCGCCACGAGGTCTTTTTCCTGCATCGTGCGCCCAGGCACCTTCAGCCTGGGTGCGGGCGGTTCGGAGTTCTGGTCCAGGCGCCCTAGGCCTGGCCGGAGTGGAGTTGGCGTCCATCCCAGGCACCTTCAGCCTGGGGTGAGGTACTAAACCGGAGGCCTGGGGCCCAGTGACTTCGACTGGGTCCCGCAAGGGCGGAGGAGTCCGAGGGTCCCTGAGGTGGATGGGGCCCAAGTCTGAGGTGAGGAGGCCGGGGAGGTCACCCGTCCGGAGAGTCCAGAGCAGCATCAACCCGGTGACGGATGGGCCTCCGGTAACTCCCTTGGTGGGACATCTTCCCCCTGATAGGGGCCACAACGCAGCAAAGGTACTCCTGTTCCTGTTCTCTTGGGTCGCTGGTAGAGACCCTGAAGGTTTAAGTTCTTCTCACAAGCCATGGGCTTTAGTAACCGCTGGTGAAACCACAGTGGTTTAGCGTACAATCAGGATAGTGCCTCGACCTGCTCACCCCACCGTATTGAACTGTTTATTGGGTCGCAACCAGTCGGCTAGAAAAAGACTGTTTATTGGAGTGTGTTAATAAACAAGAGTTGGACCCTCTATTGGTGTGTGGAACTCTGGTTAATGGGAGCAAAGGGAAGTGTCAGCACAGCAAGACTTGGTCATTAACTGAAACGCACAGGCCAGAGGAAAATAATTGGTACTGGCCTTCACCTCACCCACTGCCATGGGGAGGACATGGACCGTAGCGCATCTCACCCTCACATACGAAATACCCCTAGACAAAGAAGAGGGGGTGAGGCCGCTACATATACATGGGACTAAAAAGAGGGACAACTGAGGAGGAAAAAGGGGGCAGGAGGATTAGGTTTCAAATAAGGGACAGTTGGGAGCTATAACCAGGTAGGGTGAATATAACCAGCGGAACCTGGAAAGACTTCATAAAGACATAAAAAGATGCCCCCAGACAGTCAGGAAAATTATCCCTTCTCTCACTTCATGGATACGTTTCAACTTGAACATAAGGGACAGAGCTTACAGTTACAATGGTGACAAAAAATAAACTCATGTATTAAATAATGCCGCATACAGTTTATTGTAAGCCTAATAGCTAATGCTACCTGGTCATGTTTCTTACATTCGGTAGAGCAGCCATTCTCAACCAGGGTTCCTTCAGAGGTTTCTAGGAGTTCCTTGAGCTGTGGTCTTCCTTTTGTCTGCATAGTTCCAGGGCCAACGCCACTTGGTATTATCAGCATCATGACACCATTGATTGTTTTAGCTATCTGTCTTCCCACTGACCCCTAATGAATTGGTTTAAGGAGGAGTTGCCCGTAGATCTGAAATGTATTTGAAAGGTTCCTCTATGGCAAAAAGGTTGAGAATGGCTGCTTTAGAGAGATAATAGGCAATAGTTATCTGATACCTGATGCCACTGTTTATGGTTGGGGTGCTATACTTCCCTTGAAATATTGTTCTAAATGAAGTGGACCTTAACTTAAAAGAGTAAAGATTTGCAATTTTTTAGAGGTATATAGAAAGGTTTTTTAGTACCAGAGTAACAACCTAAAAGACTTATCATTTGTCTTTTTCTAATTAGAAATAAGAGGTCAGGAATTACAATGTACTCCTGAGAAGCACTTATTGACTGTTCTGTAGCATCAAACCTGTATCTCTGCAGTGCAAGGTTATCTATACCAGTAGTCTCCAAACTGTGGCCAATAGGCTAGATGTGGCCTCCTTGCTTGACTTTATCTGGCCCTTTGGGCACTATTCCTCCCACTGATACACGACACTATTCCTCCCACCGACACCAAAGATGGGGCACTAGTCTTCCCATTGACATCAATGATGGGGCACATCCCACTGACACCAACAATCAGGATTATTCTTCCTATCAATACTGACCAGAAATGCTGTGTAATTTTCTTACACCCACAGACAACCAATCCTGAGGCACTGCTTACTCCCACTGTTGCCAGGACATTTTCTACTCCCAATGGCCACAATCTGGCCACCCTAAAGTCTGAAGGACAGTAATCAGGTCCTTTGTTTAGAAAGTTTGGAGGCCCCAGATCTAAGGCATTTCTGCTTCTGACTGCTAGTCTCTCCAGATTTAGAGTATGATTTGATGACAAGACTACTATGCTGCTCCTTATTCTCCTAGCTGAAAAGGAAGTTGTACCTGAGGACTTGCAGGACAAGGATCATCCTGCTTCTGCGTTCTGTGGATCTGTGCTTTCGCCAATTCTCCTGCTGCTACTTGATCATTACCGCAGTAGTCATAAGATCACCAGTCACCAGGAGGCCTCTTTGACTTGGGGAAGTAAAATTCTGCCTCGCCCTATTTTGCAAATTATCCTGTGCCCGCATATCTGCCAAAGTCCAGGCACGCAGGACACTGCACATAATTTGCTGCAGCAG
Source organism: Rana muscosa (assembly GCA_029206835.1). Taxonomy (NCBI): domain Eukaryota; kingdom Metazoa; phylum Chordata; class Amphibia; order Anura; family Ranidae; genus Rana; species Rana muscosa. The sequence continues at coordinate 184,688,884 of CM055119.1, read as the reverse complement.
AAGGTACATAAAGCACAGCTTTTCCTATCACAGGAAAGTGTCTTCCAAATGTTTCCATAAATGTTGTCCACTATGAAACAGAAGTGTCGAAAGGATTGATGGGTAATCACCAGGCACCACATCCCTGGTTCATAAACAGAAAGAGATGTACATGTAGATATGTGGAACTCTAAAGGTGTCATACAAAAGTAGAAAGTCGGCTAAAAAACTGTGCCCAATCAGGGCGCAGTAAAAGGTGGTTGTTAAGGAGCGGGGCTGGGAAGCCGGCCACGGCATCTTTAACAACCGATGAGTAATCAGCTGTCAATGGGATTAACTACTGACAGCTGAATAAAAAAAACACACATTTGCCGGGAAAAAAAATTGTAAAAAAAAAACCCCGGGCCACGCCAAAGTTTAAAAAAAACAGCATGGGGCACCCCCAAAATCCATACCAGACCTTTATCTGAGCATGCAGCCTGGCAAGTCATAAAAGGGGGGGATGACCGAGCGCCCCCCCACTCCATACCAGGCCACATGTCCTCAACATGGAGGGGTGGGTGCTTCATGGGGGTCTGTGGGCAGGGGGCTTATCGGAATCTGCAAACCCTCTTTAATAAGGGGGCCCCCAGATCCAACCCCCCTCCAAGTTAATGAGTATGGGTACCCCTACCTATTCACCAAAAAAGTGTCAAAAAGTAATAAGATCACAGACACCATTTTTGAAAATTTTTATGTACCCCATACTTATTCATATGGGGGTGGGATCTGGGGGCCCCCTTCTTAAAGGGGGCTTCCAGATTCCGATAAGCCCCCTTCCCGCAGAGCCCCCCTGTCCCAAGGAACCCGCCCATGTTGAGGGCATGTGGCCTGGTATGGTTCGGAGGGGGGCGCTTGCTTGCTCACTCCCCTCCCCCTTTCTTGACCTGCCAGGCTATTGAATACTCTTTGCAGTGCCAGAATTATCTGGTCACTGTCCACAGTCTCAGGGATCCCCCTCACCCTAATATTGTCACTACGTCCACGATTGTCGAGGTCCTCTAAATGGCGATTCATCTCAATAAAATGAGAAGCATGTGTGTCCGCCACCCTTTCCAGCCTGTGCAATGCTCTGTCTCTCTGCTTCCCCTTCACTTCCACCACCTCCATCTTGTCAGAGAGAACCAGCAGATTGGATTTTAAATCCGTGATCACTGCAGAAAATGTGGCTTTTATATCCGCAGCTATGACAGACATGTCTGCGAAGGTAAGGGGTTTGCTGTAGCATGTCCGACTCCTACCTGAGTCCTCTATGGCGTATTGTGAGTCCTCGCTGTAGTCCTCTTTTTCATGCTGGGACCGTGCCATCTTGTGGCTCGCCACGTTGCCTTGAGGCGCCGGCTTTGCTTTGAGTAGTTCAGAGATGCTTCTGGATGAGGAGACAGCTGATCCTCGGTGGGGTCTGGAGTGTGAAGCCTGGTATGTCAGTCTGCCCATTTCCAGGTCCAAACAAGCAGTGTAAAGGGCTGTTGGCTGTGTCTTTTCACGTAGCTCCTTCAGTGTGCTTCCATTCCGGTTCACTCGCTTGCACTTTAAGCATCATTAAAATCACTGCACCTGAAAAAAACAATTGTTTTTTAATTTTTTATGCATTGATACATGTCTCCCAGGGCAGTACCCGGACCCCCTTAACCCACTTGCATATATGCCTTCAAAATGGGCACTTTTGATTTGTTAGAACTTTTCCCCTGTTTGGGAGTTCTGCTGCGAACTGAACAGGGGGGTGTTCAGCCCATCTCTAGGACACATCTTTTTCATACCAAGCACTATGTACCTTCTATGTACTGATTTCAATACAGCAAGGGATAAATGGCGCATAACGGATTAAGCACCACTAGATCCACCAACTAAAATCACACATGCTGCAAACAATGCAGGCAAAACAAATGAAAAGTCCCAACAATGGTAAGGAGAAATGTCCAAATAAAACCACTGTGATATGTAATAAACAATGTTCATGACACTTAAGGCAACTCAACCCAAGAGAAAGAAGCAGTATCTGTGGATAAAAAACTGTAAAAGAGGGAGCGCCAACTAAGTGCAGTAATAAAGAAGTTCCATTTATTTAAAAACCGACAATTGGCCACTCACTGCAGGATAGCCTGAAAAAGGAGCAGGATGCTCCGAAATGCATAACCATGCCCCTCTACAGCCAGGACTGTCACAGTGTGACGTTACTTCCACTACTGCACCCTTTGTGCACTCCAGGGTGGATCTGAACTCTTCTGGTTTTATCTGTCAGCATTCTCTCCCCAGAGACGGTGGCTGCAGGATCCAGAAAGCGGGAGACCCAGTCACCGAGATGTACAGCGGTTACCCTTGTTGATGAACAATTTTACTCTCACGCAGTGAGTTGCCAATTGTCTGTTTTTAAATAAATGGGAGCTCTTTTATACTACACTTAGTTTTTTCTCCCTATTTCACTATTACTGATGTCCTTAGCAAACTCTCAGACACTGGCATAGGGTCTTGCCTCTTGTGCGTCTCCCATCACCCACCAAAGGTAAGAGGTGCAAAGCTAGAGGAGATTGTCGAGAAACACCAGTAGAGTAATAGTAATTGGTTTCACCAGTATGCAAACCTGGCCATTGTCGAAACTGTGCTGCCAAGTCAACCGCACTATACTACCACACATATGGTGTAGGGATTTCATACATTCTTAATATATCTCATTGCAGATGCATGCTGATTCCCACTCTACTTTACAACAAGCAATCAGACTAGCTGGGACGATGTGACAGATGTGGAAGATCCCATGAGAATGAATGTCACTTTACTGCTGAGGAGCTTAATTGAGCATGAGTCAAACATACTTAAGCTGAAGCCACAAATTCCAAAGAAGAAGAAATACACTGAAGTGTTTGTTTGCTGATGCTGTCATGATGCAGCAAAGATGTGTTGTATCCCGTTTGCTCAAGTCATCACTGCCAGCTTGGCATCATACTGATCCGCCAGTTGGTCAATTGCTTACAGCTGAAGCTAATTTGCCATTGACAACTTCCAGCCGCCTACAGTAGGCGAGGAGAATTGTAGTCATTCATTACGGCAGTCACACCCCGATAATTGCAGACAAATTAACATTTGCAGAGAATGGAAACTTTTTTATTTTCTGTTGTTGCAGTTCATGTACTTTTGTTTAAAGGGAGCAGGAATAGGCAACGTTTTGGGTCAGAAAACACCCCAAACTCCTGGGTGGACTGGGACAGCGCTGAGAATTATGGCAAGGAGTGCTCACTATTGGAGCATGCAAATATAAAATAAGCTAGGGGCTGACAAAAGCTAGCCATAGATGTATTGTTTTTTCTTTTGAATGATCAAAAATTTACAAATTCCTCCATCCACATGTAGCACCCTCCTAAATTGCTAGTTATTAGGTAAATTTAGTTAGCTCCTCTGTAGGCAGAGGAGCAGGGGTTAATTGTTTAGGAGACCTCTGCAGTGTTTCCACAGGCTGTGTCTCTGTTACCTCTCCCTGCATTCTGTAACTCATTAGAGGCTTCTAGAACACAGTGAGTGGGAGGGACATAGGGTGCAGCCTAAATATCTATGGGACTTCCATCAATCTCTGGGGAGGTGGACCCAGAAGGCGGGGAAGCAACCCATAAATACTCTGTAGCCTTGCAATCTGGGAGCAGAGTCGAGGGTCCTGTCATCTGGAGGTGACCCTTGTGCTGGGGGGGCAGAGAGAGAGAGATGGAGGAGAAGTCTGTGGATCCCTTGTAGAAGACATCAGGCCTCAGCTGGGCTCAGCTGGGAGGCTTACTGAAGATTGAGGAAGCCTGAGTTAGAGGAAAGATATCTGGGGTCAGGAAGCTTCCAATGCGTTACTGAGTAATTAATCCAGTTATACTTTCAATAGAGGTGACTGCAGAGTGCAATACCCCACCAGTCCAGGTCAGTAGTGTATTTAGGTTTTGTGCTGCCCTAGGCCTGACTAAACTTGTGCACCCCCTAATTTAAATATGACACCATCCCTTCCTGTCAAGGCCACACCCATTTCTGTTTAAGACCCGCCCTGACATTTTCGAGTGGGGACACTAGTTCTTAGGGCCTGGGAGGGGGGAAGCATTGGATTCCCTTCATTTGCATAGATTTCCTCTCACTTCCTGTTTGGCTATGGGGTAGGAAGTGAAGGGAAATCTCTGCAATTGGACAGGGATGGTAAAAAATAAACTGACAGGGGCTATAACCATCCCTTACTCTATCCAAAATGAAAAAAAAAGTGTTGCCTATAGTTCTACTTTAAGCACAAATTTCTGATCATTTTTTGGAGAGGACTAAGAAGATATAACCATGCCAATGGTGCAGCAGAAAACATAGCACGGTGAGGAAGGTTTGTGGTCCAGGAGGATAGGACAGTCAAAATTAGAAGCAGCTTGCGTTACACTAACAGTGTAGCACAAGCCGGCGGGGACTCTTTCCGTGCTGCCCCCCTGCAAAGTGCTGCTCTAGGCCTGGGCCTTGTTGGCCTAGGCCAGGATACAGCGTTGGTCTAGGTGCAGCCAGGAGCAAATACAAAATGACCATTGATACACCAACTCTCAATAACTGAACTAGTGCAACCAGGGGCAGTGAAAGACAGCCAAGCATTGGACTATTACTTCATTACTACTGCATCTTTAAGACTAGTTAGGTTTAGGCTGGAATTCTAATGCCGCGTACACACGATCCTTTTTAATGTCATTTTCAAAAACGACGTTTTTCTCGATGTGATCTTTCTTGTTTCCTCTCAAGCCTGTCTTGCATACACACGTTCATTAAAAAAAATGCTCGAGCAAAGCGCGGTGACGTACAACACGTACAACGGCACTATAAAGGGGAAGTTCCGTTCGATAGGCGCCACCCTTCATGTTAGTTCCCCTCGTAAAAGCATACACACTACCGTTTTTCACGACGGGAAAAAAAAACGACATGAAAAACGACGTGAAAAAATAGAGCAGGTTCTAATTTTTTTTAGGCCGTTTTTCACGTTGTTAAAAATGCTCTAGAGCCTACACACGATTGTTTTTAATGCCCAAGTTAAAAAATTGCATTTTTAACGACGTGAAAAACGATCGTGTGTACGCGGCATAAGTGTAAAGCAGCACACCATTGTGCGCCCCAATGAGTTAAAATGCATGCTCTGCTGGCACATTGTGATCAGGGATGTATGAATGGGCATTAAAGACATCATTTGACTGTGTTTGAACAGTTAGTCTGTTATTTTCTAAAAATTCAGGCGATTAGTTGCAGACAGAAGTTTCATTGATCCAAATTTACCTGGTAAGGTTTATCTCAACCAATGATTGATCCAGATGGTAAAAAACAAACGTTTGAGCACACTAGACATCGCTCAAGCATATTCGAGTTTATTTAGCAAAAAATCAACAGATTTTGGTGGATATTGGATGGAAATGGATATAGAATCAATATCATATGTGTATGTTTATTATTAAGATCAATTTAAGTATTTCAAAAATGATCTGCGACCAATCAATCTGCTGCAAATCAAGGAGACAATGCAGTTGTTGTTGCACTTCATAATACAAGGGCCTAATAGCGTTAAGCAAGGAGTTTTCGTAAAACATACAGTATATGGAATAAAGAGTACACTGACAGAAGTGGTGGTAATTCTAGTTTACACGTATTTGTTTTTTTACAAAGCAAACCTTTCCCTGAAGAATTCACGTGGCCGTTATGACATGCGTTGGGCAGAGCCAGGTGATGTTGCCGAAAGTGGAATTGACGCTGGAGCAACGGGCTCCTCTGTTTGTAATACAAGCAATTCTGAGTCTCTTCTTTGCTTTAATGTAAGTGCAATATGTTTTAATAAACAGAGATCAGTTTTAATATACTACACTATGAGGTTATCCTGTGTTGTGTGAGTTCTCCCGTAGTACTGATATAGTGGATTTAAAGGGCCATACACCTAAATCATGAATGAGTCTGTGAAATCCAAGGAACAAAAGGAACAAGGAGGAGGATCACAAAGGAGCTTTGATTTGCACACATAAGTGGGGAAAACGTGGCTTGAACTGGGATTAACAGGTCAAACCTGGAAGTGCATGCATTTATGAATGGAGAAATAGCTATAATTTATAGCACAAGAGCACTCCTTCACTATTATATCACATAAGGAAAGGGGATACAATAGGGTTGCCACCTGCCTGGGATTCACAGTTTGGGTTTGGAGTCGTGCGTCCGGGTTTCAGACTGAAACCCGGACACAATATTCAGACCGGACAATGGCTTCCCAGCAGGGTTGCTGGCTGCAAGTGTGCAGGCCGAGAGTGCCTGTTACACTCTCTTTTACACTGCCCAAAGTCGGCACTAACAATCCCCCCACACACACACACAGACAGGAGAGGAGAGGAGAGAACGCTCGATCTGCTCCTCTTTCTCCCGCCCCTACCCCTTTGTGTCTGCCCACACTTCAATAACTGCCGCTGTGCCTCAGAAAAGGAAAGTGGGGGCTGGAAATTTGAAGTCCAGCAGCCTGAGATACACCTGGATAAGAGGTGCTGACTGCCAAGGGGTGAGTGAGCTCACCATCCATCCCTGTCTGTGACTGAAGTCTCCCCCTTCTCTTTCCTGCCTCTAAATGAGTACACTAAGGTAAATCAGAGTTCTCAGAGCACCCCTTACATCAGAGTTCCCCTTTACACCAGAGGCCACAGTGTTCCCCCTTACATCAGAGTCCTCTCCGTACATCCGAGTTCTCAGTGTTCCCCCTTAAATCAGGGTTCCCAGAGCATCCCTTATGTTAGAGTCCCCAGAGTTCTCCCTTACATCAGAGTCTGCAGAGTCCCCCCTTACAGTGAAAGGGAACTCTGCAAGCTCAGATGTAAAAGGGGAACTCTGCGGATTCAGATGTAAAAGGGGATTCTTGTGATTTAATCCATATGATTAGAAATTTTATTTAATTGATTGCAAAATATATGTATAGTTTATATATATTTTTTTTTAAATTGCTTGTTTGGAATAAAAAAGTGCTGTGCGCCGCTAAAGTGTTCGAGTTTGACTTGAAGAAAAAGTGGCAACCCTAGGATATAATGAGGAGAGTGGTGTTTATTTAAAGTCATTGTAATGTAAAGAAATAATTATTTGAGTGGAATTCCCAGTTTATGTATTAGATGGTATTTATACATTTGCTGTTAAGTAGGGGGGTCGGTGCAACAAAACATTTCATGTATCTATTCTTGGTCAATGGATTACCACCATTATCAGATCTATATATCACCTAACAAATACATTAGATATAGGAAAGAGGTCATTAATAAAAGGGTTATGTTTCCTCTGGGGCTGCATAGCAACAACCTACCCTCTCTCTTCACTTATTTTCTTCAGGGGTCCTGCAGTGGGGGTCCTGCCTCATGCCCCGCCTCCTGGTCACCCATCTACCCTCAGCTCCTGCGGGGAACCTCTGCTGTGATTCTCACAGCATTGGAGATCTAGATGTCACCTTTTTTCATTGTCACTATGTGGTTTTGATCTCAACCTAAGTAACTTTCATGTGAGTATATATTTGGTCCTTATCTACAGAAATTGATGTACTGCCCCATACAACCTACCTTGTGTTATTTATGTAAATTGAAATACATTTTGTATTTTTATACATTTGTTGCAACATTTTACTTTAGCACCACTCAAAAAGTCCCAATGGGCGAATTGTCGTTTTGGATCCTTTCACATGTGAACATATCCCCTGCCCAGTTGGAGCAGAATGGGGCAGATGTCAGTTTGCAACTCTGTGCCATTCAGTTTTTTTTGTCCACATTTTAATAGCGAACTGTAATGGACCCATTTTGGATCTATAGGCTGTCAGATGTAAAAGAAAAAAATACTTTAACCAATAATGTACCTTAAGCGTGCTATTTGCACCCCAAAAATGTTCAGAAAGTACACATGGTATACATAGAACACACTTCCCCTCCCCTCTCCTGTCACTTCCCTCTTCCCTTTAAAAGTCAATGGAACATGCTCTATAAACACAGAAGTCGGCTCTAGTCACTGCTGTCAAAGACAAACTTTCTGATTGATGTTTGTAAAAAAAGTTCAGTAACATGATTTAGAGATACAAAGTAACATTATAATTTTTTTGATGTATGTACTTTTACATTTATTCGTTTGCAGAGCAAAGGGGCGAGGCTTCAATTTGCATATAATGTCAGTGAAAGCAACGTGATATATATATATATATATTTGTCGTCAGAGTCTTCGAGTCCTCGAGTGTGACAGTGATAACCCTAATGCACCAAGGCCTGAGGTGTGCCTTGGCCTAGCTGGTCAGTATGCCTGAAAAGTGGGCATACCCTGAATGTAAGAATAAGAATAAGGAAAATAGAATGAGTATGCATGAATCTGGGGGAACGGGTGGGTGGGAGCCCAGAAATGACGGCAACCCAGACCGACAGGGGAGGAGGCTTAAGTAGCCCTCTCAGTCTCCTCCCACAAATACAGGCTGGCCTGCGGCCAGCCTTACCACTTGTCGTCAGAGTCTTCGAGTCCTCGAGTGTGACAGTGATAACCCTAATGCACCAAGGCCTGAGGTGTGCCTTGGCCTAGCTGGTCAGTATGCCTGAAAAGTGGGCAAAAAGAGACAACTGTAGGTGAAGAAGGGAAGGTAACGAACAGAGAAGTAGCACGCACCCGGACGGCAACAGTATCTGAACCCGGTCCCATGCAAGAATGGAATAAGCCTGATGCCCGGCACAATCCAAACATGAGAATGACCTGCTAGCAAATGACAGGATACGTGGGGGAAAGGAAGCAAAGGCTGGCCCGAGGAGCCTCTGCAACCGATGGGCGAGTAGATCGTAATACTCCAAACGGACATCAAAGATGTGCCTCCGGCCTACCCATACTAGGTATGGGGAAGAGAGGGAGAGGGCAAAAATTGACGACTGGCAGGAGTTGTAGGACTGGATACCTGGAGGATGGGTTGCCGGAGTAGGCGGAAAAGGCCAAGCGCCACGGCAATGAGCATCGTCAAGCATGGGAGAAACATGCCAGACACAGAACACTGGTCCCACCTGACTCAATCGGATCGTGCCACCGCCTGTGACCTGACAAGCGACTGAATCCTGAACCGAGAAAGGAAGGTCAGACTCCATCCCGGGCAAGAAGTCTCATGGCATGATGCAGACATGCCTAGACAAAAGATCAGAGCCGCTAGCGGAACCCCAAACCCACCCCTGTGGCCGACAAGGGGCCGTGGCTCAGCACACACCCCGAGAAAGACTGTGAAACCCTAGGTGGTGACCAGGGCCTCAGCAACAGAACGATGATTTTTATAAAATGAAGACTGCTTCCTACCCAAGGGTGAACCCAGTGATGAATGACATCCGCACCAATCAACTAGCCCTGGCAACGGGCAGGACTGATGGAAGCGAGTGCAAGCAATGTTTGATGAAGGCGAAGATGCCAGCGCAGCCCAACCTGAGAACACAAACCAGAGAAATGACAGACAACCAGACATGAAAACAACAACGAGCCTACCTAAGAAGAGAACATGCAGAAGTGACAAGACCACCGCGCGTACATGAACCTGATGACGGATGACCCCCCCCCCTAGTGTGAGTGGCGAGTGAGCCCGAGTAACCTGTAGCGCAGAGACAGGCAATTAACTGAACACTCAGGGCTGGTGTACCCACGGACCGTGGTGGGTGATCGTATAGGTGTAAGAATGAACGTGCATCGTATGACGTATGGTATACGGGCGAGAAGATTGTGGTCAACAATCATTAAAAACGAAACCTCAGCCCGTATGGATCTGTAGACGTGACAGATCCGGAAATGTGTGCCCTAACTAACCCAGGTACAAACATGGACGAAGATAACATGACACATAGTAACCAACAAAGAGAACAGCTACCGGAGTATGCCGTGACTGGACCACAACACCCCTCTGGAACGCTAAGACTGAAACGTTGCAACGGAAATGCTGAGACTGAATGCTGAGGCGGAAATGCTACGACAGAAATCTAGGGGCAGAAATGCGAGGACAGAAATCCTGGGGCAGCAAACGCAACGACAGAAATCCTGGGGCAGCAAAATGCAACGACAGAAATCCTGGGGCAGCAAAACGCAACGACAGAAATCCTGGGGCAGCAAACGCAACGACAGAAATCCTGGGGCAGCAAAACACAACGACAGAAATCCTGGGGCAGCAAAACGCAGCCAGAAATCCTATGAGCTATGAGTAAGCATCATACCCTGATGTGAAACGCGTTAGCCTTGCCCTGCATGAAGTGACAAGACCACCAGAAATCCTGGGGCAGCAAAACGCAGCCAGAAATCCTATGAGCTATGAGTAAGCATCATACCCCGATGTGAAACGGGTTAGCCTTGCCCTGCATGAAGTGACAAGACCACCGCGCGTACATGAAACCTGATGACCCCACCCTTGTGTGCGTGGCGAGTGAGCCAGAGTAACCTGTAGCGCAGACACAGGTAATTATACTGAACACTCAGGGCTGGTGTACCCACGGACCATGGTGGGTGATCGTATAGGTGTAATGAATGAAGGTGCATCGTATGACGTGTGGTATACGGGCGAGAAGATTGTGGTCAACAATCATTTGACAACGAAACCTCAGCCCGTATGGATCTGTAGACGTGACAGATCCCAAAATGTGAGCCCTAACTAACCCAGGTACAAACATGGACGAAGATACAAAGATACATGGTAACCAACGAAGATAAGAACGGAAGAACAGCAGAAATGCCGGGGCAGAAATGCAATGACAGAAATGCCGGGGCAGAAACGCAATGACAGAAAAGCCGAGGCAGAAACGCAATGACAGAAATGCTGGGGGCAGAAATGCAATGACAGAAATGCTGGGGGCAGAAATGCAATGACAGAAATGCCGGGGCAGAAACGCAATGACAGAAATGCCGGGGCAGAAACGCAATGACAGAAATGCTGGGGGCAGAAATGCAATGACAGAAATGCTGGGGGCAGAAATGCAATAACAGAAATGCTGGGGGCAGAAATGCAATGACAGAAATGCTGGGGGCAGAAATGCAATGACAGAAATGCTGGGGGCAGAAATGCAATGACAGAAATGCTGGGGGCAGAAATGCAATGACAGAAACGCTGGGGGCAGAAATGCAATGACAGAAACGCTGGGGGCAGAAATGCTGGGGGCAGAAATGCAATAACAGAAATGCTGGGGGCAGAAATGCAATGACAGAAATGCTGGGGGCAGAAATGCAATGACAGAAATGCTGGGGGCAGAAATGCAATGACAGAAATGCTGGGGGCAGAAATGCAATGACAGAAATGCTGGGGGCAGAAATGCAATGACAGAAATGCTGGGGGCAGAAATGCAATGACAGAAATGCTGGGGGCAGAAATGCGGGGGCAGAAATGCAATGACAGAAATGCTGGGGGCAGAAATGCAATGACAGAAATGCAATAACAGAAATGCTGGGGGCAGAAATGCAATAACAGAAATGCTGGGGGCAGAAATGCAATGACAGAAATGCTGGGGGCAGAAACGCAATGACAGAAATGACGGGGCAGAAACGCAATGACAGAAATGACGGGGCAGAAGCGCAATGACAGAAATGACGGGGCAGAAACGCAATGACAGAAATGCTGGGGCAGAAAACGCAATGACAAACGCTGGGGGAGAACGCAATGACAGAAATGCTAGGGCAGAAACGCAATGACAGAAATGCCGGGGTAGAAATGCAAAGACAGAAATGCCGGGGTAGAAACGCAAAGACAGAAATGCAATGACAGAAATGCTGGGGCAGAAATGCAATGACAGAAATGCCGGGGTAGAAACGCAATGACAGAAATGCCGGACACCAAACGGACGGCCCCCCATCTCTTGACATCAGCATGGACAGCCCCCCCATCCTTGACAACAGCATGGACGCCCCCCCTCTCTATACCAGCATGGACAGTCCCCCCTCTATACCAGCATGGACAGTCCCCCCTCTATACCAGCATGGACGCCCCCCCCCCTCACAACACCAGCATGGACGCCCCCCCCTCTCTCTACCAGCATGGACGTCCCCCCCTCTCTGTACCAGCATGGACGCCCCCCCCTCTCTATACCAGCATGGACGGCCCCCCCTCTCTATACCAGCATGGACGGCCCCCCCTCTCAATACCAACATGGACGGCCCCCCCTCTCTATACCAGCATGGACGGCCCCCCCTCTCAACACCAGCATGGACGACGCCCCCCCCCCCATACTCCGAGCCCCGGGAAGGATGAAACAGCCGAGTGGGCGGCCTGACAAGATGCCAGCGTGAGTTTAGAGGAGTGAGTGGGCGCCCCTCCCCCCCGCTCAGCGTGAGCCCGGGAAAACAGACAGGGTGGAGGAGCGGGCGGCCCTGCAAAAGATGGCGGCGTGCGCTCGGAGGAGGGAGATGGTGGAGGGCGGGCAGCCTGCATGAGTCCCAACGTGTGGATGGACGGATGAGTGGGCGGGTGACCCCCCCTCTGAAGCCGGCATGAGCCCAACGAAGGATGACCCAGTGCGATCAGAGGAGTGGGAGGGAGGACGGACGGCCCCCCCCCTCTCATTGTGCGAGCCCGGAGGAGTAGGAGGGAGGACGGAGGGGCCCCCCTCTCTCTCAGAGTGAGCCCGGAGGAGTGGGAGGCAGGACGGAGTGGCCCTCCCCTGAGTCTGAGCCCGGAAAGAGGAGCAGGTAACAAGCGGGCGGCCCTGCACCCGAAGCCGGCGTGTGTCCGGCCGTAGGGAGAGTGAAGAGCGGGCATGACACCTGGCGAGGCCCCCCCCCTCTGGCGGTCCCCCCTCACTAGAATACCGGCCGGAAGTAGATGGATGGCTGGATGGCACCCTCCAATAAGCTCGGCGTGAGCACCCGGAGAGGAATCTGATGCCGACCATGCAGCCATTCTGCAACCGAAACCGGAAGTGACGTCAGCTGGCCCAGAAATGACGGCAACCCAGACCCGACAGGGGAGGAGGCTTAAGTAGCCCTCTCAGTCTCCTCCCACAAATACAGGCTGGCCTGCGGCCAGCCTTACCACATATATATATATATATATATATATATATACACATATATATAAATATATATTAATTTTAACTTTGTTCCTGCTTTCCCCCTTGTTACACCTGAGTTTATCTTAATCATTCTCAATTACCCCCCCCCCCCCACCCCCACATTTTTCCCTTAGCTATTACTTTTTAGAATTTTTTTCTTGCATTTTTTTAAACTGTTAAAGATTTCATTTTTTTGCATAAAAAAAAAAAATGTAAAGTTCAAAAAGAATGCCTTTTTTCTAAATACCTTTGTGATGCTTTGTATCATTATAAACAGGACAACAAGTATAAAATGTATACTTTTTTCAATAGTAATGAAAAAAAAAAAAGAGCAATTTAAGTTTTTGCATCCATTTGCCTACTGATTGCATAGAAAATAAGCTGATTTTATCAAAAGAAAAACTTCTTTGTCCTTAAAATAATACAGTATGTGTTAGTTTGATCGTACAAATGTAATAGCAGAAATGTAAAAATTGCTGAGACCCAAAAAGAGTGCGAGAACTGTACTTGTTAAGATAAACTCAACAATAATAACTTAGAATAGTGGAAAATTATAATAAAATAATACAAATAAAATGTAAGCTTGCCATAAATACATTCTATTTTCCTTTTAATGTAATATATATATATATATATATATATATATATATTGTGAGGGGGTTAGCTCGGTAGCGGGTGTGTGTGACCCCCTGGAGGGGCTCCCCACACAAAAACAGGCCCAGCAGACGGAGGTTGTGGTTTTCAAGATCAAAAGGTGCGGTTTATTTCTCTATTTACAGTGACAAAAACACAGCAAAGCAAAAAGAAACATAAACAAAATAAATCCTGGTCAGCTTGACCTCTGACTAAACATGCAGGTTTCCCTAACTAACAACTGGGATCAGCCTGGTGCTGTCCTAGTCCCTAAGTTCCTGGTTTAGTAAATGTCCAAGCAAATAGCCACACAGGCTTTGTCTCACCGCACAGGGGTTCACTCTCCCTAGACAGTCCACACAGGTCTGGGTCCAGGCATGAGCAAACACCTAATGAAGCTGGGAGTTTTTATAGAGGCCTTAAACGAGCTGACAAGCTTCAGCTGATCTCATCAACTCCCTGCCTGCACGACGCCCAGCACTCTCCCTAGAGGTATGAATCATCCATGAGCCCACTAGCCTCAGCTGGGCTTCATCAACTCTCTCCCTAGTTGTATAAGTCGGCATAAAGCCTGAATCTGGGAGAAATATACCTACCCCCCTGGATGCAACCAGGTGACTTTACCTTCCTGCTGTCACATACCCCCCCCCTCTTGTTTTAACCTTGGGGTTGGAACACCAGCAATCAGGCATTCATGTACTCGAGACAAAGCATCCACATTCCCCATTTGAACGCCAGGGCGATGCTTTACTGTGAAGTTGAATTCCTGGAGGGCCAGGAACCACCTATTTACTCTTCTATTTGTCTCCTTGTTTTGAGCCATCCACTTTAACGGAGCGTGATCCGTAACCATGTCAAAGTGCCTACCTAGCAGATAGTACAGAAGGGAATCTAGAGCCCACTTCACCGCTAAACACTCCTTTTCAACCGTGGCGTAATTTACCTCATGGGACTTCAACTTCCTGCTGAGGTAAATGACTGGGTGCTCTTCCCCGTTCCAGACCTGGGACAATACTGCTCCTAACCCCACATCTGACACATCACTTTGTACGACAAAGTCTTTAGAGAAGTCGGGTGAGTACAACACTGGCTGGCTACATAAGGCTTGTTTCAAGAATTGAAATGCTGCCTCAGCCTCGGGGGTCCATTTAATCATGACCGACCCTTTCCCTTTCGTCAGGTTGGTTAGCGGCACAGCCTTAGAAGCAAAGTGGGGAATGAAGCGCCGATAATAACCCGCGATTCCCAGAAAGGCTCGTACCTGCTTCTTGCTGTTGGGACGTGGCCAACTCTGGATGGCCTCGACTTTGTTGAGTTGGGGTTTTATTACTCCCCTGCCAATGGTGTACCCAAGATATTTGGCCTCCTCCTGCCCAATGGTACACTTCTTGGGGTTAGCCGTAAACCCCGCTTCCCGGATAGAGTCTAGGACTGCTTGCACTTTTGGCAGATGTGAGGCCCAATCTGTGCTATGGACAATTACGTCATCCAGGTAAGCCGCAGCATACTTCCGATGGGGCCTCAGTATCTGGTCCATTTTCCGCTGGAATGTGGCCGGCGCATTCTGTAACCCGAACGGCATTCTCTTATATTGGAACGCCCCGTCTGGGGTTACAAATGCGGTTTTCTCTTTGGCCGACTTGGCCAGGGGAATTTGCCAATACCCTTTTGTGAGGTCAAGAGTCGTCATGTATCGGGCTGTTCCCAGCCGGTCGATCAACTCATCTATACGTGGCATGGGGTAGGTGTCAAATTTTGTAACTTTGTTCAACTGACGAAAATCGTTACAAAATCGCCAGCTCCCATCCGGTTTAGGCACCAACACAATGGGACTAGACCAATCACTTTGGGACTCCTCTATCACCCCTAAGTTCAGCATTTTCTGTACTTCCTCCCGTATTGCCTCCCGTCGGGCCTCTGGGATCCGATAGGGTTTTAACTTCACCCTTTCACCGGGCGGGGTAATAATATCATGCTCTACCCCAGATGTTTGTCCCGGCAGCTCAGAGAACACCTCCTTGTTGCGAAGCACAAACTCCTTAACCTCCTGTTGTTGGGGTTGTGACAAGGTGGCTGCTATTCCAACCTCCGGAATCACGCAACCAGTTTGAGCTGGTGACCAAGTTTCTGCGACTAGGGACTCTCTATCCCTCCAGGCTTTCAACAGATTAACGTGATAGATCTGTTCGGGCTTTCGCCTTCCTGGTTGTCTGACCTTGTAATTCACTTCGCTCACTTTTTCCATTATCTCGTAGGGGCCTTGCCATTTGGCAAGGAATTTACTTTCAATCGTAGGGACAAGTACCAATATCCTATCCCCCGGGGAAAAGGTACGGGTCTTGGCTCCACGGTTGTACACTCTCTGCTGTGCCAACTGCGCTTGGGCCAAATGTTCCTTCACGATGGGCATTACCTGTGCAATTCGATCTTGCATCAGGGCGACATGCTCAATCACACTCCTGTGGGGAGAACTCTCACTTTCCCAAGTTTTCTTGGCAATATCCAACAGCCCTCTTGGGTGTCTCCCATACAGTAACTCAAAGGGGGAGAATCCCGTAGAGGATTGGGGCACCTCCCTAATAGCAAACATCAAATAAGGAAGTAGACAGTCCCAATCCTTTCCATCTCTATCCACCACTTTCTTCAACATTTGTTTTAGGGTTTTGTTGAATCTTTCAACCAGCCCATCGGTTTGGGGGTGATACACAGACGTACGCAATTGCGTCACTTTGAACAATTTACACAGCTCTTTCATAACCCGGGACATAAAGGGTGTACCTTGGTCCGTAAGCAGTTCTTTACAAATACCCACCCGGCTAAAAACAAGAGATAGCTCTTTGGCTATGGTTTTGGCCGAGGTATTTCGGAGAGGGATCGCTTCTGGATAACGGGTGGCATAGTCCATTATAACTAATATGTACTGGTGCCCCCTAGCGGACTTGATTATAGGACCTACCAAATCCATTGCGATCCTCTCAAACGGGACCTCAATGATGGGTAGAGGGACCAGCGGGCTACGGAAATGTGGCATCGGGGCCGACCTCTGACACACAGGGCAGGAGGAACAATAATTTTCTATGTCCTTCATCACCCCAGGCCAATAGAATCTCTGTAATACCCTCTCTCGGGTTTTCTCTGTCCCCAGATGACCTCCAAGAATGTGCCCATGGGCCAACTCCAACACCAACTTCCTGTAAGGTTTGGGCACTACAAGCTGCTCAACGGTTTCTTCTGCCCTTTTTGCCACCCGATACAGTAGGTCCTTCTCTACGCTGAAGTATGGGTAAGTGCAGGTATTATCTGGGTTCACTAACTCGCCATCTATTTCCACTACGTTTTCCCGTGCCTTTATTAGGGCGGGGTCTTTTAACTGTTCTGTGGCAAAATTTTCCCTGTGAACCTCAAGATCAGAAAACTCCACAGACGGTAGGTTTTCGTCTGAGGAGGTGGGCTCCTCTCCAGTTTCTTGAGTCTCGCCTGCCAATACTGACAAGGGAAATTCTGGAGAGTCCTCACCACTCTCAGAGGAGTTCTGGCTATCACCTTCCTGGTACATAGGGGCACCAGTGGGGGGCTCAGGATCATCCCACAGTTCCCAGAACTTCGGAAAATCCCTTCCCACAATGGCATCATGTGGTAGTTGAGATACTAACCCCACTGGATGAGAGAGGGTACCTTTGGGGGTCTTGAAACACATTGTAGTCACTGGATACTCTCGGGTGTCCCCATGCACACAAATAACAGCTACCTTGCTATTCCCAGAGACCTCTGTTTTAACTAATTCAGCCTTTATCAGGGTCACAAGGCTACCTGAATCCAGTAATACCACAACATTTCTACCATTAATACACATTTTGCATAAATGTTTCTCAGTTCCCCGAATGGCAGTGCATGCGACTGTCGCACACAGCGACTGACGTCTGTCCGTCAGAAAGTCATATTGCATGGGTTCCTCCACAACCGGGCAATTTGCTGCAATATGTCCCGCTTGCCGGCAGCGGTAGCAAACAATCCTTTTGGCTGCCTCTTGAGCCCCCGACTTCCCAGGCTGTTCTCGCCAAACCCTGGGCAGAGCTCCCACCCTCTCACTCTCTCCACCCTCACCCCTTGGAATCCTCTTATCCGCCCCTGGGGATGGTCTGGTCTTAGGGTGGAAAGTCCGAGAGTCTCTGGAAGAGGCCGTCAGGTTCTCTGCAGCCAAGTATCTCTCTACACGATCCACAAGTTTACCGGCCGTTTCTGGGTCTCCATGGCTTACCCACTTTTGAATGGCGGTAGGAAGAGCTCTCAAGAAACGATCCATCACAACACGTTCCACAATCTCCGGTGCGGACAAAGTCTCTGGCTGTAGCCACTTCCTGCTCAGGTGAATGAGATCATACATTTGAGACCTGGGGGGTTTTCCAAGCTGGAAAGTCCAGTTATGCACACGCTGAGCCCGGACAGCCAGGGTGACACCCAGCCTTGCCAATATTTCAGCTTTTAGCATCACATAGTCTTTTGCTTGGTCAGGCTCTAGGTCATAGTAAGCTTTCTGCGATTCACCAGTTAACAGAGGAGCCAGCAGTCCAGCCCACTGCTCCTCAGGCCACTTTTCTCTTTCAGCAGTCCTTTCAAATGTGGTCAAAAATACCTCTGGATCATCCTCTCCAGTCATTTTTGTCAATAAACGACTCACCCCAAAGGACGCGGTATTAGTGGGACGGCTTTCCTCACTGGTCTGCGGACGTTGCTGCATTACTGCTTCCATCTGTTGTTGTAGTCTCTGCTCTTGCTTCTGCAACAGGTCTATGAAGCGGGCCTCAGATTGCTGCTGGGCTTGTTGCTGGGCTGCGAAGCTCTGTTGTTGAGCTGCAAGGCTCTTTTGCAAACCTGCATTTGTCTGCTGTTGATTGGCATTTGCTAGAGCCAGCTGTTTCAGTATCTCCTCCATGCTGGCTTAAAAAAAACTGCCACTGGTTCTCCACCAACTGTGAGGGGGTTAGCTCGGTAGCGGGTGTGTGTGACCCCCTGGATGGGCTCCCCACACAAAAACAGGCCCAGCAGACGGAGGTTGTGGTTTTCAAGATCAAAAGGTGCGGTTTATTTCTCTATTTACAGTGACAAAAACACAGCAAAGCAAAAAGAAACATAAACAAAATAAATCCTGGTCAGCTTGACCTCTGACTAAACATGCAGGTTTCCCTAACTAACAACTGGGATCAGCCTGGTGCTGTCCTAGTCCCTAAGTCCCTGGTTTAGTAAATGTCCAAACAAATAGCCACACAGGCTTTGTCTCACCGCACAGGGGTTCACTCTCCCTAGACAGTCCACACAGGTCTGGGTCCAGGCATGAGCAAACACCTAATGAAGCTGGGAGTTTTTATAGAGGCCTTAAATGAGCTGACAAGCTTCAGCTGGTCTCATCAACTCCCTGCCTGCACGACGCCCAGCACTCTCCCTAGAGGTATGAATCATCCATGAGCCCACTAGCCTCAGCTGGGCTTCATCAACTCTCTCCCTAGTTGTATAAGTCGGCATAAAGCCTGAATCTGGGAGAAATATACCTACCCCCCTGGATGCAACCAGGTGACTTTACTTTCCTGCTGTCACAATATATATATATATATATATATATATGTAGCGGGTATTTGAATTTAAGGGAAGCACCTGGGTGGTAATGTAACCCAGATGCATTGATTGCTAGGGAATCTGAGACCCTTCTTTATGGTTCTTGGAGGACTCTGGTGGTGTGAGGTTCCCTGTCGCCCTGGCCAGAGTTGAACCCACACCGCAAAACTGCTTCCTTTTTGTCCTTTCCTGGCGCTAGTACAGCAGGACGGGGAACCTGCTGTGACGCAAAAGGCGAGGGGACCTTGGGTTCAGAGTCGGAGGATGCAGCCGCACCCAGACACCTTCAGCTTGGGTGCTGGCGTTCCGGAGTTCCGGGCCCAGGTGCCCTAGACCTGGCCGGAGCGAGAGATGCAGTCCATCCCAGGCACCTTTAGCCTGGGGTGAGGTACTATGGCAGATGCCTGGGGCTCAGTACCTTCGACTGAGTTCCGCGAGGGTGGAGGAATCTGAGGGGGCCCTAACTCCTTGGGTGCCCGTTTCTGAGGTCAGAGGAGACTGGTGAGCGGAACTTCTCTGGAGAGTCCGGCGCAGCATTGCTGGTGACAGAGGCCTCCGGTGACTCCCTTGGACGGATATCCTTCCCCTGACAGGGGCTGTGCTAGCGAAGGTAATTCATGTTCTACCTCATATAGTCAGTGGCAGTGACTATTCGCCATCAGGGAACAGACAAAATGTTCGTGTGAACTTTAGAACCCTATTAAATACAATGGACTCGAACGTTCGAAATCTAAAGTGTTAATTATAAAGGCTTATATGCAAGTTATTGTCCTAAAAAGTGTTTGGGGACCCGGGTCCTGCCCCAGGGGACATGTATCAATGCAAAAAAAAGTTTTAAAAACTACCGTTTTTTCGGGAGCAGTGATTTTAATAATGCTTAAAATGAAAAAATAAAAGTGAAATATTCCTTTAAATTTCGTACCTGGGGGGTGTGTATAATATGCATGTAAAGTGGCGCATGTTTCCCGTGCTTAGAACTGTCCCTGCACAAAGTGTAATTTTTGAAGGAAAAAAAGTCATTTAAAACTCACTCGCGGCTATTAATGAATTGTCGGCTCCCGGCAATACATTCAAAAGTCATTGATAAAAAAAATAAAAAAAAAGCGTGGGGGTTCCCCAGACTTCAATTACCAGGCCCTTCAGGTCTGGAATGGATATTAAGGGGAACCCCGCCGCAAATTTAAAAAAAAATTGACGTGGGGTTCCCCCAAATATCCATTCCAGGCCCTTCAGATCTGGCATGGATTTTAAGGGGAACTCCACCCCAAATTTTAAAAAAAATGGCGTGGAGTCCCCCTAAAAATCCATACCAGACCCCTTATCCGAGCACGCAACCTGGCCGGCCGCAGGGGAAAAGGGGGGGACGAGAGAGCGGCCCCCCCTCCCTCCTGAACCGTACCAGGCCACATGCCCTCAACATGGGGAGGATGTCCCCATGTTGATAGGGACAAGGGCCTCATCCCCACAACCCTTGCCCGGTGGTTGTGGGGGTCTGTGGGCGGGGGGCTTATCGGAATCTGGAAGACCCCTTTAACAAAGGGGACCCCCAGATCCCGCCCCCCCATGTGAATTGGTAAGGGGTACATTGTACCCCTACCATTTCACGAAGAAAGCGTAAAAAAATGTTTAAAAAAAACACACGAACACCTTGAAAAAGTCCTTTATTTATAAAAATAAAAAAAACATTCCAGCGGTGAAATCCAGTGTCCCGCGGCGATCCCGATGTCCAGCGCTGTCCTTCATTGGTTGTGCCTGAGCGGACCTGATGGGGAACTCCCTCTCAGTGTAGTACATAGTGAAGGAAGTTCCCCGCTCAAGCCAATGACGTAGGCGGGTCCGACATACCGAGGGGGCGGACCTGATGGGGAACTGCTCTCACTTTGGTAATACATGTATAGACCCGCCCTTCTCATGTTCCGCATCTGGTCCGCTGAGCGGACCTGATGGGGAACTTTAGAAGGGGCGGGTCTATACATTTAAAATACTGAGAGGGAGTTCCCCATCAGGTCCGCTCAGGCACAACCAATGAAGGACAGCGCTGGACATCGGGATCGCCGCGGGACACTGGATTTCACCGCTGGAATGTTTTTTTTTTTTTTTTTTTTTTAAATAAAGGACTTTTTCAAGGTGTTTGTGTGTTTTTTAAACATTTTTTTTACGCTTTCTTCGTGAAATGGTAGGGGTACAATGTACCCCTTACCAATTCACATAGGGGGGGTGGGATCTGGGGGTCCCCTTTGTTAAAGGGGTCTTCCAGATTCCGATAAGCCCCCCGCCCGCAGACCCCCACAACCACCGGGCAAGGGTTGTGGGGATGAGGCCCTTGTCCCCATCAACATGGGGACATCCTCCCCATGTTGAGGGCATGTGGCCTGGTACGGTTCAGGAGGGAGGGGGGGCCGCTCTCTCGTCCCCCCTTTTCCCCTGCGGCCGGCCAGGTTGCGTGCTCGGATAAGGGGTCTGGTATGGATTTTTAGGGGGACACCACGCCATTTTTTTTTAAATTTGGGGTGGAGTTCCCCTTAAAATCCATGCAAGATCTGAAGGGCCTGGAATGGATATTTGGGGGAACCCCACGTCAATTTTTTTTAAAATTTGCGGCGGGGTTCCCCTTAATATCCATTCCAGACCTGAAGGGCCTGGTAATTGAATTCTGGGGAACCCCCACGCTTTTTTTTTTTTTTTATCAATGACTTTTGTATGTATTGCCGGGAGCCGACAATTCATTAATAGCCGCGAGTGAGTTTTAAATGACTTTTTTTCTTTCAAAAATGACATTTTTTGCAGGGACAGTTCTAAGCACGGGAAACATGCGCCACTTTACATGCATATCATACACACCCCCCAGGTACGAAATTTAAAGGAATATTTCACTTTTATTTTTTCATTTTAAGCATTATTAAAATCACTGCTCCCGAAAAAACGTCAGTTTTTAAAACTTCTTTTTGCATTGATACATGTCCCCTGGGGCAGGACCCGGGTCCCCAAACACTTTTTAGGACAATAACTTGCATATTAGCCTTTATAATTAGCACTTTAGATTTCTCCCATAGATTTTTCGAATTTGCCGCGAACACCCCAATTTGTTCGCTGTTCGGCGAACGGGCGAACAGGCAATGTTCGAGTCGAACATGAGTTCGACTCAAACTCGAACCTCATCCCTATTCGCCATTAGTGACACCACAGTGGTTAGCGATACTTTAAAGGACTGTGCCTCGACCTACTCCCATTAATACTGAACTGTTGCAAAGGTCCCAACTTGACTGTGCTGTACATTTATTTGCTGAGAAGAATAAAACTGTGTTGAACCTATTCAGTGTGTGGAACTCTGGTTACTAGGAGCAAAGGGGAGTGAATCTGAGGAAAGGATTTGACTCTAGGACACCTACACAAAGCCCGATCTTTCTGGCCTTCACCTCTTCACTATGGAGGACATGGGCCGTGGTGTATCTCATCCCTCCCCCCGGTACTAACACCCCTAGACAAAGACAGACAAGCCGAGAATGAGAAGGGGTGAGAGGGGTGAGGTCGCTACATATATATATATATATATATATATATATACACAGCATATATTCACAATATTATGTGGGAGTTACATGTCTGCATTTGCATGCAATTCACACTCCTACATCAGCATGCACATTGTTTCCTGTGCATTAATATTACATTATGATTATATTTTTGTGTATGTCCTTCATCTCTCACCTCGCACACACTGTGCTCACCTGCAGCCCTGCAGTCTAATTTTCCATGTAAATTAATGTTTGCTCACGTCATAATAGCCACTTCAAAGCTTTATGTTGTCTCAATAGATATGAGATGGATTGTGAATTAAAAGGCTTCTTATTTAAATATAAACAGGCAGATGCTAAAAGTACTGACTCTGAAATTACAGCTGGGCACATCCGGAATGATATTCTATAACACGAATGGGGAAACTGAATGTGATTGAATAGGACAGAAAGAGGAAAAGTTTATGAAATAGAAATAGTAAATGCTGTGTGCTGTGCTTTGCATGAAATAAATATATAACTCAAGTGCAGATTCTCCGTCTTTTTCTGTAGTGGCACTCTTTAGAAGGGTGCAAAATCTTGTGGCACCCCAGTTTAAAATTACGCTTTCCCTGGATCAGCATCATATGTTGGCACTGTGTGAGCGGATCAGCTGCCATCACTTTAGCAAAAAATGCGTCCTGGTCCTAAAGTACCATTGGTCGGTATGGTGCTGGCAGCTGGCATCCCAGCAACCATGGCAAGTCATGATGCTGATGCAGGGCAAACTGGGTGCTGTGCTTGCGGCACCCTGGGAAAATCCAAAGGGCATTCCAGTTAGGAAACACTGGTAGTCTCTCTGGGCAAGGTAGTTGGCCTGCTTAATACTGGGATAATTTATGGAAACTTGCATTTATATACCCCCGTAGGAGCCGCTAGAAGATTTGGGTCCTCTGTTCATCACTAAACCCTGTGCAGAGCACCACCCCTGCTTACACCACCACAGTACCTTGGCCAGGTAGTCTCCTGGCTATCATACAAAGAAAAATATGCACACACTTGTAAAATAAATGATTACGTTGTATTAAGATCAAAGAATAGTATGGCAGGCAAAGAATACAGTCAACTGAAACTATCGATAAACGAGGTAATACAGCAAAGGAATAATTAAACACAATACAGTACCCCTTTTAGACACGCCCACCCGTCCTACAGGACTTAAGATGGGAACAATAACTCTGGGACTGGGAGATTTTCCCCAAGTGAGCGAAAAGGAGTAAGAAACACACAAGGCTAACTCACGTGGAGACCCTCAATCAGAAGAGACTAAGTTTAGGTTTCAGGAAGGCTGCCAAAAGTTACCGCCCACCACAACATCATAAGTATCTGTTGGATTCATCTGCCAGCTAGTTGGGGCCCATACGTTGGTGCACAATGAGGTATGCAGTCTCTCCAAGAATTAAACTGAATAATCGCTAAAGATGGTAAAGTAGTGAGCATAGTTCCCCTTTAATAGATGAAGTTGGCGTGGAAGATCATTTTAAGAATATTCAATGGTACGAAAAAATTTACTTTAGTAGAAGCATTGGGGGGGGGGGGGGGGGGGGATTGCTAGATGTATGTCCCTTTAAATGTAGAAGTTGAACTTGAGCAGCTTATTCCTTCATTGGAATTTAACTTGTTTTAGGGTAGGTGCAGAGTTCTGCCTAGCAGGGAATAATACGATTAACTCAGATAACTTGTAGGAACAGATTAGAATGGCAGACTGCAGCAATAGATGGGCTCTGGCACATGTTCTGATTACAGAGGCCTGTACTCTGAAAAGTGTAATTTCACTTCTGTCATTTCACTTCTGTTAAAAGCAGATTCCTACCTTTTTTTGCTCTGAAGATATAACTGTTTGTTTCACTGTGTCCTTTGCAGACTGATTCTGAATGGGAGATTCTGATTCATTATAATCACCTGGTGCACTCTAATGGGAAAAGCTGAATGCTCTGCAGCTCTTTAAAGGTATTTAACCCTTGGAGAGTATCTCACCAAAACTGAAATTCCCATTGTAGGGGATACCTAAAATTTGGCTTGTGTCTTAGTGCAGACATCTAGGAAAATCAGTAAACCAATCATATAAACAGGAAATGGGTGTAGAGGCCTGCTCAGTGTAGATGGTAATCACACTTGAGGTTGTTATTATAAATGTTTTTTGACAAATGCTGGCTCTCCGTCATTTGAAAACACACAAAGGGCTTCTATCATACTTGACCTCCAGTTCCAGCCCTGACAAAGGGCACTTCTCCCAAAATGTGTTGGCTTTACTAACCACCTGTGAACTGTGAATTTCCATAAACATTTATAATAACAACCTCAAGTGTGATTACCTTCCATACTGAGTGCACCTCTACACCCATCTGAATCTATCTTGCCTAGTGTCTTTCTACCAGAGATGCAAAAGTTGAGATCTAACAAGGCTTACCCATGTAGGGAAAAGAAGTCCTAAAAGTCGCATATTACAGCAAAATCCTGCGAGGAGCCCGAGCTCCAACCAGGCCACATCCCCAAATGTGCTTCACTCTGCCCCCGTAGCTTAATCACTCCCCGTGATCAAGCTGGGGCAGACTCTGTCCTTGTAGTTTGTCATGCAGGAGGACCTGGTGGAGCCTTGAGCGGCACCTGTCATTTTTATTGTAGGTCACAGTGAGGGAGGCTTACCCATGTCTTCCAGTCATCGTCTTTGTATCTCCCTGAAGGACAACACATCCCAGATTACCTCCAGGGATACAAGACTGCACACTGGTCCAACGCTGTCACATACTCAGTCACATTGGATCCTGACAAGCAGGACATTACATATTTGGACATATTTATATCCGATTGCCTCTTGGGGGATCAGGAAGGATTTTTTTTCCACTGCTGGAGCAAATTGGTTCATGATTTGCTGGGGTTTTTAGCTTTCCTCTGGATCAACTGTGGGTATAGGATTGTGTATATAGGATTGTATGGTCGTTTTTTTTTTTTTTTTAAGAATATATTTGTATTAAATTTTTTTTTCCCTTTTATTGGTTGAACTAGATGGACTTGTGTCTTTTTTAAACCTGACCAAACTATAAAACAATGTAACTATGGAGGCATTCTGTACACCAATGGTCTACAGAAGGCCTCCAGTTTGCCATACAGTATTGCATTGAATTTTACAGAAAATGACAGCGACTGCAGATTGAGAAGGAAAAGTCATTTTTAGTAACATTAAAATACAATATGGCTTCTGTAACAATGATATATGCTGTATTATTTTTATTTGCCCTAATTTTATCCTTTAAAATAAAGTTATCCTTTAAACTTGTAACGCCGGTGCCTCCCAGCACTTTAACCACTTCAGCACCAGGCCTATTCTGGCACTGCTCTCCTTCATGTAAAAATCATAATTTTTTTGCTATAAAATTACTTAGAACCCCCAAACATTATATATGTTTTTTTTAGCAGACACCCTAGGAACTAAAATGGCGGTCATTACAACTTTTTATCTCGCACAGTATTTGTGCAATAATTTTTCAAACGCCTTTTTTTGGAAAGAAGAACGGTTTAATGAATTATAAAAATAACAAAACAGTAAAGTTAGCCGAATTTGTATAATGTGAAAGATGTTGTTACGCTGAGTAAATAGATACCTAACATGTCACGCTTTAAAATTGCGCACACTCATGGAATGACACCAAACTTCAGTACTTAAAAATCTCCATAGGCGACGCTTTAATTTTTTTTACAGGTTACCATTTTCGCATTACAGAGGAGGTCTAATGCTAGAATTGTTGCACACGTTCTAACGCACGCGGTGATAACTCACATGTGTGGTTTGAATGGCGTTTACATGTGTGGGCGGGACTTACGTGTGTGTTCGCTTCTGAGCGCGAGCTACCGGGGACAGGGGCATTTTAACCACTTAACGACCGCCCACCGCCGATTTACGTCGGCAGAATGGCACCGACAGGCAGAATCACGTAGATCTACGTGATCGCCTTTGTGCAGTTGGGGGGTCCATCCGGACCCCCCTTCACTGCAGTGAGCGGCCGTTAAGTGTTCGGGAGCGATCAGGCATGAGGGGGGGCCGCTCGATTCCGCCCCCCCCTCGCGATCGCTCCCGGCCAATGAAAATGCTTCCTCCGCCATGTGATGTAAACACAGGCAGGAGGAAGTGATGTCATCTCCCTCGCCGCGGTCTTTTCGTTCCCGGCGCCGAGCAGAGAAGAAGCAGGTTAGTGCACCAACAGTCCACTGACACGTAGGTACACATAGGCACACATTTCACCCCCCAGTCACCCCCAGATCACCCCCCAGGTCACCCCCCAGCCCCCAATCACAGTGTCACTGATTGCAGTGATCATTTATTTTACTGATCACTGCATTTAGTGTCATCTGTGATTGTAAAAAGTTGCAGGGCAGTTAGGATTAGGCCCCTTTAGGTCCAGGGTAGCCCCCTAACCCCCCCTAATAAAGGTTTAACCCCTTGATCACCCCCCAGGTAACCCTTTCACCCCCTAACTTCAGCGTCACTAAGCGATTGTTTTTCCGATCGCTGTATTCGTGTCGCTGGTGTTTTAGATAGGCAGTTGTTTTTTTTTTAGGTTCGCCGCAGGTTTTTATTAGTGTCAGGTACCCCCATATATTATTTTAACCCCCTGATTGCCCCTAGAGTTAACCCTTTCACCAGTGATCGCCGTATAAGCGTCACTGGTGTCACTGGTTAGCCAGTAAGTTATTTAGTTATTTAGGTTACCCGTCAGGTTTTTATATAGTGTCAGGTACCCCCATATTTAACCTAATAAAGGTTTTAACCCCCTGATTGCCCCTAGTTAACCCTTTCACCAGTGATCACCATATAAAGGTTACGGGTGACGCTGGTTGATTAGTTTGCTTTTTATAGCATCAGGGCACCCGCCGTATATAACCCAATAAAGGTTTAACCCCCCCTGATCGCCCGGCGGGTGAGATCAATTAGGTTTTAGCGCCAGAGAGGGTCTGCGTTGCCCCAGGCAGTGTTAGGTTAGTGACAGTAACGCTAACACCCACGCGCAAAGCATACACCCCCCTTAGTGGTATAGTATCTGATCAGATCTATACTAGCATCCCCAGCGGTTTAGGGTTCCCAAAAACGCAGTTTTAGCGGGATCAGCCCAGATACCTGCTAGCGCCTGCGTTTAGCCCCTCCGCCCAGCCCACCCAAGTGCAGTATCGATCGATCACTGTCACTTACCAAACACAACACACATAACTGCAGCGTTCGCAGTGCTTGGTTTTTGGGGCCCTGTACGCGGCTAGGCTCCCAAAAAGTCCCACACATGTGGTATCCCCGTACTCAGGAAAAGCAGCAGAATGTATTTTGGGGTGCAATTCCACATATAACCATGGCATGTGTGAGCAATATATCATTTAGTGACAACTTTTTGTACATTTTTTTTTCTTTTTGTCATTATTCAATCATTTGGGACAAAAAAAAAAAATATTCAATGGGGTCAACATGCCTCTCAGCAAATAGCTTGGGGTGTCTACTTTCCAAAATGGGGTCATTTGGGGGGGTTTTGTGCCATCTTGGCATTTTATGGCCTTCAAAACTGTGATAGGTAGTGAGGAGTGAAATCAAAAATTTATGCCCTTAGAAACCTTGAAGGCGGTGCTTGGTTTTTGGGGTCCTGTACGCGGCTAGGCTCCCAAAAAGTCCCACACATGTGGTATCCCCGTACTCAGGAGAAGCAGCAGAATGTATTTTGGGGTGTAATTTCACATATGCCCATGGCATGTGTGAGCAATATATCATTTAGTGACAACTTTGTGCAAAAAAAAAAAAGTTTGTCATATTCCCGCAACTTGTGGCAAAATATAAAATATTCCATGGACTGAACATGCCTCTCAGTAAATAGCTTGGGGTGTCTACTTTCCAAAATGGGGTCATTTGGGGGGGTTTTGTGCTATTTTGGCATTTTATGGCCTTCGAAACTGTGATAGGTAGTGAGGAGTGAAATCAAAAATTTGCGCCCTTAGAAATCCTGAAGGCGGTGCTTGGTTTCCGGGGTCCCGTACGTGGCTAAGCTCCTAAAAAGTCCCACACATGTGGTATCCCCGTACTCAGGAGAAGCAGCAGAATGTATTTTGGGGTGCAATTCCACATATAACCATGGCATGTGTGAGCAATATATCATTTAGTGACAACTTTTTGTAATTTTAATTTTTTTTTTGTCATTATTCAATCACTTGGGACAAAAAAAAAATATTCAATGGGCTCAACATGCCTCTCAGCAATTTCCTTGGGGTGTCTACTTTCCAAAATGGGGTCATTTGGGGGGGTTTTGTACTGCCCTGCCATTTTAGCACCTCAAGAAATGAGATAGGCAGTCATAAATTTAAAGCTGTGTAAATTTCAGAAAATGTACCCTAGTTTGTAAACGCTATAACTTTTGCGCAAACCAATAAATATACGCTTATTGACATTTTTTTTACTAAAGACATATGGCTGAATACATTTTGGCCTAAATGTATGACTAAAATTGAGTTTATTCGATTTTTCTTATAACAAAAAGTAGAAAATATCATTTTTTTTCAAAATTTTCGGTCTTTTTCTGTTTATATCGCAAAAAATAAAAATCGCAGAGGCAATCAAATACCATTAAAAGAAAGCTCTATTTGTGGGAAGAAAAGGACGCAAATTTCATTTGGGTACAACATTGCATGTCCGCACAATTTACAGTTAAAGCAGCGCAGTGCCGAATCCCAAAAACAGGCCTGGTCCTAATGGCCCGAAATGGTCCGGGGCTTAAGTGGTTAATATTTATTTTTTTTACTTAATTTTTTTTAATTTTTGTACTTTTTTTACATTTTCATTTTCTTGATCACTTTTATTCCTATTACAAGGAATGTAAACATCCCTTGTAATAGGAATCTATTGTGACAGGTCCTCTTTATGGAGAGATGCGGGGTCAATAAGACCCCACATCTCTCCTCCAGGCTGGAAAGCATGAGATCGGTAAAAAAATTCACTGATCTCATGCTGACAGCCGAGATCACGGCTTTGTTTACATACGGGAACCTGGAAGTGACGTCATAACGTCGCGCCCGGGCCTCCGACGGTCATAGAGATGACTGGTGACCATCTGGTCATCTCTATGCTTCCCATCTGGCGCCGGCCGATTCGTTCTCAGGGCCCCCGATGGCATGGGAGAGCCCGGAGAAGCACCTATAAAAACAATCAAGTGGCGGAACTGTCGCTATGATCGTTCTTATCGTGCACAGAATCGCGGGCTGAAAAGAATGATATCTGAATGATGCCTGCAGCTGCAGGCATCATTCAGATATCACCGCACAAAGTCAAGGATGTCATTTGACGGTGGGAGGTAGGGAAGTGGTTAAGAGGTTTCTGATGCCTGGGGGGGGGGGGGGGGTTCCTGATCATGTGACTACCGTCAAATGCTGTCACAGTGGTCACATGTTCAGAAAACTCCCAATCGCAAGTAGAGATCAGGAGCATTCCAAAAGCCGCCGGTAACTGTGTTGGGAGCGCGCGCTTTCTCGGTACAGCTATGCATACATTCTGGTAGGCATATATGTGGCCTCTCGGCATTAAGGCCCACCCGCCAAGAGGTCGAATATATGCGTACTTCCGGCGCAAAGAGGTTAAATAAGCTTGATCGCAGTTTTGAAAACTGCCCATGGTAACCATTCAGTTTCTTGCTAGCATTGTGTCCATAGCAGTACAGAACATAAGGATCAGGTGCTATTGGTGACACGAACACTTTCTGTTCAGAACCATTTTTCATACGGTGGGTCCGCTGTGTATTTATTAGTTGCTCCCAGAGTGCTAGAGTCCACTCAGCATTTCGCCTTTTTATCTAATGATGGGGGGTGTACAATGAGTGCTAAAAAGGAACCTAATTGTTCACAATATGTACTATAAAATGAGGTTAATTAACTCTGTTCTCCGAGCCACGCAGGAGTCTAGAATACAGTTATACATCTTATTAATTTTAATGAGTGTCTTGTTAAATGCACCAATATCCTCATATCGCGTCTGATGTTACAATGAAGGTTTAGATTTTGTGTGTCAAACATGATGCTTCCCAGTTTTATACCATAGTAATCACCCCTGTATTATCTGCATGCCCTGATTTTGAAAATGGAAATGACTGCACAAAAAATAACTTTTAAAGAGAACCTGTCATGGCTCAACGTAGGAAAAAAGAAAATGTTCAGTTTATTTTATTTGTATTTATTTTTTTAAATTCTGTTTTATTGATTTAAGAAAACTTAAAAGAAAGTAAGTAAAATAAATAAATAAATACATAAATCCCAGAGACTAAACAAATAGAGTTGGGCCAAACCCCCACCCCCCTTGGTTCAGTTTGCACCAGAACTCTCTCGAACATCGAACCCAAACCACGAAGCCTATAAAAGTCTATGGGACCTGTACTTAAAAAAAACACAAAAGTGCCCATTTTGAAAGCTTATATGCAAGTTATTGGCCATAAAAAGGGTACGGGAGCCTGGGTACTGCCCTGGGGGACATGTATCAATGCAAAAAAAATAAAAATAAATTTAAAGATCCTTTTTACAGGAGCTGTGATTTTAATTATGCTTAAAGTGAAACAATAAAAGCGAAAAATTCCTTTAAAGGGTAACTCTACTTCCGTGAGAAAAAAAAATAGCAAATAAAGAAGAAATAAATATAGCACATATAATTGCGACACTAATCATATTGTAATTGAACGATATTAAAAATGACTGTTCCTTTTCAATCTGCAGCCGCTGTAATTTCCTGAGAATGCATTTCAATATGGCTACATGGAGTTGTTCTGTACACAGAGTGTGTACTGACCACTCCCCAGAAACATCATTACCTGCTTGTGTGATTGGCTCACCAATTTTCCCAGACGTCTGCCTAAAATACAAGTCACATTTCAGGCATCC
This sequence comes from Rana muscosa, assembly GCA_029206835.1. NCBI lineage: Eukaryota > Metazoa > Chordata > Amphibia > Anura > Ranidae > Rana > Rana muscosa. The sequence continues at coordinate 184,657,173 of CM055119.1, read as the reverse complement.
CCTGCAACAAAAATTTCATTTTTGGAGAGATATTTTCAATAGAAGCACATCTAAAGGGATGCAGGCCCAGCAGATTTCCTCATTAGTGCCCTGCAGCTGCCACAGCTGCAGTTAATTATGAAACCACTCCCATTAGACACACTCGGAACAGAGACACAGACAAACACACTTCAGAAAAACAAAAGGTAGGAATCTGCAATAAAGGTTGTTATAATCCATAGATTACTCAGAGGGGGAATGTTTTTTTCTCAACTAAAGTGGAGTTACATAAAGAGGGGGGGAACTCCAGACAGAACAGGCCAAATAGAAGGATACTGCTGCGGTCACCTGGGGATCTGATCCTAACAGAAAAAATTGGTAGATGTATGAGTGATGGTGACTGCGCTGTGGGGGAGGGGAGGGGAGGGGGGAATGGGAGTGTCAAACGGAAGAGTGAACTGTGGCTGGTAGACAAAGTGAAGCCAACAAAGGGGGAAAAAATATATGATACTGCTGGGTAGCAGTAAATCCCTAGTGCATACTAATAAATGCAATAAACATCAAAAATTAAATGAATAAATGTCAATGTGTAAACATAATCAAGCACACAGAAAAAAATCTAAGTTGAAGTGAATTCCTCGTGCGGTTTATAGTGATCCAAAAAAACACACAATCAACATAAATGATAAAAGAGTCTGTATATAGTCTGTGTGTAGTAGAAAAAACCTCCACCAAACAAAATACAACGTGCTGAACCAATGCTTCAGTGATGGACACCTCTGTGTGTATTAGCAGCTCACCTCAAGTGGAGTTACGCTTTCAATATAGTGCCTGGGGTGTCCCCTTAGTCTGCCTGTAAAGTGGCGCATCTGTACTGTGTATAGAACCTGCTGCAGCAAAGCTGTCATTTATAAAGAGAAAAAAAAAGGCATTTAAATTGCCGGAAACACAATACCATTGCCAGCAATACAAAAATGTTTACAAAAAATGGCGTGCCCCCCCCCAATCCTTTGGGTCTGTTATGGATATTAAGGGGAACTCCACAGCATTTTTTTTTTCTAAATGGTGTGGGGTCCCCCCCAGAATCCATACCAGACCTTTATCCAAGCATGCAGCCCGGCAGGTCAGGAAAGAAGGGGGGGTGAGCAAGCCCCTCTCCTGAACCATACCAGGGCACATGCCCTCAACATGGGGGGGTGCTTTTGGGCGGAAAGGGGTCTGCCCCCCCACCCCATAGCACCTTGTCCCCATGTAGAGGGTGTTTGCCGAACAGACGATGTTTGGGACAAACTTTTGCTCGGCTCGAACTGTTCACCCAACTCTATAAACAAAACCAATAACATTGGTCTCGCAGGAACAGCCTACCACCACCACCCACCCCTCTCTGAGTAGTAGCTGCCCACCAACCTGACATTCCAAAATTCAGCAACAGCAGAGTATATGACACCAACATCGGCAGGATTTCCTATCAGCAGTTTTGTACCGGTCCCACTATACAAGCATGCCCACCCTCATGTACACTGTGGTACAGTGTACCAGAGCAAGCAAATATCACCTACCCAGGAGGACATGCCACACAAACATTCCTTCATCCTGCATATAAGCAAATACCTATGTGGGACTAACCATATGTCTCTGACGAGGAGATCCAACTACCCCACATCTTCTCAATTTTTTTTGGACAGCCCCGATTTAGGTATGTGGCTTTGTAAAATGGTAGTGTAACATTCACCAATCCCATCCAAGTTTATATTGAAGGGGGCAGAGGTATCTTCCCCTAAAATAATTGCTTTATAGGCATAATAAAGAAAGATACTTAGAAGGATCCTATGGGCCACCGTGGCCACAAGTTCCTCTATCAATCCTAGCAAACAAACAGGGATGGTCAACAGAATGGGAACAGAAGTAATTTGTGTGATAAACCGGGTAACATTCTTCCAGTACTGTTGAATTAAGGGTCAAAATGTTCAGTCTTAAATTCATATAACTGTGCAGAATTACTCTGGGCCTTATACACATAAGTGCCAGCTTGTATAGGAACAAAAGAACATAGGTAGGTCGAATGGCAGAGGTACCTGTAGGAATGTATGGTGTGGTGTGTCTAGAAATGGATCAGTTTCATATTGAATAAACATTACATTTCTTTATTTCACAAAAGATGTGTTTTGTGGCTCAAACTTGCCACTTCCTCAGTTTGGAAATACACAGATGTTTGCAAGTATGGCAGTAATGCTAGCAAAAAGCAGAATGGTTGCTACATTTAGCTTACAAAATAAATATATGAAATGGTTTAAGTAAAATTAAATATTATAAACTAATAATATAATATAAAATTGGGTTAAAATAATTGATCAGCTTTTCTTCCACCCTTTCTCCACATCCCTCTGTCTCTCTCTCTTACTCATCCATTGGCCACCTTTCACCGTCTCTCTCTCTATCTTTCCCACCCTTTGTCCACCTCCCACCAAATCGTTTTCTCTTTCTTATCCATTGTCCACCTCCCATCGTCTCTCTCTCTTTCTCACCCTTTGTCCACCTCCCACCGTCTCTCTCTTTCTCACCCTTTGTCCACCTCCCATCGTCTCTCTCTCTCTTTCTCACCCTTTATCCACCTCCCACCATCTCTCTCTCTTTCCCACCCTTTGTCCATTTCCAACGTCTCTTTTTCTCACCCTTTGTCCATCTCCCACCGTCTCTCGCTCTCTATCTTTCCCACCAGTTTTCCACCTCCCACCACCTCTCTCGCTCTTTCTCATCCATTTTCCACCTCCTTCAGTCTCTCTCTCTCCATCTCACTCTCTTTCCCACCCATTGTCCACGTCCCACCGTCTCTCTCTCTCTTTTTCTCCCTTTGTCTACCTTCCGCCGTCTCTTTTCTCACTCTTTGTCCACCTCCCAATGTCTCTCTCTCTTTCTCACCCTTTGTCCACCTCTCACTGTCTCTCTCTCACCCTTTGTCCACCTCCCACTGTCTCCCTCTCTCTCTTTCTCACCTTTTGTCCACCTCCCACAGTCTCTCTCACTTTCTCACCCTTTGTCCACCTCCCACTGTATCTGTCTCTCTCTTCCCCACTCGTTGTCCACCTCCCATCGTCTCTCTCTCTCTCTTTTTCACCCTTTGTCCACCTTCCACCGTCCCTCTCTTTCTCTTTCTCACCCTTTGTCCACCTCCCACCGTCTCTCTCTCTCTCTCTCTCTCTTTCTCACCCTTTGTCCTCCTCCCACTGTTTCCCTCTCTCTCTTTTTCACCCTTTGTCCACCTCCCACAGTCTCTCTCTCTTCCACACCTTTTGTCCACCTCCCACTGTATCTCTCTCTCTCTCTTCCCCACCTTTTGTCCACCTCCCACCGTCCCTCTCTCTTTCTCACCCTTTGTCCACCTATCCCTGTCTCTCTCTCTCTCTTTCTTACCCTTTGTCCACCTCTTCCTGTCTCTCTCTCTCTTCCTCACCCTTTGTCCACCTCCCACCGTCTCTCTCTCTTTCTCACCCTTTGTCCACCTCCCACCATCTCTTTCTCTCTCTTTCTCACCCTTTGTCCACCTCCCACTGTTTCCCTCTCTCTATTTGTCACCCTTTGTCTACCTCCCACAGTCTCTCTCTATCTTTCACACCCTTTGTCCACCTCCCACTGTATCTCTCTCTCTTCCACACCATTTGTCCACCTCCCACTGTCTCCCATCTGTCTTTCTCACCCTTTGTCCACCTCTCCCTGTCTCTCTCTCTCTTCCTCACCCTTTGTCCACCTCTTCCTGTCTCTCTCTCTTTCTCACCCTTTGTCCACCTCCCACAGTCTTGTTCGCTTTCTCACTCCTTGTCTACCTCCCACTGTATCTCTCTCTCTCTTCCCACCCTTTGTCCACCTCCCACCATCTCTCTTTCTCTTTCTCACCCTTTGTCCACCACCCACCACCTTTCTCCCTTTCTCATACTTTGCCCACCTCGCTCTGTCGCTCTTTTTTTCTCACCATTTGTCCACATTCCTCTCTCTCTCTCTCTCGCTCTTTCTCTCTCTTTCTCTCCCCTCTCTCTTTCTCTATCTCACCTTTTCCCCCCTATGTCCACATCCCTCTGTCTCTCTCTTTTATTCTCATCCATGGTTCACATGTTTCTTTCTTTTTCTTTTTCTCTCCACCTCCCCACCTGTATTCCTATGTCTTCCAATGCTCTCATTCTCTCTCTTCCTCTCACAACTCAACCTGTAAAAAAAAATACATAATTTTTTTAACTCCATCCCATCAATAATTTCATGCTTAACCCCTCGCTGGTAACAAACTATCCAGCTCAAATATAAATATTCATTAAACATTCATAAGCATCCATATAAGGCAGCGCTGAATGCATATCGATATGTAAAGACGTCCTTTTAAAGGTTTGTATTCCAGCTTGTTTGCTCTAGATGATGAATAACTCGTTAACAAAAAAAAAAGTTTTAAATAAAATATTCATTACTCGAAAGATTCTTCATCTCCCACACACAAAAATAACCAAATGTTCATTAAATATACATAGAAAAATATAGAACATCATATGTTAAAGAGGGAAACGGAATGGACTTCTAGAAAAGGACAATTTTGGATGTCATGGGGCATGCTCAGGAGAAATAACCCTTGTTTATTCTAGAGGTAAAATCTTAAGGCTCTTCACCATGATGTAAGAACTGAGATGGTGAATAATCTAACCACAGATAAAGAAAGAGGTTTGCCTGAACTGGGAATGTACATAGGTATAGATGCTTGTGAATACTTAGAAAATTGCAAATTACCGTGAGTTGGAATGAGCTAAAGTGAGGGTGAATATTTATTTCCCAGAAATTCGTACAAAAATCAAACAAGTTTACCAAAATTTCACTATTTTTTGGAAAAGCATTGGAGTCAATAGGAAAGACAAAATTAAGGTGATTTGTTGGCGGATTCTAAAATGGGCTTTAAATTTTTACTGGGAGTTAAAGAAACTACTTTAAAGTCTAGGTTTAGGTACTACAGGTTTACCCCTACAGCTATAATCTTCCGGTGCTGCGGGAGTTAATACCAGTGATGGATAAGTTACAGTATGGATGGATGAAATATCTAACTCCTCCATTCATTAAGTGCTTTTTATTCATGGAAGCCTCAGCTTCTATGAATGGAGGAGGGGGCAAAAAGGGCAGGCATAGTCTACAGTTTTGACGAGTGCTCATGACAGGTCAAGGGCTCGTATTAAAATTTGAGTCAGAATTTGAGTCAGAATTTAAAAAAATAACAAACACATTATACTTACCTGTTCTGTGCAGTGGTTTTGCACAGAGCAGCCCTGATCCTTCTTTTCTCTGTTCCCTCACTGGCGCTCCTGGCCCCTCCTCTTCTCCGAGTGCCCTCATAGCAAGCCACTTGCTATGGTGGTGTTTATGCGTGCTTGCTTCCGAGCCCTGCTCTGTGTGTCCATCCATAACCTAGAGGAAGAAACCTAGGAGAGCAGCTGCTGTCTTGCACATCACTGGATCGAGGTCGGGTAATCATTAGGGGGACTGTCGGAGAAGCTGCATTCTGAAGGTTTTTTACCTTCATGCATAGAATGCATGAAGGTAAAAAAACTGCAGCCTTTAGAACCACCTTCACCCCTGAAGCCATAATCTTCTGTGCTATGGGGGGTAAATATGAGCACTGGACTTGTCATGGGCGCTTGTCAAAAGTGCAGACTATGTCCACCCTTTCTGCCCCGCTCCTCCATTGGGAGGGGGGGGCAGAGGACTTCGGATTTTAACTAGAACAGCTGGTAAATGTTAAATGTAAGTACCATCCCTTGTGCTGTTGTCAGGCAGCTCTGTGACTCCCCCAACTTACTGTATCAAAAGTTGCTACAGTAAAATGTTTTTAAAGTGCTCCCCCTTTGGTAAGTGTGCGTTGTTTTAACTTCAGATACAGGAAGAAGGTGGAATTTTTCCATTACTGTAAAGTATAGGATTGGACGTCCATCTTCAGAACTGCCGTCCCCAGTTACTGTGCTCTCCCTACTATGAGACCCAGACCATATATGAAGTGCTTCATTCATTTTGGAAATGTAAGTGCAGTAGGTTATTTTGTGGTATATGAATAAAACTATGTTTTATGCTGTGGCAGATCCATGCACTATTCAATTCTATATTCCTCACTATATATGTCCTGAGCTCTAAGGCACTTGTGCCTCTAACTGCCAGTCTCAAGAGATTTGGAGTGAGATTTGCTGATGTCACTACTGCGTTACTCACTGTTCTCCTTGCTGGAGGGGAAGCTTTACCTGACGATCTACCATGCAAGAATCCCCCTGCTTCTATTTCATTAATTTTGTGGGTCAGTGCTTTCTCTACCTCCCCTGGTGCATCTTCATCATTTACCCCACCAGTCATCAGATTACCAGTCATCATGTAGGCAGGTGCCCACAGAATTAATATTATTGTGTGCATTCAAAGTTAATAGATTTGTCCTGTGGTGTGCCTCCACCTTCCTGTCTTTAGGGGAGTGAGAAATACAGGAGGCCTGGCCTCGTGGTCTTCAGGAGTGTGGAGTTAAGAACCATAAACTGGAAGATGTGTACAATGTGCTAACATTGACCCCTCAGAGGGATCCTGGCACGGGATTAAACACTGGGCTTACTATTGTTTCACCTGTTGGGGTCACCCTTGCTCTGGACAGGTTTGAACATCACAGCACTTAGTTAAGGGAGGATTTGAAGATGTTCTCCATTAATGATGCTGCAATGTTATGTGATCTAATCTGCTGGAAGTGATAAAGAACTGTATCAAATGGACGGGGATTGAGGAGTAAAGCATATATTGTTTAAGTCTCAACGTTTGGCCTGGTTCTTGTATGAAGAATGAGAATCCACTGTCAATATGCTTGGAAAACCCTTTGGGTAATGAAGTGTAATGAGTGAAGTTGCAAGAAGAAGGAACAGCAAGCTTGGGAGTGGAAGAGGTGGTAGCCAGGAGACAAAGATCATATAGGAGGGGTGAACTGTTTTTTGTGGTTTGTCCTTCCAAGTGGTTGGGTCCCTATGTTAGGGTCCTGCTGCAGAACGGAACCTGTTCTAGGGACCTGACCTGGAACCATGGTGTGCAAGGCCTCATGAGCGTTGTGTACAGCAGCTTCCCTTTTAGCCTACGGGCTGAAGGTGGAAAAGGATTAGGTGTGCCAGAGCTGGTGGGGAGAAACAGCACTCTATGATGTAATTCCTGAAATGACTCTGTAGGACAGGTGTGATTGGCATGGGAAAAGTTGTAATCCTTCGGTATGCAAGGTCTGGAGTGAAATTATGGTCTTTGCCCACGAGGGGGCTGCTAACCCATGTGCTAACAATCGCAAAGCCTTGCTCCTCTACCAAGATGGCCACCTCTACTCAAAGACACAGTGCAGAACAAGCTATAGTAAGTAATGGGAAAAAGATCAGCTTCAGGAAGATCAAAGGTAATCCCGTTGACTAGTCCTTTGACCTCTGCTTGTCTCTTGCTATGGGCACAGCCTAAAGCGGTTGTATAGTCCAAAATGTATTTTTTTATTTTTTGTCACCTGTAAGGCAAAAGGCATAATGAGCTAATATTATACTATACTAGCTCATCATGAAATACTTACCTTAGAACGAGGCATCGGTAACTCACCTGGTCCACGCCGAGGTAGCTGACATAGGAAAGGAAAAACGTACCGCTCAAAAGCTTAAGAATTCACCAAATAGCTGCTTCCGCCCGGTCACTCACACAGGTGCTGGCTCTGCACTGATGCATGGGAGAAAAAGAAACCCTGGACTGCCGCACTCTGTATAGACAGTTATTTATTCCAAAATTTCAAGTAAAAAATCCAAATTCAAAATAAATCCATAAATCCAAAACAACACATGCAGATAGTGTGCATGCAGGGAAGGGTGGCTAACGCGTTTCACGTCACGAATTGACGCTTACTCATAGCTAAGGTGTGTAAGGTAGCTGACATGTTGCCTCGGCGTGTCTTCCGGGTATCGCGGCTCCAGCGCTCTGAGTGGCTGTAGCCGCGATGTCGCATGCGCGCGGGAGAATTCTTTACGGCAAGGTCCGGCGTCTGCCGGGCTTTTAGCCGAGAATCCCCTGTGCGCATGCGCCGCTGCTGTCAGTGGCTCATTGCGAGGGGAATTTTTTTACCTACAGGTAAGCCTTATTATAGGCTTACCTGTAGGTAAAAGTAAAAAAAAAAGACTATACAACCGCTTTAACAGAGCTCAGTTCCTCTTTAAATACTGCAGCTTCTCTCAGTAGGGTTGCTTTTTTCTTTCTGTATAACCTGCTAACCAATTCCAGAGGCAGTATGGTTCCTACTACATCTGCCTTTTATTAGACTGATCCAGGTGCAGCCATGTATCTGCTTGGCTGCTCTTAATCTCCCGAGAGGAAGATATAACCGATATCAAAAATAGGAAACCATACCATTACAAACTGAACACCTTAACCCATTTCATCTTCCTTCGCATACTGACTGCTATAGGCCTGCGATGACAATCCTCCATCCGTTACTTTGTGCATTCTTTTTTTTCTTCAAGATTAAAAGATTATTTACAAAATGCTATGTTAAAAATTATAGAGACATGAACCGTGTAGGTACACAGTTGTCTCATAATTGGTCTCTGAGGTTTTACGTTACTTTGAAACAGATTTTTTTCCATTTTTTTTCAGTATGTTCCCGTCATTCCTCTCTTCTCGCTACAAAAGAGGTAAAGTTCAAAGCGGCTTTGAAATAAATTATTAGTCTCTTGTTCACCTTGTGCTTGCTTACTGTATATTGTCAGTGTTTTGTAATGCCTACCTACTAAGCATGGCAATTAGGAGATATAAAAAAGAAAAATACATATTGAATAATGAGTTTCTAGAGGCCTAGTTAAAGTGGGCTCATATTTTTTCATGTTAAGTGATGAATGTTAAGTAATTTGTCAGTATAACACTTGCAATTATTACCTCTCACAGAGATCACAGTATTCCCCGTGCTTCTGATTTTCTCTCCAGAAGGATGGTACCATCTTTGTTCAAGCATCATCTAGGGTCACCATCTACTTTCTGTAGGAAGTGCTTCCTGGTTTCCCTGAAGACTGTATTTTTAATGAAACGTGTCGGGTGGGGCTCGTAGACTGACATCATCACGTTATGTGCATGTGTGCTGGGTTTTGGGTTTTGAATAAAGCACATCAAACCCTGGAGAGACATTGCCTGACCCAAGATGGCTGCTAGAGTCACATGGGATGACAACTGTCTCCTTGTGACCATAAGAAGTCATAAAGGAATCAAGTTCCTCACAACTTCCTTCCCCTTTTGTGTAGCGTTATCGGTCGAGCGCCAACTGAAGCGGGAAGTACAAACTGCACCTGCCTACAAGTGTTGGACCCGAAATTATGCAAGCACCATCAGCCACAGCTCAAGGAAGTAGTTCAAGCTGCAGCTCAAGCAAGAATATCGACCGCTAGAGGAATCCCTGGTTGAGAATGGCTGTGCTAGTTGGTTGTGTTTAGCTCCCAGGCCAATGGTTCTTAGTCCCCTGCTTCGTCTGCTTATCAATTTTCTCATCTTATACTCCATTTGGGTTACCCAGGTATCAGACAGTTTTACTTTAAAGCAGTACTAAACCCAAGAGCAAATATTTCTTATATTGCAGCTAACCAATTCTTAGATGTGATGGTTGCATTCATTTTTTTCTTCTTCTATTTTCATCTGGTGATCCAGCTTGTAAGTCTGTTGTTTTTCAAAAGAATATGGAATGAAGTTGGAATGTTGAGACAAACCACTTACAACTGACAGGGGTGCTTACAATGATCAGCTTTTATGTATTCATGTATGTATAGCCTTTAGCACAAAAAGGAACAAACACTGCTTCAAGTCATTAATGTATCTAAATCTGCTAGTTCATTTAACACTCCCCCCCCCCCAGATTAACAATCCCAATGTCATAAATTCGTAAATTTGTAATTTCATAAATTTGAAAATCAGAAAATAAGAAAAAAAATCCAAAAATTCAAAAGAACGAAAATCTGAAAATTCTAAAGAATAACTAACTATTAAATTATAGGTATTGGAATTTCCTTTTAAATTTGGTTGTTAGTGAACGTAACGAATACAAATTTATCCGAAGTTACAAATTATCCGAAATAACGAATGCCGCATCTTAACAAATGGAGTGAAGCAGTAATAATAAATTAAAATAATAAAAAAAAGTTTTTAATATTATTATGTTATTTATTATTATTAATTCATTACGTTCCATTTGTTTAGATATAAGGCATTTGTTATTTCGGATAATTTGTAACTTCTCAGAAATTCGTATTCGTTGAATGGAACAAATTAATAATAAAAAATAATAATAAAAGTTTTTATTATTATTATATTTATTTATTATAATTAATTCATTACGTTCCATTCGATTAGATATACGGCATTCGTTATTTTGGATAATTCGTAACTTCGGATAAATTCGTATTCGTTACGTTCACTAACAGCCAAATTCGAAAGGAAATTCCAATACCTGTAATTTAGAGTGATTGTAAGGCTTTGTTTTTTTTTTTTTTGCTTTTAAATAACAAACATGTCATACTTACCTCCACTGTGCAGTTCGTTTTGCACAGAGTGGCCACGAACACGTCCATAGATGCCGAATGTAGGACTCGGCCCCGCCCCCTGGCGCCAGCGTCATTGGATTTGATTGACAGCAGCTGGAGCCATTGGCTGCGCTGCTCTCAAATCTATCCAATCAGGAGCCGAGAACCCCGGGCAGGGGAAGAGCACATCTCCGGCGAAGGGAAATTCCAGGGCTCAGATGAGTAAAAAGGGGGGGCTGGTCACTAGAAGAAGTTTTTTCACCTTAATGCATAGGATGCATTAAGGTGCAAAAAACACGAGGGTTTACAACCCCTTTAATATCTATTTATTATTTCAGATTTTTGAATTTTCGGGTTTTCTGATTTTCGAATTTTCGAATTTACGAATTTATGAATTTTAAAATTTATGAATTTTTGAATATTCAAATTCACGAATATTCGGAAAAATTTGTCAAACGGGTTTTCGTTAATTCGGATGTTTCCGAATTAACGAATTTGTTGAAATTAATTAAAAAACTAACTCGGACAGAAACAAATTGCACTAGTAGAAGTGTGAACCAAACTGGTCCCTTCACATGCTCTGCAGAGGGCTCCCATCCTGCTGTCTTAGCCCCCCTCCCCCATGGTGGCGGAAAGCCAGGGCTCGGTCATAAGCATAGGTGTGCACAGCCTATTGAATTAGGATGTGCACCCCAAAGCTCAAACACACATGTGTGTGTGTGCATGTCTATATATACTGACAGTGTCAGTAGGGCAGAGATTGGTGTCAGTAGTTTTTATTTTTATTATTTTATTTTGTATTATTTTGCACAATTGATTTTTTATTTTTATTTTTACAATTTTTTTTTTAGCAGCTCTGTTAGGGGGCTTTGGTTCCATATCAGTAGTACAAACTGGGAGTATCTGCGCCACATAGGGTGATAAGTGTGTGCCCAGGCACACCTGGCACACCCCGTGCGCACGCCTATGGTCACAAGTCAGACCTTTGTGACATTGCTAGTTCCCCCACTGGATTACTTATTATGTAAACTAAGCATGTGTATTGGAAAACAATTATTTTAAATATACACAAGAGGGAAAAAGGAGATAGTATAAATAACGTAGTCCCTTAGGAAAAAAAAATGATTAATTTTTGTGTCTTTTTTTTTTTTCCCCTTCACGCAGTCTTACCAGCAGACCAACATGGCTCCCCTGCTGCCTGCTCTACAGGGGGTGATACATAACATCTGGTGATGAAAGGGTTAGCCAGTCAACCACAATGAAAATGCTGCGTCTTGAGACACTCCACTTCCATCTGCATGTCAAGAAGGTCTCGGAGAAAGCCACATTCAACACTTTCGTCTGCTATTGTTAAATCTTTCATACAAGCTTTTAAGACGCGTCAGCAAAATATTTCTCCTGAAGCCTGAAAGACCCTGAGATGGGATTTGCTTTCGTGTTGTCATCAGCTTTCTGGGGAAATGGGGACGAGTTCGAGAGAGAATGAGAGAGAGAGAGAGAAAAAAGAAGAAGTTTAAGCTTTATGAAATAAGTGACACCACCTGGCTTATCAATTATTACACATGCCTTTAATCGTTGATTGGTTTGTGGACATGAAGGGAAGAAGCAGAGGCGATGCGATCCGTCATCTTGTGAAGAAATCACAGGGACGGCTGACAGTGTTCTCACTGCTATGAAAATGTAACTCGAGTTTTCTTATTGGGAATACTTTTTTCATCTGAAGAAAACGTTCACCTCGAATAAAGCTGATCTCCGGGAGAACAGATAAAACACAGTTGGAATATACATATGCCAGCTCTCTTATATGCCTGACAGCACAAGCCCAGGAGAGTGACACCACATTTTCAGTGGTGTCACTTCCACACTATCGGTTTACTTGTTGGCAGGTGTAGTTTGACCTCCCTGCCAGTGGCGGCCCGTCCATAGAGGGCGCACGGGCGCCACCTCCCCTGTCCATGCGTTCCGGTCCCCTGAACTACATATAAGGGGCGCCGGACTATGGATTTCAATGCGGGGTAGGTGTTTTTTTTGAAGCACCTGATTAGAGCCAGAGGCTGTAATAGGCTTCAAAAAAGGGCAGAGCGCTCCCAGAGCATGGATCGAGCACAAAGAAGGGCAACAAAGCTAATAAAGGGTCTGGAGGACATTAGTTATGAGGAAAGGTTGCAAGCACTGAACTTATTCGCTCTGGAGAAGAAACGCTTGAGAGGGGATATGATTATAATTTACAAATACCGTTCTGGTGACCCCACAATAGGGATAAAACTTTTTTGCAGAAGGGAGTTTAACAAGACACGTGGCCTTTCATTAAAATTAGAAGAAAAGAGGTTTAACCTTAAACTGCATAGAGGGTTCTTTACTGTAAGAACGGCCAAGATGTGGAATTCCCGTCCACAGGCGGTGGTCTCAGCGGGGGGCTTCGATAGTTTAAAAAAACTATTAGCTAAGCACCTGAACGACCACAACATACAGGGATATACAAGGTAATACTGACATATAATCACACACATAGGTTGGACTTGATGGACTTGTGTCTTTTTTCAACCTCACCTACTATGTAACTATGAGGCCACCCAGTTGTGTGACCATAGCAAATAAATTTTTGCTATTTTCACACTAAAGTTCCTCCTCGCCAATCAGGAGGCAGGTTTGTGAGACCTGTTTCCCGATTGGCCAAAGCGTCAGGTGATCCTATTGGATGCCTAGCACTTTGGTGGATCAAGGAGACACATGGGGTAAGAAGCTGGAGGAGTGGACACCGGAGCCGCCGCGGCCGCTGCCTGCACTCAAGGAGAGGAGGAGAGAACACCACAGCCCCGGGGGTTAGTGCCAGACCACCCGTGGGGGTTCTGTGCCATGCCAGGCCCCCTGGGGGGGTGTTCTTTGTTTGCCGCCCCCCCAAAAAAGAACCCACCATCCGCCACTGCTCCCTGCACAGGTGGTGCTGTCAGTGACCACCATGCAGAGAGAGAGTGGAGGGCAGGAGGAGCTCACGGTCCTCTTAGGCCTCCATAGATGTCATTAGATAAGCAGCTGTCTGATTGGAAGCTGCTGCCTGAAAGCAGCTATATATTCCCTTTCAGCACATGTCAGTCCACTAGAGATTGGTTCTTGGTGATGCTCCTCCCTTTCTCAGTCTGGGTACTGCTGTTCAGTGGAAGATGGGGGCTGGTGTCAAGACAGATTTAAGTATTTAGGCTAGCTGTAAGTAAAAATACAGTTAAAGTGGTTGTAAAGGCTAAACTTTTTTTTTTTCCATAAAGAGTTTTAATGAAATTACATAGAACAGCGCATACATTGTGAATACAACAGCAAATGTTTATGCAAAATACCAAGGCATATGGACATATCATAAGTACTAAATGGTTAACAGGCCTACAAATATTCCAATCCCATAGTATGGGACTGGTGGGGTGTAGCAGTAGAACCGCAAATAATAATTTAAAAAAAGAGAAATGTGCTCCTACAAAGAAAGAAATAGTGGAACTTGAAAGGTGTAAGAGGGAGAGAGAAAAAGAGAAAGAGAGAAAAGAAAAGAAAGAGAAGAGGAAAAAAAAGGGGGGAGGGTACACAAAAGGGAATGGAGAGGAGGGGGCACAGGGTATAGGGAATATCAGAACCAGTATTCATTCATTCTCCAGTGTAGCCTTACCGCTTGAATTGATTTTCTCTTATTACCAACAGCTAAGAAAGTAGTAGCTTTAGTTTAAGAGTTATAGGTTTGAAAACGCTGGGTTAATTTAAAGTGAGTCCAACATGCCCATGTGGTCGTAAATTTTTGGATACGCTCTTGAGAGATGTGAACTAGCTCTTCCATTTCCTCTATTTTGGAGATCCTCAGGAACCATTCCCCAATCGTCCGAGTGTGTGTATGTAGCGCCCTCCCCAAAAGGTTGGGACGCTATTTGAAATTTAGAGGGATGTCTGAGCGAGTAGCTGGGCTCAGACTGTTGAATTACATTTAGATTTGTCTCTGTTCTAGTTGTGGTTTGCCTGATAGTAATTTCCCTTTTTGCCTGTAGGAGGCGTTACCACCTCAGGCACCTGTTGGAACATGGGCAAACCATGGTGCATTGAGTGGGCCATTCTCGGCAGCGGTACGGTAGGAGTTGTCGCCCCCCTGTGCCTGCTGGGAAGGGATACTTAAGGGGCAGACGCCATTGATCGGGGTTCATTTTCACCTCATGGCCCTCCAGGGCTCGAGGTATGTGTGTGTGATCCTGGTCTCAGTGCCACGTTGGCCCGAGGCTACATCGCTATCTAGTGGGTCCAGCTAGTCTGGCTGGGGCCTACATTCGGAGAGGGGATCCCAAGCTGTCCGCCCAAATGGGGAGGAAGCTATCTTGGTGAAGGAGACTGGGGGAGGTCCTGCCCTGGAGGAGACCGGCAAAGTGCTGCTGTCTCAGGTGAGGCCTGGTAACTTTATCAAGGAGGGATCCACTATACTACAAGCCCTGCAGTGCGCCGGGTTGGCTTAAAGGCTCTCTTCATTGCACGGCTGAAAGTTTGGGACTTTGAAATCCTGTGGCAGAGGATTGCTGGACTACACATTCGCTCAATTTTAAAAGGTCCGTGGCAGAGACTTTGTTCACTTTAAAAGGTCTGTGACAGAGACCAATTTCTCCTAGGGCAGTCTGTGGCAGAGACTGTCCCGTTGCTGATTTGTGTGTCATCCCGGCTGCTAGGCAATGTGAGAGGGGACTATCCGGGTGACCAATACCCACTCTAACATTGAGAGTGGTGAGTGACTTTGAACTGACATCTGTGCATTTTGTGGCAAGTGCCTGAACCTTCCCCTGCTCTTCTCTACCTTCTATTTTCTCTTGAAGTTTATTGCATAAGAAAATAAAGCCTGACTGTTGAAGGTTTTACTTCTGTGTGGACAGTGCATTTAATACCGACTTTCCTACCCGGACAACGAAGCTGAAGTGGTAACGTGCAAAACCCAAAACTAACCAGCAGCTCCTATGGGGGTAGTGCTACACGTAGATCGCCAATGTACCGGAATGCACAGTCTCGCGGCATTTACCATATGCATTGCCAGGGACTTATCGTATTCAGTTTTAGTTACTGTGCCGGGGAGTAATCTAAAGTGTACGTGGTGATGTGTGCAATGAGCTCATGTACCTCCTTCCAGAATGGTTGAAGGGAATCACAGTCCCACCATATATGGAGCATGGTTCCCTTCGCTCTTCCACATCTCCAGCATGTATCTGGGATAGATGGGGAAAATATGTGTAGGCACGTTGTGGTCCTATACCAGCGCGTTTCAATTTTGTAACAATTTTCCTGTATGGCTACATTGAGGGAGCCCTTGTGGGTATATTCATTAATAAGGAAACAATCATCATCAGTGAGGGAGATCTGAAGATTAGACTCCCAGGCTATACGTGCTGAGTCCAGGGTGCTGGAGGGGTCGTCTATGAGTATACTGTATATACAAGAAATCAAGTGTCTTTGTGGGGGAGGTCGCATACATAATGATTCAAAGGGCGTCAATTGTCTCGTCCAAGTCTCTGTCATCGCCTGTGAAGAAAGGAAATGTTGTATCTGCCTATATGACCAGAACGGACAGGAATTGGAAAGGGATGTAGACACTAAATCCTCATATGAGCGAGGGGATTCACAAGAGAAAAATTGGTGTGCTAAAACTTTGTTGTGGGGCCATTCCCGACTCAAAAGGGAAGTTGAAACTCCCTGTGTAAAACTGGGGTTTCCTCTTAATGTAGTTAGGGGTCCAGGGACCGAAGAGAATGTTGGGTTTTTTGTCGCTCGCCCAAAGGCCTCAAGAGATGAGTGAATAAGAGGGTGTATCACGATCTCTGGTGGCCAATACCGGGGCAGTATCCAGGGTAGGGATCCGAGAGGGAGTCGCGTGAATGATTTTTTTAAGGTCACCCAGACCTTCCCGGCCTCATGGATGTTCCAGTCCACAAGTCACATAAGATGGCTTGTCAGGTAGTATTTGTAGAGGTCCGGCAGACCAATACCACCCTTATGTAAAACAAAAATTCTGTGCGCTACCACACAAAAGTAGGTCCACAGTGGTGGATATTGGATACACAATGTAAAACAACAATCCTTTCGTCATTCGACAGAAATCAGCGTGTGGAAACAAATCCACAGTGAATGATCAATGTGAACCAACGAATGGTAGGTCGGTGCGTGAATGCAATCAATACAAATTCGAACAATGATGATAAGAATTGACACACCAGTGTTAACCAAGAAAATAGTGGATGGGAGACTAATGAGCAGTCCAATCAATCTGATCTCCTTTCCCAGGAAGAATCTTTGTATGGGGAAACGCGTTGGGTGGAGCCACTATTCCAGACGTCACCATGCACAAGCCAGTCAGGTTATGTGCTGCGGCGGTGCTTTTTAAACTTTGTTATGGTTGACGGTGTCATTCGTTGTTTTTAATAAAACTTTTATTGAATACTGCACCATGACGCCTTTTCTTCTCTGCCCTATCTAAAAGACCCTTGGCCTGGAAAGCCTGTCCTGGTACTCACCTGCCGCGGTGAGTTATATCGAAGCAAGTCTTCTACACACTTCAAATAGGATATCTTCACCATTACGGGAGTCCTCGGATGCTGTTTCGGAGCTGATCGTTGGTTTCCTGACATGCCCCTATTATCTCTATAATTTGAGATCCATCAGATCTGGTAAGCGGCGGTGATCGCCTCATTTTTTTGATGAACAGAATCTTTAAAGTCTTACCTGCAGTCAAGCCTATGTTTTGTTTTCTTGAAAATTGCCAGCGTTTACAAACCTTGGACTAGAAGCTCTATTTGAGTGAACCCTTTCAGAATTATTTCACCTTTATGTATCTATGGACTAGATTGATTATGAGCCTTTTGAGAGTGCATTACTTTTTATAGTTTCATCCTTATGTACCTAAGGACCTAAGAACTAGATTGATTGGACTGCTCATTAGTCTCCCATCCACTATTTTCTTGGTTTGCACTTGGTGGGCTCTTTTCAAGGCTACTATGAAGTTCTCATTGTACAAATCAGCTAAGTTTGTCGTAATTTGAATACCAAGATATGTAATGGCTTTCTTGTTCCATAGGAATGGGAAAGAGCTCTGGCAACATTCTACATCGTTTTTTTATGAGGGACACGTTCAGGGCATGAGATTTAGTATAATTGATCTTTAGGTGTGATAAAATCCCAAAGCTTTCTATATCTTTCAGCAGGCTAGGTAGAGAGATACGTGGGAAAGTCAGGGATAGGAGGATGTCATCTGCGAAAGCAGCAACCTTATACTCCCTGTCCCGTACCAAAAAAAACCTTTGATATTGGGGTTACTTCGTAGCCGGTTAAGAAAGGGTTCCAGCGAGAGCACAAAAATCAGGGGAGATAAGGGGCATCCCTGGCGAGTACCATTACTTATGGTGAAGGCGTCCAACAGGTGGCCATTGACTTGTACACTCGTGCTAGGAGTGGAGTATAATGCTGAGATGTGGGCCAGCATATGAGGGTGAAGACCAATTGTTTTCAGGACCTCATGCATGTAGTCCCAGGCCACCCTGCCTTCTCCGCGTCTAGGGATAAAAAGAAACCTTGCGTTTTTGAAGTCGTGATCCAGTGGTGGAGATTTAATGCTCTGATGGTGTTGTCCCTGGCCTCTTTTCCAGGGACAAAGCCTACCTGGTCATGGGAGATAAGGTTGGGTAGAAGCAGGGATAACCTGTACAAACGTACCATCCTTCGGTATAACCGTTATGTGGGCTTCTAGCATACGACCTACCAAAATATTAGGATACGCCAGGGCATTAAAAGTGGCTATCATCTTAGAGGATAATACAGTGAAAAGGCACTTATAATATTGCAGTGTAAACCCATCTGGGCCTGGGCTCTTTCCTGATTTCATTTGTTTTAAGGCGGCCTGGAGCTCTTCTATAGAGAGGGGTTGTTCCATTTCCTTAGCATGCGCCCGGGAAAGTGGGTTTGGGCACTATGGAGCTAGGAAGTCCCTGATTGCCTCCGATCTCCTGTCTGCCTGAGGAAAGGAAAAACGTACCGCTCAAAAGCTTGAGAATTCACCAAATAGCTGCTTCCGCCCGGTCACTCACACAGGTGCTGGCTCTGCACTGATGCATGGGAGAAAAAGAAACCCTGGACTGCCGCACTCTGTATAGACAGTTATTTATTCCAAAATTTCAGGTAAAAAATCCAAATTCAAAATAAATCCATAAATCCAAAACAACAAATGCAGATGGTGTGCATGCAGGGAAGGGTGGCTAACGCGTTTCACGTCACGAATTGACGCTTACTCATAGCTGGAGCAGCGATACCCGGAAGACACGCCGAGGCAACATGTCAGCTACCTTACACACCTTAGCTATGAGTAAGCGTCAATTCGTGACGTGAAACGCGTTAGCCACCCTTCCCTGCATGCACACCATCTGCATTTGTTGTTTTGGATTTATGGATTTATTTTGAATTTGGATTTTTTACCTGAAATTTTGGAATAAATAACTGTCTATACAGAGTGCGGCAGTCCAGGGTTTCTTTTTCTCCTGTCTGCCTGAACAGGGTTCTGACTAGCAGATTTCAAATTGTATAGCCTTGTGTATTAGCATTCAAAACATTTTGCAATGTCCTCATTTCTAGAGAAGGGTTTGCCATGTTGATCTCTAATCTGGTGAATTGTATTGGAAGGTCTGGAGGCTCGTACTGCCCGTGCCAGGGGTCTCCCGCATTTGTTTCCCTGTTCATAGAAGACTCTCTGATGGAGTACATAATGCATCTTGTGTGCTTCCCAAGCTCCTCTAGAAGCAGGGAGCGAGCGTGTGATAGTTCCTGTAGGAACTGCTGTGAGTGTGAAGATTTATGAGAGGCCTCCAATCGCTTAATCTTGTCAATTAAACTTACTATAGTCTCCTGGTGTTGCTTTTTGATTTTTGCTGCCTGAGCCATAAGTTCCCCCCCGAATAACACACTTGTGGGCTTCCCATGAGGTGATTGGAGAGATGTCTGGGGAGACATTCTCCATGAAATATTTGCTAATTCGGGATTCTAGGCGTGTGGTAAATTCCGTATCCTTGAGCAAGGACGAGTTTAATCACCAAGTTTTAGTCCTGGAAACTTATTTCGGGAAAGTCAGGGTGACCGATATGGGGTGATGGTCCGACAGAAACATTGGGTCTATTGTAGCGTGAGTAAGATAAGTCAGGTCAGGTTGGGAAAGAAAGAAATAGTCTATGCTGGAATACTTTTGAAACGGAATGGAGTAAAAAGTATAGTCCTTGACCGAAGGAAATAAAGTACGCCACATATCATGTAATACCAGTCCCTGAAGCTGTAGTTTGATTTGGGGAAGGGCTCGATATGACAACATGGAGGTACCTGAGGAAGTATCAATCTCTGGATTTAGTGGAACATTAAAGTCTCCCCCTAGGAGGACCATACCTTCCTTAAAGGAGAGTAAGAGGTCACTGACTTTCCTAAAAAAAGAGACCTGATGTTTATTTGGAGAATAAATGTTCGCCAATGTCAGTGGTTTAGAGGCATATAGGCCCTTGATGAAGACAAACCTGCCCTCAGGGTCCACCAAGGAGTCCGACAATTGAAAAGGTGCTTTCTTGGATCCTAATATGGAAGCCCCTTTAGTCTTTGCGGTGGGATTCGTGGAATGGATGGTTGTGCTATAGAGATTGTTAGTAAGTTTAGGAATGGAGTCTGAGCGGAAATTAGTTTCCTGGAGGAGAATAAACTGGGCCTTCTGCTTAGCAAGGGCGGACATGACTTGTGATCGTTTTTCCGGCACATTTAGGCCTTTTACGTTGAGCGACACACACTTCAGCAATAAAGAGTTACGGGACTTTGAATCTTTCTGCATGGCTAGATTGGAACTGGAGTGAGAGCTGTGAAAAATAGGTTCACTATCCCAAGGTTCAGAATGCCCTTGCAGATATCGATGCGGCCAAACTGGAGGATGAGCTGTTGTGGAAAAGGGGTGGGGGTGGAGAGAAGGGGAGTAGGGCTAAAATAGACAGGGGAAGAGAGGAGGGATAGAGAAAAAGAAAAGAAGAAGAGAAAGGAATGGCAAACAAACAGGGCTGGACTGGGACCAAAATTTGGCCCTGGACTTCATCCCGACCGGCCCACTTTAATTCAATAAAATGCTGCCCCCCACCCCCCCCCCAAAAAAAATCACGCCCACCAAAAGGCCCCTACATCCATTATTGTATATCATGAGAGGGTGAGTGAGAGGGGAATGAGAGAGAGAGAGAGAGGGAGGGTTGAGGGAAAGGGGATGAGAGGGGGTGGGTGAGAGAGGGGGGTGGGTGTAAGAGAGAGGGAGTGAGTGTAAAAGAGAGGGGGTGAGTGTAAAAGAGAGGGGGTGAGTGTAAAAGAGAGGGGGTGAGTGTAGGACCCCTTTCACACTGAGGCGTTTTTCAGGCGCTTTTGGGCTAAAAATAGCACCTGTAAAGCGCCTGAAAAACGCCTCCGCTGCAGTCCCAGTGTGAAAGTCCTCCAAGCAGCATATTTGGGGCAGTGGAGGAGAGGTGTACACACCGCTTCTGCCCATTGAAATGAATGGCTGAGAGACAGAGGAGGGGTCTGAGAGACAGAGGAGGGGTCTGAGAGACAGAGGAGGGGTCTAAGAGACAGTGGGGGAAGCTGAGAGACAGTGGGGGAAGCTGAGAGACAATGTGAGGGAGCTGAGAGACAGAGGGGGAGCTGTGAGACAGAGAGGGGAGCTGAGAGACAGAGGGGGAGCTGAGAGACAGAGGGGGGAGCTGAGAGACAGTGGAGGGGAGCTGAAAGACAGCGGAGGGGAGCTGAAAGACAGTGGAGGGGAGCTGAGAGACAGTGGAGGGGAGCTAAGACACAGTGGAGGGGGGCTGAGAGACAGTGGAGGGGAGCTGAGAGACAGTGGAGGGGAGCTGAGAGACAGTGGAGGGGAGCTGAGAGACAGTGGAGGAGAGCTGAGAGACAGTGGAGGGGTCTGAGAGACAGTGGAGGGGTCTGAGAGACAGGGGGGAGCTGAGAGACAGAGAGGAGATCTGAGAGACAGAGGAGGAGAGCTGAGAGACAGAGGAGGAGAGCTGAGAGACAGAGGAGGGGTCTGAGAGACATAGGGGGGTCTGAAAGACAGAGGGGGGTCTAAGAGACACAGGGGAAGCTGAGAGACAATGGGAGGGAGCTGAGAGACAGAGGGGGAGCTGAGAGACAGAGGGGGTAGATGAGAGACAGAGGGGGGAGCTGAGAGACAGAGGGGGGAGCTGAGAGACAGTGGAGGGGAGCTGAAAGACAGTGGAGGGGAGCTGAGAGACAGTGGAGGGGAGCTAAGACACAGTGGAGGGGGGCTGAGAGACAGTGGAGGGGAGCTGAGAGACAGTGGAGGGGAGCTGAGAGACAGTGGAGGGGAGCTGAGAGACAGTGGAGGAGTCTGAGGGACAGTGGAGGGGTCTGAGAGACAGGGGGAGCTGAGAGACAGAGAGGAGATCTGAGAGACAGAGGAGGAGAGCTGAGAGACAGAGGAGGAGAGCTGAGAGACAGAGGAGGAGAGCTGAGAGACAGAGGAGGGGTCTGAGAGACATAGGGGGGTCTGAGAGACAGAGGGGGGTCTAAGAGACACAGGGGGAGCTGAGAGACAGAGGGGGGGTCTAAGAGACAGAGGGGGAGCTGAGAGACAGAGGGGGGGGCTGAGAGACAGGGGAGCTGAGAGACAGAGGGGGGCTGAGAGAGAGTGGAGGGGGCTGAGAGACAGTGGAGGGGGCTGATAGACAGAGGGGGGAGCTGAGAGACAGAGGGGGGAGCTGAGAGACAGAGGGGGAGCTGAGAGACAGAGGGGGGAGCTGAGAGACAGAGGAGGAGAGCTGAGAGACAGAGGAGGAGAGCTGAGAGACAGAGGAGGAGAGCTGAGAGACAGAGGGGGGTCTGAGAGATAGAGGGGAGCTGAGAGACATAGGAGGGGCTAAAAGAGGGGGGACTGAGAGACACGGGAATTGAGAGACAGAGGGGGGGACTGAGAGACAGGAGGGGGGTCTAAGAGACAGGGGGTGCTGAGAGACAGAGGAGGAGAGCTGAGAGATAGAGGAGGGGTCTGAGAGACAGAAGGGGGGTCTGAGAGACAGAGGGGGGGTCTGAGAGACGGAGGAGGGTCTGAGAGATAGTGGGGGGGCTGAGAGACAGAGGAGGGGGCTGAAAGAGGGGGACTGAGAGACAGAGGGGGGGACTGAGAGACAGAGAGGGCAGAGAGACAGAGGGGAGGGCTGAGACAGACCACATAGCACTGTCCCCTTTTGCAGTCCCTAATCTGCTCACCTCCCAGCTGTCTCAGTGTTCTAGCATGTTTGTGTAGGATGCCAGGTACCTGATGGCCATCAGCGGCAGCGCCGAGTCTCCCTCTTGATCCGGGGGGTGCTTACGCTGCTCTGCTCCTTACAGCGGCGCATGTTCTCTTCCTCCGGGCTCCCAGTCAGCCTGCCCTCCGGCCCATGGTTTTCTGGAGCAGAGAGGAGGTGGAGGAATCGAGGTTCTGGGAGCGCCTGGGTGGCCGCGCTCACTACTGTCCGCCTCTTCGGTGGTCAGCGAGGGGGTGGAGCTCTTCTCCCTCTGAATTTTACATCCAACTGCCCTCCTCGATGGCCATCTTCCCCGAATCCCAGCCGCTGTTTGCTGCCACGCTCCTGCTGCCGCCGAACTGCATAAAAAAAACGGGCCACAAAAAAAAAATTTAAACGGCCCACTGAGCCATCGGCCCACCGGGAAACTCCCGGTAGTCCCTATGGCCAGTCCATCCCTGCAAACAAACAAAAACAAAGAAAATGGAGGGGGAAGTGACCCGAATAGTAGGGAGAAAGAGAAGAGAAATTGTAAATATCACAAGTTGTAAAAAAAAAAGAAAATTCCAGAGGTGGAAAAAGAGATACTAGTCCACATGAGATAAAGTAAGCTGGATGGTCAGCAGACTCATTAATAGAACTGCTGCAGGGTTACAGTGGATATGTCTGGAATCACACACTGCTGCAATATTGAGGATCTAGTAGATAGTAGTTTAACAGGGAGCAACAAGAAAGAGAGGAGAGTATGATAAACTGCTGTGGAGCAAACAATTAGTATCAGAAGGGGAAAAGTAACATTACAATCATCCTGCAAGTGTCATACAATTCTAAACAGCAACCTTGTAAAACAGAACCTTATTTAAGAAAAATTGAATCCTAATGACCTATTAATAACCTGTTGTTTAGAGCAAACAGTGTAAAATGCCAATCAACCCTGGGTAAGTTACTGTTGGAGGTAGTGCAAAAGGACTGTATTAAACAAAATGCATTGTCAGACTCCTCCACTCTGGAGGACCCGCCTGTAATGCAAGCGTAGGTCCAAAGGGAGGAGTAACGATGTTAATGCTTAAGAATTAGGAATTCAGAATTCCTGGGTGACACATAGCTGGAAGCTAAAACCTAAAAGCTAAAATCCCAGAAGCCAAGTAGGGAATAATATGCTCCCCCCCTACAATCTCACATTCAGAGATTGTCCAAAAAAATAAATAAGGGGGGGGTGGAGAAGACTTTAAGTATTGACACGGAGAAGTCCTCAACTGGGAGCATCTGGTAACCGCTTAAAGTTCCAATGTGTGTGATGGTGGTATGACAGTCAGTGATGTTCAGGGAGCACATTAGGTTCCTGGGGTGGTGTGCAGTTCTCATCTTAGGGTAAGAGAGTTCATGTGTACATATCATGCCTCATTATATGGCTAGGGTTCAGTAGCAACATGCTCGGCCCTGATTTGTCCTAATGGTAGTCATGGCTAGTCATGGCTAGTCACCCAGGGCTAGCATTTTGGAGGAAGCTGACTGGTTCTTGTAGCAAGGGCAACATGACTCTGTCTGGTCAAACATAGTACAAACAGGATGAAAACAACACAAACTTGGCTTGTATGCACTTACAGGAAGGCAGACACGTGGAATTTGAAAAGACCTCAGGCTTCAAGGCGTTCCCTGCGAGGAGTTGCAGCGGGACAGGGGATGTGTTGGTTCAGGTCTCGGCGGGATACATGAGCTCCGGGTGAGGAAGGGTCAGATCTCCGTCGCCTGGAACGTTGCCTTTGTGCTTTAGGAGAGGGATGGTGTGACACTGTGCGCCATGGCTCTGTCGGGAAATGGAAGGTACACCAATCCGGAAGATCCAACAGGGGTAGATCCAGTTGCTCGCAAAAGGCTTGCAGGTCATCCGGTGACCGTAAGAGAGCGGTGCGGCCCCTAGTGGAGGCAGATAGGCAGAACGGAAACTTCCAGCGATATTGAATGTTACAGGATCTCAGTAGATCCAGCAGGGGGCGTAGGGCTTGTCTGCTTTGTAAAGTGATTTGGGAAAGATCCTGAAAAAGTTTTATCTCAGTGCCATTTTGCAATATACGGTTCCTTTCCCTAGCCTTGCGCAATATTTCTTCTTTAAGCGGAAAGTTCACTATGCAACAAATCACATCCCTTGGGGGTTCATTGTCTCGGGGTGGAGGTCTGAGAGCCCGGTGTAGCCTCTCCATCTCGATGGGGGAGTCCGCAGGGCGGCCTAGCAAGTCATTAAAGATGGCGCAGATCGCTTGCGGCAGAGCCCCAGATTCTATCCCCTCAGGTATTCCCCTGACTCTAACGTTATGTCTGCGACCACGATTGTCAAGGTCCTCGACTTGACGGTGTAGGTCAAAAAGATAGGACAATTGTGAGTCATAAGTGCGTTGTACTTGCCTTATAGCTGCAATGTGGAGCTGTGTGGTTTGCTCCACATCCAAGAGTCGGGTAGCCACTGCCTGGATGTCCGTCTTGAGATCCAGGATAGCCGTCGACAGGGTGTTTGTGATGTTGGAGACAACTCTCTGTAGGTCAGATAGGCTCACTGAGGGACTCGCATGCCTGCCTGGCGTGTCGCTTTCCTCCGATTGTGAGTCCGATGCGACACTCGGGGAGCAGGGCCCTGAGGCCTCATGGTCGTCGGAGCGGAGGGTGCGGAACAGCTCAGGGATGTTACGACTCAGCTGTTTCCCGGTCTCCTTTGGTGCCCGGGATGCCGAAGCACTCCGATTTGATTTGCCCATGGTGAAAAAGTGTGATGGTTCCCCAAAAAGGCAAATTGTAGTTCTCAGCTTGCAGGAGCTCTTTGCTTAAGCAGCCACCTTCGGACCCAGCCATACCACACCCCTCGGCTAAACTTTTTTTTACCTTCATGCAAGGTAAAAAAACCTTCAGTGAGCTGCTCCCTCCACAGCCCTCCCCCCCAATACTCACCTGAGCCTCATCTCGATCCAGCAATGTGTACAGCTAAAGCCAGTGAGCCAATGAGGAGAGAGCGGGATGCGGGGCTGAGCCACGGCTTTATGTGTCTTATGGACGCATAGAGCAGGGCTCAGGAATGAGCACGCTCCAGTGCCCCCATACCACTACTGGGAGCACTGGTCAATGGGGAGGAGCCAAGAGCATCGGTGTGGGATCTGAGAAGAAGAGGATCAGGGCTGCTCTGTGTAAAGAGCAGGTAAGTAGAACATGTTTGCTATTTTTTATTTATTTTTTAAAGCCAAACCTTTAATACCACTTTAAAGCAATACTAAACCCAAAAACAAACATTTATTATATTGCAGCTAACAACTTGTAGGCAGGTACAGTCTACTTTCTCTACTGCAGGTGGTGCTGTCTAGAGCAGCAGTGTTGTTGCAGAGGAAGTCAAGAGAAAAAGGGTTCCTCTATGGCTTCTTGGGTCACTGGAGAAGTTATCCTATTGGAAGCTGTCGCCCCATGTGACTCTGGTGACCATTTTGGGTTAGGCAGAGCCTATTTTCCAGGTTTGGCACATATTTTACAGTCGGCAGTTTAGGGAAAGGTGCCCTGCCTGTTATTGACAGTGTTAGTGGTAGGGAAAGGTTCCTAATGAGGAGAACGCGTAGGGTCTGCTATGCCTCTGAACATCTTCACCCCTCTTTACAGACGCCATCATTCCGGCTGCGCATCGCTCCATTCAGTTTGCTGAAAATAGTGAGTGCACCCATTGGGTGGTTTTCCCCTGGATTCTGTTGTGAACTGTTCCTGCATACTTCAATACAAGTTCTTCATTGTACCCGCCTGTGTGAATTACTGCCACCGCACCACGCTACACACCCCCTATAAAATTCTTAGATGTGATGGCTGCATTAGTTTTATTTTTTAGGCTTTCTTTCTTCTATTTTCAGCTGATGATCCAGCCAGTAAGTCTGTTGTTTTTTAAAAGCACAAGCTCTCTTGCAGTTTCAGGGATGAGACAGGCCATTTAACACTGACAGGGGAGCTTACAATGATCAGCTTTTATTTATTTACCCAAAAGAATAAAAATCAGTTTTTTGTAACTGATTATAAAGTGTTAGCTGGAGTTTGGATTCAACTTGTTAAGTGTATCTAAAACTGCTAGGACATCTTAAGCCTCGTACACACGGTCGGACTTCCATCTGACTTTTCCGTGGATTTTTGTCCAAATGACGTTGTCCGTGAACTTGGTATGCATACACACGGCAGAACATTTTCAGCCAACAAACACGAACATAGTGACGTAATATACATACTACGTGGTTTTTCTGCTCTTTAGCGCCACCCTTTGGGCAACTTATGCTAATGTTGTCTTATGGTTAGCATTGCTTCCGAGCATGCGTGTTTGTACTTTGGATTTTAGTCCGACGGATTTGCGTACATACGATTGGATGATCCGACGTAACACATTTGTTGTCGGAAATTTGAGAGCATGCAGAGCCAACATTTGTTGTCGGAAATTCCGACAACAATTGTCCGATGGAGCATACAGACGGTCGCATTGTCCGATAAAACACGTCCATCGGACCATTGTTGTCGGAAAATCTGATCGTGTGTATGGGCCTTAACACTCCGCTCCCACTAAACTGACAATACTGCTGTCCAGTGGTGCCCTCTGTGCTCCTTCATACAGAGTGGAGGCACTCTAATACAGGGGGTTTGGAAGGAGATAATTAGGACGTTTAAAGTGCTTGAAACAGACAGTAATTGACTATATTAATAAAAAGTTTACAATTGATTGAATTACAACATTAAAACCTTCCATATTAAAAACAAATGAGTTATTAAAATGGTCTTGATGTCCTTATTTTCACAGTGTTACAAAGGTAAACACTCCCAACATGTTTCGCCCCGTGGGGCTTTTTCTTCTTAGCCCAGAAGAAGCCCCACAGGGCGAAACATGTTGGGAGTGTTTACCTTTGTACCACTGCGAAAAAAAGGACAACAAGACCATGTTACCAGCTCATTATTTTTTAATATGGAAGGTTTTTAATGTTGTAATTCAATACATTTTCAACTTTTTATTATTGTAGTCAATTACTGTCTATTTCAAAAACCTTAAAAGTCCCAATTATTTCCTTCCAAATCTTTTTCCATAGCAGGGATTAGACATATGCAGAGCGTAAAAATGTGTTTAGTTTCAATTCGTTACATAAATTAGTTTAGTTAAATTTGTTTAATTCGTTTCATTTGTTTTTGGAATTTGTTTCGCTTTACCGATTAGATTCAGATTTTCCAATTCTGAAAAATGTAATCAGTTCAAATTTGAATTTGCGTTTGAATTCTTATCGAATTCCATTCTAAATCAAATTCGTTCTATTCGAATTTTGGAAGGATAGTTGTATTTTTTTCTATTCCATTCTATTGTTTTTTTTTATTCTATCCTTTTATTTTCTATTCTTTTCATTTATATTATATTCCATTCTTTTCTATTCTATTCAAATTCAAATGTAATCTATTCAAAAGAATATTGTAAAACAATCATATTGTTATATTCTTTCCATTCTATTATTTTCTATTGTTTATTGTATTCGATTCTTTTCTATTCTATTTGAAATTACAATTTTGGAAGATGGTTATATTCTTTTTATTCTATTCTTTTTTTCTATTCTTATCTATTCTTTTCTGTTCTATTCAAATTTGAATTTATTCTTTTTGAATTTTGGGAAATGGTATATTGCTTCTATTCTATTCCATTCAATTTTTTTATTCTATTCTATTCTTTTCTTTTCTATTCTTTCCTATCTTATTCAAATTTGAATTTATTCTATTCAAATTTCTGAAGAAGGGTATATTCTATTTTTCTCTATTCTTTTTTCTCTATTCTATTCTTTTCTATTCTAATCTTTTTTTCTGTTCTATTCTTTTCTATTCTATTCAAACTCAAATTTATTCTATTTGAAATTAGATTTTCAGAAGATGGGTATATTCTCTCTATGTTATTCTATTCCTTTATTTTCTATTCTATTGTATTCTCTTCAGAAATTCAAATTTGAATCAAAAACTATTCTAATTGGATTTGAAAAACCATTTGAATTTCATCTAAAATTTTGTTTTATTATTTCGGATTCATTTAAATTCATTACTGATGCAATTCGGAAATTTGGATACATCCCAATTTCTAAATAACAGAAAATTAGTCTGAATTTCAATTCAAACATGTCTAGAAGGGATGTGGTGCTCAGAATACGTTATTAGACATGTGCACTGCCGAAAAATTTGTTCACTCTCGTTTCATTCGTTTTTTTTATTTAGTTTTCGGGTCATTTGTTATGATCGCAGTTTTTGCAAATCTCATACATTCGTAAAATCGAAAATAAGGAAATCCGAAAATTCGAAAGAATAACTAACTAATAATAACTAACTATTAAATTATAAGTATTGAAATTTCCTTTCAAATTTGGCTGTTAGTGAACATAACGAATATGAATTTATCTGAAGTTACGAATTATTTGAAATAACGAATGCCATATCTAAACAAATGGAACGGAACAAATCAATAATAAATAATAATAATAAAACATTTTTTTATTATTATTATTGTTATTTATTATTATTAATTCGCTACGTTCCATTTGTTTAGATACAGCATTCGTTTTTTAGAAAAATTAGTAACTTTGCATATATTTGTATTCTTTACGTTCACTAACAGACAAATTTGAAAGAAAACTCCAATACCTATAATTTAATAGTTAAGTTAATATTAGTTAGTTATAACTTCAGATTTTCGAATGTTCAGGTTTTTGGATTTTCAAATTTAGAATTTCCAAATTTCCGAATATTCGAATTTCTGAATTTAGGAATTTTAGAATTTTAGAATTTTAGAAATTCTGAATTTATGAATTTACGAAGTTACGAATTTTAGAATATTCCAATTTACGAATTTTTAAATTTACGAATTTAAGAATCTACGAATTTCAGAATTTCAGAATTTCATAATTTACGCATTTATGAATTTACAAATTTTCAAATTTACGAATATTTGAATTTACGAATTTTCAAATATTCAAATTTACAAATATTTGGAAAAATTTGTTAAACGGGTTTTTCGTTAATTTGGGTATTTCCGAATTAACGAATTTGTCAAAATTTGTTTAAAAAACGAATTTGGAACGAAAGGAATTGCACATGTCTATATGTTATCATTCATCCACACTACTATTTACGTTCTAATACAGGAGGTCTGTTACTGGCCAGATCATCAGGTGAAAATGTTTGTGATGAGAATAAAAAAAGTTACAAAAAGTTCCACTTTAAACAGGATATGTGATGTGGCCTTTATCGGTATATTGTTTCCACACTGAAGCGTGAACCACCATTGTGTCTTCTGCCTCGTATTGTGATAAATGAGCTCAGCGCAGTAAAACAGTGATATAACACACAGCTGTCTGTACCTGTCTGATCCCCAGAATTATGTTACTCTCATAATACAAGCTGAGAAATTAATAATGGCGATGCCTTCATATTTAGCACGGCGGGCATTTGTGCGGAGACTTATGGTAGGCGTCGTCTTGGTGATCCAGTCTTTCTCTTGATGTAGAAATCAGTCATTATCTTGGGTTTCTTTGCAGATTATCTCATCTGCTGTCATGTGTCATCTGCTCATTATTAATGAATCTTCATAGCCCGTGATCAGTGAAAGGATTGCCGCCTCTCCCAGCCCGACCCCGGTGATGCACTGCTCTATATATTGACACGTCTTTGCCAAAGAAACACTTATCTTCACCGGCTGACAGGCAGACAAAGAGAAATCGCCCCCCCCCCCCCCCGGTATGAAATAAAAGCCCACATGTCTGCGACACACGGCAATATATCATAATATATGTATACAAGTGTTTTAGCATAAGGCTAGGTTCAAATCTATGCATGTGCGATTGATGCATTTTTGTGGCACATTTTTATGCTTCTTACATTTTTTTGAAAGGGGGAGAAGACCAGGGGGCCCAACCTTTAAGGGCGCATGGGCGCCTCCCCCCGTCCATCGCCACCTCCCCTATCCATGCATCCGGCTCCTTTCAGGACACCAGCGCATGGATTCCAGACGGGCTGTTTTTTTGAAGCACTGATTAAAGCCAGAGGACCCAATAGGTTTCAAAATAGGGTGGGCTTGGGTCGCAGAGAGTGCACTTCGAGCCCACCCAGGTGTGTTGCAACAGCGAATCAATATTCGCTGTTGTAACAATGATTTTCCTCCCGGCCAATCAGGAAGTGTGTTTTGAGCCGATTGAGCTGAAAGGACAGTCGATCCTATTGGACGCCTAGGAGGAGGAGCGGAGGAGCTGGAAGCCGCCATGGAGGAGAGGACACTCAGAGCCGAGCCGCTGCACCACGCTGCCTGCCACCCGCCATGATGGGGTAAGTGCTGGACTGTCCGGCAAACAGCGTGCGGGGGGGATGGGTGTCACTCGGTGAGGGTAGGGTGGTTGTTTGCTGCCCCCCCTAAAAAAAAAAAACACCGGCCCCCACTGCCCCGAAGCATCACGGAAGCATCAAAAACAAATAAAAGAATGCATATTGAAGCAGTAGGCTCTTTAATGTGTGGTAGAGTCGAAGCATGTGTAAAAGATCCCTTACACTTATACAATACAAGAGGATTCATTAAACGTAATCCTAATTCGTCACCATGGAGTGCAGAACTTCTTGTATTATCAATGCTCTTCGCATTGTCTTTCTATACAGTATATCTCTGAAAGCACGCCCAGTCCTTCGACCCGACCACAAGCCTCCAATGACATTCACTTATAAACCTGTATTTATCCTTCTCTGTTCAATGTGAGTAAGGGAGAAAAAAATAAAAATAAACTTGCAAGTTCCCAAATTGTGTATGATATCTTTTTTTTTCAGATATCCCTGAAAAGGATTCATTTTCTGCCTCGGTCTTAATCCTTAAAATTTATTAACATGAGAACCGGTTTTCTGATAGACCGCAGTCCCCTTTCGGCACAGAAAATCTTTTAAATCTTTTTTTTTTTTTCTAATTCAGAGCCATAATTATATGTACAGAAGTGGATTATTCTTCCTTTTTATAATGTCAGGGAGAAGTAAATCTATATCGCAGGCCTCCGTGCACAGCCTCGGTGGCCTTTTAGCTTGCTTGGATTCCCCATCCGCCGAGTCCCTCCGTTGGCTTTTTCTTAAGCTGAATCGACCAGACTTAGCGAAAACTTTTGAAATGTGAAGGCTTTGCACTGTCTCCTTCCCCGACCTTAATGAAACTTCTAAGCGGCTTCAGATGAGCCAGAGAATCCTTTAGCGGAGAGCAGAAAATACAGTTCTGAGTGTCTTCTGTTCTCCTCCTGATGATATCAGTCTAGTCGATGTACTTAGAAGTAGCTTAGCCTCAGTGATATTGCAGATGGAGATCAACTCCCCGGAGTGAGCAGAGGTCATATTGGAGCATACACGGTCTCACCTTTTGTTTCTTGACTGTGTAAAACACTGATCATATATAATCCTGGCTTGGATCGAGCACGGCCAATCGGCCATAGCAGTTGGAGATGCTGCTATTTTATAGATGGAGTAGTTACCCCATGGGGGGGGGGGGGGGCAACTGCTACTAAACCTCTGAGGTCAGGGGGTCCAAGAATAACTGCCACCACTCTATTCTTCAGGCATGGGCATACTTTTCATGCCATAGCTGGCTTGCTTTTTTATGTGATTATCTGATTTTTTAACCTCTACACCAAACTGCGGCCCAGGGGCCAAATGTGGCCCTTTGCTTTCTTTTATCCGGCCCTTAGGGCCTATTCTTCTCCCTGACACTAACAATGGGGCACTATTCCTCCCACTGGCTCTGATGGGACACTATTTCTCCCATGACACCAATGATGGGGTACTTATTCCTTCCCCTAATACTAAAGACGGGGCATTGCTTATCCCCACTATTGCCAGGACATTTCTACTCCCGCTGGCTACACTCCACCCCCCAAAAAATCTGAAGAACAGTAAACTGGACCTTTTTTTAGAAAGTTTGGAGATCCCTGCTCTACACCTATTGAAAAAATACACACTTTTTGGTTTAAAGGGTTCACAAAAAATTAAAAAGGGAACCAGCTCCAAATGACAACCTCAAGGCAAACACCACTGTATAGACCAGCCTTTTTCAACCAGTGTGACCAGGCAACCCTGGGTTCCCTTGAGGTTTATTCAGGGGTGACTTAGAAAAATTCCTAAAATTTTTTAAAAAAATTGTATACAAGCCAGCAGATGGATCAAGCCTGCCTTTTAGTTACACAAAGCCACAGGTTTTCATTATGCACCATTACACCTTTCTAGACACTGGCATCCTAAAGCTGCATTCACACCTGAGCGTTTTTTAGCTTGAAGCTTAAACCTCCAAAATGCTGGAGGGGGGAAAAAATCAATGATTCTCTATGGAGATGGTTCACATCTCCACTCCAAAATGCCTGAAGCCAAACGCCTGAAGCTCAAAAAAGTTCTGAAGCTTTTTTTGTCGCTCAAAACGGGCAGAATTGGGCGTTTTTGGTGCGTTTGTACTCCCATAGAAATGAATGGAAACACACCATTCGCGCATTTTTGCACGTTTCTGTGCCCATTTTTGTGCGATTTTCAGTTTAAATAAAAAAAATTAAAAATAAAATAGTAATAATATATGAATAAATAAATGTAAAATAAATACACAAATAGCTAAAAATCACCATAAATAAGTAAAATAAATGAATAATATGTCTTAATACATTAAAGCCCTGTACACACAATCGGATTTCCTAAGGTTTTTAAACCGATGGATTTTTCCATCGGAAAACCGATGAAGCTGACTTCCATCAGTCTTGCCTACACACCATCAGTCAAAAAACCGATCCTCCCAAACGCCGTGACGTAAAACACTCCGATGAGCCGAGAAAAATGAAGTTCAATGCTTCTGAGCATGTGTGGGTTTTTTATCCTATGGAGTTCCCCACAGATGATAGTAATTTGCTATCGGTTTTTTAACCATCGGATAAATTTAAAACATGTTCTATTTTTAAACACCGATGGAAAAAAAGACCGATGGGGCCCATACACGATCGGTTTGTCCGATGAGAAAAGTCCATCGGACTGTTTTCATCGGTAAAACCTAACGTGTGTACGCGGCTTAATAGATAATAATTACCTCTAACCTTATAAAATAGTACATATATTATTATTATAATTAATAATAATAATAATAATAATAATAATAAACACTTAGACTGGAACAAAAAATACATTATTAGTAATAAAAATAATAATAATAATAATAATTTATTTTGTGTTAGGGTTAGGGTGTTTAGTTATTTATTATTATTAAAACATTTTAAGGGGCCAAAGTTAAAGTTAAGGGTTAATTATTTATTGATTGTTACTTGGTATTAATTTATTGCATTTTTTTATTTATGATTTTTATTTATTTGTGTATTTATTTTACATTCATTTATTATTTTTTGTATAATAATAAAAAAATAAAAAATAAATATAATAATAATAAATAACCTAAACTAAACACGAACCCCTTACCCTAACGAAAAAAACTTTATAATAAATGAATAATAATAAAATAAGATATAAAAGCTAAAACACCTAGCAACAAATAACAGATAACAGTTTTCTCTATTGGCTAATAAAAAAAAAAACGCCAAAGCCCGAAAACACTGCATACAAACGTGCAAAGTCGCTAAAAAAAAGTGCATACAAATGTGTGAAACCGCTGAAAAAGCGCTCAAAGACGCTACGCTCAGGTGTGAATGCAGCCTAACAACCAATGACATCATACGTTAATAAGAAGGATGTCTGTTGCTTCCCACAGCATCCTTGTTTGACCCTTCTGTGCTCCTCTCCCTCAGCACTGGGGTGACATTAGCTGACTAATGGAGAGAAATTGAGGGAGAAGAGAAACATTGGAATACTAGTCAGTATCGGTGTGCAAAAGTGTATTTGCTTTGAAAGAATAAATCACCTCTATTGTTGGGTGTCCTAGGTGTGGATGTTGCTGCATTATGTAAAACTATTAGAATCGTTTTTTACATTTTAGAATGGGGGTGCCTCGAGACTGTCCATTATTTTAAAGGGTGCCTTGACTGAAAAAAGGTTGAGAAACACTGGTGTAGACTACGATAAATAATAGACTGTATATAAGTAATACATGTGGTAATTAATCAAAAAGTACTTCAATAGCCATGTCATTCTATTGAGATCATTTATTGTTCATACAGTACATATAGTATGTAGAAAACGAGGTGAATTAATAAAACAAATAAAACTTGCAACATTAGTTCACACCAAACAGCGCTAAAAAATTAATTACATCTAAAATAATAAGTAAACTCGTGGGCAAGCCACTGATAAAAGTCTTAGACGTGGTGTTGTAACAGAGTCAGTCCAGAGAATAAAGAGGTGAGTATCTACAATTGTCCATAAGTGTGCACCTTCCACCAATACAGAATTCAATTGCACTCCACCGCGTGATGAAATAATCCCCTCTGGGGTTCAAACTCACCGGAACCACAAAACAAATGTGCCTTCAGTAATATTGGTAACATCAGCTACTCTGTCCTGGCTTGTCACTCCTTAAACAGATCCACCAATGTGCTGGGCTCCACAGCAGCTCATAAATAACAGAAAATGACAGCAAACATAGCGTAATCCTGTTTATTAGATAAACTGCTTCCCATACATCAGAAGACCCCTTAAAAAGCCTACGTACGATAAATCAGCAGTAAAAAAGCATATAGTGGCCTCAGAGGGCGCTATCACCGTTCTCAGTCGTCCCGCAGAGCGTCCGCAAGTCCTGCAGACACTTCCTGATGGAGATGGAAGGCGGTGGAACGGCGTACGCCCTCTGTTGAAGTCACATGACGAAACGCGTCAGGGCGTAACGACGACTACACACAACCCGGAAGTGACGAGTGCGCTCCAAGGCTGCGTTCCACCGCCTTCCATCTCCATCAGGAAGTGTCTGCAGGACTTGCGGACGCTCTGCGGGACGACTGAGAACGGTGATAGCGCCCTCTGAGGCCACTATATGCTTTTTTACTGCTGATTTATCGTACGTAGGCTTTTTAAGGGGTCTTCTGATGTATGGGAAGCCGTTTATCTAATAAACAGGATTACGCTATGTTTGCTGTCATTTTCTGTTATTTATGAGCTGCTGTGGAGCCCAGCACATTGGTGGATCTGTTTAAGGAGTGACAAGCCAGGACAGAGTAGCTGATGTTACCAATATTACTGAAGGCACATTTGTTTTGTGGTTCCGGTGAGTTTGAACCCCAGAGGGGATTATTTCATCACGCGGTGGAGTGCAATTGAATTCTGTATTGGTGGAAGGTGCACACTTATGGACAATTGTAGATACTCACCTCTTTATTCTCTGGACTGACTCTGTTACAACACCACGTCTAAGACTTTTATCAGTGGCTTGCCCACGAGTTTACTTATTATTTTAGATGTAATTAATTTTTTAGCGCTGTTTGGTGTGAACTAATGTTGCAAGTTTTATTTGTTTTATTAATTCACCTAGTTTTCTACATTTTGATATTTTTACAACGGCTGCTCAGCTAGTTAAAATATTCTGAGTTGATCAGTATATATTTTTTTTTCTTCGCTTCTGTCTTACTACTACTAAATTTTGTGGGATTGAATTGGCGCTGAGTGTGTGCTCTAGAAGGCCTTTATTGAACACACCTTATTTCCAGTACATATAGTATATTAAATGTATAGTATATTTAAAAGACCATGGTAAAGCCAAGGCCCCATTGTAGCTTGAAGCGCGAAGCTCCAAAACGCTGGAGAAGAAGAAAAAAACAATTATTCTCCATGGAGACATATTTCCACTACAATGCGCCTGAAGCCAAAAGCCTAAAGCTCAGAAAAGTTCTGAAGCTTTTCTTGCAGCTTAAATTATGCAGATTTATGTGTTTTTGGCGCAATTTTATTCCCATAGTAATTAATAGGAATTTACAATTTTGCGTGTTTTTGTGTGCATTTGGGCATTTTGTTGCACGTTTTTTGCGGATATGTCTGCTTTCTAAATAAAAATTAAGCCCTAACCTTAAAAAATATATATTAAAGTGGAGCTCCAACCAAAAGTGGAAGCTCTGCTTGTTCGCACCCCCCCCTCCCCGAGCAGTCCAGCAGCCCCGGCAATGGGGGGGCTATATATTGGTGTGGCTACAGGGAGCATACAGGGGCCAGGCTAAATGCAAATAAAATAGAAAGAGAAGGTAGCATTTATATAAACCGTCATCTTCTCTTTCTATTTTATTCACATTACCCTGGCCCCTGTATGCCCATGTAGCCACACCAATATATAGCCCCCATTGCCGGGGCTGCTGGACTGCTCGGGCGTTCGCCCCTTGTGGGGACTTCCTTGGCGGGCGGGGTCGGATCTCGCTGAGGGGAGAAATTAGGTATGAGCCATGTCACACGATTTGATTATTATGTGTAATTTATGTGGTTTTTCTAACTATGAACTTTGATTCAAATTTGTTGTGTTGTTTATTAAAATTCTTCTTCTGTGTTTATTGTTACTAGAGCCACTGCTCAATACTGGTGATCATATATTTCCCCTGAAGAAGCCATTGAGTGGCGAAACATGTATGGGCCGGCTATACATCAGTAACCATCACATGCCTATGGATGCCTTGGCCAATATTAATGATCATATAGTTACTCTGTTTCTTTTAAGCACCTATAATTGTTTGGTGGTACATTTTTTGTATAATAAAATGTGTAATTTTTAAGTAAAATTGTACTCTAATGCGAATTTCTA
The DNA here is from genome assembly GCA_029206835.1 of Rana muscosa. NCBI lineage: Eukaryota > Metazoa > Chordata > Amphibia > Anura > Ranidae > Rana > Rana muscosa. The sequence goes on along the minus strand of CM055119.1, from coordinate 184,619,599 downwards.
ATGCGGAATTTCCGTCAACAAAACCATGGATTTTTTTTCCGATGGATGTTGGCTCAAACTTGTCTTGCATATACACGGTCACACAAATGTTGCTTTGTCAAGAACGTCAAGAACGCGGTGACGTACAACACTACGACGAGCCAAGTAAAATGAAGAACAATAATTCCGAGCATGCGTCAAATTGATTCCGAGCATGCGTAGAATTTTTGTGCGTCGGAATTGGATACACGCGATCGGAATTTCCGACAACACCTTTTGTTGTCGGAAAAATTGAGAACGAGCTCTCAAACATTTGTTGTCGGAAATTCCAACAGCAAATGTCCGATGGAGCCTACACACAGTCGGAATATCCGACCAAAAGCTCACATCTAACATTTGTTGTCGAAAATTCCGATCGTAAAAATTTTTAAAAATGTTTTTTGGCACCGCTATATTCCCGAATTCGATTTCCCTTATATTCATTCTTTCAGTATATATAATTACTCTCCATTGTCCAAAAACATTCTTCGGTACCCGGCGTGTTTCAGGTTCAATCCTTTCATCAGGTGTCAGGGGTACTTAATAGGAGAATATATGTTCGAATATTTGTCAAAGTCAGATCCAGTGAACGGTGCAATGTTCATCCAATAGTTCAAGCAGATCAACAAGTGTCGATGCAGGAGATGGCATCAATTGAGATCTCTGGCAACGCCCCCAAAAACTAGCCTGAAAGCCCCACGGAGGTCCCCCCAAATGATGATCGTAAACAATGAATGGTGAAAAAGGGGTGGGTAATAGTTAGGACAGATTTGAAGGGGAGAGATATCACAGTGTGAGCCTCAAAGTGGCCCTTAGTGGTCCTCAGATAGAGATCCACATGGGTATATGGTCAGCCCCCCTCTTCCTGTATATTGAAGTTGTAATGTTCCCCTGTCCGAGCGCTGTCCTCCCTGGCAGTGCCATTTTGAGGCTTACATTGTGATATCTCTCCCCTTCAAATCTGTCCTTGCTATTACCCCCCTCCCCTTTTTCACCATTCAAGGTCTGCGACCATAATTTTTGGGGACCTTCATGGGGCTTTCAGGCTTCTTTTTTGGGGTGTTGCCAGAGATCTCATTGACGCCATCTCCTGCAGCGACACTTGTCGATTTGATTCAACTATTGGTTGAAAATTGCACAATTCACTGGATCTGACTTTGACAAATATTTGAACATATATTCTCCTATTAGGTAACCCTGACGAAAGGATTGAACTTGAAATACGTCGGGTACCGAAGAATGTTTTCGGACAATGGAGAGTAATAATATATACTCTATGAATTTTGCTGAATTTGTATGACTTTATCAATGGTTCTTGCTTCGTTTTTATATGATCATCACATGTGTGATTGATCCTTTTTACATTAATACATCAATAAATCAATCAATTTTATCAATAACATTTGTATTTTTACTTAATTTTGGTGGTGTTGCCGTTAAAATACCATCTAGGGGGTATTTCCTTTTGTTTCCATATTACTAGTGATGTGGCAACCATCCACTCTTCTCCAACATGGTGTAAGCATTTATATTTATACCTGAACAGGTAAGTGTCCTTATAGTAAAAGTCAACAGCTACAGTATTTGTACCTGCTGACTTTAACCGCTTAAGGACTGCCGCACTCCTATTTACGTCGACAGAATGGCACGGACAGGCATATGGGTGTACAGGTACGTCCCCTTTAAGATGCCGCTGTGTGGTTGTGCGCGCCCCACCGGCGGCGCGCTCGTGGCCCTGTCGTGAGCTCCGTGAGCCCGACCGTGGGTCCCGCGGACTCGATCGCCGCAGGGATACCCGCGATCGTCTCACGGAGAGATAGAGAGGGGAGATGCTAATGTAAACAAGCATCTCCCCTCTCTGCCTAGTGACAATGACACTGATCACCGCTTCCTGTAATCGGAAGCGGTGATCACTGCCTTGTCACACACAGCCCACCCCCCCTACAGTTAGAAGCACTCACCAGGTCACACTTAACCCCTACAGTGCCACCTAGTGGTTAACCCCTTCACTGCCAGTGTCATTTTCACAGAAATCAGTGCATTTTTATAGTACTGCTCGCTGTAAAAATGACAATGGTTCCAAATATGTGTCAATAGTGTCCGATGTGTCTGCCATAATATGATCACTTCCATTACTAGTAAAAAAATATTAATAAAAATGCCATAAAACTACCCCCTATTTTGTAGACGCTATAACTTTTGCGCAAACCAATCAATAAACGCTTATTGCGATTTTTTTTACCAAAAATATGTAGAGGAATACGTATTGGCCTAAACTGAGGAAAAAAATTATATATTTTTTAGGGATATTTATTATAGCAAAAAGTAAAAAAATATTGAATTTTTTTCAAAATTGTTGCTCTATTTTTGTTTAAAGCGCAAAAAATAAAAACCGCAGAGGTGATCAAATACCCCAAAAGAAAGCTCTATATGTGGGAAAAAAAGGACGCCAATTTTGTCAGGGAGCCGCGCAATTGTCAGTTAAAGCGACACAGTGCTGAATCGCAAAAAGTGGCCCGGTCTTTAACCAGCCAAATGGTCCGGGGATTAAGTGGTTAAAAAAATAATAATACAGGCTGGAACTCTGCTTTAAATAATCATTATTATTAATAATAATAAAATAACAATAAACACCCAAACTTGAACAATCTAACTGTCATTGGGTTGTTTGTACAGTTGACAGTTGGCAACAAAAAAAAACCCATTAAAGATATATTTTCAAGACCTGAACACATCAATATAGGCAGCTTGGCCTATATAACAAAAAATAACGTCAGGTTGGAAGATCTTTGTTAAAGCACCCTAATCTTATAATAATGGGACTTTGAAAAGGCAGGAGGAGGAAATGAGAAAACCAAGACTGAAATTTCTCTTTTACAGATATCAGAAGATAAATGTTCATCCACATAACGTTACACCGACGGATGCAAAAATAAGGCCTAAATTATTTCACAGTACAGAAGGGATCTTCTGTTGTCTTCCATAGATGAGCTGAATTTTGCTATTCTGTTCCTTTCCCTTGTCCTGTCTGTTCTACAACACATGATAAAACACAACACGTCTTCATTTTGTCCTTTCACCGGAGAAAGACGACGCAGTAAAAACTGCTGGTGTAAGGATTTCTCCTCACTTTCCTGAATGCTGGCCAAGCTGGAGTATTAGACTGGAGTCACAGTGGGCATCTCTTTGACACAATGCCTCTTCCTATAGTGGCTTCGGCACTGAGGCTGTCATTGGATGTGACATCTCACAGACTATATCCAGGACACAAGGCTTGCCTGTCTTTTTATTTCACACGTGCTGGCTTTGAGTGTGTGGGGCTTGGAGCGAGGCAGTCAGGTTTTTCTTCTGTTATCACAGATGGAACATTCCACTGGCCTGCTTCTTGAATTTCAAGCTGGGTTGGTAGGACTGCTTTAGCATAGTAGCATCTGATTTTGTAGAAGTGGTGTATAAAGAAAATAAATGTATGATAAAAAAGATATCATAAAGTGAATGCTAAGGTTCTTTCTATGTAGGGAAAAGGTACTGTAATGTGATGTGTCATAACTCATAGTATTTATCTATCTATCTAACCTTTTTTCAATCCTCAACTCTTTCTTTTCCCCTTTCCTTTTCTTTTGTTTTTCTTTCACTTTCAATTCCTTTTCCCTTCCCTTTCCCTTTTTTTTCCCTACCTCTTCCTTTTTACTCCTTTCTTCCCATTTCATTTTTCTTTTCTTTTCCTTGCCCGTTTTTCCTTACCTTTTCTATTTCTTTCCGTTCCCACACCTTTTCCTTTCTATTTCATAACTTTATTTTCTTTTATTTCCATCCCTTTTCCTTTCCCTTCCCTTCCCTTACAACACCTTTCCCTTTTTATTTTATGACTTTCCTTTTCCTTGCCTTTACTTTACTTTCCCTTTTCCTTTCATTTTCCTTTCTTTCCACACCTTTGCCTTTCTATTTTATAATGTTCCTTTTCCTTTCCTTTTTCCTTTCATTTTCCCTTTCCTTTCATTTTCCTTTCTTTCCACACCTTTCCCTTTCTATTTTATAATGTTCCTTTTCCTTTCCTTTTTCCTTTCATTTTCCCTTTCCTTTCATTTTCCTTTCTTTCCACACCTTTCCCTTTCTATTTTATAATGTTTTTCTTTTCTTTTCTTCACATTTCTCTTTCAATTTATTATCCATATTTTCTTTTCTTTCCATCTCTTTTCTATTCCTTTCCCTTCCCACACCTTTCCCTTTCTGTTTTCTAACTTTCCTTTTCCTTGCCCTTTTTTATTTCCTTTCCCTTTCCACACTTTTTCCTTTCTATAGTATTTCATAACTTTTTCTTTTTTTTCTTTCCATCCCTTTTCCTTTCCCTCTCACACCTTTCCATTTTTATTTTATAACTTTCCTTTTCCTTTGCTTTCCTTTTCCTTGCCTTTTCTTTCCTTCCTATTTCCTTTTGCTTTCCACATCTTTCACTTTCAATTTTATAACTTTCCTTTCCTTTTCTTTTCTTCACCTTTCCCTTTCGATTTTACACCTCTCTTCTTTTCTTTCCATCCCTTTTTCTTTCCTTTCCTTTCACTTCTCACACCTTTCCCTTTCTATTTTATAACTTTTCTTTTCCTTTTCCTTTTCCTTTTCTTTCCTTCCCTTTTCCTTTCCCTTTCTATTTTATAACAATCTTCTCCTCTTTTCTTTTCAATTTGGTTTTCTTATTCTCTTTCTTTTCCTTAACCCCTCCTTTGTTTTCCTTTCCTTTCCTTTCCATTAATTGTTTTCCTCTTTTTTCTCTTTATTTATTTTCTGTCCCTTTCTTTTCCTTTCTCATTCTTTATTTTCCTTTGTATTTCTTGTCTTCCTTTCTCCTTTTATCTGTTGATCTTTTTAATATCTATATTTCCATCTATTTGATTTACTGTATCCGTTTGCTTGTATTATAAGATGTGAATTTGAAATGAGATATTACTATACTTTTATATATATATTTTTTATATGTTTATTATGTTCAGGACCAAAAATACATTTGAAATAGTGCATATTATTATTTTAAAGAAGAATTTTCAAAGTGAATCATTCAAAATGGCTTTAACGAAAAAGTCTGTTTGCAGACTGTAATAGCTGAGTCACACACACACACACATGACAAAGTGTCTGTCACTGGGTGAAACATCCCCACAATGTGCCCACATCTAAAAATGAAACACAAAAAAGTCAAAGCGGTTGATTTATTAAAACTTGGTGCAGCTGTGCATGGTAGCCAATCAGCTTCTAACTTCAGCTTGTTCAATTAACCACTTAACGACCGCTCACTGTATATATACATTGGCAGAATGGCACCGACAGGCAAAGTCACGTACCTGTACGTGACTGCCTTTGTATAGTTGGGGGGTCCCATCGGACCCCCCTTCTATACAGTGAGCGGTCGTTAGTTGTTCGGGAGTGATCCGGGATGAGGGGATGGCCATTCGATTCCGGCCACCCCCTCGCGATCGCTGTCGGCGAATGAGAAAGCTTCCTCTGCTGTGTAATGTTTACACAGGCAGAGGAAGTGATGTCATCTCTCATGCGGCGCTCACATATACTGAGCGCCGTACAAGAGAAGACACACAGTATTGTGCACAAACAGCACACTGACATCAGGACACATAGGAACATAAATTGCCCCCCCAGGCCCCCCCAAATCACCCCAGATCACCCCCCAGCCCCCAGTCACAGTGTCACTGATTGCAGTGACCATTTATTTACTGATCACTGCAATCAGTGACATTTGTGACTGTAAAAGTGTCACTAAAGTTAGTTTTAGGTCTAGTGTAGCCCCCTAACCCCTCCAATAAAGGTTTAACCCCCTGATCGCCCCCCAGATAACCCTTTCACCCCCTAGCACCACTGTCACTAAGCGATCGTTTTTTCTGATCGCTGTTTTATTGTCGGTGATGCCGATCGGTAGCCAGTTATTTTTTTTAGGTTCGCTGCAGGTTTTTATAGCGTCAGGTACCCCCATATATTACCTAATAAAGGTTTAACCCCTTTGATTGCCCCCCAGGTAACCCTTTCACCCCCTATCACCACTGTCGCTAAGCGATCGTTTTTCTGATCGCTGTCTTATTGTCGGTGATGCCGATCAGTAGCCAGTTATTTATTTAGGTTCGCCGCAGGTTTTTATAGCGTCAGGTACCCCCATATATTACCTAATAAAGGTTTAACCCCTTGATCGCCCCCCCCCAGGTAACCATTTCCCCCCCCCTTTTGCCAGTGTCACTAAGCGATCATTTTTCTGATCGCTGTATTAGTTATGCTGGTGCCGATAGATAGCCAGTTATTTTTTTTAGGTTCGCCGCAGGTTTTTATAGCGTCAGGTACCCCCATATATTATCTAATAAAGGTTTTAACCCACTAATTGCCCCTAGTTAACCTCGCGTCACACCCCAGGCAGCGTCAGGTTAGTGCCAGTAACGCCAACACCCACGCGTGAAGCATACACCTCCCTTAGTGGTATAGTATCTGATCTGATCAGATCTATACTAGCGTCCCCAGCAGTTTAGGGTTCCCAAAAACGCAGTGTTAGCGGGATCAGCCCAGATACCTGCTAGCACCTGCGTTTTGCCCCTCCGTCCAGCCCAGGCCACCCAAGTGCAGTATCGATCGATCACTGTCACTTGCAAAACACAACACACATAACTGCAGCGTTCGCAGAGACAGGCCTGATCCCTGCGACTCCAGTGCTGTAGGAGGTGATTTCACCACCAAGGTTAAAAAAAAAAGCATATATGCCGAAGCATGGGGGCAGCAGGGGCGGAGGAGCGGAGGAGCGATTTTGCTCCTAATGCCGCGTACATACGGTCGAAATTCCGACGGAGGCTTGCCCGTGGAAAAGTCTGATCATGTGTACGCGGCATAACTTTTGCGGGAAGATGCCCCCATGCTTCGGCATATATAAATGGTGCATGTATGCCCATCATTAGAAGTGGGTGAATGAAGGGAGGTATTCTAATGGTGGGCATACCCACCGATCAATCTCTTTTTTTCGTTCAGCCAACAGGCTGCATGAAAAAAAAGATTACAATACACGTCCAACAAGGACCAGCAACGTACTGGTATGTTGCTGGACTTTGAATGGTTATACTAGATTGATGCCTGCGGGTTTAGGTATCATCTTGGTATCATTCTTTTCAGCCAGTGGCCGGCTTTCATGTAAAAGCAATCCTAGTGGCTAATTAGCCTCCGGACTGCTTTTACAAGCAGTGGGAGGGAATGTCCCCCCACCCCGGATATAAAAAGCGCCATTGGGAAATTGGGAAAGCATTTTATCACACCGATCTTGGTGTGGTCAGATGCTTTGAGGGCAGAGGAAAGATCTAGGGTCTAATAGACCCCAGTTTTTTCAAAAAAAGAGTACCTGTCACCAGGGCTGCTGTTAGAAACCATGGGGCCCCGTACAGCCTACCTGGCAGGGCCCCCCGAAAATATAAAAAACAAAATACACTAAAATCAGTATCAGTGGACACAAACACAACAAAGAACCTGTGTGAATTAGACCTTTTGAAATTCTTTTATACATTTCTTAAAAAAATATATATAATTTTTTTTTTAATTATTATATTTTTAAAAATTATTTAACTTTACAATTGAAAAAAATTATTTATTACAATTTTAAAAACAGGGAGGGGGAGTAGTGCAGGGGAAGCAAATACAAGAACGATGCCCTGTGTCTGTGTCTCTCCCTGCAGCAGCTGAAAGCCAGTGAGAGGGGGATAAACCGTCTTTCAGCTGCTGCAAAGAGCCATCCTTCTGTAATTGCCCCTCCACCTGACCACACCGATTCCCTCTGCTGTTTGGGCCCTCTGTGCGCCCGGGCCCCCTACAGGAGGACTGGTGGTCCCCCCCTATCAGCGGCCCTGCCTGTCACTACCTATTGCTATCATAGGCGATATTTACATTCCCTGAGATAACAATAAAAATGATAAAAATAAAAAAAATGGAAGGAATAGTTTAAAAATAAAATAAAAAAGCAAAATTAATAAAAAAATAAAAATAAAAAAAGCACCCCTGTCCTGCCCTGCCCTTGCGCAATGGCAACGCAAGCGTGGGTCTGGCGTCATATGTAAACAGCAATTACACCATGCATGTGAGGTATCACCGCGAAGGTCAGATCGAGGGCAGTCATTTTAGCAGTAGACCTCCTCTGTAAATCTAACGTGGTACCCTGTAAAGGCTTTTAAAGGCTTTTAAAAATGTATGTAGTTTGTCGCCAATGCGCGTTTGTGCGAAATTTTAAAGCATGTCGTGTTTGGTATCTATGTACTCGGCCTAAGATCATCTTTTTTATTTCATCAAACATTTAGGCAATGTAGTGTGTTTTAGTGCATTAAAATGTAAAAAAAAGTGTATTTTTTCCCCAAAAAATGCGTTTGAAAAATCGCTGCGCAAATACTGTGTGGAAAAAAAATGCAACACCCACCATTTTAATCTGTAGGGCCTTTGCTTTAAAAAAATATATAATGTTTGGGGGTTCAACATAATTTTCTTGCAAAAAAAAAAATGTTTTCATGTAAACAAAAAGTGTCAGAAAGGGCTTTGTCTTCAAGTGCTTAGAAGAGTGGATGTAAGCTTCCTAATGTTTTGTATAAAATGCCAGAACAGTTCAAAACCCCCCCAAATGACTCCATTTTGGAAAGTAGACACCCCTAGCTATATACTGAGAGGCATGTCGAGTCCATGGAATATTTTATATGTTGACACAAGTTGCGGAAAAAAGACAATTTATTTTTATTTTTTATTTTTTTTGCACAAAGTTGTTACTAAATGATATGTTGCTCAAACATGCCATGGGCATATGTGGAATTACACCCCAAAATAAATTCTGTTGCTTCTCCTGAGTACGGGGATACCACATGTGTGAGACTTTTTGGGAGCCTAGCCACGTACAGGACCCCAAAAACTAATCACCGCCTTCAGGCTTTCTAAGGGTGTAAATTTTTGATTTCACTTCTCACTGCCTATCACAGTTTTGGAGGCCATGGAATGCCCAGATGGCACAAAACACCCCCAAATGACCCCATTTTGGAAAGTAGACACCCCAAGCTATTTTCTGAGAGGTATGGTGAGTATGTTGCAGATCTCGCTTTTTGTCACAAAGTTTTGAAATTTGGAAAAAAAAAATAAAAAATATTTTCATTCTTCATTTTCAAAAACAAATGAGAGCTGTAAAATACTCAATATGCCTCTCAGCAAATAGCTTGTGGTTTTTACTTTCCCAATTGGGGTCATTTGGGGGGGTTAGGTGCTATTTTGGCATTTTATGGCCTTCGAAACTGTGATAGGTAGTGAGGAGTGAAATCAAAAATTTGTGCCCTTAGAAATCTTGAAGGCGGTGCTTGGTTTTTGGGGCCCCGTACGCGGCTAGGCTCATAAAAAATCCCACACATGTGGTATCCCCGTACTCAGGAGAAGCAGTGAAATGTATTTTGGGGTGCAATTCCACATATAACCATGGCATGTGTGAGCAATATATCATTTAGTAACAACTTTTTGTAATTTTTATTTTTTTTTCATTATTCAATCACTTGGGACAAGAAAAAAAAATATTCAATGGGCTCAACATGCCTCTCAGCAATTTCCTTGGGGTGTCTACTTTCTAAAATGGGGTCATTTGGGGGGGTTTTGTGCTATTTTGGCATTTTATGGCCTTCGAAACTGTGATAGGTAGTGAGGAGTGAAATCAAAAATTTGCGCCCTTAGAAATACTGAAGGCGGTGCTTGGTTTTCGGGGGCCCGTACGCAGCTAGGCTCCCAAAAAGTCCCACACATGTGGTATCCCCGTACTCAGGAGAAGCAGCAGAATGTATTTTGGGGTGCAATTCCACATGTAACCATGGCATGTGTGAGCAATATATCATTTATTGACAACTTTTTGTAATTTTTTATTTTTTTTTGTCATTATTCAATCACTTGAGACAAAAAAAAAAAATATTCAATGGGCTCAACATGCCTCTCAGCAATTTCCTTGGGGTGTCTACTTTCCAAAATGGGGTCATTTGGGGGGGGGGGGTTTGTACTGCCCTGCCATTTTAGCACCTCAAGAAATGAGATAGGCAGTCATAAATTAAATGCTGTGTAAATTCCAGAAAATGTACCCTAGTTTGGAGACGCTATAATTTTTGCACAAACCAATAAATATACGCTTATTGACATTTTTTTTACTAAAGACATGTGGCTGAATACATTTTGGCCTAAATGTATGACTACAATTTAGTTTATTTGATTTTTCTTATAACAAAAAGTAGAAAGTATCATTTTTTTTCTAAATTTTCAGTCTTTTTCCGTTTATATTGCAAAAAATAAAAATCGCAGAGGCAATAAAATACCATTAAAAGAAAGCTCTATTTGTGGAAAGAAAAGGACGCAAATTTAGTTTGGGTACAACATTGTATGTCCGCACAATTTCCAGTTAAAGCATTGCAGTGCCTAATTCTGAAAACACCTCTGGTCCTTTAGCTACAAAATGGTCCGGGGCTTAAGTGGTTAAACTTTGACAAAAAAAAACTGGAAGTTGATTGGTTTCTATGCACAGCTGCACCTAAATTATTTTTACTCTAAAGTTTTAGTAAATCAACCCCACAAGCTGTGACTTTTTCCCGTTTTGTTTTTGGGTTACACTTTTAAATGATTCAGAGTGAATCCTTTCCTTCCCACCTTCCCTGCCTGCTATATATGTTGACGTTTCAATAAAAGCAAGTTTGTCTAAAGGGAAAAGCTTTTGCTGAGAACTACAGAACCCTCTCCTTATGTTTTGGAGATGAGTAGAGGAAAAGGTGTTTAGCAGTCTTGTCCCAAATTAACATTTCCCTCAGGTTAACATTTTCCTCATGACAAACCATTCTCCAGCAAGATCTTGTGCAACCTCCCCACTTCCCCATAGGTCAGAGCCCTCCTTCCATTGCTGTAATGGATGTAGCATATAATCATTCACCAAACTGGAACACTTCCACATGGACAGAACAGTGACATCTTTCACCTGGAGAATCTCCAACACCATTTGACATAGACACTTACTCAGGGTGGACTCCTGTAGTGGAGAGGCAGTGAGGGTGCATGGATTAGTGAATATACACTATATTACCAAAAGTATGTGGACACCTGCCTTTCCACACACATGAACTTTAATGGCATCCCAGTCTTAGTCCGTAAGGTTCAGTATTAAGTTGGCCCACCCTTTGAAGCTCTAACAGCTTCAACTTTCGGTAAGGCTGTCCACAAGGTTTAGGAGTGTGTCTATGGGAATGTGTGACCATTCTTCCAGAAGTGTATTTGTGAGGTCGGGCACTGATGTTGGATGAGAAGGCCTGGCTCGCAGTCTCCGCTCTAATCCATCCCAAAGGTGTTCTATCGGGTTGAGGTCAGGACAAGGCAGACCAGGCCAGGCTGTGCAGGCCAGTCAAATTCCTCCACCTCAAACTTTCTCATTCATGTCTTTGTGGACCTTGCTTTGTGCATTGGTCCAAATCATTTGGTGGAGGGGGGATTATGGTGTGGGGTTGTTTTTCAGGGGTTGGGCTTGGCCCCCTTAGTTTCAGTGAAGGGAACTCTTAAGGCGTCAGCATACCAAGACGTTTTGGACAATTTCATGCTCCCAACTTTGTGGGAACAGTTTGGGGATGGACCCTTCATGTTCCAACATGACTGCGCAACAGTGCACAAAGCATGGTCCATAAAGACATGGATGAGTGAGTTTGGGGTGGAGAAACTTGACTGGCCTGCACAGTGTCCTGACCTCAACCAGATAGAACACCTTTGGGATGAGTTAGAGCGGTGACTGCAAGCCAGGCCATCTCATCCAACATCAGTGCCTGACCTCACAAATGCCCTTCTGGAAGAATGGTTAAACAATCCCAGAAGAGTTGAAGCTGTTTTAGCTGCAAACGGTGGGCCAACTCAATATTGAAGTTCATGTGCGTGTAAAGGCAGGTGTCCCAATATCTTTGGTAATATAGTGTACTTTGCTAGGGAATGTGAACTATCAGAAAACAGTGGGGTTAATTTACTAAAGGCTAATAGGCTTTACAATTTGCATAGGCATGTTCCCTTAGCTTAGAGAATGAGGTGAAGGTCTACTGACTTCCATCATCCAACCATGTGCAAGGTAAAATACAGTTTTTTTAATTAATTATCTTGTACGTGATTGGGTATGAATTTTCACAAAATTCACTATGCCAAGGGTAAATTCCCCTTGCAAAGACAACAGCCTATTTGCCTTTGGTAAATCAACCCCACTCTCTCTTTGTAAGTTGGTGGTGCCAACCACCATCCCAGCTAGTTATAATAATCTTCCTTCCTTATCACAACAATGTTAAATGCCCAATACCTATGGGGAAGAAAATGGTGACTCTAAGACTACTTCCTACCAAGATAAAGGGATGGGTGCTTGTGTGGCCCCATGTATACTTTGACAAGACCACCCTTGGGCTTGCACTATTAATTTTTTATTTTTTTTTCACTTCAGTCCGATTGGGAAATTAAACGATACAGGTTCTCTTTAATCTGGAAACAATTTAATTGTATAATAATGAGTTAATATGGCTAAATACTTGACAAAAGAGGACTTCCGTAATTAAAATGTGATGAATAAATTGCACTATTGCCTATAATTTTAAAAGCTCCTGCTTGGTTGGAGAAAAGAAGCAGACACTGTTCTTGAAGGAAAGCTACAATTTAGATGAAACAGTGCCGGTAAGTGCTTAGGAAAAAAAAATAAGGCTTCAGTTGTCATCCGAAAGTCATCTTCAAAACCGCCGGCGGAATTTTAATGGGCGTTCAGCTAGTGTATTTATGAATAGGAATTAATCCCTTCTCATTACCAAACAGCAGAGCAGAGTGATTGCATTTGTTCAACATGAAATGCTTTCTATAATATTTCTATTGCTTACACATGGATACAGTGCAAACAGCCACAGAAATATAAAGGAGAGATTTATCTTTCTGATTATTTCTTGCCCAGCCAAATCCTCGTCTTCATTATGATTTTTTTTTTTTGGAAGCTCTTTTGATTTGCAGTGGATGTGATGTAATGTTATAGAGTGGGAATGAAGCGGTATTCTGTCTGCCTGATCGGCACCTTTCTCGGTTATACTAAAGTTTAGCCGTAATGGAAACATTGATACAGCTGAAGGAAATTCAATTACTTGAGTAGTTGTGGATCTCCATTAATGTAAATCATTTCAATGCCAGTGTTTTTCTCTTCGATGTCTCCAGCCAGGGCCAAGGTGAGGAGAGGGGGGTATCAGTAGAAAAAAATGAGACATTTTTAGGGTATGCTCTCTCAAACGGATATTCAGAGTTTGAAATTTGGAAAAGAACAGCTGACGGACTTTAGCGGTACCAGAAGAGGACAATGAAAGTCCAATAGATAAAATATTGTCTTTATTACAAAAGTTAAAATTGTTTAACATACTTTTTTCTAAAAGAAAACCATTAGCTCAATACATATATAACATGTTAATTATTACGCTTATGTGACTCTATTACTCTATTAATGTCAAGAGGTCAACGCGTTTCACAATTATAGCTTCCTCAGGACCTGTATATCTTGACCACAGACAGAGATGGCCTATCCAAAGAGAAAGGCATAGCTGTTAATTATACTGTATCAAAACATCCGCATAATACACATATCAACCAGCTTTTGGAGTTCCCATATAAAAACAAAAATGTTCAGAGAGGTTGAGTGTGGTGTGTTGTAAGTAAGGAATGATGATGTAAAGTACCCTGTGGTGGAGCCTGATGTTCAGGTAGGCTTCTCTTACACCCCTGGTTTAGGAGCCCTGGGAAGGTAACAGGGAGTGCCAGACCACAGAGTGAGAACGAGTGCCTGACTGGTCTTCCATTGATGGATGCTGAAGACAAGGCTGTGCATACCAGAAAAGCAGGAAGACAGACTGGAAGCTCTGCCCCCCCCCCCACCCCAAAACACCTTGTTGATTTGGACAACTGGAGAAGAGACGCTTGAGAGCGGATATGATTTCAATTTACAAATACCGTACTGGTGACCCCACAATAGGAATAAAACCTTTTCGAGGAAGGGAGTTTAACAAGACACAAGGCCATTCAATAAAATTAGAAGAAAGGAGGTTTAACCTTAAAGTACGTAGAGGGTTCTTTACTGTAAGAGCGGCATGGATGTGGAATTCCCTTCCACAGGCGGTGGTCTCCGCAGGGAGCATTGATAGTTTCAAAAAACCATTAGATAAGCATCTGAACGACCACAACATACAGGGATATACAAGGTAATACTGACATATAATCACACACATAGGTTGGGCTTGATGGACTTGTGTCTTTTTTCAACCTCACCAAACAGCGAACAATTTGGGGTGTTCGCGGCAAATTCGAAAAGCCGTGGAACACCCTGTAAAAATCTATGGGAGAAATCTAAAGTGCTAATTTTAAAGGCTTATGTGCAAGTTATTCTCATAAAAAGTGTTTGGGGACCCGGGACCTGCCCCAGGGGACATGTATCACGGCAAAAAAAAGTTTTAAAAACTGCAGTTTTTTTGGGAGCAGTGATTTCAATAATGCTTAATGTGAAACAATAAAAGTGAAATATTCCTTTAAATTTCATACTTGGGGGGTGTGTATAGTATGCCTGTAAAGAAGCGCTTTTTTCCCTTGCTTAGAACTGTCCCTGCGCAAAGTGTCATTTCTGAAGGAAAAAAAGTCATTTAAAAGCACTCGCGGCTATAATGAATTGTCGGCTCCCGGAAATACAGAGAAAAGTCATTGATAAAAAATAAAAAAATGCGTGGGGGTCCCCCCAAGTTCTGTGAACCCTCAAAGCACCATGTTGATGGGGACAAAGGCCTCATCCCCACAACCCTTGCCCGGTGGTGGTGGGGGTCTGCGGGCAGGGGCTTATCAGAATCTGAAAGACCCCTTTAACAAAGGGGACCCCCAGATCCCGCCCCCCCTATGTAAATAGGTAAGGGGTACATTTTACTCTTACCATTTCACAAAGAAAGTGTAAAAAATTGTAAAAAAAAAAAAAAACACAGACACAGTTTGGAAAGTCCTTTATTAAAAATAAAAAAATGTAAAATAAAAAACCCATTCCAGCGATGTAATCCGGTGTCCCGCGGTGATCCGATGTCCAGCGCTGCAGTCTCCACTCCACACGAAACTTTATTGGCTGAGCAGACCTGATGGGGAACTTCCTCCGCAGTGTAATAAATGAATAGACCCGCCCCTTCTCACGTTCCCCGTCAGGTCCGCTCAACCTTACACCTACGTCATTGGCTGAGCGGACCTGATGGGGAACGTGAGAAGTCCCCCATCAGGTCCGCTCAGCCAATGACGTTTCGTGTGGCGTGGAGACTGCAGCGCTGGACATCGGATCACCGCGGGACACTGGATTACATCGCTGGAATGGGTTTTTTATTTTTATTTTTTTAATAAAGGACTTTCCCAACTGTGTCTGTGTGTTATTTTTACACTTTCTTTGTGAAATGGTAGGGTACCCCTTACCAATTCACATGGGGGGGCGGGATCTGGGGGTCTCCTTTGTTAAAGGGGTCTTCCAGATTCCGATAAGCCCCCTGCCCGCAGACCCCCACAACCACTGGGCAAGGGTTGTGGGGATGAGGCCCTTGTCCCCATCAACATGGGGACATGGTGCTTTGAGTGGTCACAGACCCCCAAAGCATCCTCCCCATGTTGAGGGCATGTGGCCTGGTACAGTTCAGGAGGCGGGGGGGGCGCTCTGTTGTCCCCCCTCTTTTCCTGCGGCCTGCCAGGTTGCGTGCTCGGATAAAGGGTCTGGTATGGATTTTTGGGGGGGGGAACTCCATTTTTTTTTAAATTTGGGGTGGAGTTCCCCTTAAAATCCATACCTGAAGGGTCTAGTATGGATATTTGGGGGGGAACCCCATGTCATTTTTTTTATTAATTTGACGCAGGGTTCCCCTTAATATACATACCAGACCTGAAGGGCCTGGTAATTGAATTTGGGGGGGACCCCCCACGCATTTTTTTATTTTATTTTTTTATCAATGACTTTTCTCCATATTGCCGGAAGCCGACAATTCATTGTAGCCGGGAGTGCTTTTAAATTACTTTTTTTTCTTCAGAAATTACATTTTGTGCAGGGACAGTTCTAAGCACAGGAAACAAGCGATGCTTTACAGGCATACTATACACCTCCCCCCCCCCCCCCCAGGTACGAAATTTAAAGGAATATTTCACTTTTATTGTTTCACTTTAAGCATTATTAAAATCACTGCTCCCAAAAAACGTCCGTTTTTAAAACTTTTTTTTTGCATTGATACATGTCCCCTGGGGCAGGACCCGGGTCCCCAAACACTTTTTAGGACAATAACTTGCATATCAGCCTTTATAATTAGCACTTTTGATTTTTAACGTTTGAGTCCATTGTATTTAATAGGGTTCTAAAGTTTGCGCAAACTTTAGGTCTGTTCGCAGGTTCTGGTGCGAACCGAACAGGGGGGTGTTCGGCTCATCCCTATATGTAACTATGTAGCAAGGGCCTCTTCTCCACAACCCTGGGCTGTGACTGTGGAGGTCTGCAGGTGGGGGGGGGGTTATCAGAATCTGGAAGCCCCCTTTAACAAGGGGGCCCTAATATCCCCCCATGTGAATGAGTATGGGGTACATTGTACCCCTACCCATTCACCAAATAAGTGTAAAATGTGAGAGAAAAGACACTACACAAGTTTTTGACAATTCCTTTATTAAAGGGGTTGTAAACCCTATTTTTATTTTTAAAATAAAAATAACAAATATGCCTATACTTACCTGCTTTGCACAATTGTTTTTTACAGGGCATGCCCGATCCTCCTCTTCTGGGGTGCCCCGCCAGCACTCAAGGCCCCTCCTTTTCATCGGATGCCCCCACGGAAAGCCGCTTTCCCAGGGGCACCCGTGCGGGCTTACTCCCAAGTCCCGCTGCTGCGTCCATTGTCACAGACAGCGGGATTTGGCCCTTTTCCCATGTCAGTGGATTTGATTGACAGCGGCAGGAGCCAATGGCTCCTGCTGCTATCAATTTGTCCAGTAAGGAGAGAGACAGCGGCTGGAGCTGCTGGGCTAGTGCACATCGCTGGATCAGATTGGGCTCAGGTAAGAAAAAAAAATGGGGGGTCTGGGGGGACATAGAATGCATTAAGATGAAAAACCTTGAGGCTCTACAAAATCAAAAAGAATTACCCCTGATGCACCCGCTGCACCACCAGACCCAAAAAAAAAAACATCAGGCCTTGTCGAAGGCACCTGCCATCTGCCTGCTCCTCCCCCTGACATTTTCTAAATAGCTAAGAGGCGGAGTCACCCTACAATGTTAGCGGATGACCTCGCCCCTTTGTCACGTCACCAATCGAGGCATGCTGGGTCAATGACGTCACAAGGGGGCAGGGCTGCCCGCATCAAGGCTGTGATGTTTTCAGGACACTATGTACAGAAACCTGCAGGCCCCTCCCACCAGAAAAGATCTGCCTGCATTACACAGAAAAGCACAGAGACCCAGTGATCACATGAGGTATGTAATGAAAAAGCAAAAAAAGGTTTTATTTAAAAAAGTGATGCTAAGGAAGGAAAGGAGGAACCAGGCAAGGCAACATATCAGCAAATGAAACTTCATTTTGTAAGATTTAGTAAACTTTTACCTTAGTTCACCTGCTACAGCCTGGCTCTCTATCTGAGTACGCATAAACCCCATTCAGTCTAGATAGCCTCTGATGTCAACTTTGCATTACGCAGAGTCGGCATGCCTCTTGACTCTTCAGCGAATGACAGATCTTGTCCCTGCATTGAACTTTTTCAAAAGGATCATGATGCTGAAACATTTATAAGGACGCTTTTTTCTCCTATCTTAAGTGCCACCAGTTTGACACGGTTTGCTCCCCTTCTCCATTTATATCCTGCACATAAGCAAAAAAAAAAAAAAAAAACTGACAGTGGAGTAAGGAAAACGGTTCTCAGGTTGCTTGTGTGGTGATGTTTCATTGAGTCATTAAAGAGAATGGTCAACGTAGGCACAAACTCATAGAAGAACTTGGCAACTTTAAGGTGGGGAAAGTAGGCCAACTTTTAACAAGACCTTTTTTAGGCAGAGGACAATACTTACTTACCGTACCCACAGACACACTACCGTCACATTTCATACGGTTAAAAAGGTTTTTCAGTCCCCCCCCCCCCAAAAAAAAAAAAATAACTCATCAGCTACAGATACTGCTGCTGCTGACTTTTAATAAATGGATACTTACCTGTTCAGAAATCCAGTGCCATCTTCACCTAGGCCAGTTCTAGGTCAGGACTTGGCACCTTCCCACACTGCCAAAAGCACCAAAACCTGGTTCAATGACCGTGGGATTACTGTGCTTGATTGGCCAGCAAACTCGCCTGACCTGAACCCCATAGAGAATCTATGATAGAGAATCTATGGGGCTTTGCCAAGAGAAAGATGAGAGACATGAGACCGAACAATGCAGAAGAGCTGAAGGCCACTATTCAAGCATCCTGGTCTTCCATAACACCTCAGCAGTGCCACAGGCTGATCGCCTCCATGCCACGCCGCATTGAGGGGCCCAAACCAAGTACTGAGTACATATGCAGCTTCTACTTTTCACAGGTCCGATATTGTTCTATGTACAATCCTTGTTTTATTGATTGCATGTAATATTCTCATTTTCTGAGATTGTGGATTTGGGGTTTTCATGAGCTGTAAGCCAAAATCATCACAATTATGACAAATCACGGCGTGAACTATCTTGCTCTTGCTTTGCATGTAATGAGTCTATCTCATATATTAGTTTCACCTTTTAAGTTGCATTAGTGAAATTAATGAATTTTTGCACGATATTCATATTTTTAGAGTATCACCTGTAATATTTGGGGGATTTAAAGCGGAGCTCCACCCGCGATTTTTTTTTTTTAAAGTAAGCAGCTACTAACACTGTAGCTGCTGACTTTTAATAAGGACACTTACCTGTCCTAGGCGCCCGCGATATCGGGCCCCCGACGGCGATCGCTCGGTCCTGGCAGGTCCCGGCGCCTCCATCCTGACTAAGGGGACTAAGGCTTCACTGTCCGTTTCCTACTGCGCATGCGCGACTCGCATGGCGCTTTGTGAATGGGCGGCTGCCTCCTGGGATAAACACAGTTCCCAGAAGGCGGCACGCCCCATTCACCGTGACAGAGGATGAGGAAGAAGACCACCGCGGTGGAGGAAGAAGACCACCGCGGTGGAGGAAGAGGCAGAAGAGCTAGTTCCGCATAGCAACCGCCCTTTCTGGTGAGTATAATTCTTTTTTTTTTCCATTATTTTTTTTTTTTTAGATTTTAGGTGAAAAAAAATAAAAAATCAGGGTGGAACTCCACTTTATCTTATCTTCAGGCCTAAAATGATTTTGATTTAAACATGTGTGCAGAAAAATGCAAAAACAGCTCTGGCAGTGAAAGGTTTCATTTCAGACTCAATATTCTGATGATCTGAGCCCAATCATGACAGGTTCTCTTTAGAACTGGTGTTAGCATCTCTAGAAAGACTCCTCAGCCAAAGGCCAAGAGGGAAATATAAAAAATAAATAAAAAATTAACGTGGTGTGTTCATTGCAAGAATGTACTTTCAGGGGGTGATTCGGAGGTCTCTATACCAATGTAAATGATTTAACAGTAATTCGCGAATCTTACAGCACAAAATGGGATCGGCGGCGTCACGCCGGGATATCAGGAGTTGACAGCAAAGGGCATTTTCATTTATATGTGGAAATATAGCAATTTCTGGAGCCTGATACAATACGTAACTGATAATTACATTTTCAGAGGGCTAACGCTTGTTTAACAAAAAGATTTCTACAAGTTCCTGACAAGTTTTTTTCTTCTATAATAGAAAATAATCTACAATTTGTATCACTTTTAAATAGGGCTGTTACTGATTAAAATTTTTGTGTTCGATTAATCGTTTTTTTTTTTTTTTAAGCGATCAATCGACTAATTTCTAATTAATTATAACGCACATACAGATCCAACTACTTTTAGCTGATCTCCTTGCAGGCCGATTCCCAGTGCAGCTACCAACCACTGGAAAAATGGATAGCAGGATACAACAATCACACAAAGGCAGCGCTCGATGGGAACAGCATTAAAACTTTTACAGTCTTCAAGTAGGTAACAAAATAAATATTGCACCGGAGATAAAATCGATGTAGCTACATAAACTGTAAAAATGGTGCGAGTAATACCAAACGGAAGCAAAAGCAGTTATAAAAACATGTAGCTAAGTATGATACTGGTATAAAAATGTGTACAACGATACCACTGCTGAATCCAGATAAGGAGAGGTTAAGATCAGTCCGTCGGCATGTAGATGTCCCATGAAGGGAACTATCACAACTCCCAGTGGATGGCTGTAGAATCCCAGGTTGATAGAGGGAAGTGATAGAGGGAAGTGTAACAGCCCTTGCGTGTGGCAGATAGTAAGGTCCCGCCGGCATGCAGATATGAAGGCACAGCAAAGGAGCCCTTCAGATGGACACGGCAAGCCCCGCCGGTGTCCGTGACGTCACCGGATCTCCGACAGAACTCCCTGAAGACCCGGAAGCCGGCGGAGAGGTGAGTACCGATCGAAAGAATTTTGATCGATCAAAAAAATTAATCGATTAATCGAGGAATTAATAGTTAATTTCCACAGACCTACTTTTAAAGATTTCCTATTACATGGGTCTCTATACTGTTTAAGGGGGTGGACCCTGGCCAGTGGGAGTAAAAATATTACACAGTGGCTGTGATCAGCAGGAGGAGGAATAGTGCTCCATAAAGGATATTAGTGCTAGGAATAATAATTGGTGTCAGCGAAAGGAATAGTGCCCCATTGTCGGTGTCAGTGGAATAAATAGAGCCCCATCATTGGTATCAGTGGGAGAAGTAGTGCCCCATCATTGGTATCAGTTAAAGAAATAGTGCCCTATTGTCGGTGTCAGTGGAAGGAATATTGTAGGAGGAATAGTGCCCCATTGTTGGCATCAGTGGGAGAAGTAGTGCCCTATCATTGGTATCAGTTAAAGGAATAGTGCCCCATTGTTGGCGTCAGTGGAAAGAATAGTACCCCATTGTTGGGGTGAGTGGAAGGAATAGTGACCCATTGTTGGGGTGAGTGGAAGGAATAGTGCCCCATTGTTGGGGTGAGTGGAAGGAATAGTGTCCCATTGTTGGGGTCAGTGGGAAGAATAGTGCCCCATTGTTGGGGTCAGTGGGGGGAATAGTGCCCAAATTGTTGGTGTCAGTGGAAAGAATAGTGCCCCACCATTGGTGTCAGTGGGAGGAATAGTGCCCCATTGTTGGTGTCAGTGGAAGGAATAGTGTCCCATTTTTGGTGTCAGTTGAAGGAATAGTGCCCCATTGTTGGTGTCAGTGGGAGGAATAGTGCCCCATCATTGGTGTCAGTGGAAGGAATAGTGACCCATTGTTGGTGTCAGTGGAAGGAATAGTGTCCCCTTGTTGGTGTCAGTGGAAGGAATAGTGTCCCCTTGTTGGTGGCAGTGGAAGGAATAGTGTCCCATTGTTGGTGTCAGTGGAAGGAATAGTGTCCCATTGTCAGTGGAATAAATAGTGCCCCATCATTGGTATCAGTGGGAGAAGTAGTGCCCCATCATTGGTATCAGTTAAAGAAATAGTGCCCCATTAGTCGGTGTCAGTGGAAGGAATATTGTAGGAGGAATAGTGCCCCATTGTTGGCATCAGCGAGAGAAGTAGTGCCCTATCATTGGTATCAGTTAAAGGAATAGTGCCCCATTGTTGGCGTCAGTGGGAGGAATAGTGTCCCATTGTTGGTGTCAGTGGGAGGAATAGTGCCCCATTGTTGGCGTCAGTGGGAGGAATAGTGTCCCATTGTTGTTGTCAGTGGGAGGAATAGTGCCCCATTGCTGGTGTCAGTGTTAGTAATAGTGCCCCATTGCTGGTGTCAGTGGGAGGAATAGTGTCCCTTTGTTGTGTCAGTGGAAAGAAGTGGCAGCACCTGCTAGGCTGGTCCAGGGGTCACCAATGGGCGCATGGTGGGGGAACCAGCAGTTATGGGCATATATGGAAACAGCCACTGGATCACTTCTGTAGCAAAATACTGAAACTGAGAATATGGTGGGGATCACTTCAAAGGGGATAGTAAATATTAATTCCAGGAAATGTAGAGACAGAATGTCTACTGATGTCTGAATAAGTAAATTGGGTTAATTGGGGTCTGAGGTAGCTTTCCATTCATCTATTGTCAGTGTGTGATTGACCCTATTATCTGCTACGGGATGTAATTACACTCCTAGTAATGTGTATGGCACGGTTTCATTGTTATGGGTAAATATGTGGAGACAAACGTCTCACGCATACCAAGTGTGTTAGAAATAGTTCCAGGTAATTAAATCACTGTCATCTGTTAGTTGCTGAAGGGAATGCCCCTGGAAAATGAGTTAAGAAACCCCTTGCATGGGGAAGGATATAAAAAGCCGGCTGTGGCTAAATAAAGTGTTGATTTACTCCCAGAACTATGTGTCGTCCAGTTACTGGGGGGGGGGGGTAACAGGTTGCCTTGGATAAGTTAGTACTTCCTCAGCTTAAAGGATTTCCCAGCGGACTTTGGAGTTCCGCAACACTGGTTGGCAGCAGTGGGATTAAAGCCTTGCAGCAAGAGGAAGCAGCGTTCATGCAAATTCGGTTACACGAATGGAAGTGTGAATGGAGACAAACTATGCTGGATTAAAACGAGCGACGTTAAAGAATTTGCTGGAAGCAAGAGGGAAGATCGCCAGCAATAAATCCAAAGCCGAGCTGATTGCAGAACTGACCGAGGGAGATCGGGCACACAGTATGGCTATAGAAGCCATGGAGACCGAGTTTGACCAAGAAGTGAAATGCAGGCTAGCGTTTTATGGAGAAAACCCCTCAACAGAGCTGGTACAGGCAACGTTAGCCCAAGTGGATGCCTTTATCACGGCAAGAGAAGAACGGGAGACCCAACTCCGGCTGGCGGAACAGCGTGCCTCTGAGAGACTGCTAACGACTACACCGGCACCAGAGACAAAACTAAAAGTACCCCATGATGCCTTTAAAAAGTTTGTGGAAGCAGAGGAAGAGATTGATAGCTTCCTGCAAGATTTTGAACGGCAATGCAAGCTGTATCAAGTACCCCAGACAGACTGGGTACGGATCTTAGCTGGTAAGCTGTCAGGCCGTGCAGCAGAAGCCTACAGAGCCGTGCCAGAGGAGGAAATCGCATGCTATAGCCGGGTAAAGGAAGTTATTTTGGCAAGATATGCCATCACCCCAGAAGCATACAGGAGACGCTTCTGGGACACAAAGAAACAGGAGAAGGACTAGACATGTGCAAAAGGAAAAAATGTGTTTTGTTTCGTTTCGTTTTAATTCGCTAATTAATTAATTTCGTTTAGTTAGATTCGTTAAATTTGTTAAATTCGTTTTCGGATTTCGTTTCATTTTCGACCGAATTCGAAAATCGGTCGCATTCAAAAATATTTCAACCAAATTCGAAACTATTTCTACCGGATTCGAAGTTATTTCAACATGATTCGAAATTATTTCAACCGCATTTGAAACTATTTCAACCGGATTCGAAAATATTTTGCGACCCGATTTTGGGTCCACGTATCTCAGGGTCACTTAGTGATAGAAACCCCAAATTTAGAGATGTTGTAGTGATAGTTCTACTCTGTTTGCATACCAAAGGTGGGGTTTCTAGCTACAAGTGGCCCCGAGATATGTGGCCCCAAAGTCGGGTCGCAAAATGTCATTCTCTGCTGCAGAAAAGTACTTGACATATCACCCATATCTGGGGGTCACTTGGGGTTAGGAACCCCATAACTTGTGGCAGGTGACGTGGCAAGTGGACTAATAACCATCTTCCAAAATGTATAATTCAAATAAAAAAGATTAGAACAGAATAGAAAAAAAAATAATTTAATAGAATAAAATAGAAAGAATATACAACCATCTTCTGAAATTCGAATTTCGAATAGTAGGAATTACATTTTTTTATTAATTAATTTTAACTTTGGATAGAAAAGATTATAATAAAATAGAAAATAGACTAGAAAAACAATAGAACAGAATAGAATATATTATATTTTATTCTATTCTGTTCTATAGTTTTTCTAGTCTATTCTTTTATATTCTATTAAAATCTTTTCTATTAAAATCGAAATCATTATATACTAAATTCGAATTTCGGAAGATTGTTATATATTTTTTTTTCCGACATTCGAATTTCGTATAGAATGAATTCAAATTCGAATCGAAAAGATTATAATTGAATAGAAAATATTGGAAAGAAAAACAATAGAACAGAATAGAATAAAATACATATATATATATTGTGAGGGGGTTATGGTTTTCAAAATCAAAAAGGTGCAGTTTATTTTCTATTTACAGTGACAAAACACAGCAAAGCAAAAGAAACATAACCAAAATAAATCCTGGTCAAGTTGACCTCTGACTAAACATACAGGTTTCCTAACTAACAACTGGGATCAGCCTAGTGCTGTCCTAGTCCCTAAGTCCCTGGTTTTAAATGTCCAAGCAAATAGCCACACAGGCTTTTTCTCACCGCACAGGGGTTCACTCTCCCTAGACAGTCCACACAGGTCTGGTTCCAGGCATGAGCTAACATCTAATGAAGCTGGGAGTTTTTTATAGAGGCCTAAATGAGCTGACAAGCTTCAGCTGGCCTCATCAACTCCCTGTCTGCACGACGCCCAGCCCTCTCCCTAGAGGTATGAGTCATCAATGAGCCCACTAGCCTTAGCTGGGCTTATACAACTCTCCACCTAGTTGTACAAGTCGGCGTAAAGCCTGAATCTGGGCGAAATATATCTACCCCCCTGGATGCAACCAGGTGACTTTACCTTCCTGCTGTCACATACCCCCCCCTCTTGTTTTAACCTCGGGGTTGGAACACCAGCAATCAGGCATTCATGTACTCGAGACAAAGCATCCACATTCCCCATTTGAACGCCAGGGCGATGCTTTACTGTGAAGTTGAATTCCTGGAGGGCCAGGAACCACCTATTCACTCTTCTATTTGTTTCCTTGTTTTGAGCCATCCACTTTAACGGAGCGTGATCCGTAACCATGTCAAAGTGCCTACCTAGCAGGTAGTACCGAAGGGAATCTAGAGCCCACTTCACCGCTAAACACTCCTTTTCAACGGTGGCGTAATTTACCTCATGGGACTTCAACTTCCTGCTGAGGTAAATGACTGGGTGCTCTTCCCCGTTCCAGACCTGGGACAATACTGCTCCTAACCCCACATCTGACGCATCACTTTGTACGACAAAGTCTTTAGAGAAGTCGGGTGAGTACAACACTGGCTGGCTACATAAGGCTTGTTTCAAGAATTGGAATGCTGCCTCAGCCTCGGGGGTCCATTTAATCATGACCGACCCTTTCCCCTTCGTCAGGTTGGTTAGGGGCACAGCCTTAGAAGCAAAGTGGGGAATGAATCGCCGATAATACCCAGCGATTCCCAGAAAGGCTCGTACCTGCTTCTTGCTGTTGGGACGTGGCCAACTCTGGATGGCCTCGACTTTGTTGAGTTGGGGTTTTATTACTCCCCTCCCAATGGTGTACCCAAGATATTTGGCCTCCTCCTGCCCAATGGTACACTTCTTGGGGTTAGCCGTAAACCCCGCTTCCCGAACAGAGTCCAGGACTGCTTGCACTTTTGGCAGATGTGAGGCCCAATCTGTGCTATGGACAATTACGTCATCCAGGTAAGCCGCAGCATACTTCCGATGGGGCCTCAGCATCTGGTCCATTTTCCGCTGGAATGTGGCCGGCGCATTCTGTAACCCGAACGGCATTCTTTTATATTGGAACGCCCCGTCTGGGGTTACAAATGCGGTTTTCTCTTTGGCCGACTTGGCCAGGGGGATTTGCCAATACCCTTTTGTGAGGTCAAGAGTCGTCATGTATCGGGCTGTTCCCAGCCGGTCGATCAACTCATCTATACGTGGCATGGGGTAGGTGTCAAATTTTGTAACTTTGTTCAACTGACGAAAATCGTTACAAAATCGCCAGCTCCCATCCAGGCCCGACCCTGCTTAGCCTCCGAGATCAGACGAGATCGGGCGCTTTCAGGGTGATGTGGCCGTAGGCACCAACACGATGGGACTAGACCAATCACTTTGGGACTCCTCTATCACCCCTAAGTTCAGCATTTTCTGTACTTCCTCCCGTATTGCCTCCCGTCGAGCCTCTGGGATCCGATAGGGTTTTAACTTCACCCTTTCACCGGGCGGGGTAATGATGTCATGCTCTACCCCAGATGTTTGTCCCGGCAGCTCAGAGAATACCTCCTTGTTGCGAAGCACAAACTCCTTAACCTCCTGTTGTTGGGGTTGTGACAAGGTGGCTGCTATTCCAACCTCAGGAATCACGCAACCAGTTTGAGCTGGTGACCAAGTGTCTGCGACTAGGGACTCTCTATCCCTCCAGGCTTTCAACAGATTAACGTGATAGATCTGTTCGGGCTTTCGCCTTCCTGGTTGTCTGACCTTGTAATTCACTTCGCTCACTTTTTCCATTATCTCGTAGGGGCCTTGCCATTTGGCAAGGAATTTACTTTCAACCGTAGGGACAAGTACCAATATCCTATCCCCCGGGGAAAAGGTACGGGTCTTGGCTCCACGGTTGTACACTCTCTGCTGTGCCAACTGCGCTTGGGCCAAATGTTCCTTCACGATGGGCATTACCTGTGCAATTCGATCTTGCATCAGGGCGACATGCTCAATCACACTCCTGTGGGGAGAACTCTCACTTTCCCAAGTTTCCTTGGCAATATCCAACAGCCCTCTTGGGTGTCTCCCATACAGTAACTCAAAGGGGGAGAATCCCGTAGAGGATTGGGGCACCTCCCTAATAGCAAACATCAAATAAGGAAGTAAACAGTCCCAATCCTTTCCATCTCTATCCACCACTTTCTTCAACATTTGTTTTAGGGTTTTGTTGAATCTTTCAACCAGCCCATCGGTTTGGGGGTGATACACAGACGTACGCAATTGCGTCACTTTGAACAATTTACACAGCTCTTTCATAACCCGGGACATAAAGGGTGTACCTTGGTCCGTAAGCAGTTCTTTACAAATACCCACCCGGCTAAAAACAAGAGATAGCTCTTTGGCTATGGTTTTGGCCGAGGTATTTCGGAGAGGGATCGCTTCTGGATAACGGGTGGCATAGTCCATTATAACTAATATGTACTGGTGCCCCCTAGCGGACTTGATTATAGGACCTACCAAATCCATGGCGATCCTCTCAAACGGGACCTCAATGATGGGTAGAGGGACCAGCGGGCTACGGAAATGTGGCATCGGGGCCAACCTCTGACACACAGGGCAGGAGGAACAATAATTTTCTACGTCCTTCATCACCCCCGGCCAATAGAATCTCTGTAATACCCTCTCTCGGGTTTTCTCTGTCCCCAGATGACCTCCAAGAATGTGCCCATGGGCCAACTCCAACACCAACTTCCTGTAAGGTTTGGGCACCACAAGCTGCTCAACGGTTTCTTCTGCCCTTTTTGCCACCCGATACAGTAGGTCCTTCTCTACGCTGAAGTATGGGTAAGTGCAGGTATTATCTGGGTTCACTAACTCGCCATCTATTTTCACTACGTTTTCCCGTGCCTTTATTAGGGCGGGGTCTTTCAACTGTTCTGTGGCAAAGTTTTCCCTGTGAACCTCAAGATCAGAAAACTCCACAGACGGTAGGTTTTCGTCTGAGGAGGTGGGCTCCTCTCCAGTTTCTTGAGTCTCCCCTGCCAATACTGATAAGGGAAATTCCGGAGAGTCCTCACCACTCTCAGGGGAGTTCTGGCTATCACATTCCTGGTACATAGGGGCACCAGTGAGGGGCTCAGGATCATCCCACAGTTCCCAGAACTTCGGAAAATCCCTTCCCACAATGGCGTCATACGGTAACTGAGATACTAAGCCCACTGGATGAGAGAGGGTACCTTTGGGGGTCTCGAAACACACTGTAGTCACTGGATACTCTCGGGTGTCCCCATGCACACAAATAACAGCTACCTTGCTATTCCCAGAGACCTCTGTTTTAACTAACTCAGCCTTTATCAGGGTCACAAGGCTACCTGAATCCAGCAATACCACAACATTTCTACCATTAACACACATTTTGCATAAATGTTTCTCAGTTCCTCGAATGGCAGTGCATGCGACTGTCGCACACAGCGACTGACGTCTGCCCGTCAGAAAGTCACACTGCATGGGTTCCTCCACAACCGGGCAATTGGCTGCAATATGTCCCGCTTGCCGGCAGCGGTAGCAAACGATCCTTCTTGCCGCCTCTTGAGCCGCTGATTTCCCAGGCTGTTCTCGCCAAACTTGGGGTAGAGCTCCCACCCTCTCACTCTCTCCACCCTCACCCCTTGGAATCCTCTTATCCGCCCCTGGGGATGGTCTGGTCTTAGGGTGGAAAGTCCGAGAGTCTCTGGAAGAGGCCGTCAGGTTCTCTGTAGCCAAGTATTTCTCTACACGATCCACAAGACCACCGGCCGTCTCTGGGTCTCCATGGCTTACCCACTTTTGGATGGCAGTAGGAAGAGCTCTCAAAAACCGATCCATTACAACACGTTCCACAATCTCTGGTGCGGACAAAGTCTCTGGCTGTAGCCACTTCCTGCTCAGGTGAATGAGATCATACATTTGAGACCTGGGGGGTTTTCCAAGCTGGAAAGTCCAGTTATGCACACGCTGAGCCCGGACAGCCAGGGTGACACCCAGCCTTGCCAATATTTCAGCTTTTAGCATCACATAGTCTTTTGCTTGGTCAGGCTCTAGGTCATAGTAAGCCTTCTGCGATTCACCAGTTAACAGAGGAGCCACCAGTCCAGCCCACTGCTCCTCAGGCCACTTTTCTCTTTCAGCAGTCCTTTCAAATGTGGTCAAAAATACCTCTGGATCATCCTCTCCAGTCATTTTTGTCAATAAACGACTCACCCCAAAGGACGCGGTATTAGTGGGACGGCTTTCCTCACTGGTCTGCGGACGTTGCTGCATTACTGCTTCCATTTGTTGTAGTCTCTGCTCTTGCTTCTGTAACAGGTCTATGAAGCGGGCCTCAGATTGCTGCTGGGCTTGTTGATGAGCTTGCTGCTGGGCTGCAAGGCTCCTTTGCAAACCTGCATTTGTCTGCTGTTGATTGGCATTTGCTAGAGCCAGCTGTTTCAGTATCTCCTCCATGCTGGCTTAAAAAAAACTGCCACTGGTTCTCCACCAACTGTGAGGGGGTTATGGTTTTCAAAATCAAAAAGGTGCAGTTTATTTTCTATTTACAGTGACAAAACACAGCAAAGCAAAAGAAACATAACCAAAATAAATCCTGGTCAAGTTGACCTCTGACTAAACATACAGGTTTCCTAACTAACAACTGGGATCAGCCTAGTGCTGTCCTAGTCCCTAAGTCCCTGGTTTTAAATGTCCAAGCAAATAGCCACACAGGCTTTTTCTCACCGCACAGGGGTTCACTCTCCCTAGACAGTCCACACAGGTCTGGTTCCAGGCATGAGCTAACATCTAATGAAGCTGGGAGTTTTTTATAGAGGCCTAAATGAGCTGACAAGCTTCAGCTGGCCTCATCAACTCCCTGTCTGCACGACGCCCAGCCCTCTCCCTAGAGGTATGAGTCATCAATGAGCCCACTAGCCTTAGCTGGGCTTATACAACTCTCCACCTAGTTGTACAAGTCGGCGTAAAGCCTGAATCTGGGCGAAATATATCTACCCCCCTGGATGCAACCAGGTGACTTTACCTTCCTGCTGTCACAATATATATATATATATATATATATATATATATATATATATACATATTATATTTTATTCTATTCTGTTCTATTGTTTTTCTAGTCTATATTATACTTATATTCTAATCTTTCCTAATTGGAATTCAAATTCATTCTATACAAAATTCGAGTGTTGGAACATGGTTTTATATATATATATATATATATATATATATATATATATATATATATATATATTTTATTGTTCTATTGTTTTTTTTTATGATATTTTTTTCTATTATTTTAGAATATTTTCTATTCAAATTCGATTTTATTCTATATGATAAAGATTAGAATAGAAAAACAATAGAATATAATAAAATATAATATATATATATATATATATATATATATATATATATATATATATATATATATTATATTTTATTCTATTGTTTTTCTAGTCTTTTTTCTATTTCTATTCTAATCTTTTCTATTCGAATTCGAATTCATTCTATACGAAATATTTATACATATAACTATCTTCTGAAATTCGAAATTCATACAGAATGAATTCAAATTCGAATAGAAAAGATTAGAATATAATAACTATAGAAAAGAATAGAATAAAAAAATATAGACGGTCATATTCTATTGTATTTTATTACATTCTATTCAATTCTATTCTATTCTCTACTATTCTTTTATTTCTATTCTATTGTTTTTTATTTTTATATTCTATTTCATTGTATTCTTTTTTTAAAAACGATTTATATTTTTTCTAATTTGATTCAAATTTATTTTCGAATTCGAGTCGAAAATATTTTGAATTCGATTTGAAAATATTTCAAATTCGATTCAAATTTCGTCCGCGATTTTTCGATTCGAAAAAATTCAGATTCGGTTAAATTCGTTAGCATTGTAATTCGGTAATTCGGATGCATCCGAATGTCCGAATAATGAAAAATTTGTCCGAATTTCGATTCGGAACGAAACAAAATGCAAATGTCTAAGAAGGACTCCCACACCGAATGGGCTTGCCGAATGCAGAGGGCAGCCCTAGCTTGGCTGCAAGCCCGTCAGGCAACCACAGCAGATGCGATCACCCAGCTGATTTTACTGGAGCAATTCTTTAATGGACTAAACCCAGAGGTACAGGAGTGGGTAAGGGACCGCAAACTTACCACTCTCTCGGAAGCGGCCAGGCAAGCTGATGAATATCAAGATGCCCGCAGGCCATCACAGACTAGCTTCAGACATAACACCAGACAGCTGAACAATAACCCAGGGCCACCAGCTACCCAACGACCTGGGCTAATCCCTACCCCCCCTGCAAATCGATACCTCGGGCGCAAGGGAGTGCAGTGCCATTCATGCAAGCAATTTGGGCACTATCAGAGAGACTGCACTCAGAACCAGGACCAAGCGGCATGGATTCAACCAGGGCCACCCCCTCCAGCAAGGGCTGCTGCTCATTGCTATCACACGGAAGCGGCCCCAGACAACCGTGGAGCTGAAAAATTGGAGGAACATTGGGGCGTCCTGCACGAGGCGGATCCAATACAAGCAGCTAACCGGGACAACCGGCAGCAACACAGGCAGACTGTCTGGGTCAATGGAAAGGTAGCCAATGGCCTACGTGATACTGGCACCACCATGACCCTACTACAGAAGAACCTCATCCCAGAGAGCCAACACACCGGAGACACTGTAGCCGTAAGAATTGCGGGAGGCACCGTCTTTCGACTACCCGTTGCTCGTGTTCACCTGGATTGGGGGGTTGGTTCGGGACACATGAATGTGAGGGTGATGAAGGATTTGCCAGCCGATGTACTACTGGGGAATGATTTGGCCCCCCTCGTTTCTGCTTACGCCCCGATGGGCCCCGCTGAAGCCAATCCCGTGACTACCTGTGCACAGACCCGTGCTGCTGGAACCGACCTGTGTGCTGCTGAGACCCGGGTAAGACTATCTTCCCCGACAGGTACCGTAGATCAGGCACAATATCACAGTCTAAAATTGGAATGTGACAAGTTGGCCAGTGAGAAATCGGAGATGCAACGACACTACGTCATGTATTATGAGATGTCCCATGGCTTGAACATTGAAATGCACAAACAGGCTGAAATTTGCAAAAGGTTAAATGGGATTTGCGCCCAGGTTTTGCCTTACCTCTCCCACGAGCATCAGCAGCAAGTTTTGGGAGCCATTTTGAGAGCAAAGCAAGTGACTGTTCCAGAACTGAATTCCATTATTCATCCTGCAACCTTACAACCTCACCATCAGCTACTGACCTGGGAAACAGAACGGCAATGCTGACGGATTATCGCGGCAAACTGAACTGGAAAAGTGATCCGTGAGTACTCTCTGGACATCCCCAAGCCGATCCGTTAAGGATCAGACTGTGTATGCCGGCTTGTGGGTAAGGGGGAGCAGTGTAGCAAAATACTGAAACTGAGAATATGGTGGGGATCACTTCAAAGGGGACAGTAAATATTAATTCCAGGAAATGTAGAGACAGAATGTCTACTGATGTCTGAATAAGTAAATTGGGTTAATTGGGGTCTGAGGTAGCTTTCCATTCATCTATTGTCAGTGTGTTAATGACCCTATTATCTGCTACGGGATGTAATTACACTCCTAGTAATGTGTCTGGCACGGTTTCATTGTTATGGGTAAATATGTGGAGACAAACGTCTCACGCATACCAAGTTTGTTAGAAATAGTTCCAGGTAATTAAATCACTGTCATCTGTTAGTTGCTGAAGGGAATGCCCCTGGAAAATGAGTTAAGAAACAGCTTGCATGGGGAAGGATATAAAAAGCCAGCTGTGGCTAAATAAAGTGTTGATTTACTCCCAGAACTGTGTGTCGTCCAGTTACTGGGGGGGGGGGGGGTAACGGGTTGCCTTGGATAAGTTAGTACTTCCTCAGCTTCAAGGATTTCCCAGCAGACTTTGGAGTTCCGCAACAACTTCCATCTAACAGTCAGCTGGTCAGATTTACATGCACGCTGCAGTTTCCAGAAGTGCGTGTAAAACCTCCCGCCGCCATCAACGTATGGCATACCACAGTGGTGGTAAATGGGTAAATGTAAGCAGTGCCAGTAACTTCTTGCAGTCCTTGAACAGCAGAGCTCAGACTGGGAGAGGGAGAAGCAGTACAAGGAAACGATCAGTTGTGTTGAAGTACAAGAATCATGCTGGCAGGAAGGAGAGAGCAGAGTGACAAAGAGATAAGTCCATCAGTGTGTCACTTCTTTTTTTACTGCCCAGGCACAGGCTGGGAGAAGGGCAAAACCTGAAAGTGTTATTAATCTACAGCAGAGAAAAATCAGCTCACTTGCCCTGGCAAACAGGGCTGTGCTGTGTGGCAGAGCAGTGTAAATCTCAGGACTGGATTGGCAAAAATAGATATCGATATCTTTTGGTGTATTTACTTATTTGTGCAGAGTTCTGCTTTAAGCCTGCAAAGAAGTAGACAAGGATTTTTGCCATTTGCTACATATATGCATAAATAGATCCATACTGTACCTCTCCAGGAAAGGCCATGTCAGATTGTGTGCGCACACATTTATCGGCTCTGACAAGCAGTCATCTAAGGTGTTGGTTATTTTTCCATTGTGTTTGTGAAATAAATTATGCTGCATTTTGAGAAGTAATAAAATAAAATATGTGTTGTGCTGTGCCAAGCTCATTTTTCCTGCGCACGCAATAGCGGTGATCGCTAATTACTTACTTTGCATTTTTATTATGTATTAAAGCAATATAATGCTGAAAAAAAAAATGCTTACCGATACAGACGGAAACATAGAAAAAAATATTCCAGCAGCTCAGATTCCTTATTACAGTTCTCAAGCCTTCTAGTAAACGCTTCTTGACTTATCCAGCACTACTCCGCAGGAGCCGCTTGGTAATTTGGGTTCTCTGTTCTGCACCTTGACTCCAAAAATAACATTAACCACTTCAGCCCCGGAAGATTTTCCCCCTTAACTGCTTGTCCACCACACACCGTCAAATGACAGCGGGCGGAAGACCCTATTGTTCTGATCGGACGTCATATGACATCGCGCCTTCAGAAGCCACTTGGGCGCGCGCGCGCCCCCCGGCGTCGGGGGACCCGATGCGCGTACCGAATGGCTGCCGGGCACCCGCGATTGCCGAGTAACTGAGCAGGACAGTGGATCTCTGTGTGTAAACACAGAGATCCACGTCCTGTCAGGGAGAGGAGACCGATGTGTCCCTTGTACATAGGGACAACCATCGGTCACCTCCCCCAGTCAGTCCCCTCCCCCCACAGTAAGAATCACTCCCAGGGAACACATTTAACCCCTTCCTCGCCCCCTAGTGTTAACCCCTTCCCTGCCAGTCACATTTATACAGTAATCAAAGCATTTTTATAGCAGGGATCGCTGTATAAATGTGAATGGTCCCAAAAATGTGTCAAAAGTGTCCGATGTGTCCGCCGCAATATCGCAGTCACGATAAAAATTGCAGATCGTCGTCATTACTAGTAAAAAAAATAAAAAAAAATTATAAAAATGCTATAAATCTATCCCCTATTTTGTAGACGCTATAACTTTTGCGCAAACCAATCAATATAGGTTTATTGCGATTTAAAAAAATAAATAAAAATGGATATTTGTTATAGCAAAAAGTTAAAAATATTGTATTTTTTTCAAACTTGTCCCTCTTCCTTTGTTTATAGCGCAAGAAATAAAAACCGCAGAGGTGATCAAATACCACCAAAAGAAAGCTCTATTTGTGGGAAAAAAAATATAAAAATGTCATTTGGGTATAGTGTTGCATGACCGCGCAATTGTCATTCAAAGTGTGACAGCGCTGAAAGCTGAACAATGGCCTGGGCAGGAAGGGGGTGAAAGTGCCCTGTAGGCAAGTGGTTAATGACCAGGCCATTTTTTGCGATATGACACTGCGTTGCTTTAACTAACAATTGCGCGGTCGTGCGACGCTGTACCCAAACAAAATTGACGTTCTTATTTTCCCACAAATAGAGCTTTTGGTGGTATTTAATCACCTCTGCGTTTTTTATTTTTTGCTATAAACAAAAAAAAAAAGAAGTGACAATTTTGAAAAAAACAAAAAATTTTTTACTTTTTGCTTTAATAAATATCCCCAAAATTAAAAAAAACAAAGTCATCAGTTTAGGCCAATATGTATTCTTCTACATATTTTTGGTAGAAAAAATAAATAAATCGCAATAAGCGTATATGGATTGGTTCGCACAAAAGTTATAGCAACTACAAACTATGGGAAAGATTTATGGCATTTTTATGGCATTTTTTTTTTTACTAGTAATGGCGGTGATCTGTGATTTTTAGTGGGACTGCGACATTGCGGCGGACAGATCAGACACTTTTGATTTTTTTTGGGACCATTGACATTTATATAGCGATCAGTGCTATACAAATGCACTGATTACTGTATAAATGTCACTGGCAGGGAAAGAGTTAACACTAGGGGGCGATCAAGGGGTTAAATGTGTTCCCTCATGAGTGTTTCTAACTGTGGGGGAATGGGACTGACTAGAGGAGGAGACATATCGCTGTTCCTGATTAGTAGGAACAGCAGATCTGTCTCTCCTGTCAGAACGGGGATTTGTGTGTTTACACACACAAATCCCCATTCTGGCTCTTGTGCCCACGATCGCCGGTGGACACCGCGGCTGCTGGCCATACACATCCGGTCCCCCGGCATGCAGTGGGCGCGCGCACCTCTGCTATGGCTTTTAAAGGAGCCCACGTACAGATACGGTGATTCGCGGAAACGAGCCACTTTGCCGACGTAGATGTATGTGAGCTGGTCGGCAAGTGGTTAGAGGCACGGCACAGACCGCTTCGCCCGCCCCGTCCCCCAACGACGTCACTGTGCGTGCGCGGGTCTCTCCCCAAACAGAGACAGCCACTCCGATCTCTAACAGGAGGATGAGGGGGGGACGAACTTAGGCAGCCAGGAAACACAGCGGCAGCAGTGGTGACCGGCGGAGAGAGCGCCACTGGACACCAACATGGAGAAAAGGAGGAGGAGGAGGGAGGGGAGCACTCTGGCGCTTGAGCGCCCCCACCTCTGTGGCGCCTGGGTGAACTGCACCCCTCACACCCCGTCTAGGATCGGCCCTGTGTTTATGTTTGCTGTGTGTTGGTGTTTGGATGATTTTTGTTTCACTGTAAATAAATCTCACTTAAATCATACGCAGTCTGGTCCATGTTTCCTTAGTGTTGCCATGCAGATCTGGACGTACCTGCTTTTGATTCCTGACAGTAACTTAGACTAGAGTTCTGTACCACTAGACTGGGATTAATTCATGAATCAGCAAAGTCAGCAATAAACAGTACATATAAGCATTAACTACAATGTGACTAATAATGCTATAACTTGTCTAGAGTGCACTCTGAGGCCTCGTACACACGACCGATTTTCTCGTCGTAAACAGTCAAGAAAAGTGCCGCGAGAGTTTTTTTGTCTAGAAAAACGTTCGTGTGTATGGTTTTACGACGAGAAACTTGACGAGAATCTCGACGAGAAAATAGAGAACCTGCTCTCTATTTTCTCGTCAGGATTCCAGATTTCCTCGTCGTGTTTCTCGTCGGCCTGTTTTGTGACGAGAAAATGGTTCGTGTGTATGCTTTTACGACTCTTCCAAAAGCGCGCATGCTCACAAGCAACTATGAGACGGGAGCGCATCTTCTGGTAAAACAAGCCTTCATAATGGAGAGAGCACATTCGTCACGCTCATAAATATTTCATCGTTTAAATGTTCTGCATTGAATTCTTCGTTAGAATGTTACATTAATCAAAACGAGAGACCTTCTTTTGCTGCTGATATTCACACAGAGTTCTGCCTTATTTTTAACCTTTTTCATGCTGCTCTTTATAAGATTTATGTGTATTATATCGTGCAAGTTTTTAGGAATAATTTAAATGGTTAGATTTTTCAAAATGATGTTAATTATAATTTCTCAAT
Source organism: Rana muscosa (assembly GCA_029206835.1). Taxonomy (NCBI): domain Eukaryota; kingdom Metazoa; phylum Chordata; class Amphibia; order Anura; family Ranidae; genus Rana; species Rana muscosa. The sequence continues at coordinate 184,582,817 of CM055119.1, read as the reverse complement.
GTTTTGATAGCGATCTCACATTTAATTTTCTAATCTATATTTTTAAAATTTCACACCATGTTTTTGAGCTAATCAGATTTAGTTATTCTTTTGGGGGGGTGATATCTGTGCCTTTTATTGTCAGTCAAATGTATCTGCTTACTCCAAAGCTTTTTTTTTTTTATTTAAAAATACACATAGTCAAGTATGAACTTAAACAAAAAACACATTTATTCATGTTTATAAATTAAATAAAGAGAAGGCAGCGCTGGAGAAGCTGCTGCCATTTGTGCATCCCAGGGACCCCAGAGCACACACCAACCCTGTGTGGACACTAAAATTGGGAGCTTGAGAAGGCCCACATTTCAGAACACAATCTGATGCTGGCCTCCCAGAGGTCAGGAACAGCAGCAGGTGAGATATATGTCCCAAGTGTGTGGTACTACAACAGGCTGCCTTCTGTCCGACCAGTGCGACCACAATGAAGCAAGGCCATCACTTCCTCTTCTTCCTGGCAACCTTCCCTGCAGCCTTTCCTGAAGCCTTTCCTGAAGCCTTTCCTGCAGCCTTTCCTGCAGCCTTCCTTCTTCGTTTAGCTGGAGGCTGGCCCACTGGAGGGGTACTCCTGTCAGGAGGAGGAGGTGGAGGTGTAGCAGAAGGGGGTGGGGCAGAAGAAGAAGGTGGAGGTGTAGCAGAAGGGGGTGGGGCAGAAGGTGGAGGTGTAGCAGAAGGGGGTGGGGCAGAAGTTGGAGGTGTAGCAGAAGGGGGTGGGGCAGAAGGTGGAGGTGTAGCAGAAGGGGGTGGGGCAGAAGGTGGAGGTGTAGCAGAAGGGGGTGGGGCAGAAGGTGGAGGTGTAGCAGAAGGGAGTGGGGCAGAAGGTGGAGGGGTAGCAGAAGGGGGTGGGGCAGAAGAGGAAGGTGGAGGTGGAGGTTGAGGTTGGGTCAGTTGGGCCACCTCACATATGGCGGTATTGGGGGTAATTTGCTCCATCACCCCCTTGTTGAGCAAGGTGATGAGCAGGGGTTCGCATAGGAGGCGTTGCTCCATGCTCATCACCTTGAACTTAGCCTCCACTAGGCCGGCAATGGCCTCTTCAGGGGATGTGGGCTCCTTGAGGGTGGCATGGGCCTCTTTAATAAGGGCCATTGCTGCGTCACTGGTGGTCCTGCCCCTCCTGCCTCTTTTGTGAAGCCTGATGGGAGGCACCTGGGATCTGGTGCTTCTCCTTTGCCCTGCCACCTCCTGTCTGCCACTGGGCCCTGCCACCTCCTGGCTGCCACTGGGCCCTGCCACCTCCTGGCTGGTACTGGGCCCTGCCACCTCCTGGCTGCCACTGGGCCCTGCCACCTCCTGGCTGGTACTGGGCCCTGCCACCTCCTGGCTGCCACTGGGCCCTTCCTCCTCCTGCCTGACAGTTTCCAGACCCTCCTCCTGGCTGATTTCATCCTGTGTATGAAAAAGAAACATAGTTTAATATGTTGGTTTAATCTTTGCCTCAAACTTTGTAATCCTGATGGAAGCAATTAGAATGTAAATGCATAAATCCTTGCTTTAAATTTACCACTACATCAGCTTGACTATTTACCACACAATTAAGTGCAGAATAATGTCTACAGATCATGATTTCACTTGTGGAATACAAAATAATGTATGTTTCTCATCCTGACATATTTGGGAAACATTAATTTTATCCCACTACATTTTCAGTTAATACTATACCTGGCTCCAGATGGACAAATCAGGATCATCCAGGATGGCTGCCTCCTCTTGCTCCAGAGAAGGCTCAGGTTGGCTGCAGGGAAGTCTGGGGGGAAGAGTGGAGAGTGATGGCCTTGGCTCAATGTGGTCATCCAGGAAGGACATCCTGCTGTAGTACCACAAAACCGGGACATAAACATCATCTGCTGCTGCTCCTGACCTCTGAGAAGCCAGCACCTTAGAGCGTTCAGTCCTGTAGGTACCTCTCAAGCTCCCAATTTTAGTGTCCACTTGTTTTGCTGTGGCTGTGGGCACCTTGGTATGCACAAATGGGAGCAGCTTCTCCAGCGCTGCTTTTCTCACCCCTTTTTTTTTATGGATGGGGTTTTTGGTCTCCCACAGAGCCGGCAGCTCCCTTACCCGGTCAATAAATTCCGCCAGGAACTCTTTGTCGCTAATAAAGACATTCATATTGTATCTGCAAGTAAAATAATTTATATTTAAATAATGTGAGGCAAACAGTCTAACCTCCTTCACATCCTAGTCACCATATATATCCTCCACCAATCTCAAGACAGTATAGGCCCACAATTTTTACAAGTCTCACAAAATCACATACCTTCGTTCGCACGTCCGTCACTTGAACTCCTCTCTCCGCACACCGAACGTACTATAGTCACATGTGTGTTTGCTATATACACACCACGCATGCGTCCAAATTCGAACACGTCGCTCCGCACACGTCGCCCGCCCATGACGTTCTAACTAACATCTTTTCCCCGCCCCTTCTCTTTCGGCGCGCAGACAGATATGGCAGAGTTACAGCAGGTGTCTGATAATTCCGCAACTAGCGAGGAGACAAGCCCGGAGACCGAGGACACGTCACGATCAAGGAGGAGATTCAAGGCATCGAATATGTCTTTGGCGGAGATGGCGGAGATGGTGGACATCTTGGTCAAGGCTGATTATGATGCCAAGCATGGGCCGTATAGCAAACCAAATAGAAGGAAGGCCAAAATCCTCACTAAAGTTGTGAAGAGTCTGAGGGCGAAGTTCGGGGTGAAACGCTCAAATGAGCAGCTCAGAAAGAGGTGGTCAGACCTCAAACTGAGGGAGCCAGACCAGTTGAGGAGCATAAAGAGGATGCTCGCTAAAAGTAAGTAAAATGACGACCTTTCTGCTATTAATCTTTTTAGAAACTGACCTTTTTTTTTTTTTTTTCATATTGGACTCCCTTCCAAAATGTAATATTTTGAACTAGGTTGGGCACAGTAATCGTTCGTTACGTTACCGACACTTCGTTCGGCCACTATCCGCGGTTTTGGCTTATTTAAGACCCCCAAAAGTAATTAGACATCTGCCATTTTTGATCAAGTATTGTGGCTAATTTTTAAGTCTAGATGATGTGTTTGTAAGGAGAATGAAATGCAAACTTTAATCAGTGTACAGGAGAGGACACTCAGCAGCTGCTTCCACATCTGTACTTTGGAGCACTATAGTGTGGGCCACCAGACCCGCCTTTTTTGGGTGTCCCACGCAGGTGCATCAGAGTTTATTTGTGGTGCCTCCATGTCCAAAAAATTACATCCAAATGTGAATACTAAACATATTTGGGGTCATAAATAATGCATTTTTCTTTAAATTCCGCACAAACGCACACTTGTACCCCACTTCCAAACAATTTAGCCTGTTTTAAGTTTAAAAATGAGATTTTTACAGTGTGATAAATAGACCTTTGGTTTTATTCTCATAGGGGAGAGAAGACTGGGAGGAGGACACTCCAGGGAGCACATGCACCCCACAACTTCCAAGCAACCCCAAACTCCCAAAGATCCACAACCGAAAGATGTGCAGGAAGTTGAGGTGGAGGAAGGAGAAGTGCAGGAAGGAGAGGTGGATGACGTTGTGGATCTGGTCACCACAACAGGTCAGTATCTGACACCACAGCTTAAGGTAAGCGAGGTAGGCCTGCAGAGTTTTATTAATTTTTTTTTATGGTTTTTAGGGGATGGAAATGTTGTGAAGGATAGCACACCGTTCTCTGCTGACAGTGCCCTCCGCCTCATCCAGCAAGTGATGGAATGTAGCACGGAACTGGACCTAATTAAACAAAGAATCCATGTGATGGAACAAACATTTAAAGACATTCTCGATGTTTTGGGGAGAATTCAATAAGCCATCCAAACACATTTGTTTTTACATGTTTGTTTTTATATTTTTACTAATTTTTTGAGTAACAAAGCAGCCAAAAATTGAATATGCACACAGTGTGTGAACATGTGCTATCTGCCATCAGGGGATATCCATGTACGTCTTTTGTGGGTGCAACCCCTTCCTCGTATCAAAAGTCGGTGAACTGAGGAAGGGAATGCACCCCCAAAACACGTCCATTGATTACCCCTGATGGCAGATAGCACATGTTGACAATAGGGATCAGGATTGTAAACTTCCTATTTGCAAAAAATTAAAAATGTGTGCATATTGAATTTTTGGCTGGGCAAGGGGTGGCAGGACCCCATATTAGGACGGGCACATAGAGACATAGTTTGTGTAACTGAATGTCTCAGATTGCTCAGAGGTATCCAATGTTGTCATTTTAGAAATGCAAGTGGTATTTTTGTATTTTCATAAGCCAAAATTTGCCGGGTTGTGGCCAGGCCAACCAAAAAGTAAAAAAAAAAAAAAAAGTGCAGAGAGTAAAATATTTGACCACAAACAACGTGTAGCTTCTTTTTATAATACTCTCTAAGCTTATTTGGTTCTTTTGTAAGGTAACATAGTGAAATTGGTTGTTATTTACTAAAGTAAAATACACTTGCCACTACAAATGCACAAAGACAAACTAGGAGACAGGAAAGAACAAATAATTAAAGGTTTAAACAAGATTTTTATTGGGATACTTAGACATAGGCTGGCATAGGAATTGCCCCCCTACCCGTGAAATACTCCATGTATTTGTCCCGAACCACACGGGCATTTTGGGGGGGCAAGCCAAGACGGGCAGATTCCAGGCCCGGAAGGGGATTTGCAGGGGAAAGTCCAGCCTCTGGCAAAACTGAGGCCATATACGAATTAGATTTTTGGCTCAGAAAGTTGTGTAGCACACAGCAGCATAACACTACATAGTTTATTTTGTAGTCCGCCAAGTGGATGGAAGTCATAAAAAGGCGGAACCGGCTGGCCATTATGCCGAAGGCATTTTCAACGACTCTTCGGGCCCTGGTCAGCCGGTAATTGAACACACTCTTCTCTGGGGTCAGGGTCCTCTGTGGAAATGGCCTCATAAGATGCCGTCCGAGTCCGAAGGCTTCATCAGCCAAGAAAACAAAGGGGAGTCCTTCAATATTCCCTGCATCCGGTGGCAATGCAAGGTCGTCACTCTGGAGACGGAGGGCAAACTCCGTCTGGATGAAGGATCCCCCATCGGACATCCGGCCATTCTTCCCTACATCAACATAGAGGAATTCATACCGTGCTGACACCACCGCCATCAGCACAATGCTATGAAACCCCTTGTAGTTGTAGTAGTAGGACCCAGAACGGGGGTGGCGGCACGATGCGGACGTGCTTCCCGTCTATGGCACCACCGCAGTTGGGGAAGTCCCACCGCGTGGCAAACTCCGATGCCACAGTCTGCCATTCCTGTGGCGTGGAAGGAAGCTGTGGAGTGAAACAAGATGAAATAATATTAGAAAAACAAAGGCATACATTACAAGCAAATTCTAAACCAAAAAATTAGAGACCAACATCAATCTAATTATACGTTTATTAAGGTGTGTAAAAAAAGTATAATGGAAGGCTCATTTATCATATTCATCACCACCTCTGATGGGCCATTACTAAATTATTTTGGGGGGGGGAGATGTGTTTGGCCACAGGATAGCATTGCAGTGGCGGTGCGTCCAGAGTGGGCGCTGGAGCACTGTCCCCTCTCTCCTGTGCCCATCACTCAGAACAATACATAGGTTCATGCGTTGCATGAACCTATGTATTGTCTATGCCGCACACTATTCAGGTGGATGGCCTCTTGTAAAGCGACCGACATATGAATAATTGCGTCATTTAGGGGGTTAAAATTGCAGAGCAGAAACAGGTATTAAAAAAGTCTTGCAAATTACAACCTGAGGGATGTAATTGGCTTCCTCAAAGAAAAATCGGGGACGCAAGGAGGGGGCATTCCTTGTGTAAACACTGACAGGCTGCTCTGGCAATCATGTTCACCAAGTCTGTTTAATGGTAACATGATTGGCTGATGCAACATGAAGGGAAGGAGAAGACATCAAGGACAGAAGAAGGATGGCGCTGACCACAAGAAGGTAAGTGCAGGGCTGGGGGGAAACTGGCTGCATTAGAGGGGACTAAATGGCTGCATTGGAGGGGACAACTGGGGGCGTTTATTAGGCAACAGAGCAAAAAAGGAGGAAGTTTATTTCCGAAATTGGGGTTGGAACCCCCCAACATTTGGAGCAACAGGCGCCCCTGCTGGAAAAGTTAGTGAGGGGAAATATTTAGGGAGGATAAAAAAGGGGCAATCTAAAGCTTCCAACATGCATGGGGACAAAGGGGACATTCTCAGCATATTACAATCATGGTAATTAGGGAAGGATGAAAGAAATACAATACATTAGCATACATGTAATACATAAAATGTGATGTTAAGGGAGAAAACTTACCCTAATATAGTCCTCCTGCAGGACTTGTATAATAGCAGAACAGGTGTCTGGGATTATGAGGCCCAGAGCCTGGGGGGAGATGCCTGTGGTGAACTTCAAGTCCTGAAGACTTCTCCCTGTCGCCAGGTAACGCAACGTGGCGATGAGCCTCTGCTCAGCACTGATGGCTTCCCGCATAACGGTGTCCTTCCTGGTAATATAGGGGGACACCAAAGCCAACAGTTCCTGAAAAACGGGGTCAGACATCCTCAGAAAATTCCTGTAGTCCTCAGGATTATTCTCGACGATCTCCCGCAGCAGAGGCATGTGGCAGAATTGGTCCCGCTGGAGCAACCAATTCTTGGTCCATGAACTCCTCCTCACACCATTCATGGACTGGTCTTGGTCCAAAACAAGCAGACCAACACCAAGCGCACGCACAGCACGAACTCGACGACGAGAACGTCCAGGCGACATGGCTAGGAAACGGTCGTCTAATCAGAACGTACAGAACAGAACGCACTTTAGAACAGCAAGGCCTATGAATAACGAACTGAAATTCAGAAACGAACAGGCAATAACGCACTGTAAAACAGATACGACCTGCCTAGACGCCCTGAAAGTCAAGATACGAACCCACAAGCACAAACTGAACCGCAGAAAACGATCTGAAAAGTACGAAGACTGAAAAGCGCTGTCAGGGTCACCTGTGGCCAGGTGACAGATGCACACCGTAGGGGGACAGGAGTGCACCGCGAGGTAGTGAACCCTATGGCTGGCTTCTGTGGATAGGAAACTGGGTGGTTGTGGAAAGCGGGACCAGAGGAGCACAACCGGGATCCCAACGGAAGCGAGAGCCAAGATTCCCCAGGGCGCGGAGTCTAAGACCCAGCTGGTCTTCTCCAGGGCCTCTAGTGGTGAGGATGTTACGCTGCAGGCTGGGACCAGGTCGCGACCACTGGAGTTTCCTAGCTCACGCCCCGTAGGATAAGGGGAAGCAGCAGCACACGATAGAGAGAACCGAATAACAAGCCGAAGGTCAGGGGCCACAAGCAGACAAGGATAACGAAGAACGAGCCGAAGGTCAAGGGTCACGAGCAGACAGGGATGGTCGGGGACAAGCCAATAACGTAACAGAGAGACAGACGTAGCACACGGCAGGCAGGAACCCAAACACACAATGCCTAACAAACACGTTGATCAGCAAAGCAGGCTTGCAGTGCACAGGTTAATATAGTGTTCAGTGATAGGGCCTGGGGTGGAGTCAGGCTGGGAGGAGATTATAAAGGAAGCCAGGTGAAGGAGGTCTGGTCTCTAGATGAACACATGAGGAGGAAGGTAAGATGGCAGACAGACATTAATGCATATCCATGACAGTACCCTCCCTCTTATGGGCCCTCCCCCGCCTGGACCCAGGCTTAAAGGGAAATCTCTGATGAAACCTTCTCAACAGATGAGGTGCAGCGACATCAGATGCAGCGATCCAAGACGCCTCCTCAGGACCAAAACCTCTCCAATGCACAAGGTACTGAAGAATGCCTCTGCAGAGCCGAGAATCCAGAACTTGTCTAACCTCGTACTTAAAATTATCCTCAGAGACCGAAAACGAGGTAGGGAGATGACAAGAAGATCTATTGAGGACCAAAGGCTCTCTAGGAATAAGCAAGGGCATGAGAGGATCAACAGGAATCTGAGGAGGGTCCCCTAGACCCTTAAAGGGGAACTGGTCATCTTGCACAGGACCATCAGACTGGGCAGATGTCAGTGGAACCCTGAAGTCAGGTTGGTTAGAAGGTGACATGTCGCCGGAGTCAAGCTGAATAGCTGAAGGACAAGCAGAATGTCCCGAACAAGAAAAAGTAAGAGGCTCACTGGGCATGGGCTGGACTGGCATAACTAGTACAGAGGCAGAGTGAATAGCTGAGTCAGGTGTAGCGACTGCAGGACTTGTAGACAAGCTAGCCTGGCTGTGCGTCCAAGGGTGGTTAGGGACAGAGAAATGTAAATGGTTATGCAACCTGGAATGAATGACCGGCTCAGATTCACAGGGGGCAACCTTGGGTAGACAGGAGGAGGAACAGGAGGGACCCCAAGCCAGGATCTGTCCAGTAGTCCAGTCCACATGAGGAGAATGGAGCTGTAACCATGGGAGACCCAAAATTATAGGCGTTGAGGCCTTGGGTAAGATAAGGAAGGATATCCACTCCTGGTGGAGTGTCCCTACCGACATCTTAACAGGGAGGGTCTGGAAGCGGATAGGTCCCCCTGGGAGAACAGTACCATCAATCGCCAAGACCACCAATGGCGTGGTGAGGGGCAAAAGAGTAAGTCTCATGGACGATGCGATTTCCCAGTCCATGAAATTACCAGCGGCTCCGGAATCCAGATATGCTGAGACCGAATGAGAAGAAGCACCAACATGAAGGAACACAGAAAGCAGAAGACGAGAAGGGGAAGGTGATATTTCTGGGTCCAATACTCCACTTTCCAGATGAAGTGGACCCGAACGTTTTTCTGGACAAAGAGAGCAAGTGTCACGAAAATGACCTTTGCCCCCACAGTAAAGACACAGACCAAGAGTTCTGCGCCTAGCACGTTCCTCGGGGGATAGCCTGGTCCGACCCAGCTGCATGGGTTCCTCAGCTGGTAGGAGATGCTCTACGGGTCGAAGAGAGGGGAGCTCAGGCTGACTAAGAACCAAGGAGTGCTGGCGTTGCTTTTCTAAGGTCCTCTCCTGAAAGCGAATATCGATCTGGTTACACAAGGAGATAACGCCGGCCAGATCAGTGGGGATGGTTCTTCCTGCTAATTCATCCTTCACTCTATCAGACAGGCCATGCAAAAAGGTTGCGACTAAGGCCTCATTGTTCCAGCTCAACTCAGCCGACAGTATGCGGAAATGAAGCGCATACTGTCCCACAGAAGCAGACTCTTGGCGGAGACGTAAAAGGGCGCTGGCCGCTGAAGAGACACGAGCCGGTTCTTCGAAGATATTCCGAAAAAGTTTCAAGAAGCCAGACAGGCTAGAAACCACTGGATCATTCAGTTCCCACAGAGGGGCTGCCCAGGCTAAAGCTTCACCAGAGAGGAGGGAAATGATATAGGCTACCTTAGCCCGATCAGACAGGAAGTTTTGGGGCTGGAGCTCAAAATGAATCGTGCATTGGCTAAGGAACCCCCTGCAAGCCTTGGAGTCCCCAGAGAAACGGGACGGAGCTGGCAGTTGTAGCGAGTGTGTGGCTGCGACTGGTGCAATAGGTGCAGCCGCTGATTGTATTTGAGGTTGCGGATTCAGGGTTCCCAAGGAGGCCTGAAGCTGCTCGAAGCGAGAAGCCAGATCCTGGAGGAATCGCATCACCTGAGTCTGATTCGATTCCTGGGTTTCAAGTCTGCAAACTATGCCCTGCAATGGATCATCCGCGGGTAGCGGGATGTCAGCCGGGTTCATGGCTGATCAAACTGTCAGGGTCACCTGTGGCCAGGTGACAGATGCACACCGTAGGGGGACAGGAGTGCACCGCGAGGTAGTGAACCCTATGGCTGGCTTCTGTGGATAGGAAACTGGGTGGTTGTGGAAAGCGGGACCAGAGGAGCACAACCGGGATCCCAACGGAAGCGAGAGCCAAGATTCCCCAGGGCGCGGAGTCTAAGACCCAGCTGGTCTTCTCCAGGGCCTCTAGTGGTGAGGATGTTACGCTGCAGGCTGGGACCAGGTCGCGACCCCTGGAGTTTCCTAGCTCACGCCCCGTAGGATAAGGGGAAGCAGCAGCACACGATAGAGAGAACCGAATAACAAGCCGAAGGTCAGGGGCCACAAGCAGACAAGGATAACGAAGAACGAGCCGAAGGTCAAGGGTCACGAGCAGACAGGGATGGTCGGGGACAAGCCAATAACGTAACAGAGAGACAGACGTAGCACACGGCAGGCAGGAACCCAAACACACAATGCCTAACAAACACGTTGATCAGCAAAGCAGGCTTGCAGTGCACAGGTTAATATAGTGTTCAGTGATAGGGCCTGGGGTGGAGTCAGGCTGGGAGGAGATTATAAAGGAAGCCAGGTGAAGGAGGTCTGGTCTCTAGATGAACACATGAGGAGGAAGGTAAGATGGCAGACAGACATTAATGCATATCCATGACAAGCGCGAATCGTCTCTTCCCAAACTTTTACTTCACACGCGGTAACACGAGATCAGCAAAAGCAGCCCAAGGGGTGGCGCCAAGAAAAAAGATCTTCCCCTTTATAGTGCCGTCGTACGTGCTGGACGTGAGCGCAGAGAACCACGAGGAAATTGGAAAATGACAGTGTGTACGCATAGAAAGCTTGACGAGAAAATCGACAAGCTTAACAAGAATCTCGTCGAAAAAAACGACGTGTTTTTTACGACGAGAAAATCGGTCGTGTGTACGAGGCCTAAGAGTATGGCTAGGATGTGGTGCAATGTCCCCATAGAGGTAATTCTTAGCATAAGAAATAGGTAAGGGTCTCAGTGTAGAAGCTGTAAAGGGGCAGTCTTTAGTCCTAATGCTTTAGTCGTCTAGCATTGGGGATGGGCGATCAGCATATCCCCAGGGAGCACAGCTACGGCTTGACATGCTCTATCTACAGCACACTTTTCAAAAGAACAAAGAGTACACAGAGCATTGGCGGTGCGTCCATAAGGGGCGCACGGGCGCCGCCCCCTCTCTCCTGGCACCGCTCTATCACCATAGATAGATTTATGCATTGCATGAATCTATCTATGGCTGGCGCTGCCACCCCCTCTAATAGGAGCACAAAAAGGTGAAAAGCGGGCACCATGCTGTGCGCTCGCTGTTAACTTAGCGTTGTGTTAGCGAAGCGAAGGAATTCGCTTTGCTAACACTGAATCGCCTCTCAGCCAATCAGGTGCTCGGGTCTGTTACCTGTCCCCCGATTGGCTGAAACGCCAGGTGCTGTGATTGGACGCCTGAGAGAGGACGGAAGACATGGACGACGTGCAGGACACCGCCGCTGACCCGCTACGAGACAGGAAAGTGGCGGGCAGCATTTTATGGGGCCACAGTAGCAGTAATTGATGGGCACAGTGTCAGCAATTGATGGGCACACTGGCAGAATTTGATTGCCTGGCAGCAATTGATGGGTACAGTAGCTGCATTTGATGGCACAGTGGCAGCAATTTATGGGAACAGTGGCTGCGTTTGATGGCACAGTGGCAGCAATTTATGGGAAGAGTGGCTGCGTTTGATGGCACAGTGTCAGCAATATATGGGAGCACTGGCTGCGTTTGATGGGCACAGTGGCTGCGTTTGATGGGCACAGTGGCTGCGTTTGATGGGCACAGTGGCTGCGTTTGATGGGCACAGTGGATGCGTTTGATGGCAGAACAATGTACATAGACACAGTGCTATGCACGGGGGGCCTGCCCCCCTCTCCAAGCTCCGCTCTATCTCCCCCTCCCACCTTCCTTCGGGTTACTAGAACAGGGGCGTGTTAGTGGGGTGGGCGGGGCTGGTGCTGGCCAGCGCTGACGTTATTAATCAACTCTCCGCCTGCCCGCCCGCTCGCTAGAGTCCATCATTTTTCTCGACTCGCAAATAGCTCCCACGCATGCACGATTAATAGCAGTGAAGTCGCGCATGCACGCTAAAGCCCCGCCAACAGCTGTTACACCTGCCGCAGATGATTGACCTATACAGGTGATATGCACATGGTGGTCATGCACATGTAGGTTTGGATTCTAGTCCAAGCACTCCTGTCTGTCATCATTCACATAAACAAGAACCCTAATGCGTTTTGGCTATATAGCCTCAATTCAAGGCTGTATAGCTGAAATACATTAGTGTTCTTGTTGATGTTGGATGCCCTTGGCTTTTACACAAATACAATTTTGATAAGAACTACATTTGATATGCACAAATGTTTTGCTTTTCATTTCCATTTTTAAATGAATGGGTTGTTTTCCATGGTAAGGGTTCACATATAATTTAACATAACAATTCTCAATAGGTTAAGTGAGCACACCGATGATTCATCATCAATGTTCTCTCTCTTCACCCAGAGAACTACACTAATGCACTTTTGCATGTTGTATCTTGAGTTCTAAAAGGCAAAAAATAAAAAGGGAACTGTTGTGAAAAATGCAAAGGTCATTTCAAGTCAACAAGTCAACTATTTTGACTTTAGGTAATACTAGTGAGCCAATCACACAACCAGAACATTATTTATATATATATATATATATATATATATATATATACATATATATATATACACACACACACACTGTAAGGGAACATAAATATTTGATCCTCTGCTGATTTTGTACGTTTGCCCACTGACAAGTAAATTATCAGTCTATCATTTTAATGGTAGGTTTATTTTAACAGTGAGAGACAGAACAACAACAAAAATATCCAGAAAAACACATTTAAAAAAAGTTATAAATTGATTTGCATTTTTATGAGTCAAATAAATATTTGACTGCAAAACATTGCCACGAACACATGATCGGAAATTCCGACAAGAAAAGTCCGATGTGAGCTTTTGGTCGGAAATTCGGACCGTGTGTAGGCTCCATCTGACTTTTGCTGTCGGAATTTCCGCCAACAAAAGATTGAGAGCAGGCTACACTGCCGGGTTCCCTTACCCACAATGGCAACGGCAGCACCTGACAGCTGATAGAAACATCAGCTGCGGTGCTGACATCGAGGGACTGCAGGACAGGTAAGTCTCCATTTATTAAAAGCCAGCAGCTGCAGTATGTGTAGCTGCTGGCTTTTATTTTTTTTGTTTTTCCCCGGAACACCCCTTTAAGAAGACTAGTATGTGAAAAAGTGGCAGAACATGAAATGCTAAGGGTGAGGAAGGGGGAGGGGGGCTGCTGCAGTGATTGGCAAACAAGTATTGGGAGAGAAGAGACAGTGAGCAGCTGGACAGAAGGGCTGGGTCAGGTGTGAGGAGTTGTGTGTGCAGGGATGCAGGAAACATCTTCAGCTCTGAGCGGTTCATGCTGGGACCTGTAGTTCTTCACTTTTGGGGGGTCAAATCCCCCAAAAGTGAAGGATTTCAAGTCCCAGCATGAACCCTGCCCTGATATCTAAGGATGTGTCCTCCTTCCATTAAGGTTGTAATCTGTCAGTGTCCTCTCCTGCCACCCTTATCTGCTTACTCTGCACAGTACACCAAGAGGCTCACTCCAGGCTGACACACACACATTCGAGTTTCTGAGAAGTGCTGAACTCTGGCTGCTGGGGGAGAGCTGGGGGAGAGCCGACAGGATTTTAACCCCGATGGATCTGTAATGTTGGTCAGTCAGTGCTTTGCATGTTACTTGCCTTTCTACCATCTCTCCGTTTCATCTGTACACTGCAGTCTGTCTCAGAGGTTTCTTCTGCATGCCGCTGCCTGGCTGGACTCCAGAACATACAGGGAGGAGGTGGGTGGAGCGAAACAGAAGGCGCGGATGAGGAAGTTAAATCTCCTCCGCTGTGATGGGTTTCTGCCTCTCCCCTGCTCGGACATCACTGGTTGCTACACGCCAAGCGGGCGGCAGGTAGCAACCAGTTTGGGCACTGAGCCAGCGGCGGTGGTGAATAAAGTAAAAAGGGTCTCTGCCAGCTAGGGGTCCACCACAGACTGACAGTGAGAGACAGAGACGATATCTTCTCCCCCACCCCTCCTTACATCTTCTGTATGCATTACTTTTATTGCTGCATTAAGCTGAAGCACTCAGCCGGCTCCAGTACACACTGTAGGTGGCTCGGAGATCATCCAGTGGGGGTGTCGGCATCTTCACTGCACCCTGGGCACCTGCATCTCCCTTGTCCCCATCATGCCCTCAGTAGGAGCCACTCAGGAAATCAGATCAGATCTGTGGGAACCATTGGGAGATACATTGTCACTTGAAAAACACAAAAGCTGGACTTCTGTGTTTACAAGTGATAGGGGTGAGCAGCGAGCAGAGGGCCTGAGCTAGAGGTGGTGGAACTAAGTTCCACCAAGTTCAGTGGTGGCTGCTCCATTGGGGGCACAGGGGCGCCGCCCCCACTAATCCATGCACGCGGCCCCCTAATCTACATGCAGGGCACCGGACGCAAGGATTTCAATAGGGTTTTTTTTTTAAGCACATGATTAGAGCCTGAGGCCTCGTACACACGACCGATTTTCTCGGCAAGAACCAGCAAGAAACTTGCTGGCAGAGATGTCTTGCCGAGTAAATCGGTCGTGTGTACGCGGCTATCGGGTTTCTCGTCGAGAAAACCGACAAGTAACCTCGACGAGAAAATAGAGAACCTGCTCTCTATTTTCTCGTCGAGATTCTCGTCAGCCTGTTTCTCAACGAGAAAAGTGAGTGTGTGTACACGTACCTGTCCGCCGGGAAGCCCGCGCATGTTCGAAATGAATTCGACGCATGCGCGGTAGCTTCCTAGGCATACGTAGGGTATACCAAGATGGCGGCGACGGCATCGAATGTGACGAGCGCATGCTCGTCGTAGTCGATGACGTCACCGCGTACGCTCCATTCAAAGAACCGCGGGTTCTTTGAAACGAGCGTGTGTACACTCGGCCGGGACAATTTTCTTGTCCAAGAATCTCGTCGAAAAAAACGACATGTCTTTTTCTACGAGAATCTCGGCCGTGTGTACGAGGCCTGAGGCTCTATTTGGCTTCAAAAAGGGTCAACTCAAAACCTTGCTCTGCCAAGAAAAACTGGATGCCATGCTCCAACACAAGTTCAATAAAAGACGGTCATCTTTTATCGAAAGCTGTCCGACATCTACAGAACGAGCCTCACTGAATACATCTTCCTTCTCATTTACCGAAAATGGATACATATCAAGCACAAAACCCCTCCACCTATCTGTCTCTCTAAGGCCCCTCTAGCAGATCCCCTTTTTGGTTCTGTTTAGATGCCTACAACATACTTGAGATCGCTATCTGCTCTTCATGTGGATCTTTTGTATACTGGGTCTCGTCTGATGATACTGAAAGGGGATGTTCAAACGTCTCCCTTCTCTTCCTCTCAATTTCTCCAGAATCCTTCTCCCTTCTCCATTTCTAGCTACCCCCTTCTTTTCTAAGCTTTTTCCCCTCTTATCTTCTGATGTTATGATTTCTACTCTATTCCTTGGGGGGGGGGGTGAGCCGCCGAGCAGGAGACGCAGGGGGGAAGCCGCAGAAGCTGCCCACGACCTGGATAGGGTAAGTGTGGGGTTGGTGGGTGGACAGGCGAGCGACGGCTGGACGGACGGGGGGTTGTTCGCCGATCAACTGAGTGACAAGGGGGTTGATCAATCAACCAGGGAAGGGGGGGGGGTCAGGTGGTTTGTTTGCTGCCCCCCACCAAAAATGGAGCGCCAGCCGCCACTGACCAAGTTCCTACTGAAAAAAAAGCCCTGCCTTTGGGGAACCTTTCCCTGCCTAAACAGGTTCTCCCCCCATCACTTATTGCAGGAAGTGCTTCTGTCACATTTTGCTTGTACAGTGGAACCTCGGATTGCGAGTAACGCAGTTACCGAGTGTTTCGGAATACGAGCAATATT
Source organism: Rana muscosa (assembly GCA_029206835.1). NCBI lineage: Eukaryota > Metazoa > Chordata > Amphibia > Anura > Ranidae > Rana > Rana muscosa. Next base: position 184,566,963 of record CM055119.1, on the reverse strand, counting down.
TATTTTTTTAAATCCTGACTCGGTTTGCGAGTGTTGACCCGCAAAACGAGCAGGATTCAAGCCTCTGCGGTGTGCAGTACCGCAATTGGCCAGAGCCGATCGGAGACACTCGGAAATACTTGGAAGCACTCGGAAATAGCCACTCCGGGGGGTTTCTGAGGGCAGCCAAACGATCTCCGAGCATTTCCGAGTCTCTCCGGTGCCCCCCCACCTCTGGCCACATGCGGTATTGCATGCCATAGAAGTCAATGTGGAACAAATTATTTTTGTTTCCATTGACTTCTATGGGGAAACTCGCTTTGATATGCAAGTGCTTTGGATTACAAGCATTCTCCTGGAATGGATTATGTTTGTAATCCAAGGTTCCACTGTACTTTAAATGGCATGTCTAGCAATTATAGATACAGTATTTGTATGTCATGCAGAAGGGCAAAAACTACTTTTTGCAGTAAAAACCTATTCTGCTGTTCATCTGCATCTCACCGTCGGGTTAATTTGCGTTCTACTTAGGTGAGTTGGGACAGCTTGTGAGTATTGCTACTTTATAATTGGGAAGAGAATAATGCAGCTGGAGGTATTAATATGTAACCGCAGACTTGTTAGTGGCTGTTACACTGTAATCCATAGGCTCTCTGGAAGTACTTCTGCTTCAGACTATTATCAGGGATAAACTACCTTGATAAAGCAGATGCACCTCTCTGGAGAGGAAAACATTTCACTTAATACTGCATGCGATTAATCTCGACAAGACTCCGCAGGTAAACATCACTGAGCACAATAAATACTTGTGCAATTATTGGAGAGATTGAATTTTGTTCTGAGAATCTAGCGAGCGGTTCAGCTTGGAGAGATAACATTAGCCCAATAAAGATGATTTTAATACTTTCAAGTATTTTTTTTTTTTTTTTACATTTGAGAGAAAGACTTTAGCTGACAACAGGATTGCTCAACGTTTCTATTGCATGAACTTAATGGGGAAAAAAAATTACATATTTTCTTCAAATGCTCTTTTTAAATTATGGAATTTACCTTAAAGTGGATGTAAACCCAAATTTTTATAATTTTTTTTTTTTTTTGCTGTCACAATGTAGTGTATAAGATTTCCTATCATTTGTGCCAGGTCTTGCCACAAAGAGTTAATCCAGCTCTGAGCAATCCTCTTTTATTGTTCAGTGAGATAAAACGGACAAACAGAGTTACCTTTGTCCGTTCTGCCCCCTTGCTTTGAGTGACAGGTTATTTACATATCTCGTGCACTAGCTTTAGACAGGCATTATTTTTTAATTCCCACCCCACTCCTTTTCTGAAGTCATGTGGTTACTTTTCTGGATTTTGACTGGATGTTAGTGATCATAGCAGAAGGAATACACATGAGAAAATGCATGTTGACAAGGGGAGTGTAGAGGTGGGCGGGGAGTCTACTGACATCACGACTCCACCCACCGAGCTCCAGACAACAGACCCACCCACAGAATCTGCAGTTTTTCAGTTCTTATAACAGACAGAGGGGAGACATTTGACAGGTGAGGATACATGCAGGAGGCATCTATATCCTTATAGATCAGCACTATGGCAGTAGTTTAGAAAGGATGAGAGTGGCTTTACATCCACTGTAAAGGAAGTTTTCTATACATCAGTTTTGGCAACAAAAAAACAGAGATGATTCTTATGTAGAGAGGAGTTTGGAATACAAATCCCGAACTATGAGACACACTGATATAAAGGGGTTTATTTAGTGTAAGGGGCTGGGTTAAAGCGTTTGTTAACCCATAAAAAAACTGGATACTGCTACTTTAACCACTTCAGCCCCGGAAGAATTGGCTGCCCAATGAGGGGGCATTTTTTGCGATTCGGCACTGCGTCGCTTTAACTGACAATTGTGCGGTCGTGCGATGCTGTACCCAAACAAAATTGGCGTCCTTTTTTTTCCCACAAACAGAGCTTTCTTTTGGTGGTACTTGCTCATCTCTGGGATTTTTATTTTTTGTGCTGTAAACAAAAAAAGAGACAATTTGAAAAAAAAAAAAACCACAATATTTTGTACTTTTTGCTATAATTTTTTTTAAAAAAAAACATTTTTTTTTCTCAGTTTAGGCCGATATGTATTCTTCTACATATTTTTGGTTAACAAAAAGAAAAAAAATAGGGGGTAATTTTATGGCATTTTTATTATTATTATTATTTTTTTTACTAGTAATGGCGGCGATCTGCGATTTTTATCGGGACTGCGACATTATGGCGGACACATCGGACACTTGACACATTTTTGGGACCATTGTCATTTATACAGCGATCAGTGCTATAAAAATGCACTGATTACTGTAAAAATGTCACTGGCAGGGAAGGGGTTAACACTAGGGGGCGATCAAGGGGTTAAATGTGTTCCCTAATGTGTGTTCTAACTGAAGGGGGGATGGGAATAACTAGGGGAGGAGATTGATCGGTGTTCATACATTGTATGAACACACAATTAGTCTCTTTCCCCTTGAGAGAACCAGGATGTGTGCGATTACACACAAATCCCCATTCTCGTTCTGTACCGAGCAATCGAGGGTGCCCGGCGGTCATCGCGATGCCGGAGCCGTCCTAAAGAGCCGTCTTAAAGAGCCGACGTACAGCTACGACAGCTCGCGCAGGTGGGCCAGCCTGTCGCTCTATAACTGCAGTGGCTGGTCCGGGACTGTTAAAGCATGTTATATGACACAGCGCTTGTCCTGTGTCATTTGGCCCCCTGTAACACCTAAAAAACCTGGCTGATCCTGCCAGTTTCTCCCCACCCCTCTGTAAACTGACCACGGTGTATCATGGCTGCTGAGCCCTGACACCGTGGTCAGTTTACGTGCCTCTGTCATCAGCAGCCTGCTATCTGCTCTCCTCCCTGCTCCTGTGTCCTCCTCCCCCCTCCCCTCTCTGTCTGTGTGTGAGCCCCCCCTCCCCCTCCTACTGCTCTCATAACACTAACCTGTATACACCATCAGCACTGCCTCCTATTGCAGTGTCCCCCTCTGTGAATAATTTATAAATATAAATGCTGCAAATACCTCATTTAAGAGCTGAAATTGCAATCACATAACCAGCCAGCTCCCTCCTCCCCTCCAGACTGACAACAGCAGAGGAATCTCAGCCTCGCCCGCCGCATCTCTCAGAGGAGGAAAGGAGAAAGCTGGCTGGTCATGTATTTCGCACACTCTTCAGTGAAATTAGGTATTTGTAGCATTATTTTTTATAAATTACACACAGAGGGGGATACTACAATAGGAGGCAGTGTTGATGATGTATACAGGTTAGAGTGACTTAACCACTTTAAAGAGGAAGTAAAGCCTCCTTAAAAAAAAAACACACCCTTCAAGACAAAGGCATAATGAGCTAGTATGCATAGCAAACTAGCTCATTATGAAGTACTTACCTGAGATCGAAGCCCCCACAGCCGTCCTCGTTCGCCTCCTCCGTCACCGCCATCTCTCTCGGAGTGACTTCCGGGTATCGTGGCTCCAGCGCTGTGACTGGCTGGAGCCGCGATGACGTCACTCCCACACATGTGCGTGGGAGCCGCCACTAACGGCATGATCCCATTCACTAACGGCACGTTCAGTGCGCCTGCGCTGTTGTCTACGGCGTGCAGGCGCTGTAGTCATCGGTGCTGTCTTTTTTGCACCTAAAGGTAAGCCTTAATCCAGGCTTACCTGTAGGTATAAGTGGTCTGTAAGGGTTTACAACCACTTTAAGGTTAGGGTTAAAGCTTAACTTTTAAACTGCGTTTAAACCTGACTCGTGAAATTTGACCTAAGCACACCTATCTGCAGTGTTTTCTTATCTCTCTCCAAAGGCCTAAGTCCTATGTCTTTCTGCTGTTAAGTTCCTCTGCCATCAGCATGATAACTTCTGACAAGCTCTCTGACAACCAAGATAAAATCAGCCTTAAATTTGTGTCGGGGTGGGTGCTATAAATAGATCAGCAGAGAACTTGTCTATTCACAGTACAGGAGACATGTGCATTGCCGAAAATTTTGTTTGTTTTCGTTCCATTCGTTTTTGTTTTTCGGGTCATTCGTTATGATCGCAATTCGTAAATTAAAAAAAAAATCGTAAATTCGAAAATTTGAAAATCCAAAAATAAGAAAGAAAATTTCGAAAGAATAACTAACTAGCTAATTATAACTAACTATTAAATTGTAGGTATTGGAATTTCCTTTCAAATTTGGCTGTTAGTGAACGTAACAAATACAAATTTATCCAAAGTTCCAAATTATTTGAAATAACGAATGCTGCATCTAAACAAATTGGAATGAAACAAATTAATAATAAATAATAATAAAAAGTTTATTATTATTATTGTTATTTATTATTATTATTAATTTGTTACGTTCCGTTTGCTTAGATACGGCATTCGTTATTTCAAAATATTCGTAACTTCGGATAAATACATATTTTTTTACGTTCACTAACAGACAAATTTGAAAGGAAATTCCAATACCTATAATTTGATAGTTAATAATAGTTACGTTATTATTAGTTATTTCTGATTTTCAGGTTTTCGGATTTTCGAATTTCGAATTTCTTAATTAACAAATTTTTGAATTTAACAGTTTACGAATTTTCGAATATTCAAATCTACCAATATTCTGAAAAATTTGTTAAACGGGTTATCGTTAATTCTGATATCTCCAAATTACCGACTTTGTCTAAATGCATTAATTAACGAATTGCACATGTCTACAGTACAGCACTGCACATTCCTTCCTTCCTCTGCCTATGTGGAGTGGGGGTGGGTGTGCGCCCTACCTCCAATCAGCTGTTACGCAGTATATGCCAAGACTTCACTCCCAGTGCTGAACAGGAAGAAAAAATCTCCAACATGATGTCCACTTTCTAAAGAATATAGCAAGCTGAAGACAGCAGATATAGATATAAAACTTATGTAGGGAGATTTGTTTCATCCCTGTGTATCATTTGAGGCTGTTCACTTCACTGGGTATATGTGAGGGTTTACATCCACTTCTAAGGCCCCATTCACACTGAGGCATTGAAAAAACGCAAAAAAATTATGATTTTTTTAACCGCGATTTTACCGCGTTTTTACCGCGTTCGCGGTAAAATAGCTCTAACGCATATGCGTTTTTACCGCGTTTTTGCTGTAAAAATTATTATTTGGTATCCCACAATCCTCCACTCTACTGTGGTCATGTGACCTTCCCACAGCTTCTGGGTGTTTTTTACCGCGTTTTTACAGCGGTACTCATTCATTTCAATGGGGATAGGCGTTTTTACAGCGCTATTTTATGCGTCCCAAAGATGCTCCAAAAAAGCTGTTTGCAGGATTTTTTCCAACGCACAGCCAGCAAAACGCCTCAGTTTGAAAGCCCTCAGGGCTTTCACATTGAGAATGATGGGGCAGGATTATTTCAGGCATTTTTACAGCGCTGTTTTTACCGCGAAAACGCGGTAAAAATGCCTCAGTGTGAAAGGGGCCTAAACCTATTTTTTTCTTTAAAATAACAAACATGTTATACTTACCTGCTCTGTGCAATGGGTTTGCACAAATAAGCCTCAAATCCTCCTCTTCCTGTGTCTCCTCCGGCACTTTGAGCTCCTCATCCATGCTGAGTGTCTCCATAGCAAGCCTCTTGCTATCTACTTCCTGGTATGCATTCCACTGGAAGGACCATGGACCCCTGATACCCCCAACTAAAATCTAGTGGAACCAATTGCCTTCAGAAATCACCTCATTTGTAAATTGAGTCTTCCTGTGTGTAATTTAATCTCAGTATAAATACAACTGTTCTGTGAAGCCCTCAGAGGTTTGTTAGAGAACCTTAGTGAACAAACAGCATCATGAAGGCAATAAACACACCAGACAGGTCAGGGATAAAGTTGTGTAGAAGTTTAAAGCAGGGTTAGGTTATAAAAAAATATCCCAAGCTTTGAACATCTCACGGAGCTCTGTTCTATCCATCATCCAAAAATGGAAAGAGTATGGCACAACTGCAAACCTACCAAGACATGGCCGTCCACCTAAACTGACAGGCCGGGCAAGGAGAGCATTAATTGGAGAAGCAGCCAAGAGGCCCATGGTAACTCTGGAGGAGCTGCAGAGATCCACAGCTCAGGTGGAAGAATCTGTCCACAGGACAACTATTAGTCGTGCTCTCCACAAATGTTCCCTTTATGTTAGATTGGCAAGAAGAACACCATTGTTGAAAGAAAGCCATAAGAAGTCTCGTTTGCAGAAAGTGGAAAGGATCCGAGTGGTTCTATAAAAATACACACCTCATCCCAGATAAGTATAGGTACAGAAAGGCGAAAAGTGGGATTATAACGGTACTGAGGACAACATAGTATAGACATAAATAATTTAGTAGTTTGCGAGAAGCCATGTGGGGGACACATCAAACATGTGGAAGAAGGTGCTCTGGTCAGATAAGACCAAAATTGAACTTTTTGGTCTAAAAGCAAAACGCCATGTGTAGCAGAAAACTAACACTGCACATCACTGAGGAAACACACCATCCCCACTGTGAAACATGGTGGTGACACCATCATATTGTGGGGATGCTTTTCTTCAGCAGGGACAGGGAAGCTTTTCAGAGTTGATGGGAAGATGGATGGAGCCAAATACAGGGCAATCTTAGAAGAAAACATGTTAGAGTCTGCAAAAGACTTGAGATTGGGGCGGAAGTTTACCTTCCAGCAGGACAACGACCCGAAACATCCAGCCAGAGCTACAATGGAATGGTTTAAATCAGGGGTGTCAAACTCAATTTTGATTGTGGGCTGCATCAGCATTATGGCTACCCTCAAAGGGTCGGATGTATATAACTAGATTCTAGCTATCCTTAGCACCCCCACCAGAGGAAGTCAAGATTCCCTCACCATCCCGTGGTTTAGATCAAAGCATAATTATGTGTTAAGCCTAGTACACACGGCCGATAATCTCGTCAGGAAAAAATCCCTTGTTTTTCTCGACTAGATTCTTGTCAAACTTGACGGAATTCTTGTCAAGCTTTCCTTGCATATACACTGTCAATTCCAAATTTCGTCATTGTAAAGCGCGGTGACGTACAACACGTACGACGGCAGTATAAAGGGGAAGTTCGATTCCAATGATGCCACCCCTTGGACTGCTTTTGCTGATCTCGTGTGACCGTGCGTTAGTAAAAGTTTGGGGAGAGATGATTTGCGCTTTTCAGTCTTTGTGCTTTCAGTTCGTTACAGCGTGACGAATGTGCTACTTCCATTACGAACGCTAATTTTACCAGAAGGAGTGCTCCCGTCTTATACTTGATTCTGAGCATGCACGATTTTTTAAGACTCAGAAAAGCCTACACATGACCGGTTTTCTCGTCGGGAGACGAGAATCCCGACGAGAAAAACGAGAATCCTGATGAGAAAATAGGAGAGCAGGTTCTCTATTTTTCTCGTTGAGATTCCCGGCAGTTTTCTCGACGAAAAACCACACACACAAACGTTTCTTGACGAGAAAACCGGTCGTGTGTACGAGGCCTTAGAATTAGACATGTGCACACTGAAATATTTTGTTTCGGAATTTAGTTTTCGTCCGAAAAATAAATTTATTTAGTTACTCCCGAAATTTGTTTTTATTTATTTTGTTTCATTAAAAAATGCATTCGTCCTAAAATCCAAATGAATTAAGGTCGAATCTGCCATTGAAGGCTGATGGCGTCTGTCGAATGTTCTAAGAAGATTTGACGGAGCAGCTAAACTGTACGACGCCGCAATCGTACATTTCCGGTCGAATGTTCCGACTACAAGCTATAGAAGAATTCTAATGTTGTATGACACTAGGAATAATTATATTTATTAATTATTATTACTAGTAAACCAACATTCAAATTCTTCTATAGCCTATGGGCCGAGCATTTGACCGCAAATGTACGATTGCAGCGTCGTACAGTTCAGCTGCTTGTCGAATCTTCTTAGAACTTTCCACAGACACCATAAGCCTTCAATGACAGATTCGACGTTTGTATGTTTTTCGCTGCTTCGTCGAATCTGTCAACATTCATGTCGAATGGTCTACCCCAACACTGTCTTTATGTAGAATAATCTTGGACTAATAGAGTTAAGGTTAGGCACATTCGACCACAGGTTCGATAGATACAGATCGCTATTGTCACCGTCATGTCGAATCTCCTATCTATATCGAACTGTTGTAGCAACGAAAACGAAAATAAAGCATTTTTTTATGTCGGATCTTTCGGATTATGCGTGTTCGTTTGTTTGTTAAAACGATAATGAAAATACCCGAAATTCGGACGAAAATGCATTTGGACGAAAACTAATGCACTTGTCTAGTTTGAATGGCCCAGTCAAAGTCCAGACCTAAATCCAATTGAGAATCTGTGGCAAGACTTTAAAATTGCTGTTCACAGACACTGTCCGTCCAATCTGACAGAGCTTGAGCTATTTTGCAAAGAAGAATGGGCAAAAATGTCACTCTCTAGATGTGAAAAGCTGGTAGAGACATCCCCAAAAAAGACTTGCAGCTGTAATTGAAGCGAAAGGGACTTCTACAAAGTATTGACTCAGGGGGGCTGAATACAAATGTACCCCACACTTTTCACATATTTTCATATATTTACGGTATTTGTAAAACAAATTGAAAACCATTTATCATTTTCCTTCCACTTCACATTTATGTGCCACTTTGTGTTGGTCTATCACATAAAAAAAACATGACAAAATGTGGAAAATTTCAAGAGGTATGAATACTTTTTCAAGGCACTGTATACTGTATATGGCCTTTCAGCGTGAAATCACGTACCTGTACGTGATTTTGTTTCCTGGGTCTGGGGCGTGTACATGCGCCGCCCAGCTCCCTGGTGGAAACAGCGGGAGCCAATCAGCAGGACGATGGACCCGATGTCCACCGGTAGGGATGACCAGAACACCCCCCTGTTCGGTTCGCACCAGAACCTGCGAACAGCCAGAATGTTCGCGTGAACTTTAGAACCCTATTAAATACAATGGACTCGAACGTTCGGAATCAAAAGTGCTAATTATAAAGGCTAATATGCAAGTTATTGTCCTAAAAAGTGTTTGGGGACCTGGGTCCTGCCCCAGGGGACATGTATCAATGCAAAAAAAAGTTTTAAAAACTACAGTTTTTTTCGGGAGCAGTGATTTTAATAATGCTTAAAGTGAAACAATAAAAGTGAAATATTCCTTTAAATTTCGTACCTAGGGTGTGTATATAGTATGCCTGTAAAGTCGCGCTTGTTTCCCTTGCTTATAACTGTCCCTGAACAAAAGTCATTTAAAACTCACTCGCGGCTATAATGAATTGTCGGCTCCCGGCAATACATACAAAAGTCATTGATATAAAAAAAAAAGTGTGGGGGTATCCCCAAATTCAATTACCAGGCCCTTCAGGTCTGGTATGGATATTAAGGGGAACCCTGCCGCAAATTAAAAAACAATCCGTGGGGTTCCCCCAAATATCCATACCAGACCCTTATCCGAGCATGCAACCTGGCAGGCCGCAGGAAAAGAGGGGGGGACGAGAGAGCGCCCCCCCTCCCTCCTGAACCGTACCAGGCCACATGCCCTCAACATGGGGAGGAAGTCCCCATGTTGATGGGGACAAGGGCCTCATCCCCACAACCCTTGCCCGGTGGTTGTGGGGGTCTGCGGGCAGGGGGCTTATCGGAATCTGGAAGACCCCTTTAACAAAGGGGACCCCCAGATCCCGCCCCCCCTTATGTGAATTGGTAAGGGGTACATTGTACCCCTACCATTTCATGAAGAAAATGTAAAAAAAAAAAAAAACACAGACACCTTGGAAAAGTCCTTTATTAAAAAAAACAAAAAACATTCCAGCGATGAAATCCAGTGTCCCGCGGCGATCCGATGTCCAGTGCTGTCCAGACGAAACGTCATTGGCTGAGCCTGAGCTGACCTGATGGGGAACTTCCTCCGCAGTGTATTAAATGAATAGACCGGGCAAGGGTTGTGGGGATGAGGCCCTTGTCCCCATCAACATGGGGACATCCTCCCCATGTTGAGGGCATGTGGCCTGGTACGTCCCCCCTCTTTTCCTGCGGCCTGCCAGGTTGCGTGCTCGGATAAGGATCTGGTGTGGATTTTTGGGGGAACTCCACGCCATTTTTTTTTAAATATGGGGTGGAGTTCCCCTTAAAATCCATACCAGACCTGAAGGGCCTGGTATGGATATTTGGGGGAACCCCACGCATTTTTTTTTTTAATTTGCGGCAGGGTTCCCCTTAATATCCATACCAGACCTGAAGGGCCTGGTAATTGAATTTGGGGGGACCCCCACGCTTTTTAAATTTTTTTTATCAATGACTTTTCTATGTATTGCCGGGAGCCGACAATTCATTACAGCCGCGAGTGAGTTTTAAATGACTTTTTTTCCTTCAGAAATGACACTTTGTCCAGGGACAGTTCTAAGCACGTGAAACAAGCGCAACTTTACATGCATATCATACACACCCCCCAGGTACGAATTTGAAAGGAATATTTCACTTTTATTGTTTCACTTTAATCATTATTAAAATCACTGCTCCCGAAAAAACGGCCGTTTTTAAAACTTTTTTTTGCATTGATACATGTCCCCTGGGGCAGGACCCGGGTCTCCAAACACTTTTTAGGAGAATAACTTGCATATCAGCCTTTATAATTAGCACTTTGGATTTCTAGCATAGACTTTTTGAATTTGCCACAAACACCCCAAATTGTTCGCTGTTCGGCGAACGGGCAAACAGGCAATGTTCGAGTCAAACATGAGTTCGACTCAAACTCAAAGCTCATCCCTATCCGCCGGGACCCGCGGATCACTCCCAGGCAGACAGAACGGCTGTCTGCCTATGTAAACAAGGCGTATCGCTGTTCTGTGACAGGAGAAGACAGAGAGCTTGTGTTTCTGCTCAGAAGGAACACGGATCAGTCTTCTTACAGTACAAGCACCTCCCCCACAGTTAGAAAGCACCCCCTAGGGACAAATTTAACCCTTTAATAACCCCTTCCCAGACAGTGTCATTAGTATAGTGACAGTGCATATTTTTAGTACTGGTCACTGTATTAGTGTCACTGGTCCCCAAAAAAGTGTCAAAAGTGTCCAATTTGTGTTCCCGCTATGAGTTGCTGATCACCGCCTCTACTAGTAAAAAAAAAAAAAAAATTCCTTAAATATATCCCATATTTGGGATATATATATCCCCGTTTGTAGACGTTATAACTTTTGCGCAAACCAATCAATATACACTTATTGGGATTTTTTTTTACCAACAACATGTAGCAGAATACATATTGGCCTAAATTGAAAAAGAAATTTGATTTAAATATATATATATACATACATATATATATATATATATATATATATATATATATATATATATATATATATATACACACACATATATATATATATATATATATATATATATATATATATATATATATATATTGGGTATGTTTTATAGCAGAAAGTAAAAAATATTGTTGTTTTTTTTTCAAAATTGTCTGACTTTTTTTGTTTATAGCGCAAAAATTAAAAACCACAGAGGTGATCAAATACAACCAAAAGAAAGCTCTATTTGTAGGAAAAAAAGAACACCAATTTTATGTGTGTACTGCGTTACACGACCGTGCAATTGTCAGTTAAAATAACGCAGTGCAGTATCGCAAAAAATGGCCTGGTCATGAAGGGGGGTAAATCCTTCCGGAGCTGAAGAGGTTTTAATTAAAGCTTGGATTACACTTACAATTTAGACGGTAAAAAACTGCGTAACACACAGTGATGTACATGGCAGCAGTCAGCACCAGCCTGTTCATGTGGAATGACGTCACAGAGTTGGCTCCACCCAGGAGGGAGTCTTCTTCCTGCTGCTGAATTTTCAAATATATGTCAAGCGAATGTGATCTCTATAACTTGAGATTCAGTCAGTCTGGTAGGAAACATGCGATATATGTGGTGGAAGATTCCTCTTATTAGCACCCTTTCCTTAATTTTGTTCAAGACACAGCTTAATCACAGCATACTTACTTCAATATTAGCCCTTTGGGTTTGAACACCAACAAGTTTGTTTTAAACTGGCACATTTTGTACAAACTTTATTTGTTTGTAGCAAGGACTATATTTTTGTAGCCATATTTTTTATTTTTATTTGGTCACTATTGAATTGTTGCCACAATTGATTTGGATACACTGTTGAATTATTGTGTACATACATAATGGTTTGTTAGAGGAGCGCCCCAATCTTTTTTTTCTTTTTATTCTTCTACATGTCTTTGGTAAGAAAAAAAACCCAATAAGTGTATATACAGTACCTAAAGGTTTGCCTGAAAGTTATACGATATAGTGGATTTTTTTTTTTAAGCAACTTATATTAAAACATTTTAATAGGAAGGAAATAACTTCTAACAATGTTTTATTAATGCCCATACCCTCTTGCCCCAATAAATACCCTATTCTGATTTCTAAAATAGGGATCACTAGGATAGGACATGGGGGAAAATCTTCCCAATGGGTATACAAACACAAAGAAAAATACAGAAGTTCTCTCTTTCTCAGTCTATCCAAATCTTTAAAAAAAAGTAATTACATTTCCAAATAAATAACACATTTTGTAAGTTGCCTATGGGTGCATAAACTTTCACACAGAACTTTGGAGGTTACGTATTGTTGCAATGATGCAATATCAGAAAAGCCCAGTAGAGGGCTCCCAGTGCCTACAGATAATCACATTCCGTTTAGTATCTTCTGGCCTACGCCGTGGGAACCTCGGCTGGATAATTTATTTAAAATACTTGGTTAGTTATGGAGGCTTGAAAGAAACTGATGCAATATTGATGCCTATGATACATGAACGTTAATGAGCTAGAAGCGTTAAAGTGTCAATGTTTACAATGCAATATGAATGTACCTATATATATATATTTTATAGCTGTCTACAACGATACTATGAGTAGTCTGACCATCCATAAACAATTTCTCGCATAGACTAATGACTTCAGGTGGTGCTTTAAAAATGCATCATAAAGCATTACTTGTTTGTTATTTTTTTACAGCATAGTCAAATGTTCTATGTTATGATATTTAAATGAGATCTCCACAAAATAAAAACTAATTAAAATTGAACTGCAGGCAAAGAGTTAACTACACCAATTATATACATATGTTGTCATATGCTGCCCCTTTTTTTTAGGGAGTCTTGTGATCCAGACCCCCCCCCCCCCCCAGGTTGTGACTTGATGACTGCGACAGCTCCACCACAAAGCAGAGGGGATGGTCTCCACTGGGAAGACCAGGTGAAATCAGCAAGAAAAAAGTGCCAGAAGGTCATCTTAATGGTCCAGATTATTTTATTGCTGATAAAATTGAGTAACATAAAAGATAAAAGGTACACGACGCGTTTCGGGGCCACACAATCTTCCCTATATCAGGGATTAATTGAGTAGTGACAAAGAGAGAGCAATCACAGCAAATACATCTGTGAAATAAAGAGGAAAAGGGGTGGGACTTTAAACGTGGCCGTGACTTGGTAAAGCCTTGCCTCCATCCCTGTTATACTTGTATAAGGAGAAGGGTTGGGACTTTCAATTAGGCATGCGGTTACAAAGAGATCTAGTAAAATTGCAGTATATATTTATTGACATAAAATACATGAAGGAAATAACATAGACAAGAGGTATTGTCAATGTGAAAAATATAGTAAATGCATGTATTGCATATATTCCACCATGATAGTATGAAAAATTATAAATGGATGGCTACATCCTCCCTAGCAGACATGGACAACAAATAATGAGAGGCAATTGTAATAAAACCCCCCTCCCCCCTCCCCAGAAAGAAAATTGTGTGGATAAGCTGATCAGGGTAGATGGTAATGGTAGCATTGCATCATGAAAGGGCTCTACGCGTTTCGTAGACACCTCCACTCGTCAGGAGCCAATGCGGGTTACATCTAAAAGTAAAATGCATAGCCAATAAGGTCTAATGCTCAACCATGAATGGACGGGAGGGAGGGTATAAGGGAAAACCATACATCCAATATGCCTTGCTAGTCGCCCTGAGAAATTCCCAAGGGACACCAGGAGCCAAGGACATGGCGGAAGTGTCACCCCCCGGGAGCTGTGGTAGTGGGGTCCCACTGCAGGCATAATGGCACAAACATTAGTGGGCAAACACGTGTGTGAAGGTATTGTCCTGGGAGGGATGATTGGTAGTAAAGTGGTGATTCCAAAACCATTCTGGAAAAGTAATACGGTACAAATTATGAAGTGGTGTGAGTATGTGCGTATCTAGTGAGAGGAAGGACCCATAGAAATGATACCAAGAATGGTGAACCTATGTGCAATGTAGGAGTAAAGTAATGTGTAAAAAGTGGTGACGAAAAATTGTTAGTCACTATGTGAAGTACTTACAGAAAGTATACTGAGCACAAAAGAAACACCTAGTGTCGCCCCTGAAAAAAAGTAGAAAGCCAAAAAGGTAGAAAGTACCTTAGTCTTGAAAACAAGAAGCATGATCCAGGAGTATACAGGTGCACCCAGATATGTCTGGGGCAAAATAAACAGTGTGAACACCTGGGCGCTATTTTTGCCAAGCCGCATCAGCGGGGCCACTCCCAACGTTGCGCAATGTGTGTACGAGGAGGGCGTGGCGCCAACACCCGAGCGATGGAAATGCTTGGCTTGTGTCTAAGCAGCAATTGTCTAATACATCTGTGAAAGGTTATCATTGGTGCTCTTCTGTGAACACAGGGCTTTTCAATTAGATCATTTCATCATTGTTCATTTACAGTGGGTATAGAAAAGAATCCCCCCCCCCCTTTAAAATAATCACATTTTGTTGCTTTGCAGCCTGAAATGAAAACAAACACAGTTTTTGATGTATCCAGCTGCATTTACTAGCGCAGCTTATAACATTCAAGTGAAAGATATAACACCAACATTTCAGAAAAAAAATCTAAAAAATTCAAAAATAGAATCACTGCGTTGGAAAAAGGATCCCCCCCTTTATGTCAGTTTTTTTTCTGACCACATTTCCTTTAATTCTGATTTGGTGTTGAGGCCAAATAATTCAACTTTAGTCTCATCTGACCACCTTAAACACACCTTGAAGGTTCTGAGGCAGCATGGAAAAAAGGCCTTCTGGTCAGATGAGAGTAAAATGTAATTATTTGGCCTCAACACCAAACGAAATCCAATACAGTTCACCATCCAAATAATAGACATGTGCACACTGAAATATTTTGTTTCAGAATTTCGTTTTCGTCCGAAAAATAAATGTATTTAGTTACTCCCGAAATTCATTTTCATTTATTTTGTTTAGTTAAAAAATGCATTTGTCCGAAAATCCG
Organism: Rana muscosa; assembly: GCA_029206835.1. Lineage (NCBI taxonomy): Eukaryota > Metazoa > Chordata > Amphibia > Anura > Ranidae > Rana > Rana muscosa. Next base: position 184,551,619 of record CM055119.1, on the reverse strand, counting down.
AATTAAGGTCGAATCTGTCATTGAAGGCTTATGGTGTCTGTCGAATGTTCTAAGAAGATTCGACGGAGCAGCTAAACTGTACGACGCTGCAATCGTACATTTCCGGTCAAATGTTCTGCCTACAAGTTATAGAAGAATTCTAATGTTGTATGACACTAGTAATAATTATATTTATAAATTATTATTACTAGTCAACCAACATTAGAATTCTTCTATAGCTTATGGGCCGAGCATTTGACCGGAAATGTACGATTGCGGCGTCGTACAGTTTAGCTGCTTGTCGAATCTTCTTGGAACTTTCCACAGACACCATAAGCCTTCAATGGCAGATTCAATGTTTGTATGTTTTTTGCTGCGTCGTTCATGTTGAATGGTTTGCTGCGTCGTTCATGTTGAATGGTCTACCCCAACACTGTCTCTATAATGTCGAATCTTCTCTCTTTTGTCAAATCTTTCCTCTCTATGTAGAATAATCTTGGACTAATAGAGTTAAGGTTAGGCACATTCGACCGCAGGTTCGATAGACACAGATGGCTACTGTCAGTGTCATGTCGAATCTCCTATCTATATCGAACTGTTGTAGCAACGAAAATGAAAATAAAGCTTTTTTTTATGTCGGATCTTTCGGATTTCAGATTCTGCGCTTTCGTTTTCGTTTGTTAAAACGATAACGAAAATACCAGAAATTAATACAAAATACAAAAATGCATTCGGACGAAAACGAATGCACATGTGTACCAAATAACACCATTCCTACAGTAAATGGAGGGGGTAATATTGTGTTATGGGGGATGGTAATACCCTGTTATGGGGGTGTTTCTCTGCAGCAGGGACTGGAGCACTTGTCAGGATAGAAGGAAAATTGGATGGGATAAAATACCATTATATTCATCATGAGGAAAATCTGCTGCCCTCTGCCAGAAAGTTGTCAATGGGAAGAAGGTTTACATTCCAACATGACAATGACCCAAAGCACACAGCAAAAATGACCACACAATGGTTGAAGGAGGAAAAGGTGAATATCCTTGCATGGCCTAGTCAGAGCCCAGACTTAAACCCCATTGAAAATCTGTGGAATGACTTGAAGAATGCAGTCCACAAACGGCCATCATCAAATGTAACTGAACTTGAGCAGTTCTGCAAAGAAGAGTGGGCAAATTTTGCAAAGTCTCGATGTGCAAAGTTAGTAAAGACAAATCCCAACAGACTAAAGGCTGTGAGTAAAGCAAAAGGTGGTTCAACAAAATACTGACATAAGGGGGTGATCCTTTTTCCAACTCAGTAATTCTGTTTTTTCATTTATTTATCTTTTATTCTGACACGTTATATCTTTCATTTGCATGTTATAAATTGCACTGAGTAAATACAGCTGGATAAAACAAAAACTCTGTCTGTCTTCATTTCAGGCTGCAAATGGGATTTTAAAGAGGGGTTATTCTTTTCTATACCCACTTTAAGCCCTGATGAAGGGGGGCCGTTTGGCCACACTGGACACCTTTAAACGTGACTTTATCATCGGTAAGTTAAAATGAACTCTTAGGATGACCTTTTTTGGCATCTTTAACTGGATTTGTCAGTGGAGGCCATCGCTGCAATTAGCAATGAAGGTCTGGACATCAAGCCCAAGCATTGATGGAAGGTCCATCAGGCCCTTTTGTTTTGTTTTTGTCGATTTCATCAAGAACCTTCTTTTCCCTCCTGCTGATTGGAAAGTAAAAGAACAACATACTGATTAACTATCACTCTGTTCTCTCCTCCTGTCAGCAAGGTCTCACTTAGATTGATATGACTGTGACATGCAGTATAGCTCTATTGGCTGACAGCCCTTTTCCACTCCTAGGGTTCAGGGGATTAAAGTCCAATTCAGGTGCTTATACTGGTTACAAATATGTAATATACATAATTGGATAAAATATAGATATTTCCATATCTACCTAGAGATCAAATGTGATAATAATAATGAACAGGGGTTTGCCGGTGTTCGCTTTTTGATTTGCACATATAAAGGCAGTATAAGGTTAAAGTGGTGTTAAATTTTTAGTGTTAAAAAAAAAAAAATACATACATGTTATACTTACCTGCTCTGTGTAATGTTTTTTGCATCAGTGCTCCTAGCTCCTCCTCCTTGACCAGTGTCCACAATAACAAGCCGTTTGCTATGGGGGCACTGGTGTGTGCTCGCTCCCAAACCCTACTCTATGCTCCATAAGTCACATAGGGCCACTACCCGGCCCTGATCTCTCCTCATTGACTCACTGGCTGTGATTGACAGCAGTGGGAACCAATGGCTCCCACTCCTGGAGAGGGAGCCCTGGGACAGCCAAGGCTCCTGTGCACATCACTGGATCGAGAGGGAGCTCAAGTGAGTATTGGGGGGGGGGGGCTTTGGGGGAAGCAGCACACAGAAGGTTTTCACCTGGAATGCAAGGTCCATAAAGACATGGATGAGTGAGTTTGGGGTGGAGGAACTTGACTGGTCTGCACAATTTGGACAATTTCATGCTCCCAACTTTGTGGAAACAGTTTGGAGATGACCCATTCCTGTTCCAACATGACTGCGCACCAGTGCACAAAGCAAGGTCCATAAAGACATGGATGAGCGAGTTTGGGGTGGAGGAACTTGACCGGCCTGCACAGAGTCCTGACCTCAACCCGATAGAACATCTTTGGGATGAATTAGAGCGTAGACTGTGAGCCAGGCCTTCCCGTCCAACATCAGTGCCTGACCTCAGAAATGCAGTTCTGGAAGAATGGTCAACATTCCCATAGACACACTCCTAAACCTTGTGGACAGCCTTCCCAGAAGAGTTGAAGCTGTTATAGCTGCAAAGGGCGGGGCCAACTCAATATTGAACCCTATGAACTAATTCTGCATACACACGGTAAGAATTTCCGTCAAAAAAAGTGTGATTGGAGCTTTTGGTCAGGTATTCTGACCGTGTGTACACTTCATCCAACTTTTTCTGTCTGAATTTCCGCCAGCAAAAGACTGAGAGCAGGTTCTCTATTTTTCAGACGGAAGAAGTTCAGATCGTCTGTATGCAATTCCGACACGCAAAAAAAACACGCATGCTCGGAAACACTTTGACGCATGCTCGGAAGCATTGAAATTCATTTTCTGGGCTTGTCGTAGTGTTGTACGTCACCACGTTCTTGACGGTCGAAAGTTCATAGAACGTGAGACCATGTGTATGCAAGCCAAGCTTGAGCGGGATTCCGTCGAAAAAACCATCCAAGGTTTTTCCGACAGAAATTCCGACCGTGTGTACAGGGCATAAGACTGGGATGCCATTAAAGTTCATGTGCGTTTAAAGGCAGCTGTCCCAATACTTTTGACAATAAGGTGTTAATATCTGTGGGACAATACCCTTCACTGGACCTCTCTGAACTAAGGGGGGTCCACAGATTTTTACCCATATATTCAAAATTTTAGCTTGATGTTGTTTTTTTGGTCTGCAAACCTATTTCAGATTTGAGCAAAGTTGATCTCAAACTTTTTCTTTTGTCATTTTTATTTTTAGAAAGGGTTAAAGGATTTAGAAATCGCCATTGCGACCTACGTAGGAGGTCATTTCAGGTACCGGCAGCACCGCTTAGACGAACGTGAAAGCATGTGGAAATAAAGGCGATTCTAATGCTTGCCGTCCAACGCTGAAGGGGTTACCAGCATGGTACCTGTGCTGTTCAATCACGTATTAACAATGTACTCAGGAAACGCGCGTAAGGCTGATTGATTTATTGCTGTTGATACAGGAACAGGCAAAGTCTGCAGGCGGGTGGCCATCACAGCTAGTCCCTTTAAATGAGCTCCCATTGATTATCTTAAATTTTTAAAATAAAATTTGCATAGAACAAAGAGCAGATGAACGTCTGCTGTAAAGTCAGGCGTCTAATTGTTAAACAGACGGTCATGGCGGACTCCAGAATACTACCCAGCATGGGTGTAAGAAAGACCTAAGGCCTTATAAATTATTTGTCGAGAAACAATGGAGGGAACCAGTGGGCCACTCTAATGTCTTAAAGGAGGACTCAATGCAGAACGCTAAAACTACTTGGACAGAAAAGTGTAAAGAGCAGCAGGCTTGTGAAAATTTGCTATAATTTATTATGTATAGTATATATTATAATTTGAGTAAATCTAGACCCAAACTTGATGACATTTAATTTTGTAAATCACTGTGTACCAAAAATAACAGATTTTTAAATTTTTTACATATACCGTATATACTCGAGTATAAGCCGACCCGAATATAAGTCGAGGCACCTAATTTTACAACAAAAAAATGGGAAAACTTATTGACTCCAGTATAAGCCTAGGGTGTCCATCTGCATGCCTCACTGTGCCTCACTGTGCCCATGCTTCACTGTGCCCATGCCTGAAGCCTCGTACACACAACCAAGTTTCTCGGCAAGAAACGACAAGAAAACTGCCGAGAGAGCTTTCTTGCCGAGAAAACCGTTTGTGTGTATGGTTTCTCGTCAAGAAAACTGGCCAGAATCTCAACGAGAAAAATAGAGAACCTGCTAGCCTCGTACACACGGCCGAGAATCTCGTCAGAAAAAAACTCGTTGTTTTAACTGACGATATTCTTGGACAAGAATCTTGTCCCGGCCGAGTGTGCACACGATCCATTCAAAGGACCACCGTTCTTTTGAATGGAACGAACGCGGTGACGTCATCGACTACGACGAGCGTGCACTCGTCACATTCGATGCCGTCGCCGCCATCTTGCTACACCCTACCTAGGCCTAGGAAGCTACCGCGCATGCGTCAAAGTCATTTCGAGCATGTGCGGGTTTCCACAGCGACAGGTAAGTGTACACACACACACTTTTCTCGTCGAGAAACAGGCTGACGAGAATCTCAACGAGAAAATAGAGAGCAGGTTCTCTATTTTTCTCGTCGAGATTCTGGCCAGTTTTCTCGACGAGAAACCATACACACGAACGGTTTTCTCGGCAAGAAAGCTCTCTCGGCAGTTTTCTTGTCGTTTCTTGCCGAGAAACTCGGTCGTCTGTACGAGGCTGCTCTCTATTTTCTCGTCGAGATTCTCGTCAGCATGTTTCTCGACGAGAAAAGTGTGTGTGTGTGCACTTACCTGTCGCCGTGGAAACCCGCGCATGCTCGAAATGACTTTGACGCATGCGCGGTAGCTTCCTAGGCATAGGTAGGGTGTAGCAAGATGGCGGCGACGGCATCGAATGTGACGAGCGCACGCTCGTCGTAGTCGATGACGTCACCGCGTTCGTTCCATTCAAAAGAACCGCGGTTCTTTTAATGGATCGTGTGTACACTCGGCCAGGACAAGATTCTTGTCCAAGAATCTCGTCAGTTAAAACGACAAGTTTTTTTCTGACGAGATTCTCGGCCGTGTGTACGAGGCTTCACTGTGTCCATGACTAGACTGACGTTTAACATGGGAGTCTAAGGAAGGGGTGCCCGGGTTTGAAAAACCGGTGCTCCCCGGCCGTAGGTTCCCCAGACAAAAACTTTGCACACTGATAGAGAAGAAATGTGGCTGCATGTGTGCCAAGTTTCGGGTCCAGGGGACCTACGACCGACCAGTACCGGGTCCCCAAAGTCACCGGAGAAATGACCGTTTAACATGGGAGTCTAAGGAAGGGGTGCCCGTCTTTGAAAAATCAGTGCTCCCCGGCCGTAGGTCCCCCTGACAACAAACTTTTTACACTTGTAGAGGAAGAGTGGGGCTACATGTGGCTACATGTCTGCCAGTACCGGGTCCCCAAAATCCAGGAGATCAGGCGCAAAAATGTGACTCGAGTATAAGCCGAGGGGGGCATTTTCAGCACAAAAAAATGTGCTGAAAAACTCGGCTTCTACTCGAGTATATACGGTAATACACTATTCACATTAAATAGATATCTGTGCTGCTGATCTTCTCCAGCTTTTTTTATCCATGTCCCATCTATATGCACTCGCTCTGCTGCACATCATTGCTCTGAACCGGTTAAGCAGTCTCCAATTTTTTACAAAATTTAGATTTACGTACAGTTTCCCGATCAGAGCTTTTTAAACCTTTTCACCGCCAGAACCGTAATTTGCTTTTTTTTTTCTGCACAAATTTCAAATATCATTTTAGACCCATAGATTAGGTAAAAAATTAATATATATTTTGTGAAAGCAGATACCCTGGAGATCAACATAGTGGTAGTTCCAGTTTTTATATTTTACACAATATTAGTCCAATGGTTTATAACAGTGGTCTCCAAACGGTGGCCCCGGGGGCAGATGTGGCCATTTGCTTGCTTTTTTCTGGCCCTTGGGGCACTATTCCTTTCACTGATACCAACAATGGAGCATAATTCCCCCCACTGAGACCAGTGAAGGCACAAATCCTTCCAATGACAATGATGGGGCACAATTCCTCCCAATCACACCAACAATTTGGCCCAATGACACCAATGATGGGGAACTATTCCTCCCAATGACACTAAGGATGGGGCACAATTCCTCTCACTGACACCAACGATGGGGAACTATTCCTCCCAATGACACCAAGGATGGGGCACAATTCCTCTCACTGACACCACCAATGGATCACAACTCTCCCCACTGACAACAACGATGGGGCACAATTCCTCCCAACAACACTAGTGATGGGGCACAATTGTGCCCAATGACACTAACGATGAGGAATTATTCCTCCCACTGACACCAACAATGAGGAACTATTCCTCCCACCGACACCAAGGATGGGGCACAACTGCTCCCACTGAAACCAACGATGGGGCACATTTCCTCCCAATGACACCAATGATGGAACACAATTCCCCCAAATGACAAAAATGAAGGGGCACAATTCCTCTCACTGACAACAACAATGGGGCACAACTCTTCCCACTGACACCAATGAAGGGGCACAATTCCTCCCAATGACATTAGTGATGGGGCACAATTCCTCCCAATGACACCAGCGAAGGGGCATAATTCCTTCCACTGATGCCAAAGATTCAGCAATGCTTTTCCTGTGGACGTCAGGACATTTTCTACTCGCATTGGCCACAGTCTGGCCTCCCTAAAGTCTGAAGGACAGTAAACTGGCCTCCTGTCTAGAAAGTTTGGAATCCCCTGGTTTATAAAATCAAATAGTCAGTAAAAAAATACACTAAGGTTACTTTTAGGGCACATAAATACAATATATTACCCAATTTTGGGGTAAAATATAAAAGATGAGGTTGCACTGAGTAAATAGCTACCCATTATGTCAAGCTTTAAAACTGTGTACGCCCTTGAAACAGCGACAAACTTCTGTACCCAATACATTCCATAGGCAATGCTTTAAAAGCCCCTACAGGTTAACAGTTTAGAGTTAGCCATGAATAAAGGGCCTATAATTATTGATCTCACTCTGGTGTGCGTGGTGATAGGTGGCATGTGTAGCACAGTCAACATTTTCATTTATAGATGCCTGCTGGTGCGTACACTTACGTTCGTATCTATATGTTGCAGATTTTCAGTACTTGGGTGAAACTTTAATTTTTTTAACTTTTATTTTTACTTTTATTTTTCAATAACCTTTTTTTGTCATCACATAGGGAACAAAAAGTTGTGATAGTGATACATAGGTGCCAGTTCTCTTTAATGAGACATCAGGGGTCTAATAGACCCCAGTTGTCTCACCTGCTCTCCAATGAACCTAACGGAGCTCAGATCAGACTCTTTGTCACGTACCTGGTCGGAGTCTGATATGACGAGGTTGGCCTCCCTTGTATATGTCTACCCAAGCCCCACTGAAGGTGGAACAGATGGTGACTAGGGACAGGAGGAACACGAGTGCCAGGGAATGTTGCTTGCAGAGCTTGCGATGGGAGTTGTAGACTTGGAGGTACAAGCGGAACAGCAGGTAAGTAGCTAGGATGAAGCTCAGAAGATCCGCTGGTGTTAAAGAGGAACTCCAACCCACTCGCAGGTTCAGGCCTGGTGTCTTGTCAGTAATTCCTGTGGTCAGGAGACAGGAGGTTACTGGACCCAGAAGAGCTGAGATGATAGGAAGCCAGCACAAGTTCCCAGAGGCAGTGTCAGAGCCAGACAACCGATGGAAGCAGGGTCGTGAGGATAGCCAGGTTCGGTAACAGACGCACTGCAAGGTACAAGTCATAAGCAGGAGCAAGGTCAGGTGAAAGCCAGAGTCAGGTACCAGGAATCAGGATATGTCAGAGTTTAAAAGCAGAGTCAAGGAAGCCGGGATCAGTAACGGGTATCATGCAGGTATAACAGAGTTCAGAGGATCAGGGCACAGCTGAAGACTAGTCAGCACTGAAGAGAGTCTGAGAGCCCCTTAAATAGGCCGTCTGGCGCCAACTGGCTTTAGGGACGCGCTCCTGCGCGTGCATGCCATTTGTTGCGCATGCGCACTGGCGTTCTGGAAGTCTGTTGTTGTCTGGGAATGCGCGCCAGACGTGAATTAACAGTTCTCTTACACTCTTAGCTTCTTCTCCAGCTATAAAGGCTGGGGAAACAGACACCAGGACCTGGAAGTTTACATGTCGCCTCAAGGTCATTAACAGGAAGGGGAGATCAGTGAATAGATGTTCATTGCTCTACCTCCCTTTCCCATGACCAGCATCCGCAATGCTGGTCCTCGGTCTGCTGATGGGTGCGTGGAGCCTGGGAAACATGTCTCTTGCACGCAGAAGGGTCCCGCACTCACAGAGGTGTGTGGAAGCAATCCAGTGGCTATGCAGCCACTAAATCGCTTCCATCTGACAGCCAACAGTCAACTTTTCAGATCTACCCTGTGTTTAACCCTAGATCTATCCAGATGTAATCAGCTTAAAGGCAGTCCCTGTCTGTCTACTTTCTCCACTGCAGGTGGCGCTACTCCGAAGTGGCACAGCAGCAAAAGAGGAAGTCAGGAGGAACTCCTTTACGGTTTCCTGTGTCACTGGAAAAGCACCCAATTGGATGCTACCCAATTGGATGCAGAGCCTATTTTGGTTCCTGGCTCTTAGGTTTGGTGCGCTTTATGCGATTCGGCAGTGTAGGGAAAGGTACCATGCCTGTAAGGCACAGTTCTTACGATAGGGAAAGGTTCCTGATGAGGAGGGAAAGTGTAGGGTCGCAACTCCTTTGGACCTCATCCAGATTGGGCAGGAGATGGCCAGGCCATATTCCGCTCTCTTAGCAGATGCTGTTAACCTGGCTGATAGATGTTCTCATTACATTGTTGGAAACGGTGAGTGCACCCAGTTGGGCAGGTGTCACTCTGAGTTTGTTGTGAACTGTTGCCTCATTACTCTAATACAAGTTTTTATTGCACCCGACCGGGTAAATTATTACTGCCACACCACGATGCACACCACCTACAAGCTACTGTCAAAGGTCCCTTAACATGGCTAAAATCCCAGGTGAGGTGGTTTAAAGCTCAATAGGAACGGTTGTAGTCGCCCTGGCTCTTTTTACGGTCTTCTGCGGGTCATGAGTAGGGTGGAAAAGGCCTTTTAGGCAGGCCAGAGTCCTCTGATATAAGTACTATTACACCTGGGGAAGAGTTTGCCATCTGGGAGTCTGCCTGGTATACTAATAAGGGCACCTTGAGTAAACTCAGCGGTGAAAGTTACCGTATATACTCGAGTATAAGCCGACTCGAGTATAGGCCAAGGCACCTAATGTTGTCACAAAAAACTGGGAAAACTTACTGACTCGAGTATAAGCCGAGGGACAACAATGCCTCAGTGTTCCCATCCTTACTGTTCCCATCCTCACTGTTTCCTATCCTCACTGTTTCCTATCCTCACTGTTTCCTATCCTCACTGTTTCCCATCCTTACTGTTCCCATCCTCACTGTTAACTATCCTCACTGTTTCCTATCCTCACTGTTTAAATTTTACATGTAAATAGTACCTGAAAAAAAGTTGCGGCTGCGGCGTCCATCGTTCAAATCCCGCGGTCTCTTCCTGTCCCTTCCGTGATAGGCGATTCTCATCAGACACTCTCCGCCTATCACGAACGTTCTCTGATCCTCAGTTTCCCAGCAGACACTGTGTTGGGTGTTCCGCCAATCACAGACGTCTGCTGGGAAACTGAGGATGAGAGAACATTTGTGATAGGCGGAGAGTGTCTGATGAGAATCGCCTATCACGGAAGGGACAGGAAGAGACCGCGGGATTTGAACGATGGACGCCGCAGCCGCAACTTTTTTTCAGGTACTAATTACAATGTAAAAACTTTCGCTGACTCAAGTATAAGCCGAGGGGGGGGGGGGGGGGACTTTCAGCCCAAAAAAAAGGGCTGAAAATCTCGGCTTATACTCGAGTATATACGGTATATGCTGTGTAAACATGGGGAAAGTGGTTCCAACTCAGAGGAGATGCAAAGGGTGGATGACTTACAAAACTATGTGCCGGTGCTCTGCTCCTAAATGACAACTACAGAATATCTACTCTTGTCTATGGCATTCTGTGCTGAAGAATTCTGTTATGCCGCGTACACAAGATCGAAAATACCGACAAGAAAAGTCTGATGTGAGCTTTTGGTCGGAAATTCCGACCGTGTGTAGGCTACATCTGACTTTTGCTGTCGGAATTTCCGCCAACAAAAGATTGAGAGCAGGTTCTCTATTTTTCCGACTGAAAAAGTTCCTATCGGAAATTCCGATCGTCTGTATGCAATTCCGACGCGCAAAAAAACACGCATGCTCAGAATCAAGCAGAAGAGCCCAACTGCCTATTGAACTTCATTGATCTCGGCTCGTCGTATGTCTTGCACATCACCGCGTTCTTGACCTTCGGAATATCCGACAAGATTTGTGTGACCGTTTGAGCCGAAATTCCATCGGAAAAAAATCCACGGTTTTCTTGTCAGGAATTTCCGATCGTGTGTACGCGGCATAAGTGTCAATGTAATGTCATATGTCACGGAAATCTTGCAAAGTTGCAGTAAAGTGTAAAAAATAAATTTTGTGTGTGGGCATTCCTTGATTCTCAAATATTGGGGGCCTGCAGCCAGGAATGCCATCAGCACGCCTATGGCCAGGAGTGTGACACCATATGATGAAAGATTCCATCTACAGCAAGTGGGGTAGCTGTCCTATCAAAGAAGAAGCAGGGTTGGGACTTACACTATTTGAGGCCAACGCCTAGCCAGTCATGAGCCCCCTTACCAGCAGCTATGTACAGCACCCAGCAGGCCCCTGCAGGCCTAGGTGATCTTAGCAGAAGCGGGAATGTGTACCCGCCAAAACTTGGTTTTCCACCTCCCCAAAAAAAAAAGATTTAATTATGGAAAGAGGGGGGGGGGGAGGAGGAAGAGCTGAGCTTTTGCTTTTGGGTAGAGGAGGGGGAAGGAGGAGTCAAGGGAAGGTAATATATAAGCACATTCAATTTCAACTTTAACCACTTCCTTATCACGCTATAGCGAAAGATGGCTGCAGCGCGGCTCTTTTGTTCCAGGAGGGCGTCCATGAAAACCATGCCCCTCGTGCCCCCCGAGTGTCCTTTGAACACAGCCAATCGCAGATCATGGTAAAGGGACAATCACAGCGGCCCTTTATCTTGTGATCAGCTGGGTCCAATGACAGCTATTCACAGTGTATACTTGCCGATTATTGGCAGTACTTTCCTCATGCGCTGTCACAGCATGAGGAGAGGAGAGCCGGTAACCAGCAATCCTGACAGGGTAAAAGTGTACAAAGCTAATCAGGGCACCTATCACCAGTGCCCTGATTATCAGTGCTGCCCATCAGTGCCGCCTATCAGTTCCCATCAGTGTCACCTATCAGTGCCCAGGGCCATTAGTACCACCTCTCAGCGACCATCAATGCCACCTATCAGTGCTGCCTATCAGTGCAGCCTCATCAGGGACTCCACATCAGTGTCCATCAGTCCCACCTCATCAGTGCTGCCTATCAGTGCCCATCAGTGCCGCCTCATCATTGCCCATAAGTGCAGCCTCATCAGCACACATCAGTGAAGGAGAAAAATTACTTACAGTCATGGCCGAAATTTTTGGCACCCCAGAAATTTTTCCAGAAAATAAAGTATTTCTCACAGAAAAGTATTGCAGTAACACATGTTTTGCTATACATGTTTATTCCCTTTGTGTGTATTGCAACAAAACAAAAAAAGGGAGGAAAAAAAGCAAACTGGACATAATGTCACACAAAAATCCAAAAATGGGCTGGTTAAAATTCTTGACACCGTTTCAAAATTGTGGATAAATAAGATTGTTTCAAGCATGTGATGCTCCTTTAAACTCACCGGGGGCAAGTAACAGGTGTGGGCAATATAAAAATCACACCTGAAAGCAGATAAAAAGGAGAGAAGTTCACTTAGTCTTTGCATTGTGTGTCTGTGTGTGCCACACTAAGCATGGACAACAGAAAGAGGAAACGAGAACTGACTGAGGACTTGAGAACCAAAATTGGGGAAAAATATCAACAATCTCAAGGTTACAAGTCCATCTCCAGAGATCTAGATTTGCCTTTGTCCACAGTGCGCAACATTATCAAGAAATTTGCAACCCATGGCACTGGGCGTGGACGGAAGAGAAAAATTGATGAAAGGTTGCAACGCAGGATAGTCCGGATGGTGGATAAGCAGCCCAAACAAGTTCCAAAGAAATTCAAGCTGTCCTGCAGGCTCAGGGAGCATCAGTGTCAGCGCCAACTATCGGTCAACATTTAAACTAAGTGAAACGCTATGGCAGGAGACCCAGGAGGACCCCACAGCTGACACAGAGACATAAAAAAGCAAGACTACAGTTTGCCAAAATGTACTTGAGTAAGCCAAAATCCTTCTGGGAAAATGTCTTATGGACAGATGAGACCAAGATAGAGCTTTTTGGTAAAGCACATCATTCTACTGTTTACCAAAAACGGAATGAGGCCTACAAAGAAAAGAACACAGTACCTACAGTGAAATATGGTGGAGGTTCATTGAAGTTTTGGGGTCGTTTTGCTGCCTCTGGCACTGGGTGCCTTGAATGTGTGCAAGGCATCATGAAATCTGAGGATTACCAAAGGATTTTGGGTCGCACTGTAGAGCCAAGTGTCAGAAAGCTGGGTTTGCGTCCGAGATCTTGGGTCTTCCAGCAGGCCAATGACCCCAAACATACGTCAAAAAGCACCCAGAAATGGATGGCAACAAAGCGCTGGAGAGTTCTAAAGTGGCCAGCAATGAGTCCAGATCTAAATCCCATTGAACACCTGTGGAGAGATCTTAAAATTGCTGTTGGGAAAAGGCCTTTTCAATAAGAGCGACCTGGAGCAGTTTGCAAAGGAAGAGTGGTCCAAAATTCCGGGTGAGAGGTGTAAGAAGCTTATTGATGGTTATAGGAAGCGACTGATTTCAGTTATTTTTAACAAAGGGTGTGCAACCAAATATTAAGTTACGGGTGCCAAGAATTTTGACCAGCCCATTTTTGGAGTTTTGTGTGTCATTATGTCCATTTTTTTTTTTTTCTCCCTTTTTTTGTTTTGCTCCAATACACACAAAGGGAATAAACATGTGTACAGCAAAACATGTGTTACTGCAATACTTTCTGTGAGAAATACTTGATTTTCTGGAAAAATTTCTGGGGTGCCAACAGTTTCGGCCATGACTGTATTTGCAAAATTTTATAACAGAAGCTAAAGAGTTTTTTTTTTTTTTTTCAAAATTGTTTAGCAAAAAATAAACCCTCAGTGGTGATTAAATACCACCAAAAGAAAGCTCTGTCTCCAAAAAATTATACAAATTTCATAGGGGTACAGTGTTGCAATTGTCATTCAAAGTGTGACAGCGCTGAAAGCTGAAAATCGGCCTGGACAGGAAGTGGGCATAAGCGCCCAGTAAGCAAGTGGTTAATTTAACCCAGAGAAAATTTGGCCTGAGGATCTAGAAATCAATGACCTCTGGTCATAAAAGGGATAACTTTTATAAACATTTTTTTTTTCAATAATTGGAAGCTTCATGGACATTCAGCAGAAGGGGAGCGAAGACGAGCGAGATAACTGACATTTTATTAGCGATGTTGTCGGCTCACGGACAAGACCTTCATGTTATGATAAAGATGAAGGAGAAGGTCTACCAGGAAATACTTGGCCTATTTATCAAGACACCAGAGCCATCTTCCAGAACAGCTGATAGATGCGTACTCTGAATTTCAACAGCAGGACACATTGCCTGGTTACATTGCCTGTGACATACGGCTGCAGACCGATCATGAAGAAAAAGACAGACGGCTTGGCTGCAGCAGGGGCAAGCGCGAGAGGCTGCACAAAACCTTCACTGTAATATTTCTGATCCTAATTAGCGAAGCCCTCTCTGTGTCTCCGTAAAATGCATCACACAAGATTGCTTCTGAATCGGTCCGGAGAGATAGCGGCTTTGAGATGTTTTTCTGCCTTCAATTGTTTGTGTACATTCTGATTGACCCCTGATCTGATGTTTTTTTGTTTCCTGCTGGAACAAGGTTTGCAATTAATTTAGTGCAACAGAATACCGAAGAGAATAATGTCTAAAAGTCTCAAGTTTTGTTCTCAAGGCAAGCAAGCTTCTCATCAGCAAATTACACTTGATTTAATTATTTAAAATACATTTTTCACAAACCTGGATAATACAAACCGATCATGTGATGGAAAAATGCATGAGTAGGCCTCACCATCTCTGAAATCCCATTGTCACAATCAGGGCTTTTTTTCTTAGAGGATAGGTGCAGGTGCTCCCCTCTTCCACATCACCACTTGTCTCCACCCCCTACCCACCTCCGAGAACTGTCCCTTGGTCCCCCCCCCCCTATCGAACTTCGAGCACTTTTTTTGCCCCTTTAAGAACGCCATCCAATGTTATGGTGCCGAGTGGCCCTCACTTGGCTCCAAGCCTGTCAGGGGGAAGGACGCAATTGTGCAGCCTGATCAGTGCCAATGAAATGCAGCCTTACCAGTGCCAATTAAATGAAGCCTAATCAGTGCCAAGGAAATGCAGCCTGATCAGTGCCAAGGAAATGCAGCCTGATCAGTGCCAAGGAAATGCAGCCTTACCAGTGCCAATTAAATGCAGCGTTACCAGTGCCAATTAAATGCAGCGTTACCAGTGCCAATTTAATGCAGCCTTACCAGTGCCAATTTAATGCAGCCTTACCAGTGCCAATTTAATGCAGCCTTACCAGTGCCAATTAAATGCAGCCTGGTCCCACAGAGCTCTGTCACGGACCTTCGATTCCAATATACCGGCGACCACTGTAACAAAGTGCCACCTCCCATGATACACGTCACACTGATTCAATGTCCCGGCATTGGATCAGTGTTCTGTCTATTAGGAGGCGGGACTTAGACTGATCTTCCCTGGCAGGACATCACCACATTCGCCTGTCACTCAGCCACAGACAGAAGACGGAGCAGCCCAAGCGGCCACCACGGCTGTACTCTATTCAGCCGCTCTGCCTGCTCTGTCTTCTGTCTGTGGCTGAGTGACAGGCTCAGCCGGGATATCGTCCGGCACTCGCAGGTGTCAGGGAGCCGAAGTCAAATGCGGGAGACTTGGGATGTCTTGGTGACTTACTAACACTTACTGTAAGTCATCCAGGTGTGAGTGGCCCTCTACCTTGAACCGCATGTATGAGTGGGAAAAGAGCAGACTTAAAGTGGTTGTAAAGTCAGAAGTTTTTTTATCTTAATGCATTCTATGCATTAAGATAACAATCCTTCTGTGTGTAGCACCCTCTCTCAGCCCCCCTAATACTTACTTGAGCCCATCTCGATCCAGCAATGTTGCAGGAGTGTCTCGGTTTCCCGGAACTATCCCTCCTTGTTGGCTGAGACAGAAGCGCGGTGCCATTGGCTCCTGCCGATCAAAGTCAGTAAGCCAATGAGGAGAGAGAGGGGGCAGGCCGAACCACCGACACACAGAGCTGCGGTTCAGCTCGAGTGCCCCATAGCAAGCTGCTTGCTGTGGGGGCACTCGGCAGGAAGGAGGAGCCAGAAGAGCCAGCAAGGGACCCAAGAAGGAGGATCAGGGCTGCTCTGTGCAAAACCATTACAGAGAGCAGGTAAGTAGGGGTCGACCGATATATCGGCCGATTTTTGGCACTTTTTAATTAATCGGCATCGGCCGATAGTGCTGAAAAAAAAGCAGATTTAAAAAACTTCAGCGCAACTTGCAAATAACTTCTTTCATAGAAGTCAATGCAAGTTCCCTGAAGTTTCCCATGGAGGTGGAGCGATGTGTCTCTGGGCAGCCTGCCAAGTGAGAGAAAAGAGATGCAATGTTTCTTCTTATCAATGAACTGAACTCCGTGTGTAGAAGTTCTCAGTTTAACCATTTAAAGAGAAAATCTTTTCTGACACTTGTAGCTTACAAGTAAAAATCCTGTATTTTCTGCTAGAAAATCACTTGGAACCCCCAAACATTATATATTTTTTTTTAGCAGAGACCCTAGGGAATAAAATGGCGGTTGTTGCAATATTTCATTTCACACGGTATTTGTGCAGCGGTCTTTCAAACGCAATTTTTTGGGAAAAATACACTTGAATGAATTTTAAATAAAACTAAACAGTAAAGTTAGCCGTTTTTATTTATTTTTTTCATCTAAAAATTTTGATTACCTGTTTTTGTGCCTGCTTCCTCATTCCCTTACCGAAGATGTCGGCGGTAGCACCCGAGAGCCGAGGGAGAGATCGGCTTCGGGTGCCGACATCGCGGGCGCCCAAGACAGGTAAGTAGTGTCCATATAAGTAAAAGTCAGCAGCTGCAGTATTTGTAGCTGCTGACTTTTAATATTTCTTTTTTTTCAACGGAACTCTGCTTTTACACTGGAGCGGGTAGGCGTTGACGGTAAAATGCCGCTAGTTTTAGCGGCGCTTTACCATAATTTTAGCGGCGCTTTACCATAATTTTAGCGGCGCTATTCGGCTGCTAGCGGGGCGCTTATAACCCAGCTACCGGCCGATGAAGAGGTTAAATGCACCCGTGTAGCACCGCTGCAGAAGCGCTTTGCAGGCGCTTCGGCAGCAGTGCCCATTTATTTCAATGGGCAGGAGTGGTGGAGGAGTGGTACACACCGCTCCAAAGATACTGCTTGCAGGACTTTTTTTAACGTCCTGCCAGCGCACCGCCTCAGTGTGAGACTGCAGGGGAGCTGTTTTGCAGCCACTTTTACAGGTGCTATTTTTAGCCCAAAAGTGCCTGAAAAACACCCCAGTGTGAAAAGGGTCCAACTGTTAGATTTTATGAGATGAAGGGAAAAAAATCGGCCTAACATATCGGTCCAAAAAAAAATCGGCATCATATATCGGCCATCGGCCACCACAATTTCTAAATATCGGCATCGGCCAGAGAAAAACCCATATTGGTCGACCTCTACAGGTAAGTATAACACTTTAAAGTGTTACTAAACCCCGCCCCCTGCATTGACTATATCTTGTCTCTCACAGTACACAGAACATGGAAATGCAATTATTTTAGTAAATATAAACTGCTAGACACCTTTTCTCATCAGTAGTATATAGAAGTCTTGTGACTTCTATCAGTGTCTGGTCAAAGCTTGCAGCAGGAGTTTTCATTCTCCTCTGACTGTTCTATGAGGCTGCAGGACCCCTGACCCTTTGTCTGGACAGTGCTGATTGGCCCTGTTCTGATCACATGCACCCTCCCAAGAAAAATAAATAAAAAACTCTAGCAATACACACCAAAATGAGCATATGCAGAGTGACTCCAAATGATGTGTACTATCAGGAGAAGGTTGGGGGACAGTGGAAGAAGGGGAGTATCAAAGAAGACAGGATCAAACAGCCTTTTTACACAATGCAGAGGATTTTCCCCTTAGTTTTCACAGTGAGTATAACAAGCATGCTTTACTGTATATCCACTTCTCTACTGTGCACGAAAACCCCCTTCCTGCCCAAGCCATTTTTCAGCTTTCAGCGCTGTCACACTTTGAATGACAATTGCGTGGTCGTGCGACGTGGCTCCCAAACAAAATTTGCGTCCTTTTTTTCCCACAAATATAGCTTTCTTTTGGTGGTATTTGATTACCTCTGCGGTTTTTATTTTTTGCGCTATAAACAAAAGAAGAGCGTCCAGTTTGGAAAAAAAAACACTATTTTTTACTTTTTGCTATAATAAATACCCATTTTTTTCTTTAAATAAAATTTTCCTCAGTTTAGGCCGATACGTATTCTTCTACATATTTTTGGTAAAAAAAAAAAAAAAAAAATCGCAATAAGCGCGTATTTATTGGTTTGCGCAAAAGTTATAGCGTCTACAAAATAGGGGATAGATTTATAGCATTTTTTTAATTTATTTTTTATTAGTAATGGCGGCGATCTGCGATTTTTATTGTGACTGCGATATTGCGGCGGACACATCGGACACTTTTGACACATTTTTGGGACCATTCACATTTATACAGCTATCCCTGCTATAAAAAATGCATTGATTATTGTATAAATGTGACTGGCAGGGAAGGGGTTAACCACTAGGGGGCGGGAAGGGGTTAAATATGTTCCCTCAATGTGTTCTTACTGTGGGGGGAGGGGACTGACTAGGGGAGGTGACCGATGGTTGTCCCTATGTACAAGGGACACACAATCGTTCCCCTCTCCCTCACAGGACGTGGATCTCTGTGTTTACACACAGAGATCCACTTTCCTGCTCGTTTCCCGGGCAATCGCGGGTGCCCGGCGGCAATCGCGGCCGCCGGGCACGCGCATTGGGGCCTTGGGAACGCGGCACGCGCGCGCCTCCTAGCTCATTTTAAAGGGAGGACGTCATATGACGTCCTCCCAGAACGAGAGTGTCCTCCGCCCGCCGTCAATTGACAGTGGGCGGGGGACTAGTGGGTAAACAGACTGATTTTACTGGTGTGGGTTTAGTAACACTTTAAGAGTAGTGGCAAAACAGGGGACCCATCATCATCAGCGGCTACTGCTAGGGTAAGCACTATGATGCAAACTATATCATCATCAGCGGCTCCTGCTAGGGTAAGCACTATGATGCAAACTATCCCAGAATGAGTCCTGACAGGTTCTCTTAATAAAGGTTTAACATGTTCAAGCAGTTACAGCAACCTTTATAATTAGCTGTGTCATCAGTGTCCCCTTGCAACTTCCAAATAACAGTGACAAAATAACAATCTGTGTGCAAGCAACCCTTCCCCCCGAGGATTGATTTTATTATTATGAACCTGACAAAGGAGTTTTTGTCTCTGCATGCAGAGTAGCAAATATATGATCCCGGAATCACTCTAGCTTTGCAACATTTTTTAATTAAAAGCACTTTGGAAACTTAATGGACCATGATGGAGCTTTTGGCATGGTTACTTGAGGGTGTGAAGCTTTGCAAAAGTTCTTAAAAAAAAATCCATAAAAAAACAACAACAAAAATGGATACAGTTAAAGTGACACTAAAAGAAAATTCCATTCAAGTCTGTATTCTTAAAGTGGAGGTCCCGCGGAAAAAAAAAAAAAAAAAAAATTAAAAGCCAGCAGCTACAAATACAGCAGCTGCTGACTTTTAATAAATGGACACTTACCTGCCCAGGGTGCCCGCGATGACGGCAGCCGAAGCCGAGCAGTCGCTCGTCTCTCAGCTGCCCCCGCCAGTAAGAGCTGTGAATATGTGGAATAGACTCCCTCCAGAGATGGCTCTGGTCAGCTCAGTAGATTGTTTTAAGAAAGGCCTGGATTCTTTCCTAAATGTACGGTACATACCGGTAATATAATTGGGTACTGACATTTATAGGTAAAGTTGATCCAGGGAAAATCTGATTGCCTCTCGGGGGATCAGAAATACATTTTTTCCCCTGTTGTAGAAAATTGGATCATGCTCTGCTGTGGTTTTTCACCTTCCTCTGGATCAACTGTGGGTATAGGATTTTGTAGATGGGATTGTATGATATTTTTTATTTTATTTATTTTTATGGTTGAACTAGATCAGTGGTTCTCAACCTTCTCGTGCCGTGACCCCTTGATAAAATTTCCCAAGTTGTGGGGACCCCTAACAGTAAAATTATAGCGTGGGTTGTCAGCACCCGAAGCAAGACAAGTAATTTGCGTCCCTAAACCACAAATATTTAGCGCTCCCTGAGTCCCTTCCACTTGTACAGTATTAAAACCCCTTATGGTACATTTTAGGATGTACCACGCTCTCTTTCTCTTTCTTTCCCTTTTTATCTCTCTCTATCCTAATGTCTTGTTTTTTTCCCCCCCATCCCTCTTTTACTCCTTCTCTTACTCCTTGGTGGGGGGGGTGGGATCAGTGGCAGTGCTGGGGGGAGTTCTGATCATCCAACTTAGGTGCTCTTGATCAAGGTAATCTGCTGATCTGAGAACTGTAGTGGGGACTTTTAATGGCAACTATAATCATAGGTAGTGTTACTCACTGTGTCTCCAGCTTCACTGTGTCCCTGACTTTGTGGTGTCTCGTAGCAGTGACACCTATGCTGAAATCAGGAGATAGGGCCTCCTCCAGCCCCTCCCACTTTACATTCCTCACCAGTCAGCTGACCTCTAGTCTCTGCCCCCCAGCCATACCGTGAACTGAATGGGTGGCTGCGAAGAAGCTGAGTGGGCGGCCGCAAGCTCCAGGAACAGCCCAGCTGGGCGGCCATGAAAAGGCTGGGAGAGTGCGATGCGGGATTCAGGAACAGCCCAGGATTCAGTGACCACTGGCAAATCGTCATTCGACCCCCGAGTGGGTCCCGACCCCCAGGTTGAGAACCACTGAACTAGATGGACTTTTTTTTCAACCTGACTAACTATGTAACTATGTAACCCTGGGTTAGACTTTTATTTGTTAAAAAGATCCACCTAATTGTGATTAAATAAATAATTAAATAGCAGTCAAGGCTGCAATACCTACTTTTGTTCCAATAATTTTGATTGAAAAAGAAAAGAAAAGGTTTTAACACAATGAGGTAGGTAATAGTACGAAAACATTGCAATACCTACTTTTAGGCTCCATGCACACTGGGCTTAAAAAAAGTTTATCCTCTTTGGAGTAAAAAACGCTCATATAGAGCATTTTTTGTACAAAGTTTAGACGAGTTTAGGAGAGTTTTACGTTTTTTCTGCCAGTGAGCTCCAATCAGAAACGTGAATGAGAAGGTTTTTCTTTTTTTCCTGCCTCTAAACGTTGATCTCAAAATATGCCTGTAAACATCCTAATGTGAATGGACACATAGGATAACATTGAATTGCTTCTACAGGCAGAACACAAAACTCCTGTAGAAGCAACCCATAACTGTACCCCACAGTACCTTATCTCACCACAAGGTGTCCACAGTCTTCCAGGTTGAATGATGCCCAATGTCACTCAGCCTTGAAGACTGAGCATGTTCTGTGAGTGTAGGGTGTCATGGCCTTGTTCCCTGAGGAGATATCCCAACAGTTTATGGGTGCAGAGAGCAATGCAGACCTCATCAAGTCAGCACTGCTCTCTGCATCAGTGAGGACCACCCCCTGCTGGAGAAAAGGTGACATGGAAGAAGACCCTTTGCATGACATGACCAACCTGAAGACTTGCAAAGAGTAAATCAGTGGGGACCAAAGGGCAGAAGGGGGGTAGATTTGGGGGCAGGTAGCCCAAAGTGGGGCTTTAAGAAGAGCCTTGCATCACATGACCATCCTAAAGACTTTGAAAAAAGGTAAGCCAGTGAGGACCAAATGAGCTGAAGAGGAGAAAGATTTTGGGGGAATCTGGTAGGTTGGGAGTCGGGGAGCCCATAGTGGGTTTTTAAGAACAAATAATCAAAATTATAGCAAACATCCAATCACAACTAGTGCTCTTTAGTCATGGAAGCCAGCATAGACAGCTCTGATCCTCCTTATTACAGATGACATTTCTCTCCTTAACAATGTTGACCTCACCAAGTCTGCACTGCTCTCTGAATCAGTGAGGCCCACCCCTGCTGGAGAAAAGGTGACATGGAAAAAAACCTGAAGACTTTGTATAAGATAAGCCAGTGGAGAACCAAGGGGTGGAAGGGGGGTAGATTTGTGAGGGATCTGGGGGTTTAGGAGCAGGAAGTCCAGAGTCGGGCTTTAAGAAGAGCTTTTACATCACATGACCAAACTGAAGACTTTTTAAAAGGTAAGCCAGTGGGAACCAAAGGGACAGAAGGGGGTAGATTTGGGGGAGGTATTTGGGGAGCTGGGGGCACGAAGACCAGAGCAGGGCTTTAAGAAGAGCCTTTGCATCACATGACCCACCTAAAGACTTTGTAAATGGTAAGTAGGGATGAGCCGAACACCCCCCGGTTTGGTTCGCAGCAGAACATGCAAACAGGAAAAAATTTTGTTCAAACACGCGAACACAGTTAAAGTCTATGGGACACGAACATGAAAAATCAAAAGTGCAAATTTTAAAGGTTAATATGCCAGTTATTGTCATAAAAAGGGGACATGTATCAAAGCAAAAAAAAAGTTTTAAAAACGGCAGTTTTTTCGGGAGCAGTGATTTTAATAATGCTTAAAGTGAAACAATAAAAGTGAAGTATTTGTTTAAATTTCATACCTGGGGGGTGTCTATAGTATGCCTGTAAAGTAGTGCATGTTTCCCGTGTTTAGAACAGTCCCTGCACAAAATGTAATTTCTAAAGGAAAAAAAGTCATTCAAAACTACTCGCGGCTATAATGAATTGTCGGGTCCCGGCAATACAGATAAAAGTCATTGAAAAAAACGGCATGGGTTCACCCCCAGTCCATAACCAGGCACTTTGGGTCTGGTATGAATATTAAGGGGAACCCCGAAACAAAAAAAACGTGTGGGAGTTCCCCCCAAATTCCATACCAGGCACTTCAGGTCTGGTATGGATATCAGGGGAAACCCTGCGCCAATTTTTTTTTTAAATGGCGTAGGGGTCCCCCTCAAAATCCATACCAGACCCTTCAGGTCTGGTATGGATTTTAATGGGAACCCCGCTCCAAAACAAAAAAAACGGTGTGTAGTTCCCCCCAAAAATCCATACCAGACCCTTATCTGAGCATGCAACCTGACAGGCCGCGGGAAAAGAGGGGGGACGAGAGAGCGCCCCCCCTGAACCGTACCAGGCCACATGCCCTCAACATGGGGAGGATGTCCCCATGTTGATGGGGACAAGGGCCTCATCCCCACAACCCTTGCCCGGTGGTTGTGGGGGTCTGCGGGCGGGGGGCTTTTCAGAATCTGAAAGCCCCCTTTAACAAAGGGGACCTCCAGATCCCGGCCCCCCTATATTTGAAGGGCCTGGTATGAAATTTGGGGGACCCCCACTAGGTTTGAGCGGTTGTAACGAACTTTTGGGTTTTGGGGTCCCGGACCCGAACCCAGACAATTGACTGTATGTTCGGGTTCGGGTCTGGTGTTCGGCAATATGCATGTAAAGCAGCGCTTGTTTCCCGTGCTTAGAACTGTCCCTGCACAAAGTGTCATTTCTGAAGGAAAAAAAGTAATTTAAAACTCACTCGCGGCTATTAATGAATTGTCGGCTCCCGGCAATACATAGAAAAGTCATTGATAAAAAAAAATTCAAAAAAAGCGTGGGGGTCCCCCCAAATTCAATTACCAGGCCCTTCAGGTCTGGAATGGATATTAAGGGGAACTCCACCCCGAATAAAAAAAAAATGGCGTGGAGTACCCCCAAAAATACAGACCAGACCCTTTATCCGAGCACGCAACCTGCAACCTGGCCGGCCACAGGGGAAGAGGGGGGGACGAGAGAGCGGCCCCCCTCCCTCCTGAACCGTACCAGGTCACATGCCCTCAACATGGGGAGGATGTCCCCATGTTGATGGAGACAAGGGCCTCATCCCCACAACCCTTGCCTGGTGGTTGTGGGGGTCTGCAGGCGGGGGGCTTATCGGCTTCTTCTTCCCCATCTTCTTTCTCCGGTCGCTCTGTTTGAATTGGAGGTTCCTGCTGTGTGACGCTTCAGTTCTTCAGTTCACCTCTTGGTCCGCTGCCACCCAGTGACCTCGCCCCCCTCTGACGCACATGGATTTCACAGGGACTTTCCCCGTGGTGTCAGAGAGGGCGGGGCCACTGGGTGCCAGTGGACCCAGAGGCGAACTGAAGAACTGAAGCGTCACACAGCAGGAACCTCCAATTTAAACGGAGCGGCAGAAGAAAGAAGATGGGGAACAAGAAGCCGGAGCAAGAAGCAGACGAGAACACCAAAGGAAGAAGGAAGATGAAGATGAAGAGGAAGAACAAGATGGAGGAAGAAACCCAAAATGGAGAAAAGAAGAAGAATATGGAAGAAGAAGGAAGAAGATGGAAGAAAGGAGAAGACATTAATAAAGGAATTGTCAAAAACCGGCTATTGTCATTTTTACATTTTTGACACTTTCTTTGTGAAATGGTAGGGGTACATTTGTACCCCATTACCATTTCACATAGGGGGGGGCGGGATCTGGGGGTCCCCTTTGTTAAAGGGGTCTTCCAGATTCTGATAAGCCCCCCCACCCGCAGACCCCCACAACTACCGGCAAGGGTTGTGGGGATGAGGCCCTTGTCCCCATCAACATGGGGACATCCTCCCCATGTTGAGGGCATGTGGCCTGGTACTGTTCAGGAGGGAGGGGGCCGCTCTCTTGTCCCCCCCTCTTTTCCTGCGGCCTGCCAGGTTGCGTGCTCGGATAAAGGGTCTGGTCTGGATTTTTGGGGGTACTCTACGCCATTTTTTAAAAAAAATTGGCGTGGAGTTCCTTTTAAAATCCATAGCAGATCTGAAGGGCCTGGTATGGATATTTGGGGGAACCGCACGCATTTTTCTTTTTAAATTTACGGCAGAGTTCCCCTTAATATCCATTCCAGACCTGAAGGGCCTGGTAATTGAATTTGGGGGAACCCCCACGCTTTTTTGAAATTTTTTATAAATGACTTTTCTATGTATTGCCGGGAGCCGACAATTCATTAATAGCCGCGAGTGAATTTTAAATGACTTTTTTTCCTTCAGAAATGACACATTGTGCAGGGACAGTTCTAAGCACGGGAAACAGCGCTAATAGTCCTCAGAAGTTCTGGTCCCCATTGATTTCAATGGGGTTCGGGTTCAGGGTAAAGTTCGGTCCCGAACCCGAACTTTTTTCCGAAGTTCGGCCGAACCCTTCGAACCCGAACATCCAGGTGTCCGCTCAACTCTAACCCCCACGCATTTTTTTTTTGGTTCGGGGGTTCCCCTTAATATTCATACCAGACCCGATAATATTCTTATTCTTTTATTTTTTCCCTTTTGTGTATGTATTTTTTAGCATTTTTGATTGATTTCTTGGCCTGGATATATGTGGATGTGTGGCTCATCCATATGGCCTGGCTGCTCATAGGTTTAGTATCGATATCATGCATTTTTAATGTGTCCCCGGCGTAGGTGTTTAAAACGCCACTTCCGGTATTAGATTTCCAGTGTGTGTGGCGTCTGAGGTCAGCGTCACTTTTTCCGTCTCACTGACAGCGACACCATCTTTTTGGTTGCTATAAGCAGGATGTGGAATATCATGACGTCATATCCACTTCCGCAAGTCGGAACGAGGCTTGAGACGCACGCTTAGGCGCCCTTTTGTCCGAACCAGGAAGTAAACTTACAATTGCACTACCAATCAGACGGAGCTGCTATTCATTGTGGGGTACTCAATATGTATAAATACACAGTGACTACAGTAAACTGGCACCCCAGATGATCGCTCATAAGTCGAAACGCGTTGGGTTGAGATGCTAAGGCCACTGTCACTTTTTATATAAGCACTTTTTTACTTCTTACAAACGTGAGTGTATTTCCTCTGTTTTTATATTAAATGTTATCAACGGTATTATGCTATATGCCTTCCTTCTTTTAATGGTGGGATTGAATGCCTGATTCTACTGAATCCCTTCACTTCTAATGTCCTCTTGGAGGCTGGATCTGGACTGTGAATCTGCTACACCCCTGATACACCATACTGTAAATTTGATTGACTCACTAGGTGTACACCTACCTGAGTTCAATCCTTCCGGTAAGCATTTTGGTATCTTCGGTGGTGGATCTACTATCAAATTATCATCGTAATAGATGGTCACATATGAAATTAATGATTGTCACTGATCACTTTGGACACTGCACTTTACAATTTTTCTTGTGTTTAAGGACACTTCCTTATAGACATTTATATTTCAACTATAAATCGTTGGATATTTTTTACCAAGTTCATCACTTTAGTTCATTCATATCATTTGGAGTCGTTTATCAATTGGCCACCTGTTAGTGCTGCACTTTTTTACCTATGCACCACATGACTAACCTGAAGACTTTGTAAAAGATAAGCCAATGGGGACCAAAAGGGCAGATGGGGGGGTAGATTTAGGGGGTTGGGAAGCTGGGAGTTAGGGAGCCAAGAGTGGGGCTTAAAGAAGAGCCTTTGCATCACATGACCAACCTGAAGACTTTGTAAAAGATTAGCCAGTGGGGACAAAAGGGCAGAAGGGTTGTAGATTTTGGGGTAGAAAGCCCAGAGTGGGGCTTTATGAAGAGCCTTTGTATAACATGATCAACCTAAACACTGTGTAAAGGGTAAGCCAGTGGGGACCAAAGGGGCAAAAGGAGGGTAGATTTGGATGGAGGGATTTGGGGGCTGGAAGGCAAGGAGGCCAGAGTTGGGCTTTATGGACGAGTAATCAAATGATTGCATACCTTCAATTATGACTAGTTCTCTTGAAGCATGAAAGCTAACATAGAGACAGCTCTGGTCCTCTTTATCATACAGATGACATTTCTTCCCCTATTAACACTCTTAAAAATGTTGAATTTATGCTAACCGTGGCTCCATTTGATGCCAAATTTGTGTGTTCACAGAAGCAAAACTTTGTTTTTTCTAGCCTGGATGGAAAAAGCAAATAAGCCATTCAGTTTTGATTAATGCAGATAGACTGCATGAAATAGCGTGCATCTTTTCATTGCGGATGGAAGACCATCTTTCCAAGCATGCCGTCCTCACAAAGAGTTCATTTATGAAAGGTGTGATGAGAAAATTATTAAAAAAGGGGAAAAAAAACACATTTCAATCTTATTAAGTCTTCCTTCCGATGGATGAATGAAAATGGAAATTTGCGTTGATTTCGGCGAGAGTTAATGGTCTGTACTCTTTCATTAAGGTGGAGAGGCTGTTGGAGAAGATCAGCACATGTTGTGTTTTAATACCCTGTCTTGTAATTATAGAATTATTCTTATTTGGAACGCAAACAGAATTTCACACCAGATCTGGTAACGTCAGAATTAAAGGAGAACTATTATGTATTTTCAAGGAGTACTGCATTGGAATCATGATTCTAAAGCCTCATACACACGATCTGATTTTCTGCGGACAAAGCGTAGAACTTTTGTCCGAAGGGCGTTGGCCGTGAACTTGGATTGCATACAAACGGCAAAGAATTGTCGGCAAACAAACACAAAACTACGTGTTTTTTCAGCTCTAGCACCACCCTTTGGGCAACTTCTGCTAATGTTGTGTTATGGTTAGCATTGCTTCTGAGCATGCGTGTTTGTACTTTGGATTTTTGCATCCACACGATCGGATAATCTGACAATACACATTTGTTGTCGGAAAGTTTTAAAGCATGCTATGCCACATTTGTTGGTGGAAAATCCGACAACAATTGTCCGATGGATCATACAAACAGTCAGATTTTCCGACAACAGCCTGCCATCACACAATTCCCATCGGAACATACGATCGTGTGTACGAGGCTTAACACTCAGGGCTTCTTTTTTTTTTTAAAGAATAGGTTCAGGTACTCCCCCTCTCCTTAAATCACCCATTGTCCCTGCCCCCCATCCACCTTCCCTTGTCCTGCCCCCTACCCTCTTGCCCCTTTTAGAGAATACAAAACCAAATATAATTTTGTAGTGCCAAGTAGTTTATATGGAATCCCCCCCCAGCAACAACAGATAGCTCCAGTAATACTAGCCCGAACCCCCCCCCCCCAGAAACAACAGACCCTTCCATTAGCAATAGATCCTCCCACCAGCAATATATTCCCCACCAGCAACAATAGATCCACCCAGAAAGCAATACACTCTTGCCAGCAACAATAGATCCCACCGGCAACATCAAACCCTTTGACCAACAATAGGCTCCTCCGGCAACAAAAGATTGTGATTTTCACATTGGCACGTCCTTGCTGTGCCATGTTTTTATGACAGTGCTCCTTTAGTGGCAATTCACATCCCTTCTACGTGACTGTTGTGATAAAATCAAATACAGGGTATGCCATTTGGAGAATGCTTTTCTTCTTTGCCTGCTCTCAGAGATGAGCACTGAGGTAAGAGGAACAGTAATGAGCCGTCGTGTTTAACGACTTAGCAAGCAGTGATTTAGTCAAAATGGTTTTGTTGCAAAATTACTGGTTTTACTGTTTGTTTTATTTTTTATAAGCAAATTCTGCAAACAGTCTATTTTTTTTTTCTAATAAAAAAAGTTTGCATGTATGTGGGCGTTTTAAGGTAGTTTAAGTATTTTATTTAATTACCGTATATACTCGAGTATAAGCCGAGATTTTCAGCCCTTTTCTTTGGGCTGAATGTCCCCCCCCCCCTCGGCTTATACTCGAGTCAGCAAAATTTAACATTGTAAATTGTACCTGAAGGCTGCGGCATCCATCGTTTAAAACTCACGGTCTCTTCCTGGTCCCTTCCGTGATAGGCGGAACTGTGTCTGCTGAGAATCGCCTATCAAGAACGTTCTCTCATCCTCAGTTTCCCAGCAGACGTCCGTGATTGGACGGAAACTGAACACAGTGTCTGCTGGGATGGGTGAGGATGAGAGAACGTTCGTGATAGGCGATTCTCAGCAGACACAGTTCCGCCTATCACGGAAGAGACCAGGAAGAGACCGCGAGTTTTAAACGATGGACGCCGCAGCCTTCAGGTACAATTTACAATTTACAATGTTCAATTTTAATTCTAGGGGCACAGTGAGGATGGGCACAGTGAGGATGGGAACAGTGAAGTTGCAATGGGCACAGTGAGGCGTGCAAATGGGCATTGTTGACCCTCGGCTTATACTCGAGTCAGTAAGTTTTCCCAGGTTTTTGTGGTAACATTAGGTACCTCTGCTTATACTCTGGTCGGCTTATACTCGAGTATATACGGTAGGTGTACTTTGTTATTTTTTTGTGCATTTGATCCTTATTTGTGTACTGCCGGTCTTGTTTTTTTTTTTTTATTTCTGTAAAAACATGCGAAATAATGAAGCTATTAGGGGGATTTTTTTTGGCACCAGAACAGGTTCAAGATAGATTAAAGGAGCTTCCAAAAGTGTAGGAGCCATCTTTTAAAGTAGTATTAAACCTTTTTTTGAAACGCCTGTTCTCTGTTTACATGCAAGTAATATCCTTAAAAAGCCATTATTTATCAAATTATCCGTTTTCAGTTTTCTAAAGGTTTTCTTTTAAAAAAACATTTTTTTTTTTTTTAAATATGATTTCTCTTCCAAGGTAGTGCTCCCCCCAATTTCCAGTAGGAGAGCACGCACCTTCTCTTTCTTCTGCTTCCATTCCTGTCACCACTGCACATGAGAGATGTTGACCTGACCATTGCAGAAACTGGATGAGGAGGAGGACGGGG
Source organism: Rana muscosa (assembly GCA_029206835.1). Taxonomy (NCBI): domain Eukaryota; kingdom Metazoa; phylum Chordata; class Amphibia; order Anura; family Ranidae; genus Rana; species Rana muscosa. The sequence goes on along the minus strand of CM055119.1, from coordinate 184,522,107 downwards.
TGCAAGTCCTATTTATCTTCAACCACCTTGATGCAGTTTAGTCTTTGGGAGGAGGAGTGTTCACACTGTGACTCCATTGAGACAGCACAAGTAATGGAGAGACCCCAAAAACTGAAGTGCGGTTATGGGAATACAATAAATGGTTAAGGGCTGAATTGAAACAACTGAAAGCATGGATCACCAAGTAAGCTTAAATGTAAGTTGTACTATCTTTTGTTAGCTTTTGGGTTTAATAATGCTTTAAAACCACAACAATTACCCAAATTTTGTCTTCCAGGTTGACTCCAAAGCATTTACCAAAATGCTAAACGTTTAGGAAAACCCTTGATTTTACTCTTGTAATGTTGAAATATGTCTGACCCCATCTTTATGTATAATGCTGAACAGTAAACTATAAATAGTCTGCAGCTAAGGGGGGTAAAGATCGGGGGCGGGGTGGTAAAAGTGCAGTGTGAATGATCCCTTACAGTGGTGGTCACAAAGCCACCCCTACAAACAGCTAAAATGATCATGCTACTGACTTTGCCAAGTGGTGTTGGCCCTGGAACTTTGCAGGCACCATCAGATGGGAGGTCAATCAGCCACAACTCAAGGAACCTCTAGCAACCTCTGGAAGAACCTTGGCTGAGCATGCCTGATGTGAATTAATACTTTCCAGGGCACAAGAAGAAACTTTAATTTACAGATTGCAGATACTTAGGTGTTAATGGAAGCCTTTTGCAGGTTTCTGACTTCCTTCTGCGAATGCTAGTTGTCAGACTTTAAATTTCTATACCAGTCTCACACTTATGCCTTAAGAGGCTCAAAATAGGATTGTATTGTATATTGTATTAGTAAAGTAAGTAACCCTTTTATCTGAAGACGTCTCTAAACGTCTATATTCAAGAGCACGCTGTGCTCCATTATTAATCTATTTTTGCAATTAATGAATCAATTTAATATCATAATTACAGTGCACGGCGCTACAACAAAAGTTATATTATTGTACTTTGCATCTGTTCATCTCGCTCTTCAGCCTAATTTAATTTACAAGAAGAAAACTTTAAACATGTACAAATTGACTTAATGTAGGAAGCTTAGCCATATAGCAGATACTATTAGGCATCAGCAGCGTTAATGTACGCAAATGATTCTCTCACTCGTTCAATCCATTAATGAGCAATCAAGAAGAAAAGTTGTTAATTCGCATTGCCTTTACAATGTTTTGCAGTTAAGCTCATGCCGGTTATGTTTAGACTGGGAAGGTAATACCCTTTAAAAAGTCACCTTTCGATAATTAAATTTACCTTAAACACTTAGGCTTGTTTCCATTGCTTGATCTTAAGTTCATACATTAAGTGTTGCATATTCAACTCCAACTGTAACCTTATTTCCTAGAATTCCTTTCACTAGGATCCCAGAAATGTAGTCCTCAGGACAGCCTTTCTAAACCTGCATTCTTTGTAACCCTGGAGTTCCTTCAGAGGTTGCTGGGGGTTCCTTGAGCAATGAGCAAGTTCTGCATCTCAGATAAGTACTCAATGAACTTTTCAGCTATTTGTAAAGAGATGATTCTGCCTATCGACCACAAATGTAAGGAACATTCTTCCCAATGACCACCACACTAATGTACCATGAGTTGTAGATATATAAAATTAGTAGCATGGGTTCCCTGAGACCAAAACATTTTTCAAGGGTTTCTATGTGCTAAAAGGGTCGAGAAAAGCTGCCCTGGCATTATGTACAGTGCACTTTGTGTACCCATTGGCTGAGGAGGCAGTGGCACCGCCGCCTGCTGCCTCCTCAGACAATGGGTAATAAAGCTGCCTCATGAGTCCCTCCCTCCTGAGACCTGACATTACTCAGGATCTCCCGAATCTTGGCATGTTAGCTTACTATCTTACTATGCAAGAGACCAGGAGCACATGTATAATGTCGATCCTGTACTAAACGGGAAGCATGGCAACCCTTATGTGCAGCCCCCCCTCCAGGCAACCCTGCTCCTCAGCAGCATGGAGGAGACAGGCTGGTATGTACTAGCCTAGCTGCTACAATGTTGACAGACACTCTGGTGGAGGTGAGGGTTTGGACCCCCCTACCCCCTCTCCCCTCCCTTATCTACGCCCCTGCCTGGCAGCTTAGGGATTGTTCATTATAGTGTATGTATTGTCAAGCATTTATATTTTTAGTTATTTTTAGTTTTGAATAGAGTAGGGAAGAGTTAAAAAAAACTCTAGATATTTTACTTTTTGCTAGCTTTGTCCCCTTGGCGACATTTCTCTTCACATAGTGAACCTCCCTGGCGAATTATGTACCAAAAGCGGTACAATTATTTTGCATGGAAATTTGGTGTTATGTATTGTAGGCCTGCGATTCTTAGTAATTACTCACTTAAACCTGACCAAACAAGACTCTAGTAGACATCCCAGATGTGATACATTTTAAACACAAAATCATGAATTATAATCTAATAAATAATATAATTTTATTCAATAATGTAATTCAAAATAATGAAATTTGTCAAACAAAGAAAATTCAATAAACATCCTGAGTGTGATAAATTTTAAAGCAGGGAACTGGACAAAGTCCAACGTCACAATCTGGACAATGGTACCTTGTTTCTTTTCAGACTTTCTTTCCTTTGCCATCTCTCTTTGAACAGCAAACCACGCACATCCTGGTAGGTGCTGCCTTTTTTGCGGTTGGCGGTATGTAGCCCATAAAATGACGACCAGTCAGGCGTTCTGGGTTGACAACGCCAACAGCACATCGTCCAGGTCCGTTAGCAGCTACTGATGGCGTCTGGTGGTTGACAAAAATCTACTCAGCCACCTTCCAGATATATTATATATAATATTTTTTTTGCTGTTTGCGCATAGCCGGGTAAAATGTCATTGCCTGATCGGCTCTGTTGACACCTCCCATTGTGTTATTATAGTCTATAACGACTTGCGGCTTCAGCAGATCTTTCCCACCTTTTGTGTGGACCATGGCAGTGGCGGTATTTTGCAAAGTACTCATGAGACACACGTCCTTCTTGTCTCGCCATCGCATTGCCATCATCTTACCCTTCTGAAAGGCAACCATTTCTCCAGTTTTGAGTTTTCTTGGCAAACATAGATGGCATGTCACGTCGGTTAGGACTAACAGTACCATACCCATCAGTCTTGTTTTGTAGCAAAACCTCATACAGTTCCGGAGACGTGTAGAAGTTGTCCGTGGTCACACAATATCCTTGGTTCAGCAATGGCTCCAGCAGTGTAAGGACAGATGATGTGGCCATTCCATAGCCGCTGTACCTGGGGTTGAACTTTGTGCCTTTACCGGTGTAAATGACCGAATTCCAGATGTACCCTGTGGATGACTCACAGAGCATGTAGAATTTGATGCCAAACAGCGGTCTTTGGATGCAATAAACTGTATCCAGCTTAGGCGTCCCTTGTAGGCCATCAAACTTTCATCCACGCTGACGTCCCTTTCTGGCACGTAGGTCCGCTGGAAATTGGTCACAATAATTTGGCATACCTCCCAGATTTTTTTTTCGTTTGGGCGCAGGATGCATGGCCTCATCAAATTCTTCATTGTTCATGAAGTGGAAAAACTTAATGAGGGAAAACCGGTATTCTGACATCACAGTACCATTTCTGGAGCGGTTTCCGCACCACCCCCTGAAGAATGATGAGTCCCAGAAACTGCCAGATGTCCTCTATAGTCACCGGTTCCCACTTTCTGCTTCTGGAAAATCTGGCATGCAGCGTAGCGGATTGCTGATCATGGTAGCGATTGGTCTCTGTGACAATTTTTTCAATTACCTCTTTAGTGAGGAATAATTGCAGGTATGCCAGAGGGTTGTCACACTCAACATCTACCTTCATCCCAGGTGATCCAGTGAACGGGTATCTTGGGGGGCGCTACCTGGTCCGTATCGCAGTCTATAGGGCACCAAGTGCGCACATCACTGAGGTCAGGTGCAGGATCCTCGCCGTTGTCACTTGCCAGATCAGTGTCAGTGTCAGACGACAAATCTCCCCACGACTCACTATTGCTTAGTTCTGCGAGCAACTCGGTGTCGCTGCCGCTGTCACTCAACTGGTCCAAAAGCGCCCTTGTAGTAAACTGGCGCTTTTTTGATGCCATGTTATAAATATTTTTATGGGCCAAATGACAGTAAAATGGCAGGCAAGGGGCACTGTACAGTGATCAAGTGTCAGATCAGAGATGATACAGTGCAATCCACTCAGATTACAATGTATCACCTCTTTTTATGTGTGTTTATGTGTGTTTCACTTTTAGAATTTTAAAATTCCCGTCCAGTTCCGCTCCCATGCACCGTTGCTGCTCGCAGGAAACGGAACCAGGAAGTCAGATGGGGTCGGCACTCTCGCCGGCGATCACAGCAGAGGACATCATCACTGGATTGCCAGGAGAAGGTAAGGGGACTCCGCTGCCAGCTCTGCAATGTTACCCCGAGCGTGACTCGGGGTTACCAATTCTAGCAGAAAAAAACAACCCCGAGTCACGCTCAGGAATCCCGCCAGGGAGGTTAATGTGGTTTTAAAAAAAAAAAAAAAAAAACCTCCATCCAGTTCAATGAAACCAATAGAAGAAGAAGAAAAGAAAAAAAAGCAACATGCTCATACAGAAAACCTCCATATACCTCTCCAATACACACAATTGATCCAGAGGAAGGCAAAAACAAAAAAAAACAATAAAGCATAATCCAATTTGTTCCAGTGTGGGAAAAAATCCTTTCCAGGCCCTATATCATTTACAAATATAAAATAAAGAGTAACACTGAACCTTGGGGTACACCACTAATAACCTTACACCATTTAGAGTATGAATTATTCACATTTTATCCCAGAGATGCAACAAAAATGTATCGGAAATATTCTCAAAGTGATGGGAATTCCCCTCTTAGACCCAGACAGATTTACCAATTGCAAGTGTTGTCTTCTCCCTCTGCTCTGGTAACAACTCTAAAATTTGGGATTTTCAAAAATGTCCTACTGACAATGATTACCAGTATATAAAGTAAGGCTGTATGCACAGTTCCACGTCGCAATGATGTGGGCAATTGCTTGCTTTTATCTGGCCCTTGGGGCACTCTTACACAGACTGACACCAATGAAAGGGCACCATTTCCTTTACCGACACCATTAATGGGGCATTATTTTTCTCATTGATTTCAACAATGGGGCACATTTCCTGGGGCATTTTCTACTCCCATTGACCACAATCTGGCCCCTCTAAAGCCTGAAAGACAGTAAACTGACCCCTTGCTTAGAAAGTTTGGAGACTCCTGCCTTATGCCGCGTACACACGACCGCTTTTCTCGACGAGAAAAACTGCATTTTTTCATTTCGCCGAGAAAAACGATCGTCTGTGGGCTTTATGTCGTTTTTCTCGTCGAGAAAAACGGCATAAAAAACAACGAGAAAAATTAGAACATGTTCTAATTTTTCTCGTCGTTTTTTCCGACATTTTTTCCGCGGCAGTTTTCCCATAGGGAAACACTGCCGCGGAGCCCACAGACGGTCGTTTTTCTCGACAAGAGAAAAAATGACGTGAAAAACGACCGTGTGTGGGGAACAAGCCGTTCCCTCGTTTTTAATGTCATTACTCACGGCAGTTTTTTAACCGCCGTGAATAATGATCGTGTGTACGCGGCATCAGTTCATTTAGGTGTCATTCAAAATCAATGTCCCAACTCCCTCCAGGCTTTCACTTTTAGATGGGGAGCTAAAGTCCTGAGCCTCCAGAACATGCCTCTGACTGAGGCAATGTCCAAAGGTAGAGACATCCTCTCAAGGAATAATCCCAGGAAGTGAAGGCCACTCTGAAAAGATGTTCCAAATACTTATTAACTCCACACTCCAAACAACTGAACAAAGATCTCAGCGATTGGGTGGGCCAGACAAATATTTGTAACCTAGCGATTGAACAAAACAAAGGGCGCTATTCAAGTGTAGTTTAAAGGACTTTAACCTCCCTGGCGGTATGATTCTGTCAGATTTTAGGTGCTGAAAGCGGTACCATTATTCTGCATGGAAATTTGGCGTTTTATATTACCGGCCTGTAATTCTTAGGAATAACTCACTTAAATCTGTCCAACCAGAGTCTAGTAGACATCCCGGGTATGATAAAGTTCAAAAAACAAAATTATACATTATAATAAAATAAATAACTATAAAATAATTATAACAAATAATATAATAATAATAATAAAAGTGTTTTTCAGTGTTTGATGATGAATTTCCCCACAAATCGCTATCGCTTAATTCTGCGAGTGATTCTAATTTATTATCGCTGTTTTTTAGCTGGTCTAAAACCACTTTTGACATAAAGGGACACTTTTTGGTTGCTATGGACAATCTCCAGTTTCTAGGCAGAAAGAAAAGTTTGTATTATATAAAAGTGCATGCAGGACACTGGGCAGACCACTAGGGACAAAGGGGGTGTGTAATTATTACATACAGTACTGTAATCTGTAAGATTACAGTGTACTGTATGTATACTGTGTTTTAACTTTTTTGAATTTGGCGCCGATCTCCGTCCCCGTGCGTCGTAACGTCGCAGGGAACGGAGCTCGGCGGCACTCGGAAGTGTGTGAATCGAGCGAGGAGACAGCTCGATCACACAGCGGAGAGGCATTGCAGGATCCAGGGGACAAGGTAAGTAACTCTGCCTGGATCACTGCGATGCAGCCCGAGTCTGGCTCGGGGTTACCGCTTTTGGTGCTGAAATTTAACCCCGAGCCAGACTCGGGAATACCGCTAGGAAGGTTAATAGACTTCAATAGTAAAAACTGACAATTGGCCACTTGCGTGACTGTAGATTTACATCTGAGCATGCCAAACAACTGATGTTGGATGGGAAGGCCTGGATCGCAGTTTCCTCTCTAATTCATCCCAAAGGTGTTCTTTCGGGTTGAGGTCAGGACTCTGTGCAGTTCCTCCACCCCAAACTCACTCATCCATGTCTTTTTGAACCTTGCTTTGTGCACTGGTCCAAATCATTTGGTGGAGGGGGGATTATTATGTGCGGTTGTTTTTCAGGGGTTAGGCTTGGCCCCTTAGTTCCAGTGAAGGGAACTCTTAAAGTGTCCGCATATCTAGACATTTTGGACAATTCCATGCTCCCAACTTTGTGGGAACAGTTTGGGGATGGCCCCTTCCTGTTCCAACATGACTGTGCTATAGTTCACAAATCAAGGTCCATAAAGATGTGAATGAGCGAGTTTGGGGTGGGGGAACGTGACTGGCCTACACAGAGTCCTGACCCTAACCCGACAGAACAACTTTGAATGAAGAGCAGAGACTGTGAATTAGAGCGGAGACTGTGAGCCAGACCTTCTCATCCAACATTAGTGCCTGACCTCACAAATGTGCTTCTGGAAGAATGGTCAAACCTTCCCATAGACACTCCTAAACCTTGTGGACAGCCTTCCCAGAAGAGTTGAAGCTGTTAAAGCTGCAAAGGGTGTGGCTGCACTACTGCTGATCTCCTGAGCTCCAGTGAGGCCTACTGATCCAGGGAGCTTGATTACTCCCTATACCCAGGGTGGATGCAGGAACCTGGGGTGGACCCAGGGGAGGATCCCCCGGATGGCCAGAGTACTGGTCCTCCCATACCAGTGTTTGAGGACCTGGGAAATGGCCCAGCTAAAGGTGAAAGCCTGGCAACCTACAGAAAGAAGGTTTGTGCTAGGATTGCGAGAATCGCTAAGGAGGAAGAAGTACTGGCGAAGTTGAAGTTTGACTTCAAGCATAAAAAAATTGCAAGTGACCGGCTTCACAGTTCTAAGAGGAAACAGATGCGGCCTGAGTTGATGGCTTTGGAGGCCAAAGTGGAAAAGCAGAGTCTGCTGGTGGCCACATTGAAAGAAACCAGCGGTGCTTTCAAGGAGAAGTATGGCAACGATGATCGCTTCCGTGCAATGCGCAGAGGGGCCATACAGGCCAGTGGAGGGCAGGCATCATCAGAGTGCGAGAAGCAAAGGTCAGTGCAAAGCAAAAAAGTTTCTGTGGACTCAGATTGTGTTTCTGGCCAGCACGCTGGAAAATCTTTGCATCCCGAGCCAACTATCAGTATGCCTGCAGAAAGTGGAGAAAGCTCTGGCACACAGGCTGTGGGTGATCAGCAGTCAGGTGTTTTGACTGGCAGTATGTCATCGAGCCAAGGAAGTTCTGTGCCCTTACCACCGCAGCAAGAGGCTATGGAGCAAGATGATCCATCTGAGCCTGTGGAGGGAGCAGGTATGCTGAACTTCATATCAGAAATGGAATCACCTTTGCATGGTCGCAAGTTTTCAGTGTCTGGATCATCTGAGGATGAAGAAGAGGATGATGATGTCCCCCCAAAACCTTTGAAACAACGGGTGAAAGAAAAAGAGGTTTTTGGTCATGACTTGCCTGTACAATGTAATGGAGGTGTAGTTCCTATGGATGGTGCAGTAGAGGGCAGCGGAGAGCAAGCTCATCTCCTGGCTGAGACTTCCACCTGTGTACAGCCAGCCAGTGCAGACTCTGCTGTGAAGAGTGCTGACAAAGACATCTCTACTGCTGGTAATGAAGTAAGAATTACCAAGGGTAATGTAAATGACATTTCTGTGTCAGAAGTCTCTGCTCCATCTGTTCCTGACAATAATGTTAATACTTTATCCAAAGAAGGGTCTGTTACTAAAAGTGATTTGCCTGATGTTGCAAGGAGTGCGGTTATTTCCAATGCTGCAGCACTGGCTGCACCTGTCCCCGGGGTGAGTAGGGCCAGTTATTCTGCTGTCACTAGGAGTGATGTGAGTGAAGGTCAGGCCAATCTGTCACCATCTGGTAGCTCCTTTAAACGCCGCAATGTGGTCCAATTGAGGTGGACTGGAAAAAGCCCCCCCCAAATAGGAGAGATGTGGTGGACCGTATTCTGGGGATGGGTTTTAAAGCAGAGGAGATTTTTGCCCTTATCAGCCCAGTTGGGTCATATGAGTATGACCTCTCCTTTGTCAAGGCGGAAGGTTTAGATGTGTTTTGGGAGAGGTATGAGCAGAGGTGTAAGGAGTCCCCAAGATGGGCAGGTTTGTCACCTAAAGTAGTCTCCCGCCAGCCATTATACAAGAACGTCACCATTCTAGTGCGTAATGAGTCCATTCCTGCTGCGGATCTGGTGGTGTGGTTGAGGAGATATGCGGATGTCCAAGCCCCCTTGAGGAAAGTTGTAGATGATAGGGGGATATGGACAGGAGGATGGACAGTGTTAGTAAAACTACATGTCACGGGTAATGTTGTTAAGCACATCCCTTCGTCTGCCTTTATAGGTCGTGACAGGATTATTACCTTTTATGCAGGGCAACCAAAGCTGTGTCATCGCTGTGGTGAAAAGGGCCATTTTTCAAGCTCATGTTCTGCGCAGAAATGCTCCCTCTGTCAGGGCTCAGGGCACGTTGCAAAAGACTGTAATAGTATTCATTGTAATCTTTGTAACAAGTTAGGTCACCCCTATAGCCTTTGCCCTGAAGCCCTCCATAATCAGCCAGAGGTGGTGGAAGAACTGCTGAGGATGGAGGAGGAGGAACGTGGGGGGCAGCAAGGGGTTGGTGGAGCTGTTTCAGCTAGTCCTGAGGGGGCCCCCCAGGTGTCAGTTTCCCAATCTGAAGGTGTGACCCCTCTTGTGTCTGCTCCCCAGTCTGTGCTCCCTACTGTGTCAGTGTCTACTTCTGTTGTGTGTTCTTCCCCAGTGTTTCAGGTGCCCAGTGTTCCAAATGTAAATAAGTAATCCAGATTGGCTGAGGCTGCCAAAGGGGCAGATTCATGCCGATCTGAGGTGGCAGCTTCACCTGGGCCTTCCCTGAGGCAACGTAAGACCTCTAGTGGAGGTTCTAAGGGGAAGAAGGGGGAAGTTGCCACTGCTAATGATGTAGATGAGGCCTTTCAGGGTGATGTTTCAGGGGAGGAGGGAGAGTGGACCAAGGTGGGCAGAAGGAGGAATAAGGTAGTCCTGACCTCTGCCTCCTCGGTTTCATCTTTAGAGGTAGATGATCTACCTCTGGGAAACAAGTTTGGGTCCTTATCTGAGGGGGAGGAGGAGTCTTCTAATTCCGTGTCTCAGATGGAGGAGGATGAGGTAGAGTGCTCCCTAAAGAGGTCAAGGTCTCCAGTAAAGGGGGAGGGAGCTCAGGCTAAGAAACGCCTACCTCAATCATCCTGATGGCAGTTCCCACTCCGATAAAGGTGGCAACCATTAATGTTGCCAGCATAAAATCTGTAGGGGCTCGTAACATGGCCTTATTTTTGCTCAGCGAGATGGATGCTGATGTTTTATTTTTGCAAGAGACCCGGCTAAATAGCCTTGTCGATGTCCACCTGGCAAAGAGGGAGTGGAGGCGTGGGCCCTCCTTCTGGTCTCTTGCGGCCGAGCCTTACAGCGGAGTTGCAGTACTTTTTACTGGCATGGTAACGTGTCGGTGGGTTATCGAGGTAGAGATTGGAAGGTGTATGGTCTTGGACGTCTCTGTGAAGGGGCATGATCTACGTTTAGTAAATATTTATGGACCACAAACAAGATGGGAGAGGAAATGCCTCTTTACAAAGATTAAGCCTTTCCTTTTTACATCTCGGCAAGTTGTCTTTGGAGGTGATTTTAACACCGTTACTAGGCCCAAAGACAGGAAAGGCTCCACTGACAGCCTGAGATATGATAGCGTCTTTCTTAATTCGATAGCCAGGGAAGCAGGTCTGGAAGATGCGCATATTAAGCGTTGCCCAGACAGCACGGGGTACACATTTAAGCGAGGCAGTTGTGAGAGCAGGATAGACAGGTTTTTTTTTTAAGGGGGACTCTGCCTTTTCGGCTCCTGAGTGTCGTATGGTGGAGTTCTCTGATCACCTTATGCTGTCTGTTATTCTCAATGCTTCAGATATGCCACCTAAAGGAAAGGGTATTTGGAGGATGAATTCGGCTCTGCTGGATGACGAGGAGGTAAGACAATCTTTTGAGGATTTTTTTCAGGCTCAGGTAACCATCCTGGATTTCTGCAGCAGTAAGTCGGAGTGGTGGGAGCTTGCCAAAAGCCGGATTAGTGGGTTTTTCAAGGCCATAGGAAAAAGGAAACAGCTTGGTAGGTACATTGCCTACCAGCAGCTGCGGAGAAAACTTGATCGCCTTGTCTCGAGTGGTGGAGATTCAGGGGCAATCTCTGAGGTAAAACTTCTCCTTAGGAAGTATCAGTATGATCGGCACGCTTCTTTGGTTCTGGAAAGGGACTATGGGAAATATCACTCGCCCGACCCTTATCAGAACTGCAAACAAAGCGCAGCAGTTAAGATGGTTGTTGGGCTAAGGGATAGTACGGGCTCTTTGACGAAATCCAGGTCAGGGATCCTGGAGGTCTCAAGGTCTTTTTATGTGGATCTTCTGGGGGAGAAGTACCTCGATCGGGCAAAGATGTCAAGTTTTCTAGATTCTACACCAGGTCTGGGAAATAACATTCCGCTGGCAAGTTTGACGGGGGAAATCACAGCAGAAGAGGTAGTCAAAGCTATAGATGGTCTGGCTATTAAGAAAACACCGGGGCCAGACGGATTGACAGCTGAATTTTATAAGACTTTCAAATCCAGCTTGGTACCTTATCTTGTGGAGGTATTAAATGGCTGTCTGCAAGAGGGTTCGCTCCCTCCCTCCATGAGACAATCTGCTGTGATTCTGTTGTCAAAAGGCAAGGATCCCTCGATGATTGAGAATTGGCGCCCCATTAGCCTTCTCAACGTCGATAGAAAAATTCTGGCGAAGATAATTTTCTGGCGCTTGTCGTCAGTAGCAGACAGATTGCTTTCTCGTCAGCAGCACTGTTCGGTCCAGGGCAGGAGCACTTTTTCAGCGGTGTTAGCTGTCTGGGAGGCTCTAGAACGTTGCAGGGCTGAAGGCTGGGGAAAGTATTTGCTGGCATTGGATCAGGCGAAGGCTTTTGATCGTGTCAACCATGAGTACCTCTGGCTTCTCCTTGACAAGTATGGCCTGGAGGGTGGGTTTATTGGATGGCTTAAGACTTTATACAGAGAGGCAGAGAGCTTCATGCTTGTTAACGGTTGGGTTGGACGACCCTTCAGGGTTGGATCCGGGGTGCGCCAGGGGTGTCCACTGAGCCCTTTGCTATATGTGTTCGCAATCGACCCCTTCATCAGAAGGCTAGAGAGCGGACCGTTGTGCGGGGTGCCGGTGGGCATTACTGGTGAGCCGCCCTTGAGGGTTGTAGCCTATGCTGATGACGTTTCTGTCTTTATCTCTGGGACAGAGGAGGCGCAGGAGGTGGTCTCAGTTATAGAGCAGTATTCCGAGGCATCGGGCTCCCAGGTCAACCGTGATAAAAGTGAAGTTTTTTGGATGAGCGAGGGAGGTGAGAGCTTTGCACTTCCGGACACCTTCCCGAGGCCTCAGCAGAAAGTCAAAATATTAGGCATCGAGTTTGGCCCTGATGATTACAGTAAGTCAAATTGGGAAGCCAGGCTGAATGATGCTGATATCAAGGTGAAATGCTGGAAGGGGTGGCGGCTCTCCTTGAGGGAAAGGGTGGACTTGATTAAGACCTACCTGATTCCTACCTTTCTGTATGTCAGCTTTGTTTGCATCTTGCCAGAGTCCTTCTATACCAGGATTTATAGTTGTTTCTTCCAATTATTATGGGGGAACAGGCTGAATCTTGTGAAGCGGAATGTGACTTACCTATCAAGGCGGAAGGGTGGCCTAGGGATGGTCAACCCGGTTGTGTTCTTCTCTCTGATGTTTTTGACACAATTTTGGTAACATGCTAGCAGAGAGACCGCCTGGATGGGTAGGTATTTTCCAGATCTGGTTTAGACCTTTTCTGGGCTGTTGGGAGAGTGGCAGGCCAGTGAAAAGCCTAAGGATCAAGCATGGTAAGCTCCCGGCTTATGTTGCCCCGTGCCTGAAAATTCTTAAACGGTGGCATGTGACATCGGAGGATATCAGGTACCTCCCTAGGAGACTCCTGGGTGAGAAGATCGTGGGTACTGTCTTTCATGCGCCACTGGCCTTAAGGGATTGCCCAGGTCATATTATGAGGGAAGGTTTACGTTTAATAAATTCTGAGCGGATTCCCTTGAAATTTAGGGACCAGGCCTGGCTCGCTTTCCACGGTAGGCTCCATGTGAGGGGGAACGTGAAGTGCCGCTCTTTGGACAATCGTGGTTGTCCAAGAGCGGAGAGTTAGGGTGAAGTGGAAACCATGGACCACTTCTTGCTTCAGTGCCCTTTCAATATAGAAGTCTATAAAAAGGTGGGGAGGGCTCTAAATATTCCTTTCTTGCCTAGCATGTCTTATGCTGAGTGGGTGTATGGAGCATTGCAGAATCGCAAGGGATTTGATTTGGACACTCTTTTTTTAGTCAGCTTAGTAGTCCGATATTACACCTGGAATGCACGGTGTCAGGTATCCCTTCGGCAGAAAGTCCTTCCTGTTCCGGTGGTGGTGTGTGAGATTCTTGGTGAGGTAGGGAAAATTCGGGGTCTAGAGAAAGACAGATGGCGGCAAAGGGTCTGGATAAAGGCGTGGAGGAATATCAGGCCTGTAGCTGCTGTTTGTTGATCTCTGGGTGTTGGGTTCTTTCCCTGTTTTCTCTCTGGGCACTCCCTTAGATTTTCAAGGATACACATCATTTTTGAAGAAAGGCTACATACACATGATAATCTATGTTTCTTGGTCTGAGTGTTAATCAAGTTGAGTAATGTGTAGTATTATTGAAGATGTCCGTGCTTGTAGTGATGTGTGTGTGTGTGTGTGTATATATATAGTATAATTTAATGCAGTGATATTTCTCTTGGTGGAAAAAACGTTTGTTCATATATTATAGGTTGAAGTATGCCTTTATTATTATTAGTCTTGTATACAATATGTTATGCATATATAAAAAATAAAAAAAAAGGAAAAATATATATATATTTATTTTTTGTATTTTTGTATAAAACAAAAGTTGGAATGTGTTTCTTGTTTGCAAGATTCTCAAAATAAAAAATTGCCAACTCAATATTGAATCCTACGGACCAAGACTGAGATGGCATTAAAGTTCATGTGCGTGTAAAGGCAGGCGTCCCAATACTTTTGTACATGTTAGGGATAAAGGTAGAGCATGGGGCTTCCGCATATACAGTAATTGCACACAACCATAGTTCTGAATGGGGCCTTAAGCTGCTCTTCAGATAACAGGTAGTAAGACCCAAAACAGCACAAGAACCTTCAGAAAGTTTTGTACAGTGTTCAAATATTTACTCCCGGTTTTGACTCCAGTGATGTTTTGTCCAGACAATGGCAGTCCACATTGAGTGACTCTGAAGTACATACAATAGTCAGGAGTGCAGCTTGGAGTGCAATATCTCAAAGGCTACAGCAGTTCCTTACACTGATGCCTCGTACACACGACCGGTTTTCCCGACGGGAAAACTGCCATGTTTGTTTTTTGTCGGGAAAACCGGTCGTATGTATGCTCCATAGCAGTTTTCCCGACGAGAAAACTGCCCGCAAAAAAAATTAGAACAAGCTCTTTTTTCTCATTGTGATTTTCTGAGGGGGAAAAAAAACACACATTCTCGTAAACAATTTGACGCATGCTCAGAAGCATAGAATGCTATTTTTTTCGGCTTGTCGTAGTCTTTGACATCACCGCGTTCTTGGCATTCAAAAGTTCAGCGGTCTTTTGTGTGACCCTGTGTATGCAAGGCAGGCTTGAGAGGAATCCCGTCGGGAAAAGAGTAGTTTTTTTTCCTGCCTGGGAAAACCGGTCGTGTGTAAGAGGCATTAAACATGTTTATAATAAGCTGTCTTCCGAATACAAGGGAAACAGGTCATTTTACCACCATCTCAGCTCCATACAGCATTAGTTGTTTTTTGTGTTTCCGTGTTGGCTTTGTGTTCCGCTGCTCCCTACGTGAGCAATACAGATGGCCTTTCCGAAACAAAGCCATTTTTCTTCAGCATTAAATAATTGGTTTTAACAAGCAGAATGGTAGGTAATTTATCAGCTTCATCTCCACTGTGTAGTATATACCTGCATTGGGGCAATGCCGTTGATTTGTGAAGAAGATTTTAGCCACACAGAGCCCAAGTAGGAATGGAACCTTGAGAGAAATTTGTTCTTTAATCATCAAATATGAGAATGTCTGCAAGAAACGCTAAGGTCCCATTTATCAGAGTCTTTCATAAGAACTGACTTGGCTGCATCACAGAAAGCGGTCAACTTTAAGCCCTCTCTGGAAAAAAGGATAGTTGAAGGATGAATGTTTGATTGAGATTAGCTGCCGTAAGGCTCTACAAATAGTATTTTTGAAGGACTCTTTGATAAATGTGTTGACCACTGAAAAAAAAAAAAAAAAGTTATATAAAGTCTTCTGTTTGGTAATTCGGAAAGACCAGTGGTATATATAAAGCCCTAGCGGAAAACCCAGACCTGAAACCAGACTTCACTATAAAATAAACAAATAAAACCCCCTGAGCACACCGATATATTAAAGTGGTTCTAAAGGCAGAAGTTTTTTTTATCTTAATGCATTCTATGTCGGGGGTGGGCTAAACCCAGCCGCTATCAAACACCAGCCAATAGGATGGGGTCTAGGTGGGCGGTTACATTTATGTTGCTACGCCCCCTTTCTTAAGTAGTCCAATCATTGGCTGGTGTTGATAGCTGCTTGGTCCCGAGTTGTGACAGCTGGTCTTTCTCCCAGTAGCCGTTACTTTACATTACAGTGTCACACACCGAGCGGCTCTTGCGGGCCTTGATCTGCTGCATGTGAAACTCCCCCTATCAGTGCCAACCAATACTGCCTATCAGTGTGAATCAATGCTTCCTATCAGTGTGAATCAATGCTTCCTATCAGTGCGAATCAATGCTTCCTATCAGTGCCAATCAATGCTTCCTATCAGTGCCAACCAATGCTGCCTATCAGTGCCACTGCCAATCAATGCTGCCTATCAGTGCCAATCAATGCTGCCTTCCCATCAGTGTCGGTCAGTGCTGTCTATCAGTGCCAACCAATGCTGCCCATTAGTGCCAATTAATGCTGCCTTCCTATCAGTTCCAATCAGTGCTGCCTATCAGTGCCACTGCCAACCAATGATGCCTGCAGTGCCAAACAGTGCTGCCCATCAGTGCCAAACAGTGCTGCCCATCAGTGCCAAACAGTGCTGCCCATCAGTGCCAAACAGTGCTGCCCATCAGTGCCAAACAGTGTTGCCTGTCTTTTCACCAGTCTACCCAACTGACCCTCTTCACCAGTTTACCCGGCTGACTCACTGGAGATCTCCTAGGGCAAGGTTTGATGAAGAATTAAGCACACCGCTATCTTCAAGAGAGACCTACTACATCTGGCAGTCTCTCCACTTGTCAAGTCCCTGCACCGTGCGGATACATTCCCTTGCCTTTCCTTGCTCCCGCTGCCTCAAAAGAAAGCCTCCTTCCAACTGTTTCTGTGGTAGGATGCTTCCAGGCCCCAGCCTGAGGCAGAGCCCCCCCCCCAAGACTAGGGGGTCCACCTCAAGGGCCACGGACAGCCTCCTATGCACTGCATCTCCACCCGACTCCCTTCCCAGCAGGGCTCAAGTCTATTTAAGGGCTCACCTAGTCCATTGCCAGGCTCACCTCCTGAGGATTGGCTAAGGGCCCTTAAATATGCAGAAAAGCCCCTCCTAGTCCCTGCCCTCTAATTTACAGAACTTTCTGCAACATTCTAGAACAAGGGGGAGGCACCAGAGAGCTGCCTGTATGAGTCATGCTGCATTGACAATTTTGAAAACCCTGACCCAGTTACAGACTTACGGGATTTATCATGAGCCAGGATAAAGTTTGCATACTCTCACACTAGTAGCACACACTAGTGGGTTATAGAAAGCAACATTGCAACTTGATGTTTGACCTCCCCTCATTAAAGCATTCCTCTCTACAAATGATACCTTTCCAAATCAGGAATGGAACAATGCAAGATTCTAACTCAAAGATTTATTAATGTCTACGGTACATTGGGGTTGATTTACTAAAACTGGAGGGTGCAAAATCTGGTGCAGCTCTGCATAGAAACCAATCAGCTTCCATTTTTTTTTTTTTTGGGCAAAGTTGAACTGAACAAGCTGAAGTTAGAAGCTGATTGGGCACCATGCACAGCTGCACCAGATTTTACACTCTTCAGTTTTAGTAAATCAATCCCATTGCTAATACAAATATACTGTATGTAACCTACTATGTTTTTGTTGAAAACTTAACATAAACTTGAAAAAAAAGGTATTGAAAGTAAATTTAAAGCGGTGTTCCGCCCAAAAGAAAATAAATAAAAGCCAGCAGCTACACATACTGCAGCTGCTGGCTTTTAATAGGACACTTACCTGTCCTGGAGTCCAGCGATGTCGGCACCCGCAGCTGATGTTTTCATCAGCTGTCGAATGCTGCCGCCGGCCATTGCGGGTAAGGGAACCCGGCAGTGTAGCCTTTCGGCTTCACGCTGGGAACCCTACTGTGCATGCATGAGGCCCGCTCCTCTCTCCTACTGGCCTGGTAAGGAGGAGGCCCCGCGGTGATGTCACAGGCCGTGGCCCGGACTCCTGGGAGTGGGAAAGGATACCTGTCAAAGACAGGTATCCTGTACCCCCCCCCCGAAAGGTGGCAATTGTGGAACCGGATGGGGGGAGGAATCAGATGAGCGGACGTTCCACTTTTGGGTGGAACACCGCTTTAAGGCTACAAAAAGTCAGCCTCATTTGTACTCTCGAAGAAGCAGAGGTACATTAAAATATAAACCCGATTGCTAAAATCCTATGTAAATTTTAACATATTAAAGTGTAAGTATAACCCAAACATTTTTTATTTATTTTTTTGTTATGGATAGAGTCGTAATAGGAAAACACTTTTTTGCTGTCTATGTACCATTGGGAAAATATCCCTTCACTTCCTGGCACAGAGATGCAACAGGAAGTTAGTGGAAAGTAAGCAATGGCTGTCCCCATTGAAAGAATTCCCCTTACTTGTTCTTGTAGAAACTGTAAAATTTTGGATTTTCCCTCACTTTCTGTTTTGGTGACAATGGTCACTAGTACAACTTCCCCAATGGGGACTCAGACAGCAATACAAACTTGACATTATGACTAACCTTTCCCCATGCTAGCAAAAATTAATTAATTAAAACAATGGCTTCCATGGGCTCCTGATGAAGACTGATGAAGACCAGAAATGCTCATTTTAAAGCACATTACACATATATGGTCACTTTCAGGAAAACCACTCTGAGAAACATCATAAAGTTATCGTTGGAGAGCGTGTAAGTGGCTGCAGGGAATCAGCAGCATTGAGATGCAACAAAGAATCAATTTACCAAAAAATGGCAATCATGCATTATACACAGTTCTTTAGTGAAATAAAAGTCATTCAATCATGGCTTCCATTTACTTTAAAAACAAATGAGATTTCAGTTTTTATTCTTTAATCTGCACTGTGTAAACTCAAATTGGGCTGTGATTTATTACTTGTGGAAAAGTTTAAAATGTTTAACATTTCAACTCCATTCTAAGAGAGTATTGCCAAATCATTGACAGGCTATGATGTGAAGTTGTTAGGATTTTAAAACAGTTTACCTGCCACTGGCAATACCTAGTCCCCCCCCCCCCCACCTCTCCATGTGGGGTGCATGGCCACTCTTCCTTTACAGTGTCATAATAACAGGCATGCGTAAGCCAGAAATCCCAAGTGTCCATAAAAGGCCATCTTTTCTAAAGTATCAGATAAAACAGCAAGGAAGCAGACTTTGCATGCCCAACATTTCCCTTGCTGTTTTATCTGATGCTTCAATAAAGATGGCCTTTTAATGAATGCTTTGGAGTGCTGGTTCACACACAACTATGATGCACAGTCAGTTCAGAACAGGGTGACTGCAATAAAACATGGCACCATTTAAAAGGTAATTTCAAAGGAATTGATGATCAAAAAATGTTTGTGAAATAAATGGACATTTTGCATTTGGTGTTCTTGGGAGAATGTTGAGTATTTACCTGCAGTGTGGATACTGTGCTATCCCTTTATTAAGATCAGTAAGCAGAGGTTTTGTATCCAAGAAAAAGGTCTGTGCATATTTCCACGCATGAGTGTCCCCTGGAACCTCTTCCCACGAACATCTCAAACACTGACACAAGCAAACAATTCATTTTGGTAGCAATCTTCAGGAAACATCATGTGTCGTGTTCTCCGGGACACTAACATCATGGTAACACATTGATTTTGTGTCATGGAATCTGACGGCTGCAGGATAATGGCATTCATCTATAAAGACTGCAGCAGTCACTCATAGACTGGATGAATTTCTACATCGCTGAATCTCTACAGAGCTGCATCCCAATGTCTTCCTGATCAGGGGATTCATCTTAGGGAGAACATATATTGGCTTGATAGGAATATGAAGGTATTGGGACTTTTAAGGTGCAACAACTACACAATATTCAATATATAAAAAATATAATTTTATTACAAAAAAATATATGAAAATTCATATGTACAAATATACATGAACCATCAAAATAAACATAATAGAGTTTCCAAAGTGCATACAGACAAAATTCTCTACATGTTTCGCCATTTTGTAGGCTTCCTCAGGAGTTTGTCATGCAAATACTGGAAACAAAGAAAGAAAAATAATAAATACATAATAATATTTACTCAAATTTCAAACTCAAAATTACAAAACAGAATATTATTAAGAAAAAA
Organism: Rana muscosa; assembly: GCA_029206835.1. Classification (NCBI taxonomy): domain Eukaryota; kingdom Metazoa; phylum Chordata; class Amphibia; order Anura; family Ranidae; genus Rana; species Rana muscosa. Next base: position 184,502,389 of record CM055119.1, on the reverse strand, counting down.
AGGATAACTGAAAACCATAACCAGCCCAATGGTTGCTCAAAAGTTCATCTCAAAATTAGATCTATTTATTCAAGGTATATGACCTTATTAGTATCAGTTGTAAGTACATTACCTGTAAATTTTGATGGTACAATCTAAAATGAAGAATGACCAGATAGCCAATGAGCTATCCCACACGGGGGCGCCCGTAAGGAGGGGATCATATGGTGTATCATAGAGGGGGAGAAATACTGGCACAAATAACCACCCGGATATTACTAGCACAGGAACAGAGGGCCATCTGGGGGAAATTACAAAGAAAAATCGAATGAAGTCAAATAACAATCTATGTATAAGAGTAAAGGCGTCTCCATCTAGTTATACGGCACATACCCCATCAGTATTTACCTGTTTATGGCTGTTGATAGTAAAAAATATTAGAATAGGCAAAAAAGGGGCAGGATCTCCAAAGTACCCCAATCAGTGTCCACTCTAAAGGAAAAAGAATTAGTGGAAATTACTATAAATATATAATAATCCCCTCTAGTTGGTAATCAGAATTTTAATTTTTTAGCCATATACTTGCTAGCTGATATATACCTGGTTAATCCAATTGGATAAAGTGTGTCCACATTAGGGCATCTCTGCCGAAAAACTTGTTTTACAAAACCGATCAATCAGTTTACTGAAAAAATATATAACATATAAAAACCATTTTAGATTAAAGACCAAGTAAACCAGACAACAGGATAAAAACCAATGTTGCCCATAAAGAGATCTAGTGCCTAAGTAATTTACCTTTGACTGATATCTAAGAACGTCTTCTCCCCAGAATGTTGGTCATGCTACTGATTTGCAAGGCTGCGATCCGGACTATATACCCCCCTCCCCCTTCCCATTGGACGCACAATGGCGCCAAATCAATGGGCGGAGCGGGCACGTCAGTTCCGACATCCGCCCATCGTCAGATCCGACCCAGAAGTGACAATTCCACCACTGAAAAACCGGAGACGTCCGCCGGAAGCGCCACCCCGCTCATCAGGAGAAAACATCCTGACGAGCTGGACGCACCATAAGACGGATCCGGAAGGGGAAAAACATGCCTAAAGTATAGAAAAGGGCAGACTTCCCTTTAAAATCACGGCAGAAATGGCACATTGGATGTTAGAAAAATGGGGCCAGGATATCCGGTGGGCTTAGTCAGATGGCGCTCAGATTGTCTCCCAAAGGAGAACAAAGAGAAACGCCCTGGGCGCCCATATGATCACCAAATCCCCCCCAAAAAAGAAAAGGGAAACGCCACCCTAAAAAATGTGGTAAACTCCATTGAAATCAATTACATATAATGTAGATTTATCAATAATTAAAGAGAGCCCCTATGGAATATAGAAATGGTACATTCAGTCACCTGTACATAAAGACAAATTTAATAAACAAAAATAAAATAACAAAACAAAATTTTATTTGTTTTATACAGAGTCTACATATACAGCATAACTATTTTTATCCTACAAAAAGGGTTTGAAACTGATGGACTCATTTAACCCGGGATACATAGTAGCTCTCAAGGTATGTATCCATCTGGTTTCTCATTGTAGGAGATTTTTGTCCACATCCCCACCTCTTTCATTAAGAGGTATGTATTCTAAAGCAAAGAATTTAATCTTTGACAGATCGAAGGAGTGGAAAAGACCACTATGTCTACTAATAGGAGTCTCCATTTTTTTCTTTTGAATGAGAGATACATGGTCTCTCATTCTGTGAAAGAAAGGCCTCTTCGTTTTACCAACATAAAAGGCCTTACAATCACAGATCATCAAATAAATAACGCCAATTGACTGGCAATTGCTAAAGAAATTTGGTCTATACGTAACTCCATTAGGGAGAACTATTTCAGTAGAATCATATATAAACCTGCAAAATTCACAGTGACCACATGGGGCCGAACCCTTTCTACTCTCAACCCTCTTGATTTGGAGATGGCTATGAACTAGTTGATCTTTTAAAGACCTAGATTTTCTATAGGTAATTTGGGGAAATGGCTTAATATATTTGGAGATAATCTCATCTGTTGCTAGCAAAGGCCAGAATTTTTCAATAATTTTTCTTACTTTCTGATGTTCACCAGAGAACCTGGTAATTAATCGTACCGATTGGCCAGTAGTTTGAGATTTCTTAGGATGTATTAGATCTTTCCTGTTTTTATTTTTTGCTCGTTTGTAAGCTTTTTTGAGGGTTGAACGACTATACCCTCTAGCAATTAGTCGAGATTGGAGGGCAGAGGCCTCCGTCTCGAAATCTACTTCCTTACTACAATTTCTTCGAATTCGTAAGTACTGACTGTATGGGATACTTTGTACCAGAGTCCTGGGATGAGAACTTGTGGCATGCAGGATGGTATTGCCTGAAGAGGGCTTTCTATATAATGAAGAGCCCAAGGTGCCATCAGAGTTTAAGTAAATAGAAATATCCAGAAAATTAATCACATTCTGGTCACAAATCATCGTAAATTTGAGATTAAAGGAATTTACAGCTAATGAAGACATAAAAGATGTCAATTCCTCTAAGGAGCCAGTCCACACAACAAAAATGTCATCGATAAAGCGTCGCCATATCAAGACTTTATCAAAAAACATTTCAAATGATTCTAAAGAAAAAATCTCCCATTCCCACCCCCCCAGGTACAGGTTGGCGTACGATGGGGCACACTTGGTCCCCATCCCAACACCCTGCACCTGGAGGTAGTGGGAACGGTCGAAAACAAAAATATTGTTGGTAAGTATGAACAGCAACAATTCCAAAATGAAATTGTTGTAGGGCCTGGCTCCAGGTCCTCTCTCAGAAAGGAAGCCGTCTATAACTTTAATACCCCTAGTGTGGGGGATAGAGTTATAGAGGGCTTCAACGTCTATAGCTACTAGCCGTGACCCCGGTGGTACACATAGACCATCCAAAGATCTCAGTAGATCGGCGGTGTCTTGAATGTAGGAACTTAAAGAACCTACATGGGGCCTCAAATAGTCGTCTACCAGCTTACTAGCTGGTTCTGTAAGGCAACCAATCCCTGACACAATCGGACGGCCAGGGGGATTTTCCAATTTTTTGTGCACCTTTGGCAGAGCATAAAACGTGGGAAGTCTCGGCTTATCAATACCACATTTTTTAGGGTGGCGTTTCCCTTTTCTTTTTTGGGGGGGATTTGGTGATCATATGGGCGCCCAGGGCGTTTCTCTTTGTTCTCCTTTGGGAGACAATCTGAGCGCCATCTGACTAAGCCCACCGGATATCCTGGCCCCATTTTTCTAACATCCAATGTGCCATTTCTGCCGTGATTTTAAAGGGAAGTCTGCCCTTTTCTATACTTTAGGCATGTTTTTCCCCTTCCGGATCCGTCTTATGGTGCGTCCAGCTCGTCAGGATGTTTTCTCCTGATGAGCGGGGTGGCGCTTCCGGCGGACGTCTCCGGTTTTTCAGTGGTGGAATTGTCACTTCCGGGTCGGATCTGACGATGGGCGGATGTCGGAACTGACGTGCCCGCTCCGCCCATTGATTTGGCGCCATTGTGCGTCCAATGGGAAGGGGGAGGGGGGTATATAGTCCGGATCGCAGCCTTGCAAATCAGTAGCATGACCAACATTCTGGGGAGAAGACGTTCTTAGATATCAGTCAAAGGTAAATTACTTAGGCACTAGATCTCTTTATGGGCAACATTGGTTTTTATCCTGTTGTCTGGTTTACTTGGTCTTTAATCTAAAATGGTTTTTATATTTTATATATTTTTTCAGTAAACTGATTGATCGGTTTTGTAAAACAAGTTTTTCGGCAGAGATGCCCTAATGTGGACACACTTTATCCAATTGGATTAACCAGGTATATATCAGCTAGCAAGTATATGGCTAAAAAATTAAAATTCTGATTACCAACTAGAGGGGATTATTATATATGTATAGTAATTTCCACTAATTCTTTTTCCTTTAGAGTGGACACTGATTGGGGTACTTTGGAGATACTGCCCCTTTTTTGCCTATTCTAATATTTTTTACTATCAACAGCCATAAACAGGTAAATACTGATGGGGTATGTGCCGTATAACTAGATGGAGACGCCTTTACTCTTATACATAGATTGTTATTTGACTTCATTCGATTTTTCTTTGTAATTTCCCCCAGATGGCCCTCTGTTCCTGTGCTAGTAATATCCGGGTGGTTATTTGTGCCAGTATTTCTCCCCCTCTATGATACACCATATGATCCCCTCCTTATGGGCGCCCCCGTGTGGGATAGCTCATTGGCTATCTGGTCATTCTTCATTTTAGATTGTACCATCAAAATTTACAGGTAATGTACTTACAACTGATACTAATAAGGTCATATACCTTGAATAAATAGATCTAATTTTGAGATGAACTTTTGAGCAACCATTGGGCTGGTTATGGTTTTCAGTTATCCTTTTTTTCTTAATAATATTCTGTTTTGTAATTTTGAGTTTGAAATTTGAGTAAATATTATTATGTATTTATTATTTTTCTTTCTTTGTTTCCAGTATTTGCATGACAAACTCCTGAGGAAGCCTACAAAATGGCGAAACATGTAGAGAATTTTGTCTGTATGCACTTTGGAAACTCTATTATGTTTATTTTGATGGTTCATGTATATTTGTACATATGAATTTTCATATATTTTTTTGTAATAAAATTATATTTTTTATATATTGAATATTGTGTAGTTGTTGCACCTTAAAAGTCCCAATACCTTCATATTCCTATATAGCTTCTTAATGAAGGGATGTGGTGCCTATGAGATACAGGTGACAGGTATTATTTTCAATTTCTCCTTGTATATATTGGCTTGAGTTTAATGTTTCCTTGCCTTTCTCCTTTCTTTCCCCTTTCCTTTCCTTTCCTTTCCCCTTTCCTTTCACCTTTTCTTTCGTTTCCCCTTTCCCCTTTCCTTTTTCCGTTCTCCCCTTCCCCTTTCTCCCTTCTTTCTTTCCTTGACTTGGGTTCAATACTGTTTCTCCTTTTTTTTTTCTTTCTTCCTTCCTTTTCTCTTTCCTTGACTTGGGTTCAGTCCTATTCTTTCCTGCCTTTACCTTCTTCCTTTATTTATTTTTCTTGACTTGGGTTCAATGTTATTCCTTCCTTTTCCTTTCCCTTCCCCTATTATGCTGCCTTTCGCTTCTCTCTTCATTCTTTCCTTTCTTGACCCAGGCTCAGGGTTATTCCATTCCATTCCTTTCCTTTCCTTCTTTCTTTCCTGGAAGGTGCTTAGCAGCTGCTGGAAGGAGCTAAGCAGCCAGCCCAGTAACTGTTCTCACTGATCATAAAAATCTAGAATTTGTTTGTTCTGTCAACAGGATGTCTTCTAAACAAGCACGTTGGTCACTATTCTTTTCCAGGTTTAATTTTATTATCTCGTATCGACCTGGGTCAAGGGATGGTAAGGCCGATGCATTATCAAGAATGTTGACTGAACCATGCCAGGAAGACAACCCTGAATGCCTCAAAAGAACTTCATAGGGGCCACGGGTTTCAAGACAGACATTCTTTAGTCTCCTAAAGGAGGGCTATGAAAATGACCCTCTTCTCAATCATCTGCCTACGGATATTAACCTTGTGTACAAGAATGGCTTTTGGACTCATGCACATAGTCTATGTACCTGAATCTGCTCGGATTGAAGCCCTCAGGTTGGTTCAGGACTCAAAATTTGCTGGGCATTTTGGGATTTCCAAATCAGAAGAGCTCTTGTCACGTTTTTTTGGTGGCCCAGCTATAAGAAAGATGTCAAACACTATGTGGCCTCATGCCTGACCTGTGCACGCAGTAAGACTCCCCAAGCTTCTCCTTTGGGGTTGCTCCAGCCACTCCCTGTTCCATCAAGACCATGGGGCTCAATTTCTATGGACTTTGTGGTAGATTTACCTCCCTCAAAAGAAATTACCACTATCTTGGTTGTTGTTGACCGTCTCACTAAGATGGCTCATTTTATACCTGTTAAGGGGGTACCTTCAGCTGAGCAAACTGCAGAGTTAATGGTTCGAGAAGTATTTAAACTACATGGAATTCCTGACAATGTGGTGTCTGACAGAGGAGTACAGTTTACTTCAAAATTTTGGAAAAACTTTTGCTCAGCCTTAGGTGTAACAGTTAATCTGTCTTCTGCTTTTCATCCCCAGTCTAATGGTCAGACTGAGAGGACCAATCAAACCTTGGAGCAGTACCTTCGATGTTTTGTCAGTTATCTTCAGGATGACTGGGTGGATTATCTTTCTACAGCAGAGTTTGCATATAAAAATTCTAAACATATCACCACTTCTCAAAGTCCTTTTTATTTAAACAACGGGTAACATCCAGTTTTTATTCCTGATCTCCCTATCTCAACTCCAATTCCTTCTGTTACCAACAGATTAGCTACATTGCAGGAGATTCAGGAGAAATTGGTCGAAACTTTGAGGGAGGCTCAGGAATGTTACAAGAAGGCTGCTGATAGACATTGCAGATCACTTCCTACCTTTCATGTGGGTGACAAAGTTTGGTTATCAACCAAAAATTTGAAGGTCCATGTTCCGTCTGCAAAGCTGGGCCAAAAGTTTGTAGGACTATTCAAGATTTCTGCTCAAATCAATTTGGTTACCTTTCGCTTAAAACTTCCTGATAGTATGAAAATTCACACTGTTTTTCACATATCACTACTTAAACCATTTAATGAAAATGCCTTTTATGGACAAATTCTTGATTCCAGGACCTTTAGAAATATGGGCCAGAAGAAAATTCCAGGGAGCCTGAGGAGAACGTTCATGCCCCTAGATTAACAAGAGAATTCCACCAGAAGTTTCCCTACAAACCCAGCCATCCAATTTCACCAGAGGACGTCCTGAGAGGAGGGGAGTACAGTGAGGACCTGGGCTTGAACCTGGGACCTCTTCGGTGTCCGACGTTGCACAAAGCAACGTTCATAAAGACATGGAAGAGCAAGTTTGGGGTGGAGGAACTTGACTAGCCTGCACAGAGTCCTGACCTCAACCTGATAGAACACTTTTGGGATGAATTAGAGCAGAGACTGCGAGCCAGGGCTTCTCATACAACATTAGTGCCTGACCTCCCAAATGCGCTTCTGGAAGAATGGTCAAACATTCCCATAGACACACTCCTAAACCCTGTGGACAGCCTTCCCAGAAGAGTTGAAGCTGGTATAGCTGCAAAGGATGGGCCAACTCAATATTGAACCCTACGGACTAAGACTGGGATGCCATTAAAGTTCATGTGTATGTAAAGGTAGGCGCTCCAATACTTTTGACAATATATTGTACATAATGAGAACCTGTGCGAGCTGGGTCTCTGAGATGTCGGCAAGTGCACCAGCGCGTCTCCAGCTGTCCCTGGAACGCAAGCCGCAGGGAGTCGCGAAGCTGAAGTGAAACCCACACACCCAGTTCCGGGTGAGCTGCTGCACTTTCCACTATACTCCCCAAATTGGTGAGATTTTTTTTTTTTTTCGTTCCGCTCTACCTGTTTTGGGGGGCAGATCCTAGTATGCACAACTGTATTTAAAATTTAGGCATATGCAGGTCAGTAAAGCTCTGAGTAAGAGATTGCACCCTGAAACGCTTCAGCATGCTTGCAACGCGAGATTGAAGTATTTGTACTGTGTAGCTCATGGGAGCTTCCCATTCACATGCTGTTTACCTTTGTACCTTTTGAGCATGCATTTTATTGGTCTTATTGCCTTTTATTAAAATAACTTACTCGGGTATTGCACCAGGTGTTTGCGTCTTTTTTTTTTGTTGATTTTGTAGTTCTACATAGGAAACCCCTATTCGAGGAGGACTGCATTCACCAAGCATTGGGCCGTGCATGTGATGTGTCACCTGTATATCCATCCCTCTGAGGAGGACCCCTGAGCACTGGGAGTGTTTGTTTCTCTTTTCTTGTGTTGTATTTAACCCCATATCAGTACACATTTTTGAGTTGCTAAAGACTCTGGTGTATTTAAGAGCCATTTCTTAGGGGTCCCAAAAATGGGGCACTTTTCCCTATCAAAACAAATACCATCCTATAGTGCTTAATGGCATTTGTGGTTATAGTATTATATAAAAAGGGGCATGCCAGTTCCAAAAATGCTCTCCCTATCTCCCATTTCTCCCTTCTTTTACTTTCATTTTCTTCCCTCCTAGCTGATATATGCTGCTTATATGCAATTTATTTGCACTTTATGGACATACAGCATCCCCATGGTGTACTCTAAGTTAAATCCAATACATAATTGGAACAACTTCAACTTGTCATAGTCACATATAAGAGCCAACAGTTTAGTGACTGATGTGAGTGGTGCAGTATTCTCTGTAAACCTCAGCAAAATAAGTTGGCATTATACTAATGAGTAACATAAATAAAAGAAATAGTGAAAGTTTATAATGGTGATGGTAGCTGGCTGGAGGATTAAGCTCAGGTACAGAAATCTCACTCCCTGACATCCCACAAGATATAATGAAATGGGAACTAATTCAGTCCGCTGTGATCTGCCTAAACTATTTAAAGTCAGGCTACCAAAAAGTGATACTATTTTTAGTAAATGCGAAAGAGTTGCATAAAAAATGTCTTCATTCTTTAAGTGAATTTATTGATGAGATCCCAGGTCTTCATGCCTTCTGTGCCCATTATGAGACCACTTTCTGAGACTCCTACCATCCCTGCTAAATTTGTATGTATTGTATTTATGGAGAATGTTACAAAAGGAGTTGAACACACAAAAGTGAGTGAGAACACACAAAAGTGAGTGAGAACACCCAAAACTTAGGTGGACAGGATCAGAGTTTGAAGTTATGGCAGGAAGATCTTAATGTTGGAGTATCCAAGACTACCACGTACCTGATGGAGATCAATCTGAAGTGGAGACTTCTCTTGCACCTCCTATCCAACACCTCTGGTAGTGGTGACAGATGTAAGAACACAGAGTGCCACGAGGCCGATGTTGCAGGCAGTGCCAGCTGTTGGATGTGAGGCACAGATGACTGTGGACCAGCGGGTGAGGACCAGAGGCAGAAACATGGTAGCACCCAAATAGTAGACAGGGATGAAGCTGGGACACAAGCTGAAGATCATTAATAGTGAGACAGTGAAGTACTGCATGAGAGGGCATGTCGCTTAGAAGGGTAGACATAACGGCCAACAATCCACCCTTCCAACAGAACCTCTATCACTAGCCACCACCACTTCTCTCAAGATGGCTGCTCCTCCTTCCTTTTACTATTTGTTACCCAGTAGACTAACATAAAGCTTACACTTTGACTTGGAAAGTGTATGTGTGCTGCTCAGGCTTCCGTAAGGAAGGGGTATAAAAAGGCACAGGGGTGTACTGGACACCCAGCAATAGCAAAATGGCCGCAAAGGTATCCAGTGTGCCCACACACCAATTAACCAACAGTACAAACAAATGGCAACCACCCCAGCCTGTAGCTAGCCTTTGCAGCAAGGAGCACATGGAAGGGCGACACATGTTAAAAAACAACAAAGAAAAATTCCAAGCTCACTTACCAGCCAATAAAAAACACACAGAATATCCAAGCTCAACTTACCAACCAATCAGCAACAAAACGAATTCACCTGTCTAACAGTGCGTTTAAAAACAGGGGTTTAGTTGCACGCATTTGCAAATACATGTGTAAGCTGCAGTCCCAACTAAACCCCTGTTTTTAAACGCACTGTTAGACAGGTGAATTCGTTTTGTTGCTGATTGGTTGGTAAGTTGAGCTTGGATATTCTGTGTGTTTTTTATTGACATGCGTCCGCCCATCCAGTGCTCCTTGCTGTGAAGACCAGTCATAGATGAGGGCAGTGACATTTTTGTTATATGTATTGTTGTCATTGTGGTCAGGCAACGCACTAGCACCTTTGCTTCCATGTGCTGGGTGTTTAGTGTGCTCCTGCCCCTTTAATGGAGGGTGGGGCTCCCCCCAGTCACCTGCCCTATATCTATCCATCAGCATACATGTGCTTCCATTGAGGAGACCTTAAATTTTAGAGTTAGGACTGCAGCATACAGGGAGCCTTGACGCGGCCTGCAGCTTACACATGTATTTGCAAATGCGTGCAACTAAACCCCTGTTTTTAAACGCACTGATAGACAGGTGAATTCGTTTTGTTGCTGATTGGTTGGTAAGTTGAGCTTGGATATTCTGTGTGTTTTTTATTGACATGCGTCCGCTCATCCAGTGCTCCTTGCTGTGAAGACCAGTCATAGATGAGGGCAGTGACATTTTTGTTATATCACTTACCAGCCAGCCTGCTGGCTGGTAAGTGAGTTTTGAATTTTTCTTTGTTGTTTTTTTTTTTTACTTACCTTTAGTTTGTAGAAAATGGTGATAACATGGCTTGACTAATGACTATACAGTCCCGTTTAAGGGCCCCCCAGCCAAGGTGTAACCCCATTGAGGTGCATCACTACATCTTCCTACGTATGGTCTATTTAGCTCCCAGGACCAACCAACCTCCTGGCCCAAATCCTTTCTGCTTAAATATCCCCCCCTATGGGAAGCACTACAGGCCAAACGGCAGACACACCACAACCTATTAACAACTGAGCTACTGGACAGTAACCCCATAGGTGAAAAAGGCAAACAACATTTGCGGCACCTGCCTACACATTGGTAAGGTGCATTGAGGTTCCATTAATAACAAATGGCACCGTAGTGCACCAGTGTGCACTGGTTGCAGCAACGTGTGCGCTAACACATATGGTACCACGATGCAACAGTGTGAACCCAGTGACTTTGAATCAACTTTAATGGTGTTAATAGAAGTACATGTTTTTTGTAATCGTCGTATCCTTGGCATGAATCAAAAAAGTTGTCTCATGGTAGCTAAAAAAAAAGCATAACAAGCTTTTGTGTTTTTTTTTATTGTATTCTTTTTTTTGCTTGACAGACCGAGAGGCCCCAGGCTCTTCAAAGAGAGATCAAACAATCAAATTAAAAGGAGAGATTTATTCAGCTAGAAAGATAATTACACCAAGGCTGTCAGTTTTGCCCAGAGTTGCGTGTGCCCATTCGGGGCCGGGAAGGTGAGATCTCTGACAATGTATTAAGCCGGGAACAGCCGTCTGCTTCCCACCCTTCTCTGGGTCTTGATGGGGGGACGACGCTAAGCTTTACTCTTGCAAAACAAGGGAAGCTTTTCATAAAATCAATAAAACAAGCCGGCACACTCAATCACACTCAATACGAAACTGCCAAAACAGTTTTATCCACTGATCTGTCCAATAAATGTAACCTAAAATTGTTGAAATTCGCTGGCACGGTGTGTTTATTCACAACAAGCGCAAGCTCTGCGGCAACAGACAATATACAGTTCAGACAAATCAAAAGATTATTAGTGTCAGCGCTGCAATGGGGATTTGGCAGTCTCAGTTTTATTTATACCACGGTAATCAAATGTGCGTTTTGTCACGGTCTTTGCAATACGGCTAAGAAAAACACATCAATGTTTGGTAGGCATCCAACCTCCTTATTCTAACAGAAAAATTTTCATGGGTGATTAAAGGGTCAGTCCACCCAAAACCAATGGCAGTTGTTAGGTAATTAAATGGCCAACCCATTCAAAATGTACATTTCAATTTATTCTATATCTTGAGTTGAATTCTCAAATCTGAACCTGAACAAGAAGCTGTGTCCATCTCAGAGGGCTCCCACCAACCCTGCTTGTTTTTTATTAGTGTAGCCACTCTATTGTCCTCATAGCCTTTCCCTTGGTTTCTTTCCTAGGTTGAGGGTTGCTGCTGTTCCCTGCTGGGGTGTCACAGGGCAATAGTTATGGGACAGTAACAGTCTTGGATTAATGATCATTTATGACCCATCTGGCAACCAATATTAGGTCCATGGCCAGTGGTGCATGTGGGGGGGGTATACATTTTTGGGGAGTGGCCTGGAGAGCTCTTTTTACTCCGGGCTGAGGCCTGGGGAGGGAGGTGTGTGCAATGGTTTGTGCTGAGTAGGCCGAAGTATGGTTGAGGCCTAGCTCAAAGTCCTCACGCTGCCCTGTCTGGTTATGAAGGATACAGCACCCAAGGTGGTAGAGCCAGAGGATGGAATGGAATTCCTGCTTGAGGGAGATTGATTTCCATCCCCAGAAGATCTCAGAACCCCATTACATCAAAGAGAAAGTCTGAAGCCCTGTGACTGGAGGAGACATATACGCTAATCCAAAACCTGAAGAAAAGACTAAAGTGACCAGTGCCCATCATTGTCATGACTATCTCCGATGCAGCCATGGGTAATGCTAGCCCTCTCCCTGCAATGGTGGTAAGCTTAGAAAGGTATGCTACATTTGTTTTACACAACTATAAAAAAATTATGATAATAATAAACTTTATTTTATATAGCACCTTTAAAGGTACATTCTCATAATGTTTTACAAAAGAAACAAAAGCAAATGAAAAACACAAGAAAAAGAACAAAAAAGAACAGTTAGGTAATGGCTTGTCGGAAGAATAAAGTTTTCAGTTTTCATGTGAAAGAGTTTAAGGAATGATGTTCTAGACTTTTAGGGCATAACAAGAGATGAACTTGACCCTCATAGAGTCTAGGTGGTATTGAAGTACACAGAGAAGACCAGAAGAAAAGAATTAGAGGAATGACAGTTACAAGAGTGACAATAGGGTGATTAAAGTTCATATTGATAATGGAGTGCCAAGCCATGCAGAACCTTGAAGGGATTGTAAAGTCGCAGATTTTTTTTAATTTTTTTTAAATAACAAACATGTTATACTTATCTTCCCTGTGTAGTGGATTTGCACAGGGCAGCCTGGATCTTCCTCTTCTCGGGTCCCTTTTCGTTGCTCCTGGCCCCTTGCCCATGTCGAGTGCCCCAACAGCAAGCAGCTTGCTAAGGGGGCCCCGCCCCCTCTCTCTCCTGATTGTCTAACTGACTTTGACAGCAGCGGGAGCCAATGGCGCCACTGCTGTGTCTCAGCCAATCACGAGGTAGAGTCCCCGGATTGCCGAGGGACTTGTGGGCATCGCTGGATAGAGATGGGGCTCAGGTAAGTATTAGGGGGGTGCTGGGCAGCTGCTGCACACAGAAGTTTTTTTTATCTTAATGCATAGAATGCATTAAGATAAAACACCTTCTGCCTTTACACTTTAAAGGTGAACATGAGTATTTCCAAGTCAAAGAGAAACTTGACATCTAATTTTCCATGTTAGGCTAGGTATTAGGGTAGTTCCAATGATAATAGTTAGGGTAATGTCCCGTACACACGATCGGTTTTCCCGTCGGAAAAAAGTTGGATGGTTTGTCCGAGGGAATTCCTCTCAAGTCTGCCTTGCATACACACGGTCACACAAAAGTTTGGTGAACTTTTGACTGCCAAGAACGCGGTGACATAAAGGACTACAAAGAGCCGAGAAAATAAAGTTCTATGCTTCCGAGCATGCCTCAAATTGTTTCCGAGCATGCGACGGAATTTAGTGCGTCGGGGTTTGTACACTTGATCGGGAATTCCGATCAGTTTTTTCCTGACGGGAAAATAGAGAACCTGCTCTCTATTTTTTTTCCAGCAGTTTTTCCATTGGAAAAAGTCTGATTGAGCATACACACGGTCGGGATTCCCGACCAAAAGCTCTCAGACTTTTTCCAACAGGAAAACCGATTATGTGTAGCAGTAGGTTAGTTTTTAATGGGTAATTTTTTATAGGCTTTGTTTTTTTTTTTTTTTTTTTTGGATTTATTTTTGTAGGGTTGAGCATTAAACTAGGGTTAAAATACTTAAAGGAGAAGTATAGCCCAAGCTTGTTTGGCTGTACTTCTATGCATCACAGGAGTGCAATTTGTTTTGCACTCCTGTGACCCGTTTTCAGCAGAGAGCGGACTGACGTCACCAATGTCAGTCCAGGCATCACGTCATCCCGACCACGGAGTCTGAATCCGCCCAGATCCCTGGACTGACACGCTGCTCAGCCTCTCAGTGACCCGCTGAGAGCCTGAGATGGAAGCTCCGCCACCCTCCACAGCCCAGCACTCCAGTGAGCGAGGAGGGGGAAGAGCAGGGAGCTGTGACTGACAGTCTGGAGCTCTGAAAACCGAGCGATCAGTGTTGTTCGATCGCTCGGTTCTCAGTGCAGAGGCGCCGGGGGACAGATGCAGCATAAGACCCATGCTGCATCCACCTAAGTATGAATCTAGAAAAAGTTCAAACCCATACTTCTTTTTAAAGGACAAACATTTTATTTTTTGCTTGCTTTTATACTACCCATGAGGCATTATAACTCTCCCACTGACACCAACAATGGGCACTATTCCTCCCACTGACCATTTCTTCCCCTAATACCAAAGATTGGGCATGGTTTTCTCCCACTGGGCACAGTCCGGCCCTCTTAAAATCTGAAGGACAGTAAACTGGCCCTTTGTTTAGAAAGTTTGCAGACCCATATCCCAATTATTAAGCTGAATCACTTTAATGAGACTCCTCACATGTATCTTAAAAACCCCAAAAGAAGGGATCTCTGCGCTGAGGAGTTTATCCTGTACAACCTGCTGGTGTTATTTATCCATTTTACATAAATGATCAAATAAGTCCTCTTTGTGACTAAACCGGTCAGGCGGCTCATATCCATGTCCTCGCATCTATCCGGATTGAAGGACTGTCAGGTCTGCCAGGAGGATCTAACCATCCCTCCGGTTTCCTGATTGGTAGTCTTCTTATCCCAGTATCAGGTAGCGGGACGGTAGAGACCCTGCAGCCAGAAATATGGGACCACAATAGAAAGTGCAAACAGGCTATATTAAGGAACAAGCAACTCACAGTTAGTAGTGGTGCAGTCAGGAGCCAGGCAGAAGGAAGGGCTATCCAAGAATGATCCCAGTCAGCAAACCAAGGCCGCAGTCCACGGGGGTATACCAGGAGGCAGCATCGGGAACAGGCAGAGTCAGAAACCACAAACAGAGAAATCCAAAAAGGAGTAGTCCAAGAGGCAAAGTCGGGAACAAGCAAAAGTCGGCAACCAAGAATACAGTATGTTAACCACCAACAGCAGAAAACAGAACCTATACTAGGACATGGACAGGAAGGGGAAGTGATGATTTATAGGTCACTAAATCAGGTGACTGCCTACAGCTGGTCACTGGGTGGAGCCAGGGTCCATGATCAAGGAGCAGGGCATAACAAGGGCTTTACACAGATGGAAGTTTCCCAGTGGCTCAGGCAGGTCCTCTGATCGAATTCCAGACATGGCGTGACAAGGATCGTGTTTCTGCGCATTAATGTCATTCAGGCTGTTTTTATCTTCAAACGTTTACTACCTTTATTAAAGAGGAAGTAAACCCTCTTAAAAAAAAGGCATAATGAGCTAGTATGCATAGCATACTAGTTCATTATGAATGACTTACCTGAGATCGAAGCCCCCGAAGTGCTCCTCGTTCCCCTCCGCGCGATCTTGCCTTTGAGTCCCTTCCGTGTATCGGCGCTCCGGCGCTGTGACTGTCCGGAGCGGTGATGTCACTCCCGCGCATGTGTGCGGGAGTGCAACGATCCCGCACATGCACGCGGGACCGGCTTGATCCCATTTATGACGCCGGCCCGCTAGTGCGCCTGCACTGTTGTCTACGGTGTGCATGCGCCGTAAACATCAGTGCAGTCTTTTCTGCAAATATCTCCTTAACCGTGTAGGTTTAGGAGATATTTCTTGCACCAACAGGTAAGCCTTAATCTAGGCTTACCTGTAGGTGCAAGTTGTCTGGTTGGGTTTACAACCACTTTAAAGCATAACTGTAAAAGGTTTTACACTTTTGGCATTCATTTTTTATTGATACATGATATTGAATCTCAGATGGTCTGAGACAAGAGGGCTGTGGACACGAGTGTGGGCTGTTGTTGTGAATCCCATTGTTTCCTTCTGGCTGGATACCAACAGAAGTCGAGATTCATGATTTACATGAGCTTTCTTTGACCTCCCATAATAGGAGGTCTATGCTCTCTGGTAAGAGCACATCTATATGTGGTGGCGGTGTATTCACAAAGGTGGTCTTTGGGATCTTGGAAATTGAAATTTCACCGCTTCATTGGCTTTGAGACTTTTTGTTATTGTCAAGAAATTGACATTTGGATTCATTGAGAGAATTACACCTTTTTGTTTACTATTTATTTTGTACTTTGTTTTTGTTTAGCGCAACACAGTATTTTTATATATATGTAGCGGCCTCCTCACCCCGTCCTCTTTAGCTAGGGGTATGTCACGCGACAGAGTGAGGTGCGCTACGGCCCATGTCCTCCCCATAACTGTGGGTGAGGTGAAGGCCAATACCTGATGTTTCCTCGGGCCGGTGTGTCCTGGGCATGTACCGAGTCTGTTGTGCAGAAACCACCAAACCACCCTTTGCTCCCATTAACAGAGTCCATACACCGATCACAGTCCAACTGTTGGTTTATTTCGTATCTCCACATACAGGCAATGCGATGGCATGATACGGTGGGATGAGCAGGTCGAGGCACTATACTGATCTGGGTCCCTACACCCCCTGTGCTATGACCAAGGGTTGTAGGAGTCTTGACATGAATACCTCCGTTGCGTTGCGGCCCCTATCAGGGGAAGATGTCCTCCAAGGGAGTTACCGAAGGCCCATCCGTCACCGGGTTGACACTACACCGGGTCTTCGAACGGGTGACCTCCCCAGCCTCCTCACCTCAGATGCGGGTCCCCTCGCAAGGGGCGCCCTGGAACCACTTCACCCTTGCGGGACCCGGTCGAAGTCGAGGGGCCCAGGCCTCCTCAATAGTACCTCACCCCAGGCTGAAGGTGCCTGGGATGGAACCCCAACTTCATCCAGGCCAGGCCTAGGGCGCCTAGGCCGGGAACCTTGAATCGCCCGCACTCAGGCTGAAGGTGCCTGGGTGCGTGAAGAGATGATCCCCGAAGACAGACCCCGTGGCGAGGGCGTCTCCCCCTTTTATCTCCTCCCGTCGATACCACGGCGGGTTCCCCGCCCCAGCCGTACCATCTCCAGGAAGGGACAAAGAAGGGTAGCACTGTGGTAGTGATTCTACCTCGAGCCTGTAGGTACTCCGCCACCCACAGGCAAAGGAGAATATTGCACCACCCAATCCTCCACGAATAACAAAAAGGGGTCTAAACCCTGCCATAATTACACACCTGGGTCACTCTACCCCCAGGTGTATCCCACTAACTTTGAAGACCCCGCTACATATACATTATAAGCCCTGATGGAGGGGCAGCATTTGAACTCTGACACGCGTTGGGACTCTTATGCCAGTAATTATTCAATAAAAAAAAAAACTATTCTGGATCCTATGACCATATAACCTTAAGGCCCCTTTCATACGGGACGGACCCGTGATGATCCGCCCCGTGAACCTCCGCTTGCTCAGCGGGGATCGCTCCGCTGATCCCCGCTGAGCCGGCGGATGACAGGGTGGTCCCTGCACACTGTGCAGGGACCGCCCTGTTAGATCTCCGCTCTCCCCTATGGGGGGGATCGGATGGACATGGACCACCTGTCTGTGTTTACCCGATCCGCTCTGCAGACGGATGGAAAAATAGGATTTTCCTCCGTCTGCAGAATCTGAGGATTGTGGACCCGTATGAGATCGGGTGTCAGCGGATGTTCATCCGCTGACACCCGCTATCTCATAGGGACCAATGTATGTCCCTTTCATCCGTAAACTGATGGATGAAAAAGCGGACTTACGGTCCGCATGTGTGAAAGGGGCCTTAATGTGTGGCACCCTTGCTACTTCTCCCATATTAGGTTTTTATTGCTGTCAGCTGGGGTAATTCCCCCTCTCTTTTTGCCCTTGTGATTGTTATAAATGTGGCTGAAAGTGATTGAGAAATCTAAAATTTTATGGTTGGGTAAAAAATGAAAGTATGGGGACATCTCTTAAGGATACTTGTTCTGGTGACAACTCTGTAAGAAGGGATTTCCCAAAGCTGTGTGGGGGGGGGGGGCTGCAATTTGAATAGGGGGCAGAGATGCAGGGGGGCTGTAATGTGAATTGGGGGGCAGAGCTGTGGGGGACTGAAATGTGAATAGGGGCAGAGATGCAGGGGGCTGTATGGTGAATAGGAGGGGTAGAGCTGCAAGTGCTGCAGAATGAATGGGGGAGCAGAGCTGCAAGTGCTGCAGTGTACATGGGGGAGGGGGGGCTAGGGTGACCACATTTCCAAAATGCAATTCAGGGACACGGGGTTGATGGGGAATTTGGCGGCGGGTTATTTGTCAGGTGAATGTGCCACTTGCCACCAGATGCAGTGCTGCTTGCCACCCATAGCCTGCCACCAGATGCAGTGCTGCTGTCACTCCCTCTGCATGAGCCTCGTGCGTAGTAGGAAAGGATTGGCGTCACTATCTGGAGAGTGAAGATCACACCAGTCCCTGCTGCTTGCCGCTGGGTGCCGGAGAAGGAGGAGGTGCCAAGGTGGGTGGGGACAGCAACGCTGCACTAGGCGCAGGCCTCGCTCCCGGTCTCACTGTCTGAGAGTAAATTGTCACTGGTTGCAAGATGCCAGGCAGCGCTGGCCCTAGCAACCAGTTCCGGAATTGTATTTATTAGTTAGTAGGGGGTGGCTGGATCCTCTATTTCATCCCGGGACATTATATTGTCCCGGAATGAAGGTGCCCAGGATCCAGGACAGACATGTCAATTGCAGGACAATCCCGGGCAATCCGGGACACGTGGGCACCCTAGGGGGGGCAGAGATGCGGGGGCTACAATGTGAACGGGGGGCAGAGCTGCAGGGGGCTGTAATGTGAATGGGGGGTAGAGCTGCAAGGGCTGCAGTATGAATGGGGGAGCAGAGCTGCAGTGTACATGGGGGGGGGGCAGAGATGCGGCGAGCTGTGATGTGTTCAGGGGAAGGGGGCATATCCATGGGGGGGCTGCGATTTTCAGGGGGCAGAGATGTGAATGGAGGCATCAAAACCACAACTCAACCACTTTACTGCCCCTCAGCTGCACAGGTAAGTGAGCCCTAACAGTCATAACTTATCCAAATTTCTCACTAACTTTCTGGGTTTCCACTGCCTCCCAGTGATCGTAAGCAGAACACAGGTAACAAATATTTGAATGACATCATCATTCCTGCCATGATGACATTGCTGTGTCATTGAGTGAAGTGATCATCATAGGGTTGAAGCTTCTTTCCTTCACTGTAGGCTTTATCCAGCATCTCTGCCTGACGACTCACCTGTCGTTTTTAACTCTCGCTGCGCTGAAGGTTGAAACCGGCGTCTCGTACCAAGCGGCCGTCCTGTGTGACTTCCCCACGACGCACAGAGGATCTGACATTTTTAAAATATATTTTGCATTTATCACAATTGTCACTTGCCATTAATTTCAATTCCCTTTATGCATCTGCTCAAAAAATAATTAGGATTTTATGCTGCAGTAAATATGCTTGTTCATCCATTAGGGCAAAGCGGAAGATTAATTGCATTACAATAAGAATCAGTGCAGGCAGGATTCTGAGTGCTGGTTGTAATGGCAGAGCTGCTGCCCACAATACCTTGCTCCGATAAGCTTCAAAAGCAGACGTAAATGGGAAAATAATTGGATCTCTGACAAGTATCACCATTCCTGCATCTATCTATTTGAGCTGGAAAAGAATGTGTTACTGAAACAATAGGACCACGTCCCCAGCATATTGTTTCCAAAATCATTCATTTTCTCTTCCATTGTGCGCAAAAAATGGCTTGCCGCGAAAGAACGCTAAACTTACAAACAAAGAGAGAAAGAAAAAAAAAATTAGTTTCCAATTTTTGTCGCACGTCGAGTTTATCTCTAGTGGCCTTCTTTGGTCAGAATAATTCCGTCAAACGCCCATCATGGCTTACACCTGCAATCAGTGTTAATTTTGTCAACTAAAACATTTTAGTCGACTAGCTAAATACCATTTTAGTCTATTAAAATACGACCAAAACTAAAACAATTGAGATGACTAAAATACGACAAAAGCTAAAATGGCATTTTAGTCAAAAGCCTAAAATGGGACTAAAACTAAATAGAAATTTGACGTCAAAATGAACACTGGTCTGTAGTGCATGTTCATACCTCAATACCATAAATAATAGCATGTTCGATCTTCCACTCCAGCAGTATATTATGAGTTTGGAAATTGTAGAGGAATGCTTAAATACTGCATTACAATTTAACTACACCCATTAGATTTTAGATGACAAATGATTTTAGTCGACTAAAAGGATTTTGATCGACTAAAATGTAGGACATTTTAGTCGACTTAAATTTCCTGGAGATTTAGTCGACTAAATACGACTAAAACAATTGCAGAAGACTAAAATGGGACTATGGCCTCATGTACACTGCTGCTGGTAATGGACGTTTTTGGAGCAGTTGGGCATTTTTTTCAACTGCTCCTGAACCCTCCTCTATGTTATCTTATCAGTACATGTACACTGGGTGGTCTACAGTCGTTCCTAGGCAGTTGTGTTTAGAGCCTTTTTCTTGAAGCCCAAAAAAAAAAAAAAATGCGTTCAGAAGCTGTGTTTAGAGGCAGTTGAAGCGCCAAACGCGGCTAAACACGGCAACTTGCGTTTATCAGCGTTTCGTTTATAGACGTTTTTAATTTTAACAAAAAAATAAAATAAAAGTTTGAATGCTTCTAGACGCAAACGCGGCATGTAAACGCGATTAAGCGGACGTTTTTAGACACCGGTTTCTAGCTGTCAAGTTAAATCGTTCAGGAGAGGTTGAACAACGTCCCGTGTATATGAAGCCTAAAACTAAAATGCCATTTTAGTCCCAAGACTGATGCCGCGTACACGCGACCGTTTTTCATGACGAGAAAAATGCAATTTTTTAATTTGGTCATTAAAAACGATCGTGTGTGGGCTCCAAAGCATTTTTCACGACGTGAAAAATTGGCATTAAAAATTTGGAACATGCTCTAATTTTTCTTGTTGTTTTTCTCGTCATGAAAAACGGCCGTGTGTAGGCCTTAACGACGTGAAAAAAACGCGCATGCTCAGAAGCAAGTGACGAGACGGGAGCGCTCGTTCTGGTAAAACTAGCGTTTGTAATGGAGATAGCACATTCGTCACGCTGTAACGGACTGAAGAGCACGAGGCTGAAAAGCGCGAATCGTCTCTCAACAAACTTTACTAACATGAGGATCAGCAAAAGCAGCCCAAAGGGTGGCGCCATCCGAATGGAACTTCCCCTTTATAGTGCCGTCGTACATTTCGTACGTCACCGCGCTTTGCTCGAGCATTTTTTTTCACGATAGTGTGTAGGCAAGGCAGGCTTGAGAAGAATCACGTCGAGAAAAACTTCACTTTTTTCAATGACATTAAAAACGGTCGTGTGTACGCGGCATAAGACTAAAAATAAATCGAAATTTGCCGCCAAAATGAACCCTGCCTGCAATGCGACTTGTTATAAAGTTTAGTCCGCTAATATTCAAAGATCATCTCTGGGTACAAAAACTTCCATTTAACTTTCCACCCCAGGCCAATGCTGACATTTCTCTCCTACATGTAAAAATCATTATTTATTTTTTGATATAAAATTACTCAGAACCCCCAAACATTATACAGTGGAACCTTTGATTACGAGTATAATCCGTTCCAGGAGAATGCTTGTAAACCAAAGCACTCGCATATCAAAGCGAGTTTCCCCATAGAAATCAATGGAAACGAAGATAATTTGTTCCGCATTGACTTCTATGGCATGCAATACCGCATGTGGCCAGAGGTGGGGGGCGCCGGAGAGCCTCGGAAATACTCGGGGACAGCTCGGTTGATCTCGGAAAGTCTCGGAAACACCCGGGAACTGAGTATTTCCGAGTGAGTCAGAGTATTTCCGAATGGCTCCAAACCGTTCCGAGTGTCACCGGCGCCCCCGCACCTCTGGCCAAAGGCGGTACTGCACACTCCATTAGCTTGAATTCTGCTCTTTTTGCGAGACAACACTCACAAACCGAGTCAGGATTTTAAAAAAAAGTTGCCCGTCTTTGAAAACGCTCGTAAACCAAGGTTCCACTGTACATAAATCCTTTAGCAGAGACCCTAGAGAATAAAATGGCGGTCGTTGCAATTTGTTATGTCACACGGTATTTGTGCAGCAATTTTTCAAAAGCAATTTTCTTTGGGGAAAAAAAAAAATACACTTTAATAGACATGTGCAGAACGAAAAAATTTGTTTCATTTTGTTTCGATTCGTTATTTACATAAAAATTTGTTCAGTTAAGTTTTCGGGATTCGTTTTGTTTATTCGTTTTTTAATCAATGTCAGATAATTTTCAAATTTTAATCGTTTTTCAATTTCCAAAAAGAATAAAATAGAATAGAAAATAAAGGAATAGAATAGAAAAAACATATATATATATATATATATATTTACTATTCTACTCCTTTATTTTCTATTCTATTTTATTCTCTTTGGAAATTGGAAAACTATTCGAATTTCATCCGAATTAAAATTTTGTTATTTTGGATTCGTTAAAATTCCCAACTATTTTAAAACAAAAATTTGTCTGAATTTCGGAACGAAACGAACCGCACATGTCTACACTTTAAAACAGACAATTTTTTGAACTTTCCATCTATTAAATCTTCTGCCCTTGTTTTACTTTGGATAGTAAAACATTTTTTTTCTGCCAGTAAATACCTTATACAGCCCACTTCTTTTTTCTTGTTTGGTCCTTAGCCTAGGCTTATGACATCATGCACTCTGGTAAGAGTTTGCCAGGAAGGGAGGGTGAGTCCTATAGGGGCCAATGAGAGCTGCAGAGTTGGAGGTGTGCCTTTGTGTGTCTGTGCAAATCCAGGAAGTGAACAGGCAGCAGCTTCAGCTGCCCACAGTTAAGATGGCTGCAGCCAGACTCGGTGAAGGGAAGGGAGATTTCTGCAGCATATTTGGCAAGTACAGAATCACAGTATATATAAAATAATATGCAAAGTGGTTGGAAGGAAGCTTCAGAATGGCAAAGATGTTTTTGCGATGGGATTGCGCTGGAAATCACTGCTGCGAGGCTGTGCTTCTCGCGCTCGCCACCCCCACGAGATGCCGCACATCTATAGGAATCCATTGGGGGCGGCGAGCGGGAGGACCGACAGAGCTCGGCGCTGGCTCCCGCTACGGGGCTCGCTGGTGTCAATCTCGCCGCTAACAGAGGCGAGATTGACACAATATCGGCGGCACCTACTGTAGCTTCTACTTTTGTAAGTTCACTAACAGCCAAATTTTAAAGGAAATTCCAATACCTATAATTTAATAGTAATAGTTATCATTTCAGATTTTCTAATTTTCGTGTTATCGAATTTTCAGATTTTTGTTCTTATTTTCAAATTTTCATTCTTTAGAATGTTTGGATTTTTATATTTATTTTCGTATTTTTTACTTTTTCGAAACATTTGTAAAACGGGTTTTCGTTAATTCGAATATTTCCGAATTAACGAATATGTTGAATTTTGTTGAAAAACAAATTCGTAACGAAACAAATTGCACGTCTAGCTTTCGCTGTGTCCAATCACAGCGGGAGCGGGTCGCCGGTGGCACTAGGGTTGCTACCTGTCCAGGATTCACCCGAACAGTTTGGGTTTTGAATCATGTGTCCGGGTTTCAGTCCACCTGAAACCCCAGACACATTATTCAGAACAGGCTATGTCTTCCCAAGTAACCGAGATAGTCATACACAAATCTGTTGCCGCTGCGGGCGGCTGTTTGAGGGCCAGTTTGGCATCACTGAAGGGTGGGGTGATGTCAGCAGGAGCAATTTGGCCACACCCACTTGGGCGCTCTGTGCGCTAAAATACTACTCCCCTTGGGGCACCCAAATGTGTCCTAGGTCTTTTATAATCCTATAGTGTTTACTGAAAAAAAAATATATAAATAAATTGCCCTGTGCCGCAAAAGTGTGTTTGGCTTGAAGAAAAGGTGGCAACCCTAGGTGGCGCGAGTACGCGCCCCCAGACCCGAAAGTGCAAAATCCCATACCTGTACGTGATTTTGCACAGGAGAGCCGCCTTTACAGCCGAATATGTACTGTATACGGTCAGCAAGCGGTTAAGCTTCGACAATAAAACCTAGAAGCCGATTAGACATGTGCACAACATAAAAAATTGTTTAGTTTGGTTTCGTTTCTGTGCGTTTCCGTTGATTCGTAACGATTCGTAATTTCGTAAGACGTGGGTTATCGTATTCTGACTCTTTCGTATTTCTGTAAGGGTTATTTTTCTGTTGATTCGTTTTTCCGTTAGTCTAATTTTCGTTGATTCAAAATTCGTATTTACGTTATTTTTTTTATTCGGCCGCGTTCGTATTTTCGTAAGAACTATATTTTCGTTGATTTGCAATGATTCGTATTTTCGTGTCTAATTTCCGTTGATTGGAAAATCTTACTTTTGTAGATTTAATTACATTCGTACTTTCGTTAGAATACATTTCCTGTTTATTCAAAACACTACTCGTCGTAATTTTGTAATTCGTACTTTCGTGAGATTGACCGGCTCATTTATTCGTACTTTCGTATCATTGTTTTCGTAGATTAGTAATCGGGGCATAATTCGTAATTTTACATAATGTGTCAGAATAGGAGAAAACAAAAATATGTCAGAGATATTACAAAATACAAATATAGAAATTAGAATCTAGACAGAGTATGCTTAAGAAACAAAGAATTTCTCTCTCACAAGTCACAACTTTACTCACAAATCCAACAGAACAGTGCAACCTACCCAACCACAACCTATCTGGACTGTGGATGGAATGCACTGCAGTCTAACACAGAAAAACACACAAGGGAATAAGAAACAAGCTCATTGGGGGAAGAGACAACCTCTTCAGGGGAAGGGACAAGCTTATAGGCCATTGGCCAACGCCCAGAACTAATGAAATAGAATTGACGTTTTTTCGAATTTTCGTTGTTTTGATTTCCGTTTTCCGAAGATTCGTAATTTTTTTTCGTTCATTTTGATTTTCGTTAATATGGATCTTTGTTTGTTATTTTTGTTGTTTTGTTTTACGTTTTACGTAATTTCGCATTTTCGTTCATTTTGATTTTCGTTATTTTTTGATCTTTGTTCGGTATTTTCGTTGTTTTTACTTTTTCGTTTTTTACTTTTTCGTATTTTGGCTGTTTCAAATATACTAAATTCGTATTTTCGTTGTTTTCCCATATTCGTTCTTTTCGATAATTCGTTGTTCGTTTGTAATTTTATCAAACCGTTCGTTTATTCGTATGTTTACGAATCAACTAATATAACAAACAAATTCGTAACTAAACGAATTGCACATGTCTAAAGCCGATTGGTTAGTTACTATGCACAGCTGAACCACATACTCTGTGCTACAGTTTTAGTAAATCTCCCCCTTAGAATTTGGAAACAGTCATCTTTTTACGCAAATTACAAAGAGGCATAACCGAGCATTATGGACTTAGAAGTCCAATCAGCATCTGTCTATCACTGAAACATCAATTCTGAGAGAAACGGCCCATTATAGAGAACCTGATACTTCTTGGCAGAGAAGGACTCCACTCTTATTTACAATATGATACAATCTATATCATTGCTATGTAGGAATTGCCAATTCTTATGTGGCTTATCTCCAAGGTGCTGCCCTTTATCGCCTTCAAATCCCAATAAATCATCATCAATTTCAAATCAGCTTTGGTGATTCCGTACTCCTCTATACTTCTTGCTAAAAAAAAAAAAAAATATACTTAAACACATATAAAAAATACACGTCACAAAATCCATAAATCTATATTTGTAGCGTGCATTCCGTCACATCTATAATTCAAACCACATACTAGTTTTTATAGATTATTATTTATATCCCGTATCCTTCCAAAATTGTCCTTCTGCTCAAAAATTTTAATGTTTCTCCCAAGTCCGAATAGGTAATAATAACAGAATAAATAAACCTGAATTTTATTATCCTTTTAATGTGTCATTTAAACCCAGACTATGAAAAACTCTCATTACAAGGTATGTGCATACTCACAAACCCACTAAAACAGTCGTTTTGTGTAGAGTGAATTATACCTGGTTGATCCTGCCTTCAGCTGTCCCTCCCATCTTCTCTGTGTCCCCACTGCAACCTAAGATTGTGTACACCAGCTGTTGTCATCTACGAAGCATGCTCCAGTTTCAGTTCCCTTCTAGGCTCTTCATTTCTTCTTTTTTCTTATTAGACATGTGCACTGGCGAAAAATTTGTTTGTTTTCGTTTCATTCGTTTTTCGTCTTTCGTTATAATCGCAATTCGTAAATTCGAAAATTTCTTAATTCGGAAATTCATAAATTTTGAAAATTCGAAAATCCAAAAATCAGAAAGAAAATCTGAAAATTCGAAAAGAATAACTAACTAATAATAACTAACTAATTATTAAATTATAGGTATTGGAATTTCCTTTCAGATTTGGCTGTTAGTGAACGTAACGAATACAAATTTATCCGAAGTTACGAATTATCAGAAATAACGAATGCCCCATCCAAATAAATGGAACAGAATAAATTAAGAATAATAATAAAAACACGTTTTTATTATTATATTATTATTATTGCTATCTATTATTAATTAATTACGTTCCATTCGTTTAGCTACGGCATTCGTTATTTTGGATCGTTCGTAACTTCGGATAAATTCGTATTCGTTATGGTATTCATTACGTTACGAATTTATCTGAAGTTACGAATTCCGCATCTAAACAAATGGAACAGAATTAATTAATAATAAATAATAATAATAATAATACAAAGTTTGTATTATTATTGTTATTTATTATTATTATTAATTTGTTACATTCCATCTATTTAGATATGGCATTTGTTATTTCGGATAATTCGTAGCCTGACACCAGGAACCGATGGTGATGTTTTACATGTCTCTTTCGTGTCATTAACAGGAAGGAGAGATCAGTGAATTGACTATTAACAACTAGTGACTGAGTTTACATTTACTTCAGCTGTTAAACATGAAATGTTGCAAAGAGAGATATTCTGAAAGCAAACAGTTTCTGCTGAACCCACATTTATCAGACACCTATGTCATAGATGCATGCTGCATTCGATTATTAACTGTAAAATATCTGATATTAAAGTAGTTGTAAACCTCAGACATGAAATGTGATTAACTGTAAAAAATATTATATTAAAGTGGTTGTAAACCTCAGACATCAAATATATAGTGTGTACTTGTCTTAATTAAAAACACTCACTGTCTGCTGCCTCATTCCTCTGCTATCAGCGTGATTTACTTCTTACAAGTTTTCCTGACACCAAGAGATAAAAAAAAGAGACAGAGGAGGGAGCTTCAGCACACAGCCTGTGATTTAAAGCCTCAGCTCTGTTCCTGTGTGCTGTATGAAGTGGGGGGGGAGGGGTGTCCCTTCCTCCAATCAGCTCTCAGAGCTCTTCTCACTTAACTCTGCAGAGTGTAACTTCTGCTCCCTGCCCCCTGCTTTCTGAAAGCTCAGACAAGCTGTATAAATGCTGGACTTTGAATGGATGTAGATAAGAAAAGACTGCAGGTAAACAGGTACAACTTATGTAGGAGGATTTGTTTTTATCTATGTGTAACACCTAAGGCCAGTCACTTGAATGGTTATATAAAAGGGTTTACAACCATTGTAACAGTAAACAAAAAAGCTATAGCATGAGTTTAATTACTTGCCGACTAGCTGCTGTCGTTTATGTGGTGGCATGTTGGCTCCCCCGCGTGAATCGCTGTAGCTGTACGGTGGCTGCTTCAAGGGGAATAGGGGGGCGTGTGCGCACCCACCATGCAACGCCGGAGCCGATGCCCGCTGGCCACCCGCAATCGCTCCTCAGAGAGCCAGAACAGGGATCTGTCAATGTAAACAGATAGATCCCTGTTCTGACAGGGAAGTAGAGAGTAGGAGAGATCTGCTGTTTCTAGTGATCAGGAACAGCGATCTCTCTCTCTCTCTACTCCCTGTCAGTCCCCTTCCCCCACGGTTAGAAACACCTCCCAGGGAACACATTTAACCCCTTGATCGCCCCCTGGTGTTAATCCCTTCCCTGCCAGTGACATTTACCGTATATACTTGAGTATAAGCCGAGATTTTCAGCCCTTTTTTTGGGCTGAAAATGCCCCCTCGGCTTATACTCAAGTCAGTGTACCTGAAAATATTGAGAGGCTGCGGGCGTCCATCGTTTAAAACTCGCTGTCTCCTCCTGGTCCCTTCCGTGATAGGCATTTCTCAGCAGACACAGTTCCGCCTATCACAAACGTTCTCTCATCCTCACCCATCCCAGCAGACACTGTGTTCAGTGTTCCGCCAATCACGGATGCTTTTTCATCCTCGGACAAGAGGACGTCCGTGATTGGCGGAACACTGAACACACTGTCTGCTGGGAAACAGAGTCCGAGGATGAGAGAACATTTGTGATAGGCGGAACTGTGTCTGCTGAGAAACGCCTATCACGGAAGGGACCAGGAGGAGACCGCGAGTTTTAAACAATGAATGGACGCCCGCAGCCTCTAAATTTCAGGTACACTGACAATGGGCACAGTGAGGATGGGCACAGTGAGGTGGTAATGGGCACAGTGAGGCGTGCAAATGGGCATTGTTGACCATCTTATACTTAAAGTAGCTGCTGCATTCTCACCCTCGGCTTATACTCGAGTCAATATGTTTTCCCAGTTTTTTTGTGGTAAAATTAGGTAACTCGACTTATATTCGGGTCGGCTTATACTTGAGTATATATAGTAAACTGTAATCAGTGGCTTATATCTGTATAATGGTCAATGGTCCAAAAAAAGTGTCCGATCTGTCCGCCGCAATGTCGCAGTCCCGCTAAAAATCGCAGATCGCCACCATTAATAGTAATAAATAAATAATAAAAAATGCCATAAATCTATCCCCTATTTTGAAGACGTTATAACTTTTGCGCAAACCAATCAATATACGCTTATTGCGATTTTTTTTCTTTTTTTACCACAAATATGTAGAAGAATATATATTGGCAAAAAACTGATGAAGACATTTGTTTTGTTTTTTAAATTTGGAAGATTAATTATAGCAAAAATGTAAAAATACAGTTTTTTTTTTCAAAATTGTTGCTTCTTTTGTTTATAGCGCAAAAAAAAAAAGAAAAAATCTTCAGAGGTGATTAAATACCATCAAAAAAAGCTCTATTTGTGGCAAAAAAAGGACATAAATTTTGTCTGACAACTGCGTGGTCGTGCGACGCTGTACCCAGTAAAATCAACACAGTGCTGTATCGTTAAAAATGGCCTGGTCATTAAGGGGGCAAAGCCTTCCTGTCCTTAAGTGTTAAACCACTTGGGCTCTGGAAGGTTTTAACCCCTTCCTGACCAGGCCATTTTTTGCGATAAAGCACTGTGTTGTTTAACTGGCAATTGCGCGGTCATGCAACACTGTACCCAAATAACATTTATGTCCCTTTTTCCCCACAAATAGAGCAAATAGAGCTTTCTTTTGGTGGTATTTGATCACCTCTGAGGTTTTTATTTTTTGCGCTATAAACAAAAAAAGAGCAACAATTTTGAAAAACAAAACAATATTTTTTACTTTCTGCTATAAAATATATCCAAGGAAATAAAAAAAAAAATCAAATTTCTTCATCAATTTAGGCCAATATGTATTCTGCTACATATTTTCGGTGAAAAGATCCCAATACATGTATACTGATTGATTTGCACAGAAGTTATAGCGTCTACAAGCTATGGGATATATTTTTATATATATATATATATATATATATATATATATATATATATATATATATATATATTTTACTAGTAACATTGGTGATCAGTAACTTATAGCAGGACTGCGATATTGCGGCGGACAAATTGGACACCTAACTGACACTTTTTGGGGACCAGTGACACTAATACAGTGATCAGTGCAGTGAAATATGCACTGTCACTGTACTAATGACAATGGCAGGGAAGGGGTTAACACCAGAGGCGATCAAAGGGTTAAATGTGTTCCTAGGAAGTGCTTGCTAATTGTGGGGATGTGCTTTGACTAGGGGATGGCAAAGATCTGTGTTCCTGCCTAGCAGAAACACAGGATCAGTGCCTTCCCTTCATGACAATCTGCCTTGTTTACATAGGAGGATTGTCATTCTGCTTGTGTACTGTGAAATCGGCGGGTGCCGGCGGACATTGAGTCCCGGTACCAGCTGCTGGATGAAGAATCACAGCAGGAGCGGGCCGCTGGCGGCGCACGTGCACTCCCCAGACCCAGGAGTGTCAGATCACGTACAAGGTATGTGATCTGGCGCAGAGCGGCCACCCTGCATTAGGAAATGTACGGTGGGCGATCTGCAAGTGGTTAAAAATGTATAAATTTATTGTACAGTAAAAGATTATTTTT
Organism: Rana muscosa; assembly: GCA_029206835.1. Taxonomy (NCBI): domain Eukaryota; kingdom Metazoa; phylum Chordata; class Amphibia; order Anura; family Ranidae; genus Rana; species Rana muscosa. Next base: position 184,472,071 of record CM055119.1, on the reverse strand, counting down.
TTATCTTTTAAGTATGGAATGGTTAAAACCAATGCCAGTGCATTTTTTTTTCTATCTGTGTCCCATTGATTTCCCTTCACTTCCTTTCCCAGAGCAGTGGCGGCCGCTCATACAGGGCGCAGGGGTGCTGCCCCCCTAATCTATATGCCCAGCCCCTAATCTACATGCAGGGTTCCGGACGCATGGATTGCAATGTTTTTTTTTTTTTTTGGAAGCACATGGTTAGAGCCTGAGGCTCTAATTGGATTCAAAAAGGGTGGGCTTGGGGCGCAGAGCACTGCGCCCCGAGCCCACCCGGTTATGTGACAATAGTGAATATTCGTTAATGTCTTCTTGTTTCGCCTCCCGGTGAATCAGGAAGCGGGTCCTGGGACCCGATTGACCGGGAGTCCTAAGACCTGATTGGCCAAAAGCCCTAAGTCCTGATTGACCGGGAGGAGAAGCGACTGCTGGAACTCAGGAGGAGACGCAGGGGGGGAAGCTGCGTCCTGGATGCGGTAAGTGCGGGGCTGCCGGGGGGCCTGGCGGGTGATGGGCGAGCGAGCGAAGCGGCAAATGATCGAGCGACTGGGGGGGGGGGGGCGTGGGACGCCCACCCAAGAAAATTGCACAACAGCCGCCACTGTCCCAGAGAAGCCACAAAAAGTGAGTGGAAATCTGTATAAAATAGGAATTCCCTCTTCAGTAGGGATGAGCTTCGTGTTCGAGTCGAACATACGTTCGACTCGAACATCGGCTGTTCGATCGTTCGACGAAGATCGAACGATTTGGGCCGTTCGCGCCAAATTCGAGTGACGCGAACGGCCCACAATGCACTACGCCATCGCAGTGTCATCCAGGCGCTGTGATTGGCCAAGCATGCACTGTGACCCCGCATGCTTGGCCAATCACAGCGCCAGGAAGCGAGGAGAGCAATGATTGGCCACAGGCAGGATGCCTGTGGCCAATTATTGCTGAGGGGGTTTAGTACACGCCCCACACTATAAAAGGCCGCCAGCGCGGCGACCTTGTGTAGTGTGTTCCGGAGCAGGGAAAGAGAAGCATAGGCAGGGACAGTGTCATTTTTTTTCCTTTACTAATCCTGGATTCCTTGTGTTTAGGGACAAATAAGGATAGGTAGGGAGAGTGTCAGTGTGTTATTCTGTGCTAAACCTTGTTTGTAGGGACAGAGAAGGACAGTGAGGGAAAGTGTCAGTGTGCTATTCTGTTCTAAACCAATCTTGCTGAACCATATTTGAAATCCTTGAGTTTAGGGACAGAGAGGTACAGTGAGGGGGAAAGTGTCAGTGTGCTATTCTGTTCTAAACCAATCTTGCTGAACCATATTTGAAATCCTTGAGTTTAGGGACAGAGAAGGACACTCGTGGAAACTATCAGTGTGCTATTCTGTGCTAAATCTTGTTTGTAGGGACAGAGAAGGACAGTGAGGGGAACTGTCAGTGTGCTATTCTGTGCTAAACCAATCTTGCTGAAGCATATTGCAAATCCTTGTGTTTAGGGACAGAGACGGATAGGCAGGGGACAGTGTCAGTGTCATTGTTGCTAAGCCTCCTGCACAGTATACACCTGAAGGTAGCCCTTATTGCTGTTTTTCCCATCTCCCTGCAGGCCATCCATAAAAATGTCTGGAAGGCAAACAAGGAGAGGCAGACAGTCAGGAGGCAAAAAAAGAGGGCAAGCAGGCTCTGTGTCTGGGGGCAACAGTGCTGGTCGTGGACGCGGTGCATTGTCATCAGCACATGGCCATGGGACACGCTTGTCCTTTTCGGCAGCTGGACATGTTGAGCCACATCATGCCGAAGACTTGGTAGAGTGGATGACCAAGCCCACCTCATCCTCCTCATCCTCTCTCACCCAGGCTCAGGGTACTGGCAAAGCAGCTGCAAAAGCGTCCTCTTCTCTGGTATCATTATCTTCATTAGTCAATCCTTCCCTAGACCCACCATGTCCTCCTCCTGAGGAGTCCCCCGAACTGTTTGAGCACAGTGTTGGGTACATGCTCCAGGAGGATGCCCAGCGTTTCGAAGGATCTGATGATGATACCCAGCTAGAGGAAGGCAGTAGCGTGAGAGCAGAGAGAGGGGATGCTCAAGAAGGACACCAATCTGGCAGTCATGCTCCAGCAGCTGCAGCATACTGCCAGATTGGCTCCAGTGATGAGGAGGGAGGGGATGATGAGGTCACTGACTCCACGTGGGTGCCTAATAGGAGAGAGGAGGAGGAGGAGGATGAGGAGGAGGCACATCTCCAACGAGGCAGGATGCCCTTGAGTGGCCAGCGTATGGGCAGCACACCGACGGAATCACACCGCAGAGCTCCGCCTGTGCAGGGCGCTGCCTCTGCCCGTCATTCAAAAAGTTCTTTGGTGTGGGCCTTTTTTGAGACGAGTGCATCAGATCGCACAGCTGCTGTTTGCAACATATGTCTCAAGCGTATATCGCGTGGCCAAAACATCAGCCGCTTGGGCACCACATGCTTGATCAGACATATGTTGACCTGCCATGCAGCTCGTTGGCAAGCCTACCTTAAAGACCCACACCGAAGAACAAAGCGGACCTCTCCTTGCACCGCATCAGCTGGGATCTCAAAACCCACTATACCTTCAGTCCTCTCTGAAACCTGCACTGAGAGGAATGAAGGTGTAGAATTAGGTGTGTCACAGCCCAGTACTTGCGGCCACTCTGCTAGCAGTACACCGACGTCCGATTCTAGCAGGCAAATTTCCCTGCCCCAGCTGCTGGACCATCGAAAGAAGTTCACTCCCAGCCATCCACATGCCCAGCGGTTGAATGCTAGCTTGGCTAAATTGCTAGCGCTTCAACTGCTGCCTTTTCAGTTGGTAGACTCGGCCCCCTTCCGTGAGTTTGTGCAATGTGCGGTTCCTCAGTGGCAGGTTCCCAAACGCCACTTTTTCTCACGGAAGGCGATTCCGGCTCTCTACAGGCATGTGGAAGGCAATGTCTTGGCCTCACTGGACAGGGCGGTCAGCGGTAAGGTGCATATTACCGCTGACTCATGGTCCAGCAGGCATGGACAGGGACGTTACCTTTCTTTCACGGCCCATTGGGTCACTCTTTTGGCAGCTGGGAAGGATGCAGGACAAGGTGCAGTAGTGTTGGAGGTTGTTCCACCGCCACGCCTCCAAAATGCTACTACTGGTTGTGACACACCTCTCTCCTCCACCCCCTCCTCTTCTTCTTCCTCCATGGCCTCTTCCTGTGGTTTGTCCTCGGAACCAGCGGTGCTCCGTAGGCGTTCAAGGGGCTACGCATGTACGCAGGCAAAAAGATGCCATGCCGTGCTTGCGCTGGTGTGTTTGGGGGACAGGAGCCACACTGGGGCAGAGGTCCTGTCTGCTCTGCAGGGGCAGGCCGAGAGGTGGTTGACGCCACGCCAGCTTAAGCCAGGAATGGTGGTTTGCGACAATGGCATAAACCTCCTCTCCGCCCTCCGACAGGGACAACTGACCCATGTGCCCTGTATGGCTCACGTCCTTAACCTGGTGGTGCAGCGGTTCTTGGGCAGGTACCCGGGCTTACAGGATGTCCTGAGGCAGGCCAGGAAAGTCTGTGTGCATTTCCGCAGATCTTATAATGCCAGTGCTCGCCTGGCTGAGCTGCAAAAGGAGTTGAACCTGCCCAAGAACCGCCTTATATGTGACATGCCCACCAGGTGGAACTCAACGTTGGCCATGCTACAGCGGCTGCACACGCAGCAGAGGGCCATCAATGAGTACCTGTGCGACTACGGCACCAGGACAGGGTCAGGGGAGCTCGGTTTTTTTTCACCACGCCAGTGGGGCATGATCAGGGATGCATGCACTGTCCTGGCACCATTTGAGGAGGCCACGAGGATGGTGAGCAGTGACAGTGCATGCATCAGTGACACTGTACCTCTTGTCCACCTGTTGGAGCACACGCTGCGTGGAATAATGGACAGGGCACTTGAGGCAGAACAGAGGCAGGAAGAGGAGGACTTCCTTGCCTCTCAAGGCCCCCTTTACCCAGACAGTGTTCCTTCTGTCCCACCCATCGCACAGGAAGAGGAGGAGGAGGAGGAGGAGGAGGATTGTGTCAGCATGGAGGTGGAGGCTGGCACTCAGCATCATCAGCAGCAGTCTTTTAGGGATGATTTACAGTCCCAAGAAACCAGTGGACTTGTACGTGGCTGGGAGGAGGTGGCTGCGGATCATGTCGTCCTTAGTGACCCAGAGGACTCCGGACTGAATGCCTCAGCTAACCTACGCTGCATGGCCTCCCTGATCCTGCAAAGTCTGCGGAAGGATCCTCGTATTCTTCGGATCAAGGAGAGGGACCATTACTGGCTGGCCACTCTCCTTGATCCACGGTACAAGGGTAAGATTGCGGACCTTATGTTACCGTCGCAGAGGGAGCAGAGGATGAGACAACTTCGGGAGGCCTTGCAGAAAGGTCTGTGCAACGCGTTCCCAGAGACTGGGAGGTTACAAACTCCTGGTCCTGGACAACGAGTTGCTGAGGCTTGGGGCAGTCAAAGAAGGAGCGGTGGGGAAGGTGGCCGTCTGACCGATGCGTTCAGACAATTCTTTAGTCCGCAGCCCCAAAGTATGATCGGTTCCAGCAACCATCGCCAGCGTCTGATATACATGGTGCAGGAATACCTAGGGGCAAGGTCAGAATTGGACACCTTCCCCACCGAAAATCCTCTGGCTTACTGGGTCTTGAGGATGGATCACTGGCCAGAGCTTGCACAGTATGCAATTGAGCTACTGGCCTGTCCTGCATCCAGCGTTCTTTCAGAACGCACATTCAGTGCTGCTGGAGGATTTGTCACGGATCACAGGGTGCGCCTGTCCACCGACTCGGTTGATCGACTGACTTTCATCAAGATGAACCAGTCTTGGATCACCACCAGCTACCACACACCTGATGCTGATATAACAGACTAATTGATTTTAAAATGTCACATTCCTTCAAGACTGATGCTGATGCTCAGTTCCTGTGCTGTTATGTTGACTAGCTATCCTCCTCCTCCTCCTCAATGATCCGATTAATGATAGCTTGGAAGATCATTTTGGTTTATGGGTGCCGCCACCAGTGGCTAAGGCCCAATTTTTCAGCCCCTGTGTAACAGGGGCGTGTAATTACAATTTTTGATGCAATACTTTGCAACAGGCCTCATTGCTGTGCTCCAAGTACAGTATCTGTGAGGGGTTGCAGTGTTGTGCCACCAGTGCCTAAGGCCCAATTTTTCAGCCCCTGTTCAACAGGGGCATGCAATTATAATTATTGATCTAATAATTCACAGCAGGGCCCATTGCTGCGCCCACCAAGAGTAACTGGCAGGCCTTACAGTGTTGTGGCACCAGCACCACCATCAAAGGCCCAATTTTTACTACCACTGTTCAACAATTATATGTTATTACAATTCCTGATATAATAGTTGACAACAGGGCGTTCCAGCACCCACCAAGAGTAACTGTGAGTGCTTACAGTGTTGTGCCAACACCAACACCTAAGGGGCCAATTTCTGCAGAGTATATACGGCAGGTCCCTACTTTCAAACATCCAACTTACAAACGACTACTACTTGCAAACGGAAGAAGACAACAGGAAGTGAGAGGAAATCTACCCCTTGGAAGAAAAATTCTCTCCTGTAAGAATTAATATGGGAGAAAGGTGTCTCCTCTCTACTGATGCTTTAGCACCAATCCTTGTTTCAATAAAAACACCACATTTCAAAAACAGTTGTCATTGGGACGCAAAGTGAGGTGAAATGTTCTGAACAGGGGCACAGACAGCAAAACAAATGTTACAGGGGTGATAACCCTTCCCTATGTTTTCCAAAAAGCTTAAAAATAGGTATTTGGGCTGGAGCTACACTTAAGCAATGTAGCTGTTCAAAATTACAAACAGATTCTACATAAGAACAAACCTACAGTCCCTGTCTTGTATGCACCGCCTGTATACGGCTGTTCAGAGTATATAGGGCCTTTTTTATTTTGTGTGCGGGGTTCCCCTTAATATCCATACAAGACCCATAGGGGCTGGTAATGGGCTGGGGTAGGGGGGGGGGGGGGTTGATGGGGTAGCTATGCCATTTTTCTTAAAGATTTTCATCCATATTACCGGGACCAGACATTACATTAAAGCCGCAAGCAGTTTTAAATGGCTTTTTTTTCCTTTAGAAATGTTATTTTGTGTTGGGACAGTTCTAAACACGGGAAACACGTGGCACTTCACAGGCATACTTTAGACACCCCCCAGGTACAATATTTAAAGGAATATTTGACTTTTTTTTTTTCGCTTTATGCATCATTAAAATGACTGCTCCCGGAAAACGTCCGTTTTTAAAACTTCTTTTTGCATTGATACATGTCCCCTGGTGCAGAAGCCGGGTTCCCAAACTCTGTTTAGGACAATAACATGGATAATAGTCATTATAATTAGCACTTTAGAATCCGAACGTTCGCATCCATTGTATTTAATAGGGTTCTAATGTTCGTGCGAACTTTCGGTCCGTTCGCGGGTTCTGGTGCGAACCGAACCCGGGGGTGTTCGGCTCATCACTACTCTTCAGGCGTCCCACTCCCTATATTACCCTCACATCATGTTGTAGTGACAAAGCTAATATTTTGGATTCCCCATCACTTTCTGTCCTGATGAGAGTAGTCACCAAGACAAATGGAGAGAGTGAAAATACCCAGAGGGGACACAGACACAATAAAAATGACTCTATTCAAACAACAAAAAAAAAAACACTTAAAAAAAAAATCTGGAACCATTACATTGCAAATGATATCCATGAACCAGATATGTTATATCATATCTGCATCATCTGCCTGGATGACTTGATACATAGCACTGTATTACAAAGAATATAGGATTTATATAACCCAAAAAAAATCATGTTTATATATTTTTGCAAGCTTCTGGGAATAATGCCATTGATTTAATTGCATTATTGATGGATGTGATGTTATACAGTTAGTTATACCAATTTACATAGTTAACCTGCATACACTCAATACGTTCCAAATGCACCCTGGAAAATAATAAAGGAAAGAACAGATTACAATAGGCAGGAGTAAAGCCTTGCAGGAAACAATGTGATTAAAAAAATATAAACTGGATTATATCTACAGTACTTGCTTAAAGAAAATACACAATCTAATTTAATCATTTAGAAGTACGTGTGGATGTGATTAAAAAGTATCCAAAGTCACAACTTTTTTCTAGATTTGTCCAGAGCAGAGAAGGAGTTTTTTTTTTTTACTGTCTGTGTCCCCAATAGAAGAATTTTACCCTCTGTGTGAACCAAATTCCAAAAATTGTGGGTGTCGCTCAGACCCCAAAGGACCCCAGTCTAGTGCCAACCGCTATGAGTGCCGGCCAGGGACGGAGCTTGTCTCAGCTCCAAACATCAAAGTGAACCAGGAAAAGTGTCCCATAAGCTGCACATCGCTGCAGACTAGGGTTGCCACCTGTCCAGAATTTCAGGCAGACTGAAACCCGGACACATTATTCTGACCGAGCTGAGGCTCCCCAAGTACCGTATTTATCGGTGTATAACACACACATTTTTCCCCTTAAAATCAGGGGAAAAATCGTGGGTGCATGTCATACGCCGATCCCCGTCGATCTCTGCCGAGATGCACATAGCCGAGTGTACTCGGCTCTTCTTGGCTTTGTTTACAGTCACGCCCAGTCCCGCCATTGGACCTGTGTTATGTCCATCATAGGGCGGGGCTGGTCGTGACTGTGAGCAGAGCCGAGAAGAGCCAAGTACACTCGGCTATGTGTATCTCCGCTCAGTATCTCAGTGTCGGCGGCGATCTCGGCGGTGCCAATTTTAAATTCATCCAAGACTGCAATGAACACTGGGGGCAAGGCTGCACTGGGGCAAGGCTGCAATGGGGCAAGGCTGCAATGGACACTGGGGGCAAGGCTGCACTAGGGCAAGGCTGCAATGGACACTGGGGGCAAGGCTGCACTAGGGCAAGGCTGCAATGGACACTGGGGGCAAGGCTGCACTGGGGCAAGGCTGTAATGGACACTGGGGGCAAGGCTGCACTGGGGGCAAGGCTGCACTGGGGGCAAAGCTGCACTGGGGCAAGGCTGCACTGGGGGCAAGGCTGCACTGGGGGCAAGGCTGCACTGGGGGCAAGGCTGCACTGGACACTGGGGGCAAGGCTGCACTAGAGCAAGGCTGCAATGGGGCAAGGCTGCAATGGGCACTGGTGGCAAGGCTGCACTGAGGCAAGGCTGCAATGGACACTGGGGGCAAGGCTGCACTGGGGCAAGGCTGCAATGGACACTGGGGGCAAGGCTGCACTGACAAGGCTGCAATGGACACTGGGGGCAAGGCTGCAATGGACACTGGGGGCAAGGCTGCACTGACAAGGCTGCAATGGACACTGGGGCAAGGCTGCACTGACAAGGCTGCAAATGACACTGATAAGGCTGCATTGATGGGCATTTAAATGTAAGTTTTTTTTCCTCTTAAACTTCCCTCCTAAAAGTTTTTTCCTGAAAATTCCCTCCTAAACTTGGGGTGCGTGTTATACGCCGGCGCGTGTTATACGCCGATAAATACGGTAACTAAAATAGTCACACTGCAGGCGGCTGTCTGGGGGCAGGTTCAGCATCACAGGGGGGGCAGAGCGATTATGTCAGCAAGAGCAATTTGCCCACACCCACTGTTCGATACGGCACGCTATGCGCACCTGCGCACCGCATTATTACTCTAATTGGGGCACCCAAAGGTGTCCTAGGCCGCTAAAGTGTTCGAGTTTGGCTTGAAGAAAAGGTGGCAACCCTACTGCAGACCCAGAGTAGGAAAGTTAGTGACAGCCTCAGACCAGGCCATGCCCCCCAATGCGCTTCCGTCTGCCCCCGGATCTTAACCACTTGCCAACACCAATATGTATACAGTGGGGAAAATAATTATTTGAGCCCCTGCAGATTTTCTAAGTTTGCCCTATTACAAAGAAATGAAGGGTCTATCATTTTTATCATATGTGTATTCTAAATGATAGACAGAATATCAACCAAAAATCCCCCCCCCCCCCCCCAAAAAAAAAACCACATAATACAAATGTTATAAATAGTGTTGCAGTTCAGTGAGTAAAATAAGTATTTGATCTCCAAGCAAAACATGACTTAGTACTTGGTGGAGAAACCCTTGTTGGCAAGCACAGAGGTAATCCAGTCCTCTCTGTTGCTGTGTATGGAGACGAGTTGGGGGAAGATGGCCCCCACCCATCTCCATATTACTGCAAGGCGGAAGCGACGTCAAAACGTCACTTCCGCCCATAAGTCTAAAGGGACATTTTGTTTTTTGAATGACATAATAGTTTTTTTTATTATTGCATTTTAGTCCAAATATGAGATCTGAGGTCTTTTTGATCCCAGATCTCATATTTAAGAGGACCTGTCATGCTTTTTTTTTTATTACAAGGGATGTTTACATTCCTTGTAATAGGAATAAAAGTGACCCAATTTTTATTTATTTTTTAAAAACAGTGTCAAAATAAATAATTTTATTTATATATATATATATATATATATATATATATATATTTTTTAAGCGCCCCATCCCGACGAACTCGCACGCAGAAGCGAACGTATACGTGAGCAGCGCCCACATCTGAAAACGGTGTTCAAACCACACATGTGAGGTATCATCACGATCGTTAGAGCAAGATAAATAATTCTAGCCCTAGACCTCCTCTGTAACTCAAAACATGCAACCTGTAGAATTTTTTTTAAACGTCGCCTATGGAGATTTTTAAGGGTAAAAGTTTGTCGCCATTCTATGAGCAGGCGCAACTTTGAAGCATGACATGTTGCGTATCAATTTACTTGGCGTAACATTATCTTTCACAACATAAAAAAAAATTGGGCTAACTTTACTGTTGTCTTATTTTTTCCCAAAAAAGTGCGCTTTTAAGACCACTGCGCAAATACGGTGTGACAAAAAGTATTGCAAAGACCGCTATTTTATTCTCTATTCTCTAGGGTGTTAGAAAAAAAAAAGTATATATATATATATATATATATATATATATATATAAAATGTTTGGGGGTTCTACGTAATTTTCTAGCAATAAAAATGTTTAACAGAAAGAGGCTCGGGGCTCTGGTTAAAATACACCTGTGATAAAAATTTATAGACCCTTTATTTCTTTGTAAGTGGGCAAACTTGCAAAATCTGCAAGGGATCAAATCATTTTTTTCCCCATTGTATATAATGTTTAATGGTATTGCATCTAAGGGGCATGTAAAACCCTCCTAGAACCGGCACCTTCCAAAAACAAAAAGTCGGCAATGACACCTTCTGGATTCCTATCCTCGTAGTCTCTCTTTAACCCTTGCAGTGTCAGCTTACAGAGGAAGTTAATTGACTAGAAGCAACACATGCCTGTGAAAAATCTGATTACCCCCGACATGCACACTTTCTGTTTATTAATAATTGATTTTCTTGTTCCTTAACTGATGGAATATTTAAAAGCCTATCCAGTCAATAGCACTCTGCCGTTTATTATTCATTAAAGATAAATAAAATGAAATCATCTCAGGTTGGAATGCTTTGTAGTCTGCTTTGGGAAGGTCCTTTTGGTTTCCAGACAGAGTGAATTAATGTAAATACTTTGTGTCTGGATGGCGTGCCCTGTCTGGTTTATGAGGACGTCTTTTCCTTATCAGGTACCTGAAGAGATGCGTTATTGATAGAGGGGACAGGGCCAAAAGTTTCTACTCGCCGTCCTAATACCAGCCACTAGTAGGTTTATTTAAAATGTCAGCCCAGCCAAAACAAATTATTCAGTATTTGGTGGATGATGGAAATGAACTTTGATGCTGCCAGGGCCATTTTTTTCACACATATACTAAAATGCACATTTTGCACATGAAAACACACTGTATGGGTTAAGTGTTCCCTGGGGAGGTGTTTCTAACTGTGGGGGGAGTGTACTGCCTGGAGGAAGAGAGATCGCTGTTCCTGATCACTAGGAACAGCAGATCTCTCTCTACTCCCTGTCAGAAAGGGGATTTGGCTGTTTACATCAGCAGATCTCTGTGGGTCAATCGCGGGTGGCCGGTGGAAATTGCGGCCGCCAGCCACGTGCATCGGCTCCAGCGCACCCCCTATCGCTCTTAAAGCGGCCAACGTACATCTACGGCGATTCGCGCAGTTGGTGGATGAAGAGAAGTCCAATTGTTCCTGTTCCCTTTTTCAGCCCCCCATCTGAACCAGATCCTGGGCCACAAAGAAGATAATTCAGGCACATTCGCATATGCATCCAGGTACCTTTTATAAAACCTTCTCTTGAAAAACAGAATTATGAAGAAAAATAATATTATGTGGCAGGTTGACTTTAATTGAAGTGTTTTATCCTTGACGAGAATAAATCTTCTTTACTTAGTAAGTAGTAACCTTACCACTGCCAACGTGATGACTTCCCCCCGATGGATCACCAGTCACGAAGTGACACTATTTCTGGTACCTCACCCCACTAATGAACAATCCAAGGTGTCACTGAGGGCATTACCTGATGCCATCCCTTTTCTTGATATCTTAAGCATCAATTTAACTGCCAAGTTATAACAGCCACAAAGTATAAATTCAGAACAAAACATCACCAATCTGTCATCTGTCAGAGAGAGTAAAGGAATGTCGGTGTGATGACACAAATTACACATTTATGAAAAGGAAGGATCACAGTTTATTCTTAGAGATGACTTACATTTTTTCTTTTTGCTTCAAGTGTTGACTTTTTCTTTGACTCTCGATGAAATAAAGAGGTTTTTCCATAGAGAATATTTAAATTTTTACTGAAATGGGAGAGGGCAGTCATCAATAGAAATACTACCTGCCACTCCACCATCTTCCATGAGCTTGTTGATAACAATGGGCTGGTTCTCATGGACTTTCCCGCCTAACAACTAGCAACTCTACAATTTGACACCCTGCTTACAAAATGATGGATGCAATGTCCAAAAATCTAAGTACCACGCCTAAGTATTAGAATCCAACTTACCTACGGTAGTGTAAGGTACCTGTGATAGGTAGTATCCGAAGTGGAGCTTGTGTGCTGAGGATTCAGGCGAAAACATAGTCAGGCAGATCAGGTTGGCAACAGATCAGGCAAAGGGGTACACAATTGAAATCCAGAGAGTGGTTAGGCAGGCAAAGGTCATACACGAGCTGGTGGTAAAGTACAAAATCAACAGGCTAGAGCGTAGTCAGGAATTCAGGAAGAAGTTCATATATGGTATTCAGAGGCACAAAGCAGTCACAACACCCAGGGAGCTAGTCCACACAAACGGGCACTGAGAGACAGGAAGTGCTGCTATTTATGGGCTGCTTTGATTGTAGATTGTCCACAGCTGGCAACAGGTGGGGCTAGTGAGTCCAAGTTAATGCATCAAACTGAGAGAACATAGCCATAACTCCTGAGCTCCTCCGTGGCACAACAAGTAAGACTGCAGCTGTGTGACCAGAAACATCCCGGTTCGAATACACCCAGGTACATGACAGGTAGCCCCAACCAGTTGCAGAATGTGAGAGTTCTGAGAGATATACAATTTTGAAATCACAACCTCAATTGCATATCAGCTGATTTCACATTTTCTTTAAGCCCTGATGAAAGGAGCATTGTATGGCCTCCCCCAAAATGTGTTGACTGTAAAACCCTACTATTGACTCTAATACTTCAGTGTGAGGAAGGCCATGCCAGGATACAAAATGGTGTATTGGGACAAATATCTGTGCACGGGCCTGAACACCTGAACAGAGTCACACATACAGTACATGTATAGAGGTGCACAAACACGTGTGCAAGTATGTGTGCATGCATCTGTCACTAATTAATATGGTGCCTAGCAGGATAATTAAACCAATTCGCTGCAAGCGACCACTGCTCTCTTCTCTACCGTGTTCCTGAAAAATTGACTACCTGCCACCTTGTATCTGACTATCCAATATCAACCCGGCCTTGTAGCAGCAAAGCAGTTCTGGGAAAACCAGCAATGATCTCCGGACACAGACTCCAGGAAAACATACCTTTCATTTTGCTAGGGAAAGGACTCAACACCCACTCACGCCTGGATGTTAAGTGGTCTCTTATGGGTGTTTACAGCATATAGATATATATACAGTGGAACCTTGGATTATGAGCATAATCCGTTCCAGGAGAATGCTCGTAATCCAAAGTACTCACATATCAAAGCGAGTTTCCCCATTAAAGTCAATGGAAACGAAAATAATTTGTTCCGCATTGACTTCAATGGTATGCAATACCGCATGCGGCCAGAGGTGGGGGTGCCGGAGAGCCTCGGAAACGGCCAGAAAGGTCCGAGGACAGTTCGGCTGATCTTGGCAAACTTTGGAAAGACTTCATTCACGAGCCTTTCCGAGGTTTGCCGAGGTCAGCCGAACTGTCCTCGGGCCTTTCTGGCCATTTCTGAACGCTGCCGATCTGCACCATTCAGCTCTGGCGCCCCCCACCTCAGGCCAAACGCGGTACTGCACCCACTTTGGCCTGAATCCTGCTCATTTCGTGAGACAACACTCGCAAACCGAGTTAGTATTTTAGCAAATACAGTGCTCGTATTGCGAAACGCTCGTTAACCGTGTTACTCGCAATCCGAGGTTCCACTGTATATATATATATATATATATATATATATATATATATATATGTGTAGCGGGTACTTACTTTCCCGGGTGCAATTTTTGAATCTAGCTGTGACATCAGTGCTATGTTCCCGGCGGTCCACGAGGTGGCGCTGCCGCCGTGGCCGGAGGGACGAATATCACTGTGTGTCGAGTCTCCTTTTTGTCCTCTTTCGGTAGCAGTATGGTGGGGCGGGGAACCCGCCGTGCTTGCTGGGAGAGGGGATAAAAGGGCCGGCCATCTTGGTCACGGGGTCTTCGTCCCAAGCACCTTCAGCTTGCGGACGTGGGTTCGTGCTCGTCCTCTAGGAGGCCTCGGCCTAGAGGACCAACGGAGATCGTGTTCCACCCCAGGCACCTTCAGCCCTGGGGTGAGGTACTTGCAAAAAGGTCCGGAGCTCAGTGCCCAACACTGAGTTCCGCGAGGGAAGGGTCCTAAGGCACTTCGGGGATGGAGGCCTGAATCTGAGTAAGACGCAATGGACCGGGGAGAGCTCCTCACTCGAAGACCCGGTGCAGCAGGCTGCCGGTGACGGGTGAGTCTCTTGTCGGAGACCGTCCAGAAGGATCCCCTTCCTCTCATGCGGACACCATATCCCACTCTCCAGGAGGAGAGTGGAGGAGCGAATTTGTGTCTGGGCCTATTCACACTCACACCTCCTTTTCTGTCCTAACTATCAAGGAAGTCCCTGTATGGTGTGTTCTAATAAAGGAGTGTTGGACTTTAATGGTGTGAGGCTCACTTCCTGGCGGACGAAGTTCACGGTGACTCTTGGAGGGAGGATCCGGGTGCACAGCACAGACCCAAAGGTAAACAGGACATTGCTGATACCACAGGCATTCCCATGTGGTGGAGGCTAGGCGGAGCCCACCCGCTCTCTCTCTCTCCACCCTACCAGATACCCCTAGACGAGAGACAGTGCGAGCCGCACGGAGAGAGGAGAGGGGCAGGCGCTACATATATATATATATATCTCAACAATTGCGTCACAAATACATATTTCCTCTAAGGAGAGGACTCCTGGTTCATTTAACTAATCATAAAGATACACATATTTAGAGATCTTTACGTATTAGTATCTGGGAAAATGTAAAACTAGTTAGCACGTAGCATTTGTGGTTTTGACTAAATATATTATTGGCTTCCGTTATCTTGTCTGACAAACTGTTTACAGGAAGAGAAAAAAGAGGAATTAGGGGGATGGGTGAGCTGTTGACTTCATTTCATGCAGGTGTTAGCTAGAGCTGTTAAATGTCAAATGTCTCTGGAACTTTATAAGTAAACAACATTTTGTCAGAATAACTATTGAAGGTGAAAAGAAAAAAAAAACTGCCTGCTAATACAAGTCTTGTCCCACCACTTCACTCTCACTGAATGACAGGTCTGGCAAGCTGATGTATAGAAATTTGCAGGGCTTTCTAGATGATATCATTCATTGACCATGAATGCAAATCGCTCTCTGATTGGACAAGGTGAAAATTGTGATGTCATCACCCCAACTTGTCCACCTTGTTTGCATTCTTTAAGAAAATCCAATAAGTTCTCATAATGGTGCCCATGCCAAGAAAGCACTGTTCTGTGTTCACAATGCAGAAGGGCAGCACGGGACCCAGAAGCTAATGGAGATCACTGGAGTGGAGGTGCCCACTACTGTGACTTCCAGATTCCATGGGGTTGCCAGAGGTAGGGCACGTACATACTTACATTGGTACAAGCTGCTCCAATGTAACTATGCAAAAATATCCAACCCTGGGATTTTACTTTTTTTTCGGGGACAGAGAATCACAAGAGGGTTTTCATGAAACGTCAATGTTTTTGTAATGGTGAATACCTCTGAAAAGTAAATGCATTTTGTTTTCATTTTTAATGCAGCATGAAAAATAAACATGTTTGTGTTTGTTATCATTAGCTGGGAAAAAAACAAGTGGACATTTCCTTTAACACAAACAACTTTCACTGCCAGTCGCAGCGCATCTCCTGTCTGAAATTACATCCTAGCCTCATCGGAAAAGGCAGTTGGCTGTGCTTACAGATCCAGCATTGTCTGCCAAGGTCTACACTGGCAGTTTATCAGAAACCATATCTATATTTTTCCCAGTGCCAACTTAAAAGTGGGAGGCCGGTAGGAGAAAGGTCAGGCTCGGAATGTGAAAACATGGGTATGTTTTTGTCAATAGCATGAATGGAGCCATTCTTGTTTTTCATTGCTTGTAACATCTGTAGGCAGGTGCCTACTTGAAGAGCACTTACTTTACCACGTTCTTCCTTATGTTGTATTTTTGTATTTACTGAGTACTTATGATTAGTGAGTTTTGGCTATCAATCTGCCTGCAAGTCAGGAAGGGGTTAAGGTGCCAGCTTGTTCAGAATCATGGCTCTGTCCTCTTGTGGGGGACTCTATATACAAGGGGAAGCAACCAAGTTGGGTGCTTTGGATGAGGAATCACGAAGGAGGACTGCAGCCACATGTAACCCTGCTTTAACTTTGGAGGGGCTCCCCCTTGGTGGGTACCAGTTGGGATACTAAAGACGGGTTCATGGACTGTACTTAAAGGACTTTGCTCTGTTTGAAGGTATGAACAGGGGCAGCCTGAAGATAGGATGAACTAGAGTCCTGTATAGAGGAATCGCACCTCATTCCTGTTAAAATTGCATGGGATTCTTTGCCGTGCATTTTAAGCCTATTAATTTTGTATGGGCTCAAGATGTTACAGAGAATATAACAGGATATGTAAAAAGGAAATCAAGGATGCTAAAATTCAAAATGAACGACAGATTGCAAAAGATAGTAGGACAAACCCCAAAAAATTCTTCAAATATATTCATAGTAAAAAGGTCAAGTCTGAGCATGTAGGCCCTTTACAAAATAATCTAGAGTGGGTGACTGGGGACAAAGAGAAGGCTAATTTATTAAATACTTTCTTCAGCTCTGTGTATACAATGGAGCATGGAGGAGCTCATGTCCAAAATGGGGGTGGTAGTGACACAGCCCCAAATCCACAATGGCTCAAAAGTGATATGGTCCAGAAATATTTAGACAGAACAAAGGTGGATAAAGCACCTGGACCAGATGGCATACACCCACGGATACTAAAAGAATTGAGCTCTGTAATTTCAAAGCCATTGTATCTAATTTTTAGGGACTCATTAATGACAGCATAGGCGTGCGCACAGGGTGTGCCAGGTGTGCCCAGGCACACCCTAATCACCCTTTACAGCACAGATTCCCCTTACTTCCCTGGCTCCCTCCTTCCCCCGCAGTGCTACCAGCTTCCCTCCTCTCCCGCTAGCTGTTGCTGCAAGGATATTTTAGGATGAGTGGAGGAAGGGGCCGGTAAATATGTAATTGACCATCCTCTTCTGTTTCTGAATGAACATCGTGAGTGATCAGTAGTGTGTGTTTGAGCTTTGGGGTGCACACCCTAATGCAATAGACTGCACACACCTATGAATGACAGGAATAGTACCACTGGATTGGCGCAGGGCCAATGTGGTGCCTATATTTAAAAAGGGAACAAAGTCTTTACCATGTAATTATAGACCTGTTAGTTTAACTTCTATAGTTGGGAAGATACTGGAGAGATTAATAAAAGACCACATAGATGAGTTCTTGCTGGAAAAAAATATTTTAAGCAACAGACAGCATGGATTCATGAAAGACAGAAGTTGTCAGACAAACCTGATTTCTTTTTATGAAGAGGTAAGTAAGACCTTGGACAGAGGGGTGGCGGTGGACGTGGTATACTTGGATTTTGCAAAAGCATTCAATATAGTTCAGCAAACACGGCTCATGTGTAAGGTAAAGTCTACAGGATTGGAAATATCAGTTTGTAAATGGATAGAAAACTGGCTAAGAGACAGAATTCAGAGAGTCGTGGTTAATGATTCTTACTCTGAATGGTCTAAGGTTTTCAGTGGTGTACCCCAAGGTTCAGTGTTGGGACCCTTACTTTTTAATATCTTTATAAATGATATTGGGTCTGGGATCAAAAGTAACATTTCTGTCTTTGCAGATGACACCAAGCTATGCAGTGGAATAACGTCCTTACAGGACGACCTCAATGCTCTGTCTAATTGGGCAACTATGTGACAGATGAGGTTTAATGTTGATAAATGTAAAGTTATGCACTTGGGAGCTAAGAATATGAATGCATCATACATACTAGGGGGAGTACAATGGGGGGAATCCGTAGTGGAGAAGGATCTGTGAGTTTTGGTAGATCATAAGCTCAATAATAGCATGCAATGCCAAGCTGCGGTTTCCAAAGCGACCAAAGTCCTTTCTTGTATTGAGAGAGGTATGGACTCCAGAGAGATAGATATCATTTTGCCCCCCTGTACAAATCATTAGTAAGACCTCATCTGGAATATGCAGTTAAGTTTTGGGCCCCAGTTCTCTAAAAGGATATTGGGGAACTGGAGAAAGTGCAGAGAAGGGCAACCAAACTGATAAGAGGCATTGAGGAGCTCAGCTATGAGTAAAGATTAGAGGAACTGAATTTATTCACTCTTGAGAAGAGGAGATTAAGGGGTGGATATGATCAACATGTACAAATATATAAGGGGTCCATATAGTGAACTTGGTGTTGTTATTCACATTACGGTCAACACAAAGGACAAGGGGGCACTCTTTACGTCTAGAGGAATAGAGATTTCACCTCCAAATACGGAAAGGTTTCTTCACAGTAAGAGCTGTGAAAATTTGGAATAGACTCCCTGCAGAGGTGGTTCTGGCCAGTTCAGTAGATTGCTTTAAGAAAGGCCTGGATACTTTCCTAAATGTACATAATATAACTGGGTAATAACATTTATAGGTAAAGTTGATCCGGGAAATATCCGATTGCCTCTCGGGGGATCAGGAAGGAATTTTTTCCCCTGCTGTAGAAAATTGGATCATGCTCTGCTGGGGTTTTTTGCCTTCCTCTGGATCAACTGTGGGTATAGAATTGGGTATATGGGATTGTATGATATTATTTTATTTTTTTATGGTTGAACTGGATGGACTTGTGTCTTTTTTCAACCTGACTAACTATGTAACTATGTAAAAGTATCAGTACTCAATATCGGCAAGTACTTGACCAAAAGTATCAGTACTTTTACTCACTGGTAAAAAAACGATATTGGTGCAACCCTACTATGGCGCATAAGACTGCCACATGTTATCCAGAAAACAATTTCAACTGACCCTGATAGCCATTTTTAAATGTTTAAAAGCAAAGGTCCAGGTAAAATGCTGGCCAAATACTACCACTCATCCAAAGAAAGTATTTCAGTGGCCAGGAAAGGCACTCCCATTAGATAGATTGCTGGCCACTTGGTGGGGCTTAGTCTTAATGCCATGAAAGTCAGACACCTAGTAACTAGGGACAAGTAAAACTGAGATAAGATTTTGGATTTTCGAGAATACAATGAACTTTAATTGGCTTCTGAAGGAGCACTCCTTTTTGCTATGTTGGGCTTGTTCTTGTGCCAAGAATGGCGACTTGTAAGCTTAGAAAATAACATTAGATATTAAGAAAGAAGGAGCCAAAGCCATGCTAATTCTAACAGTTTTGTGGCTTTTTTTTACAATTCAAAAATGTTTATTTTTTGAATTATAAAAACAATTACAACCTCATGCATGCCTCCTAATATCAAACAGCCAACCTCATACATGCCTCTTAATACCACATGTAGCGCTAACCCCGCAGGACCCGCTGAATTATATTTGGTTCCGTACTCTGCCTCTCAACACAATAACAGTCTCAGCCCCCTCTGGCACGCCTGGCAATAGTGTAAGTGCAAGGACCAATGAGAAACACACACGTTATAATAAAACACAGAAATTGCCTTTGTTACTTTTCCACAGAAATATAGCAGTAAACAGTAACAGTATATATATTCAAGTAATCAATTGGAGAGAAATAACTGAGATTAAGAGCAAAATAACTCAATACTATATTCAGGCTGCTTTCAGGGGATTCCAAACCTGAGAATGTCCCCAAGAGCAGAGGCAAACTTAAATGGCAAATAAATAATAATATGATACTTTATATATCAGATTGGTCACCTCTACTCAAATTTGGCTCTATGAGTCCAGGCAGGAGGAGAGCAGAAGACTGACCCTCTTTTTGTCAGACCGCTCTCTTCTGTCTCCTGACACCACAGGCCCAACGACAAACACTGTATTTAACCACTTCCCGCCCAGTCAATAGGCAATTGACGTCCGGGAAGTGGTTCAGTTATCCACACTGGACGTCATATGACGTCCTGCAGGATAACAGCCACCGCGCGCCCGGGGGGGCACGCATCACGGCGATCGGTGGAGCGGTGTGTCAGTCTGACACACCGCTACACTGATCTCGGTAAAGAGCCTCCGACGGAGGCTTTTTACCACGTGATCAGCCATGTCCAATCACGGCTAATCACGATGTAAACAGGAAGAGCCGTTGATCGGCTCTTCCTCACTCGCGTCTGACAGACGCGAGTAGAGGAGAGCCGATCGGCGGCTCTCCTGACAAGGGGGGTTCGCGCTGATTGTTTATCAGCGCAGCCCCCCCTCAGATACCCACACTGGACCACCAGGGAAGCCCACCAGGGAAGCCCCAAGCATGTGGATGGCCAGGTAAGTCCCCCATGGCCATCCACATGCACGAATACACACAAAGCAAATGCCAAT
Organism: Rana muscosa; assembly: GCA_029206835.1. Taxonomy (NCBI): domain Eukaryota; kingdom Metazoa; phylum Chordata; class Amphibia; order Anura; family Ranidae; genus Rana; species Rana muscosa. The sequence goes on along the minus strand of CM055119.1, from coordinate 184,451,756 downwards.
CAGTGCCCACAAATAGGCACTGACTGGCACCATCATGGCATGCGATGCCCAGCAATGCCAGCCACCAGTGTCATCAGTGCCACCTACCAGTGTCATCAGTGCCACCTACCAGTGTCATCAGTGCCCATCTGTGCCCATCTCTGCCCATAAGTGCCCACCTATCACTGCCCATCTGTGCCACCTATCAGTGCCGCCTATAAGTGCCCATCAGTGCCGCCTATAAGTGCCCATCAGTGCCGCCTATGAGTGCCCATCAGTGCCGCATACCAGTGCCACATATCAGTGCCCATCAGTGCCGCCTATCAGTGCCCATCATCAGTGCCCATCAGTGCCACTTCATCAGTGCCACCTCATTGGTGCCACCTCATCGGTGCCCATCCGTGTCACCTTATCAGTGCCCGTTAGTGCCGCCTTATCAGTGCCCGTCATTGAAGTAGAAAAGGTACTTATTTACAAAAAAAAATTAACAGAAACAAAGAAAAACATATTTTTTTTCAAAATTTCCGCTCTTTTTTATTTGTTGTGCAAAAAATAAAAATCGCAGAGGCGATCAAATACCACCGAAAGAAAGCTCTATTTGTGGGAACAAAATGATAAAAAATTTGTTTGGGTACAGTGTAGCATGACCGCGCAATTGTCATTCAAATTGCGACAGCGCTGAAAGCTCAAAATTGGCTTGGGCAGGAAGGTGTATAAGTGCATGGTATTGAAGTGGTTAAATCAATATTTATTGGCTTAGCTTCCCAGATAAACTGTCCAGCACACCCACTGCATATACAGATGGCACTAGTAGCTTCAGTCCTTTTGAGAAAAGATGAGGCTTTGTATCTTCAGCTAGTCATTTTTGTTGGTGCACTTAAACTCCTGAAAAGCAGGGCCAAACAACAAAACTGACCCGGATTATCAAGTAAAGAAATGAAGGATCTTCCTCAGCAAGGTAAAAGGACAATAGTGTCTGTTTACAGTGTCTCTGTATCTGAATGGCCTTGAGTCCTGCGGCACTTTAGGCGTCAGCAAGGTGACTAACGGCACTGTCTGTATGCAGTGTCCATACAACTTTGTCTGTGTGCAGTGTCCTTGTTTCCTGCAAATGGGCGAAAGTTCTTTCACCCAATCTTGTGGTCAAGGCCCAAACAAACGTCCTGGAACAGGCAGGCTCTTTTAGTGACCCGACTGTCACCTTACACCAGAACGTTTCACACCATCGGTGCAGGTGCGTCTGGATATGCACCTGGGATCCCCCTCTCTCAGGCTTAATGTCCCGACTGGCTGTGGATGCCTGAAATCACGCGGTGGACTTACCTGGGAGGCAGACCCTCTCCCCTAAGTCCAATCTCTTCCCTTGCCTCGTGGTGTCTGAATTCCCTCAAAATAGCATCATGGAGTATTTTGTTTCCTGCTTCCTAAAGCAGGCTGGCTCTTGTAGTTCCCGCCCCATACAAGGCTTAGTCATAGGGACTACATATCCCAGTATCATTTATACTATAAGTAGAATATCCTTCCCCACCCCACTTCCCAGGTAAAAACCACTCTGAAATTGCATAAAGTCAGCAAATCAATATCGATAAAGCTATAAAAATTATGAATGTGCAATAACTTATTAACCACTTAAAGACCGCGTCACGCCGATATACTTGTGTGATCATTGATTACATTGGCCCTGGGGTAGTAATCAGTCCCCCTAAATAACAAAGGTGCCACATCCTAATTAAGTGTGTATAGCTAGGTTGAATGAAAATGGACTTTGAAGACACAAATATATATATAAAATTTAACAAATTTTATTAGCACAATAGTACAATTAACTAATTGTATTCTCAGAATACAAAAAGATACGATCTAAAATAAGAGAACATGGACAAAGACCATACTGGGACATTCAATGATACAAAATACTCAATTTGTGGGTGTACATGATGAATCTTCCCACTGAAGATATCTATGGCAAAGAGATGTCCCCCAAATGGAAGTCCATGTATTTCTTGAAAGTTTAAAAATAGCTCAACATGTTTCGCGATTGTCCGCAAATCGCTTCTTCAGGAGCTTCTAAATTCCAAGATAGAAAATCAAATTTTAGATATGCATCATAAATATATATTATATACATTTGTATTGTACTTGGCAAGTATATCAGACACAGATACCAGTATCTAATACTTACCAAAAGTATCACTTGAATTTGCCCAATGCAATCGCTTCACCCCCTCCCAGGTGTCTCAACCCCAAAACCTGTGCCCGTGTAAGGGGCGTCTCACCAAGCTGAAATGGTGAGGAAGAAAGAGGGAAAAGTGAGTGATAGGAACATGGGGATGCACCAAGTATCTATAGAGCAAACCAACATAGTCTAACAAAAAACAAGAGAATAATATATGTTATAGTGCCCTAGGGCCGACCTAATAACATAAACTAGTAGCTTACTTGTAGTATAAAAGAGTAGTAATTGAAAAAAGGGAAATTGCGGCGCCGTACGGTGGTCCTCGAGAAGTATGGTCTCATAGAGCAGCTAATTTGAAAAGGGCATAGATGTGCTGAAAGACATTAGCATAACTCTCTCAGCAAGCCTATTAAAGCAACAAAAACCTATACCCCAGAGCATGCAATTGTGAGATGGTATAATGGGTCTGAACATGTACCTTAGCGTAGTTGGAACTCAGATAGAATTGTTCCCCAACGGCGTAATAAATGGATAGAGATGAAAGGTAAGTTGTTTTCCACAGACAGTTAAGGTTAACCTGTGGCTATAAAACATATACAATAAGGATAATTGTATTGTCAGGTATAAGCTTTCAAATTAAAAGAGAAAGGATAGACTGGCAAAATACTGTTACCTAGCCAGAGTGCATAGCCCGGAATCACTATCAGGCTCTTCAGTTCGCACTGCTCATTATAAAAGGGTGTTAGTCCAATCTCCTATCTGTATGGAACACACAGACAAGAAAATTGGAAGAATGATTAGGCACAATGAAAAATCCCACAACATTTGGGGCATATTTTATACTGTAAAAAGGCAAGATCAAGCCTTGCTATAAATACCTCAATGATGGAACTTGCTCTAAAATTGACCGCCGTCTTCTTCCGCATTAATTGCGAGCGGCTGCTCTCCCCAGTGACATCTAACATGCCGGGGAGAGCGCCTCGCTTAAATGTGCCTCCCGATCACGTGACCGTCATGACGTCACGTGAGCCGGCCGAATGGGTGCACTGCACGTCGGTGCAGTAGCAAAACTCACGTCAGGGCGGCCTGTTGGCAACTCCCTGCGCGAGTGTGGGCGGAAGTGCTACCCGAGACGCATAATGGAAGCGTCGAATCGCCGTCAGGATGCCGTCCCGCCCAGAAGGGCGTGGATCGGAATTCGACGGCTTGGGTGGCCGCATATTCCCCTCACTATCAGCTCGCTCCACACCAAGCCTAACAAGAGATCAAGGGAAGAAAGACACCTAGGGGTGAAGAACCAGATCGGGCAAAATAAACTGCATGTTAATACATGCTTGTTAAACTAAATGTCAGTTTTGAAAAAAGCAATAAACTGCAATGATTGTTATTACTTATATTACAAAAAGTGATTACATATTAGGAAAACAGCTACAATTAGGGAAACGCATGATAGGCTGGGGCAGACGACCAAACACAATACAGAAATAATACAAAGATAATACAAAAGCCCAGTATTGGCAGAAATTGCCACAACGATCATACAAATGCCGATTATCAATAAAATCGGTACATGTATGGGCTAATAGTCTAGACATGCTAGCTTAACCAGTAGCTACCCAGACTGTATCTAGAAAAGACCATCTGTGTTATTGGTGAGAAGGATTAGGGATGGTAATGGAAATACACCCCTACCAAAGTTGTACTTCTATAGAAACGGCCGATACGACAGTATCTCATTAATGCCTGGCGGCCTGGTCGCTTCAAGGCGTTCTATCCAAAAAGTCTCTTTTTGGAGTATACGTTTGTCCCAGTTGCCCCCTCGGGTGTCTTGTGGGATCACCTCTAATATCAAAAATTTGACCATAGAGGTGTCAAATTTATGATATAATCCTAGATGGCGGAGCGGCTTACCGGTGTGATCATCTTAGCAAACTGGGAGTAGTAGATGTGATCATATATGCGTTGCTTAAACTGTCAGATGGTCTTTCCTACATAGAATGCCCCACATCTGCAGAGCATAAGGTATACCACCCCCTCTGTGTTGCACGTCGCATGAAATCTAGGGCAAAAACTTTCGCCATTTGGAAGCTTGAATCTCTTGCCTGGTAGTACCCAGGGACAATAGGTGCATTGTCCACAGGTATAAAGGCCTCGATCTATGTTTACAGGATAATAGTTTGGTTTATATTCACTGCTTGTTAGTCTACTACCAATTGAGGTGGTCCTTCGAAAGACTATTTCTGGGGTTTCTTTCACATATTTACCTACTGTAATATCTTCACTGAGTAGGTGCCAGTGTTGTTCCAGGCACCTTCGCAGTGATGTATGTTGTACCGAATACTTAGTTATAAATTTAGTAGTTTGCTGGTCCGTATTGGTCTTAGGTCTGGAGTACAGTAAAGAGGTTCTCTCTTGTCCGTTGGCTTTGTTGTAAGCCCGTCGGAGAAGGCTTTTGCTGTATCCTCGTTGAAGCAATCTGGTACGTAACTCATCTGCCTGCTGCCTGAAATCTGCATCATACGTGCAGTTTCTGCGCAGGCGGATGTACTGTGCATAAGGTATACTATGCACTAGGGATATGGGATGACCACTGTCGGCATGCAATAAAGTATTACCGGCTGTAGGTTTGCGGTATAGTTTGGTAGCTATGTTGTTGCTGAAGTCCCTGTACAGAAGTACGTCCAGAAAGGAAATTTGTTGCGGATGCCAATCAAAGGTACATTTTAAATTATAATTGTTAATGTTGAGTTCTTGTAGAAACTCCTTAAGGAGGGACAAAGTACCAGTCCAAATGACAATGATATCGTCAATGTACCTGAACCAGCACATGGTCTGGTCCAGGTACTGGCGATATCTATTATCGGAAAAAATCTCTCGTTCCCACCCCCCCAGGTACAGATTGGCATAGGCTGGTGCACAACATGTGCCCATTGCCACGCCCTGTACCTGGAGGTAGTGGGAACCGAGAAATGAGAAATAGTTGTGTTTCAAAATGAAAGACAACAGCTGGATTATGAAAGACTGAAATTTCCATTGCCTGTTCTTTCAAAAAGACTTCAACCATTTTTAGGCCAAGATCGTGTGGTATACTCGAATAAAGCGCTTCTACGTCTATAGTGACAAAAATTGCCTCCAAAGGAATGGCGAGGCCGTCCAGTCTCCAAAGGAGATCGGACGTGTCCCGCACATAAGATGGCAGGCTTGACACATGAGGCATGAGAAAGAAATCAATAAATCGGCTGGCATTCTCCGTCATAGAACCTATACCGGAGATGATAGGTCTACCTGGTGGCTTACTGGGATTTTTGTGGATCTTTGGAATTGCATAGAAAATGGGCTCTCTAGGGTGGGATACATTTGTCTGATGCTTTTATCACTGTATCCCTCCTTGTTTGTAGGCTTCTTAAAGCTTGTTGTTGTCGGGGAGGTAAATTCGCAGGTGAATTGTCGGTAGGCATATTTTTGATTTCCCGAACCATGGCTACCAAAAATGCTGCCACCTGTGGATTTGTGTTGAGGTCGGGGAATTGATCTGACTTATTCTTAAAATTGGGCCTTTTGGTTTCTATAGTAACTGATTGGCTAGCGTCAGTTGGTTGAGTGCTATTTGGTTGCACATTATTAGGATCTGAACTTTCGTCCAATAGCAACATTAGATCCTTGAGAGCTCTGAATTCTCTCATTGTGTACTTTTTAATTTGCTCAGAGAGATCCTTTTCAGCTCGTACTCTTTTCCTATCGGGATCAAAGATGTGATTATATGTAAGTTTTCTTGCAAACAAGTATAGGTCCTTGATGACCTCATACTTGTCGATGGTTGCATTTGGACAAAAGCTAAGGCCCATCTTGAGTACCATTAATTTGCCAGGGAAAAGGGGGTATGGAGTTCAGTTAATAACACTCAACTCTTCATCACTGGTAAATTGGGTAGTTTCCCCCCTAAAGGGGTAGGAGTTAGAGAGGGTCTGCTCGAATTAAGGCACATATTGCCTCCCTCTGCCCCTCGTGGTATAGTAGAGGAAGTGTTAGTAATTTGTGGATTTTGAGGTGTGATTTGTGTGTGCATTTGCTGTATAGCCTGTGCAGCAATTGGACCCATATACGCGTATTGGGACAAATCAAAATTAGGTGTTTTCCCTTTACCTCTACTCTGACCACCTTGTGCATGGGTATATGAAGGTGTGAAGCCTGCTGTATTAGTCGGTTTTTTCTTGGTGTAGGGAGTGATAGAGTACCCACCACCATGGTGACCCCGCTTACGTGATCCGTTGGAGGAAAGTGCATTATTCGTCGTAGGCATGTGTTGAACCTGTGAGGGAGTTGAAGACAGAGGAGAATCAGATTCATTATCGTCTGAAGCATAGATATTTGAGCGATTGTTGTATGTTCTATTCTTGAACCCTGGACCACGTCTCCTGATATACGTCGGCAGAATGGCATGGCTGGACAAAGTGACGTATATTTACATCACTTTGAATTTCCCTGCCGCAAGCTCCGTGACAGTGCCCGCGGAATCCGCAGACTCGATGTCCGCCAGTGTCCCGTGACCAGGTCACAGAGCTGCAGAACAGGGAGAGGCCAGTGTAAACACGGCATCTCACCGTTCTGCCTAGTGACACAGCAATCATCGTCTGCTCCCTCTCATCGGGAGCAGCGATCAGTGTCGTGTCACAGTAAGCCACGCCCCCTAATAGTTAGAATCACTCCCTAGGACACACATAACCCTTTCCTAGCCCCCTAGTGGTTAACCCCTTCACTGCCAGTCACATTTATACAGTAATCAGTGCAAATTTTTTAGCACTGATCGCTGTATAAATGTGAATGGTCCCAAAATAGCGTCAGAAGTGTCCGATATGTCCGCCATAATGTCGCAGTCATGATAAAAATTGCTGATTGCCGCCATTACTATTAAAAAAAATGTATTACTAAAAATGCCATAAAACTACCCCCTATTTTGTAGATGCTATAACATTTGTGCAAACCAATCAATAAACGCTTATTGTGATTTTTTTTACCAAAAATATGTAGAAGAATACATATCGGCCTAAACTGAGGAAAAATTGTTTTTTTTATATATATTTTTTGGGGATATTTATTATAGCAAAAAGTAAAAAATATTGCTTTTTTTTCAAAATTGACGCTCTATTTTGTTTTATAGCACAAAACATATAAACCGCAGAGGTGATCAAATACCACCAAAAGAAAGCTCCATTTGTGGGGAAAAAAGGACGTCAATTTTGTTTGGGAGCCACATCGCACGACCGCGCAATTGTCATTGGCAGCCAAATGGTCCGGGCCTGAAGTGGTTAAATGTGTTGCCTGTTTTTGTTAATACATTAAACTAGATTGCCTTAATTAGGAATAAATATACATAAGGAGATGTCATCCCCTTAAGCAAGAATAAAATGCATTGGCAGATAAACATATAATTGTTAAAAAAATCATAAACCCAAAAAATCATTAATTTCATAGTAACATCTGAGCACTAGAAAGTGAAGAGCGCTACGGAAAAGAAGAACCAAAGCATCAGACAACAGGAGGATCAAAAGAAGTCCATGAAGCCAGATAATTAATTGCAGGGGTAGCAGCTGTTTGTGGAAATACATGAAAACATACAATGACAATCAATAAAGTCTTAAAAACCATAGTCATACCGGACAATAATCACACTTTGCTGTATGAAGCTAATTGACTAAACTGAAGATAGCATCTAGTAGATCTAGACGTTGCCCGCAAGGCCGCAAACTGCAACTGAAACAAGCATTGGTAAAACCTCACTGTGTACCTTGTTACTAGTAAGGAGATTAATATACTTGAGTTTGGTTTGGGTCAGGTTCACTAAACATTACTTAAGTACGGGTACCGAATCTGAACCCCATTAAAGTCACTGGGAGCCAAACATCAAAAAATAGTAATGGCTATAATAAGAGATCATCAAACAAATGGCATGGGGGTAGGGGTACGGATTTTGGGGGGAGGTGTGTGCATGTCCTGAACCATACCGAACCACCTTCCCTCAACATGAGGAGGGTACCTCACGTTAATCAGGACAAGGGCCTCTTCCCCACACCCTGACCAGGTGGTTGTGGTAGTCTGCGGGCAAGGGGCTTATTGGAATTTGGAATTCCCCTTTAAAAATAAAGGGGCCCTCAGAAACCACCCCTCATGTACAGTAATTGAATAAAGGGTACATAGTACTCCTACTTATTCACAAAAAATAAATGTAAACAGTAAATAAAAACACACATACTTTTTGACAAGCCCTTGATTAAAAAATAATAAATCCCTAAAATGTCCCACAATGTAACTCCATCATCAATCACGTCATCACACAATGCAGATCCATGTACATTACATTGAACGATGCATCCCCCACCCGCTCAAACAAAAAACACGCCAACCCGTCCACACTCGGCAACAACTACGCTATAATGGGGCATGTAGGAGGAGGAGCCCTAGGAGCACTTGGGGGAGAAGCCCTAGGAGCACTTGGGGCATGGGAGCTAAACACTGCACGCTTAAGTGGATGTAACCATCACACATAGTCCCTGGACAGGATGGGAGGAGTAGACCTGCACTTAGGAAGATTCAGCTGTAGCCTTTCTGTCCCATATGGAGGTGGGGGCTAGGGCAGATAGCAAAAGGCCTTTTAGGCCAGGCCAAAAGTTCCCTGTTTGAGGCTACTTCCCTGGAGGGTCCCGTGAGAGGTGTAAGTAGTGAGGAGGTGACTATAGAGAGCACAGTCATGGGAGCACTATTGACCCTGGGTAAAGAAGAAACTATTATGCCGCGTACACACGATCATATTTTCCGTCGGAAAAACCTTTGATGGTTTTTCCAACGGAATTCCGCTCAAACTTGGCTTGCATACACACGGTCACAGAAAAGTTCTCTGAAATTTCGACCGTCAAGAACGCGGAGACGTACAACACTACGACAATGAATGAAAATTAAGTTCAGTGCTTCAGAGCATGCATCAAATTGTTTCCGAGCATTGCTACAGACAATCAGAATTTCCGTTTGGAATTTTTTTCGTCTGAAAATTTGAGAACCAGCTCTTAAATTTTTGTTGGCGGAAATTCCGACAGGAAAAGTCCGATGGAGCCTACACACGGTCGGAATTTCCAACCAAAAGCTCACATCGGACTTTTCTTGTCAGAAATTCCGACTGTGTGTACGGGGCATACGAGACTGCTGAGGAGCTGCATATAGGTTTCACATGTGACTACTGTGGACTGTGCAATAAATGTGATTGGCTGTGCAATATTAGGTGACTCCGAAATGTATGTCCTAGTGATGTGACTGTTATTCCATTTCCTGAATTCCACCAGTAAAGTGCAGCAAAACAATTTTCCGTGGTGACATTCCTTCCTTTAGGGAGGTAAAGGTCAACAGCTGATCATGTGGAGGACTCTGGCATGGAGTGGGGTACAAGATGGCGGAGGGTTCGGCCTAAGCAGGAGAGGTAGTGGTATAGCAGGACAGGGGCAGGGGTGGGGACTTGTGCTATTGGCGCCAAATACAGCCAACCATGAAGGCTCTCTTACAAGCTTAGCTAAAAAGACTCTGCAACTTGACACATTATTCAAACCGAACCTCTCTCTGTCATACGAATACCTCTGACTCTTCCATTTAGCTCTTGAGACACAGCCAGGATTTCCATCAGGCACAGTGCCAGAGGTCTCTGAAAAAAAATCTGTCTTATGCCGCGTGCACATGATCGGAAATTCCGACAACAAATGTCCGATGTGAGCTTTTGGTCGGAAATTCCGACCGTGTGTAGGCTCCTTCGGACATTTGCTGTCGGAATTACCACAAAAATTTGAGAGCTGGTTCTCAAATTTTCCTACAACAAAAGTTCTTGTCGGAAATTCCGATCATCTGTATGCAATTCCGACGCACAAAATTCCTACGCATGCTCGGAATCACTGAACTTCATTTTTCTCGGCTTGTCGCAGTGTTGTACGTGACCGCGTTCTTGCCGTTCGGAATTTCAGACAACATTTGTTCGACCGTGTGTATGCAACACAAGTTTGAGCCAACATTCTGTCGGAAAAAAATCTACGGTTTTGTTGTCGGAATTTCCGATCGCGTGTACGCGGCAATAGGTTGCTAGTTTTTAATACAATTGGAACACAATTTGGGATCAAACAACAAATAGCAAAAGTGTGTCAATGGAATGTAACACGAGCACACAGCTGCTAAATAAGATGGCGTTAAGATTGGACCCCATGACCTCATGGATTTGGGGCAGTTGCCCCCTCAGTACCCCTTGCTGTTACACAATAAGTTCTACTGTTTTGTAAAGAGTTCTTTCTACTTTATTTTATATATAACAATACCATTGCCAGAGGTTCTATTTCATGCAAAACAAGCACAGTATCTCCGTTAGCACTTTTTGCTTTTACAAAATCCCACAAGGGTTTCTAATTCAATAAGAGCTGTAAGTCTATTACAAATGTAATATTTGTGTGGCAGAGAACACATCCAGTTTCTCTCTAGATATAGAAGCTCGCCATGCGGATGACAAGATCCAAAAACATATATATATACTGAAACAATTTTGTAAGTGAGACATTAATGGGGGCTGCGGTCAAAGGGTCAAGTGAATTTCAAAGCAACAAGGAATAGAAACTGGAGAAAAGAAAATAGAAAAGGAGATACATGTTAGAAAACTCCAATAATGTAAGTGTTATGGAACTTAAAGAAGAGATTTTTTATTTATTTTTACTAAAATAACGGGTGTTTTAAAATGCTATTTTCGGTGGCAAAGCAAGAAACTGTACAGAAGATTAGTTTAGCTTTGACTAGTGTAGAAAAGTTCCCACGACTTTAACCAATGCCTTCTAGGCCATTTCCCCCAGATTCAACCATACCTCCCAACATTTTGAGATGGGAATAAGGACACCTACTGGCAAATGTATGTAGGCATAGGACACGCCCCCTGCCACACCCGTTAAAGGAGCATTAACCAAAAAAAAAAAAAAAAAAAGGTTAATTAAATCCACAAGGGCTTTTTTTTACCACTACTATTTCTTTATATTGGCTTTTAAAATGTACAAATGCAGCAATTTAGAAATTAGATGAACGGTTTAGCACTGGGAAACACTTTTTGAAAGATAAAAAGTGAATTTTTCTATACAACTATGTAGATCAGACCAAATGAGGGACAAATGAGGGGGAACGAAGGACAGAGGGACATTGCTCCAAATCAGGGACAGTCCCTCGAAATCATGGACAGTTGGGAGCTATGGATTCAACCCATACAACAAAAGAGACCACACCAAGGTTTGGATTCAAAATTGCTATCACAGCCTTTAATTAACAAATACAATTAATTAACACAGCATTCCTTAAAACAGAAACAAAGAAAGAAAGCTTTCGGGTATTTAAAGGCACCAAAAACATCCAATTATTTCTCTGCAGAAGACGTTTGTTTATACTAGGCCCCCAGCTGCAACACACCTGCTCGGTGACAATCCTCACTCCATAACCCCTTGTTTTTAATAGGAATGTACCCGAGGACACCAGACCACTAAAGGGTCCCAAAACCATTTTATTAGTCCTGAATTTCACCTCCTCCAAAGACCAACAACCGCCAGACTGCCATGATGACCACAGAACCAGACAAAAAAAACAGGGAGGGTAGGTGGTAAGTTTCTTCTTCTCCTGATGCACACCAACAGAACCCTTGTGGCTCGCCACTCCTCCCTAAAGTCCTGAGACTTCTGCCAACTTTTTGCCACTACCAGTCCAGATTTTCAGACCCTTTTAATTTTATGCCCATTTTTGTAACCATTCACAACGCTGACCCCCCTGTCATGTCTGCCATACGCTTGTCTAAAAATTCTGCTTTGGGCCTTTCTTTCTCAGCTAGGGTTCCACTTGAAGTTACTAGAGGTTCCTTGAGCAGTGGTAATTTGATTTTCCAACTGACAATTTTTTAATGGGGGTCTATACTGAGGAAGGGGGGTCTGTACTGAGGGGGAGGTCTATTTTGATGGAGGGGGTCTGTACTGAGGGAGGGGATCTTTACTTAGTGGGGGGGGTCTGTACTTAGTGGGGGTTCTATACTGAGAGAAGGGAGTCTGTACTGAGGTGGGGGTCTGTACTAAGGAGGGACTATAGTTGGTGGAGGGGGGGTGACACCAATTTTTACGCACCGAGTGACACCAACCCTAGTGAAGCCACTGGTTACATCTCTGAAGATATTCATATACAGTAACCCTCTATTAGGGATATAATTGAAAAAGATCATTTGAGATTCAAACTTTCCATTTGAAATTTGACAGTTATAGTGAATCAAATGGGTACAGATTGAAATAAAAAGGTAATATTCAATTACTACTAAATTACAAAATGACTTGTGTTGCTTCAGTGCATCCGGGGAAAGTATTGTTATGTTACAGCCTTATTCTAAAATGTATTACCGGTAAGTTCATTATTTGACTCAAAATTCTACAAACAATCCCCCATAATGACAACGTGAAAGAATTTTGTTTGAAAGCTTTGCAAATTTATTACAAATAAAAAAACAAAATAAATCCCATGTACATAAGTATTCACAGCCTTTGCTCAATACTTTGGTGAAGCACCTTTGGCACCAATTACAGCCTCAAGTCTTTCTGAGTATGAGGCCACAAGCTTGGCACACCTATTTTTGGTCAGTTTCTCCCATTCTTCTTTGCAGGACCTCTCAAGCTCCATCAGGTTGGATGGGGAGTGTCGGTGCACAGCCATTATCAGATCTCTCCAGAGATGTTCAATCGGGTTCAAGTCTGGGCTCTGGCTGGGCCACGCAAGGACATTCAGAGAGTTGTCCCGTAGCCACTTTGAAATCTTGGCTGTGTGCTTGGGGTCGTTTTCCTGTTGGAAGATGAACCTTCAACCCAGTCTAAGCTTCAGAGTGCTCTGGAGCGGGTTTTCATCAAGAATGTCTCTGTACATTGCTGTATTCATCTTTCCCTTGATCTTGACTAGTCTCCCAGTTCCTGCCGCTAAAAAACATCCCTACAGCACGATGCTGCCACCACCATGCTTCACTGTAGGGATGGTATTGGCCAGGTGATGAGCGGTGCCTGGTTTTCTCCAGACATGACGCTTGCCATTCAGGCGAAAGAGTTCAATCTTTGTTTCATCAGACCAAAGAATTTTGTGTTTCATGGTCTGAGAGTCCTTCAGGTGCCTTTTGGCAAACTCTGGCCACTTTACCATACAGACCTGATTGGTGGAGTGCTGCAGACATGGATGTTCTTCTGGAAGGTTCTCCTCTCTCCACACAGAAATGCTGGAGTTCTGTCAGAGTGACTGTCAGGTTCTTGGTCATCCCCCTGACTAAGGCCCTTCTCCACCGATCACTAGACATGTGCATTCACTTTCGTCCGAATGCATTTTCGTCCGAATTTCGGGTATTTTCGATATCGTTTTAACAAACGAAAACAAACGCTCAGAATCTGAAATCTGACATAAAAAAATGCTTTATTTTCGTTTTCGTTGCTACAACAGTTCAATATAGATAGAAGATTCGACATGACGCTGACAATAGCGATCTGTGTCTATTGAACCTGTGGTCGAATGTGCCTAACCTTAACTCTATTAGTCCAAGATTATTCTACATAGAGAGGAAAGATTCGACATTATAGAGAGAAAATTTTCAACATTATAGAGACAGTGTTGGGGAAGACCATTCGACATGAACGATGAAGATTAGATGAAGCAGTGAAATACGAATCTGCCATTGAAGGCTTATGGTGTCTGTCAAAATTTCTAAGAAGATTCGACGAAGCAGATAAACTGTACGACGCTGCAATCGTACATTTCCGGTCACATGCTCCGCCCATAAGAATTTGATTGTTGGTTGATTAATAATAGTCAACCAACAAATATAAATTATTACTAGTGTAATACAACATTAGAATTTTTCTATACTATAGATTGTAGGTGGAACAGTCGACCTGAAATGTATGATTGCGGCGTCGTACAGTCTAGCTGCTCTGTCAAATCTTTTTAGAACTTTCGACAGACACCATAAGCCTTCAATGACAGATTCGACCTTAATTAATTCGGATTTTCGGATGAATGCATTTTTTAATGAAACAAAATAAATAAAAACAAATTTCGTGAGAAACTAAATAAATGTATTTTTCGGAAGAAAACAAAATGCCGAAACAAAATATTTCAGTGTGCACATGTCTACCGATCGCTCAGTTTGGCCAGGCGGCCTGCTCTTGGAAGAGTCCTGGTGGTTCCAATCTTCTTCTGTTTACAGATGCTGGAGACCACTGTGCTCATTGGGACCTTCAATGCTGCAGAATTTTTTCTTTACCCTTCCCCAGATCTGTGCCTTGATACATTCCTGTCTCGGAGGCCTACAGACAATTCCTTCATGGCTTGGTTTGTGCTCTGACATACACTGGTAACTGTGGGACCTTCTATATAGACAGGTGTGCGCCTTTCCAAATCATGTCCAATCAACTGAATTTACCACAGGTGGACTCCAATCAAGTTGTAGAACCATCTCAAGGATGATCAGTGGAAACAGGATGCACCTGAGCTCAATGTTGAGTGTCATGGTAAAGGCTGTGAATACTTATATTCATGTGATTTTTTTGTTTTTTATTTTTAGTAAAATTTCAAAGATTTCAAACTTCTTTCACGTTGTCATTATTGGGTATTGTTTGTAGAATTTTGAGGAAAATAATTAATTTACTCCAATTTGGTATAAGGCTGTAACATAACAAAATGTGGAAATAGTGAAGCACTGTGAATAATTTCCGGATTCACTGTGTACACACACTATATTACCAAAAGTATTGGGACACCTGCCTTTACACGCACATTAACTTTAATGGCATCCCAGTCTTAGTCCGCAGGTTTCAATATTGAGTTGGCCCTCCCTTTCCAGCTATAACAGCTTCAACTCTTCTGGGAAGGCTGTCCACAAGGTTTAGGAGTGTGTCTATGGGAATGTTTGACCATTCTTCCAGAAGTGCATTTGTTAGGTTAGGTTAGGTACTGACTTGCAGTCTCCGCTCTAATTCACCCCAAAGGTGTTCTATCAGGTTGAGGTCAGGACTCTGTGCAGGCCAGTCAAGTTCCTCCACCCCAAAATCACTCATCCATGTCTTTATGGACCTTGCTTTGTGCACTGGTGTGCAGTCATGTTGGAACAGGAAGGGGCCATCCTCAAACTGTTCCTACAAAGTTGGGAGCATGAAATTGTCGAAAATGTCTTGGTATGCTGACGCCTTAAGGGTTCCCTTCACTGGAACTAAGGGACCAAGCCGAACCCCTGAAAAACAACCCCACACCATAATCCCCCCTCCACCAAATGATTTGGAGGGGTGGCCAAATACTTTTGGCAATATAGTGTGAATGATTGTATTTAGGGTTGAGGAAATCAACTGGCCTGCACAGAATCCTGATAGAACACCTTTGGGATGAATTTGAGCGGAGACTGTGAGCCAGGCCTTCTCGTCCAACATCAGCGCCTGACCTCACAAATGTGCTTCTGGAAGAACGGTCAAACATTCCCATAGACGCACTCCTAAACCTTGTGGACAGCCTTCCCAGAAAAGTTGAAGCTGTTATAGCTGCAGAGGGTGGGCCAACTCAATATTGAAACCTATGGACTAAGACTGGGATGCCAATAAAGTTCATGTGCGTGTAAAGGTAGGTGTCCCAATACTTTTGGTAATATAGTGTATAATTTGTTTTGGGTGGATTAGCCCTTTAGCAAATGAATCTAAAGAGAACATACATTAATATTCTGTAAATTTACTGGTGACTTTTACGCTGACATGACTTTACGGTATTAGTTTAGAATTTATTATCTCTGTGTTTCAACCCTTCCAAACTTTAAGCGCAGCTGTTGTGTTGGAAAGGCAAAGAGACATGAGTTAAAAAATCTGACAAAATTAAAAGCTTGGTGCACACTGGTAATGACTTATTGTAAGTGCAAAACCAGTCCAGACAAATGATGAATGGGATAATGGACTGAATGATGAATTGATTGTTAAATGATGTCATCAAGCAGTCCATAGTGATTAATAAAACACTTGTTCATGCAAGAGCAGCCAGTGGAGAGTTAATGAGCAGCAGGTTCACATTTAGCTCCGTGTTAGCAAGGATCAAATCCATATACAGATCATTAGATAACTAAAGAACATGTGCACTGCAGTCTGCAGTAGTGGCTTGAGCCACGGTAACCCCTGCTTGTCCAGATCGTTCAATTCACAGGACCTATCAAGGGCACCTTTGCCTTCAAGCAGCCATACCAGTAACAAGTAAACAAGTAACAACAAGTAAAATCAACCATTTAAAGGAATTGTTACCTTGAAACCAATTCTGACGAGGAAAGAAGTAGAAACTACTCTTGGATATATCGAAAGTAAGACTAAAGACCCATACACACGATCTGACTTTTTGGAAAATGAAAACACACATGAGAGAGATGTAAGCGCTGCAAACCCCAGTATATAGGAAGTTTTCCCCAATGGGGCTTTGGACAGCAATATAATATCTCAAATTGAAAGTATAAAAAATATATATTTGAAAGTTGTCAAAAGACACAATTGGGTTACAATAAATAAAACATGTAAAACGGTCTGGCCAGAAAAACTCCTGCATAATCCAATATGCAAAATGTGAAACAAGATTGCATAACAAATGTATGTGAGTGTAAATCTTGACGCGTTTCGACCATTCTCTGGTCATCTTCAGGGGGATCGTTGACTCTTAGAGACATATAAAATAACTTCAAATATTGTAAAAATATATAATCATACATCACAGTACTAGTATGGTATGGCGATATAGTTACCTCTTAAAAATGGAGTAGACAGTTGAATGGCCAGAAATGTCAGAAAACCGTGGAGCAACCCGGAGGGTCATGTAGTCGCCCGCCACCCCCCCACACACAGGGGGAAGGAGCCCGATCCTTTGGGCTTACAAAAAGCCACAACAATGACGCCTGCCAGAAGGCAGGAGAGGACAGGAGAAACACCTGCAACAAGTTCCAAAATTAATGACCATATATTGAATAAGGAGATAGGGTAAGTTAGCTCTTGGCTGTATTGCAAGAGTGCTGAATGGGAATTATGTATATTAAGTATATGGACTAGCTGCAATCTTATCTATAAATGTATATGCATCAAGATGTCCTAGGGTTACAATAATATGGTAGGTCAATGTAAATTAAATGATTATGATACTTGAATCATGTGTGAAAGAATGGGAAGCGCATGGACTAAAAGTAAAAAATTATTATTGAGTGAGCGTCAGTGAAGTGATGAAAAAAAAAATCGCACAAACTGCATGGTGGTAGGTCAAGCTGCCCATAAGGGGCTGTAGGATAGTAGAAAGTGTTGGTAATGTGAGTATATGCTGTGAATGAATGAAATGCATGTCAACAGATAATGAAGCATGTGAGAGAAGAGTAAGGCCTCATGCCCACGAACGTTTTTACAGCCGCGTTTTTGAGCGTTTTTTACAGCTTAAAAACGCCTGTCCATGTTAGTCTATAGCTTCATGCCCACCTAGGTGTTTTTGAGCTGCAAATAGCATAGGCGTTTTTAAGCTGTAAAAAAAACCCAGAAAACGCGCAAAAACGCCGCAATTGTGTTTTTGAGCTCGGACGTTTTTGTTTGTTTTTTTCGAAAAAACAAAGGTCAAAAAATGTATACAATAACATGGACAGGCGTTTTTAAGCTGTAAAAAACGCGGCTGTCAAAACGTCCGTGGGCATGAGGCCTAAAAATCGCACAAACTGCCTGGTGATAGGTATAACTGCCCATACACACGATCAGACTTTTTGACAACAACGGTCCGACAGACGTGTTTTATCGGACAATCCGACTGTCTGTACGCTCCATCGGACAATTGTTTTCGCTTTTTCATCAGACAAATGTTCGCTGTGCATGCTCTCAAACTTTCCGGCAGCAAATGCCCGATGGAGGATAATCCGATCGTGTTTGCACGAGTCCATCGGACTAAAGTCCAAAGTACAAACACGCATGCTCAGAACCAATGCTAAAGATCAGACAACAATAGCAGAAGTTGCCTAAAGGGTGGCGGTAAAGAGCTGAAAAACCACGTGATTTGGTGAAAGTTGGCTGAAAATGTTCTGCCGTGTGTACAGAGGCGTAGCGTGGGGGGGGCAGGGGGGCCCGTCGCACCGGGCGCAACATTTAGGGGGGCGCCCGCCAGTATGTATCACAGTGGCTGCCTCCTAAATGAACTGTGTCCCCGTCCCTGTGTCACCGTGCCCGCCGCCATGTTCAGTCTAAGGCGCCCTGTGATTGGGCGTATGAGGTCATGTGCGGCGGCGGAGCTGGCCTGTCCACGATCGCGGTATATCCTGGAGTCCCGCCTTCGCCCAATCACAGGGTGCAGGAGACTGAACATGGGTGGAGGCGGGACTCCAGGATCTACCGCGATCGTGGATAGGCCACACATGACCTCATACGCCCAATCACAGGGCGCCTGAGATTGAACATGATGGCGGGGAATATCGCCGAACAGAGGCTGCAGAGCAAAGCAGGTGCCGAACATGGCGAGTCGGATTACTCCAGCAAGGTACCGGGGATCGGGAGGAGGGCAGCCGCTGACACTCTTCCAGGCAGGCTGAGCCAATGCTGGGGAGGAAGGAGAGCACGGAGCCGGGAATAGAGCACAGGCAGCAGGGGGTGGAGGGGAGAGGGAAAGTCACAGCATGGAGGAGAAGAGAGGAATGGAGAGGAGAGGGGGATCAGCCTGGAGGAGAGATGGAGGAGAAGAGAGGAATAGAGAGGAGAGGGGGACCAGCCTGGAGGAGGGATGGAGGAGAAGAGAGGAATAGAGAGGAGAGGGGGGATCAGCCTGGAGGAGGGATAGAGGAGAAGAGAGGAATAGAGAGGAGAGGGGGACCAGCCTGGAGGAGGGATGGAGGAGAAGAGAGGAATAGAGAGGAGAGGGGGATCAGCCTGGAGGAGGGATGGAGGAGAAGAGAGGAATAGAGAGGAGAGGGGGACCAGCCTGGAGGAGGGATGGAGAAGAGAGGAATAGAGAGGAGAGGGGGACCAGCCTGGAGGAGGGATGGAGGAGAAGAGAGGAATAGAGAGGAGAGGGGGACCAGCCTGGAGGAGGGATGGAGGAGAAGAGAGGAATAGAGAGGAGAGGGGGGATCAGCCTGGAGGAGGGATAGAGGAGAAGAGAGGAATAGAGAGGAGAGGGGGACCAGCCTGGAGGAGGGATGGAGGAGAAGAGAGGAATAGAGAGGAGAGGGGGACCAGCCTGGAGGAGGGATGGAGGAGAAGAGAGGAATAGAGAGGAGAGGGGGACCAGCCTGGAGGAGGGATGGAGGAGAAGAGAGGAATAGAGAGGAGAGGGGGGATCAGCCTGGAGGAGGGATAGAGGAGAAGAGAGGAATAGATAGGAGAGGGGGACCAGCCTGGAGGAGGGATGGAGGAGAAGAGAGGAATAGAGAGGAGACGGGGATCAGCCTGGAGGAGGGATGGAGGAGAAGAGAGGAATAGAGAGGAGAGGGGGACCAGCCTGGAGGAGGGATGGAGAAGAGAGGAATAGAGAGGAGAGGGGGACCAGCCTGGAGGAGGGATGGAGGAGAAGAGAGGAATAGAGAGGAGAGGGGGATCTGCCTGGAGGAGGGATGGAGGAGAAGAGAGGAATAGAGAGGAGAGGGGGACCAGCCTGGAGGAGGGATGGAGGAGAAGAGAGGAATAGAGAGGAGAGGGGGATCAGCCTGGAGGAGGGATGGAGGAGAAGAGAGGAATAGAGAGGAGAGGGGGACCAGCCTGGAGGAGGGATAGAGGAGAAGAGAGGAATAGAGAGGAGAGGGGGATCAGCCTGGAGGAGGGATGGAGGAGAAGAGAGGAATAGAGAGGAGAGGGGGACCAGCCTGGAGGAGGGATGGAGGAGAAGAGAGGAATAGAGAGGAGAGGGGGACCAGCCTGGAGGAGGGATAGAGGAGAAGAGAGGAATAGAGAGGAGAGGGGGATCAGCCTGGAGGAGGGATGGAGGAGAAGAGAGGAATAGAGAGGAGAGGGGGATCAGCCTGGAGGAGGGATGGAGGAGAAGAGAGGAATAGAGAGGCTTGGGGGATCAGCCTGGAGGAGGGATGGAGGAGAAGAGAGGAATAGAGAGGAGAGGGGGATCAGCCTGGAGGAGGGATGGAGGAGAAGAGAGGAATAGAGAGGAGAGGGGGACCAGCCTGGAGGAGGGATGGAGAAGAGAGGAATAGAGAGGAGAGGGGGACCAGCCTGGAGGAGGGATGGAGGAGAAGAGAGGAATAGAGAGGAGAGGGGGATCAGCCTGGAGGAGGGATGGAGGAGAAGAGAGGAATAGAGAGGAGAGGGGGACCAGCCTGGAGGAGGGATGGAGGAGAAGAGAGGAATAGAGAGGAGGGAGGGACCAGCCTGGAGGAGGGATAGAGGAGAAGAGAGGAATAGAGAGGAGAGGGGGATCAGCCTGGAGGAGGGATGGAGGAGAAGAGAGGAATAGAGAGGAGAGGGGGACCAGCCTGGAGGAGGGATGGAGGGAAGAGAGGAAAGACACACTTCTATATACACATGAATGGGACAGGAGGAAATCAGTGGAGCTGGGATTGTCACATCCATATGGGGGGGGGACATGGAATCAGTAGGAGATGACATTAACAGGAGCTGGGACTGTCACATGAGATGAGGGGTCCATAAATAGGGTACAACACACACAGGGACAGGAGAGAAACGTGGGTGGAGGCATGGACACTTATTGTGTGTTCTATGAACAATGAGATCCGCAGGACTTCCACACACCAGCCCACTCCCCCCACCTGTCATACAGCTATGCTATCCTGGACATCACAATCCCAGTACACCGCACAGCACACCTCCACTATAATGCGGGGGGGGGGGGGTCATTGGAAGGCGCCACAAAAATCTCCACCTACACCGTATAGTCAGGGGCGGAGCCAATGGGGGTGTCAAAATTAGGTTTCACGCAGGGTGGCAAAAATCCTTGCACCGGCCCTGGTCAGTATAGTGGTCAGTGTAGGAATCAGGTAGGTCAGTGTAGTGGTCAGTATAGTGTGTAGTGGACAGTGTGGGAATCAGGTAGGTCAGTGTAGTATAGTGGTCAGTGTAGGAATCAGGCTGGTCAATACTATTGTAGGAAGGGAAGGGATAGGACTCGGGGAGAGCTAAAAGTCCGCAGGTCAGGGGGGCGCAAATTACTTGCCTTGCCCCGGGCGCTGACAACCTACGCTACGCCACTGCGTGTGTATGCAGAACAAGTTCACGGCCAACGCCCCTTCTGACAAAAATCCACGGTAAAGTCTGTTGGAAGTCCGATCGTGTGTATGAGGCTCAGGCCTCGTACACACGACCGATTTTCTCGTCGTAAAAAACACGTCGTTTTTTTCGACGAGATTCTTGTTAAGCTTGTCGATTTTCTCGTCAAGCTTTCTATGCGTACACACTGTCATTTTCCAATTTCCTCGTGGTTCTCTGCGCTCACGTCCAGCACGTACGACGGCACTATAAAGGGGAAGATCTTTTTTCTTGGCGCCACCCCTTGGGCTGCTTTTGCTGATCTCGTGTTACCGCGTGTGAAGTAAAAGTTTGGGAAGAGACGATTCGCGCTTTTCAGTCTTCATACTTTTCAGATCGTTTTCTGCGGTTCAGTTTGTGCTTGTGGGTTCGTATCTTGACTTTCAGGGCGTCTAGGCAGGTCGTATCTGTTTTACAGTGCGTTATTGCCTGTTCGTTTCTGAATTTCAGTTCGTTATTCATAGGCCTTGCTGTTCTAAAGTGCGTTCTGTTCTGTACGTTCTGATTAGACGACCGTTTCCTAGCCATGTCGCCTGGACGTTCTCGTCGTCGAGTTCGTGCTGTGCGTGCGCTTGGTGTTGGTCTGCTTGTTTTGGACCAAGACCAGTCCATGAATGGTGTGAGGAGGAGTTCATGGACCAAGAATTGGTTGCTCCAGCGGGACCAATTCTGCCACATGCCTCTGCTGTGGGAGATCGTCGAGAATAATCCTGAGGACTACAGGAATTTTCTGAGGATGTCTGACCCCGTTTTTCAGGAACTGTTGGCTTTGGTGTCCCCCTATATTACCAGGAAGGACACCGTTATGCGGGAAGCCATCAGTGCTGAGCAGAGGCTCATCGCCACGTTGCGTTACCTGGCGACAGGGAGAAGTCTTCAGGACTTGAAGTTCACCACAGGCATCTCCCCCCAGGCTCTGGGCCTCATAATCCCAGACACCTGTTCTGCTATTATACAAGTCCTGCAGGAGGACTATATTAGGGTAAGTTTTCTCCCTTAACATCACATTTTATGTATTACATGTATGCTAATGTATTGTATTTCTTTCATCCTTCCCTAATTACCATGATTGTAATATGCTGAGAATGTCCCCTTTGTCCCCATGCAAGTTGGAAGCTTTAGATTGCCCCTTTTTTATCCTCCCTAAATATTTCCCCTCACTAACTTTTCCAGCAGGGGCGCCTGTTGCTCCAAATGTTGGGGGGTTCCAACCCCAATTTCGGAAATAAACTTGCTCCTTTTTTGCTCTGTTGCCTAATAAACGCCCCCAGTTGTCCCCTCCAATGCAGCCATTTAGTCCCCTCTAATGCAGCCAGTTTCCCCCCAGCCCTGCACTTACCTTCTTGTGGTCAGCGCCATCCTTCTTCTGTCCTTGATGTCTTCTCCTTCCCTTCATGTTGCATCAGCCAATCATGTTACCATTAAACAGACTTGGTGAACATGATTGCCAGAGCAGCCTGTCAGTGTTTACACAAGGAATGCCCCCTCCTTGCGTCCCCGATTTTTCTTTGAGGAAGCCAATTACATCCCTCAGGTTGTAATTTGCAAGACTTTTTTAATACCTGTTTCTGCTCTGCAATTTTAACCCCCTAAATGACGCAATTATTCATATGTCGGTCGCTTTACAAGAGGCCATCCACCTGAATAGTGTGCGGCATAGACAATACATAGGTTCATGCAACGCATGAACCTATGTATTGTTCTGAGTGATGGGCACAGGAGAGAGGGGACAGTGCTCCAGCGCCCACTCTGGACGCACCGCCACTGCAATGCTATCCTGTGGCCAAACACATCTCCCCCCCCCCCCAAAATAATTTAGTAATGGCCCATCAGAGGTGGTGATGAATATGATAAATGAGCCTTCCATTATACTTTTTTTACACACCTTAATAAACGTATAATTAGATTGATGTTGGTCTCTAATTTTTTGGTTTAGAATTTGCTTGTAATGTATGCCTTTGTTTTTCTAATATTATTTCATCTTGTTTCACTCCACAGCTTCCTTCCACGCCACAGGAATGGCAGACTGTGGCATCGGAGTTTGCCACGCGGTGGGACTTCCCCAACTGCGGTGGTGCCATAGACGGGAAGCAGGTCCGCATCGTGCCGCCACCCCGTTCTGGGTCCTACTACTACAACTACAAGGGGTTTCATAGCATTGTGCTGATGGCGGTGGTGTCAGCACGGTATGAATTCCTCTATGTTGATGTAGGGAAGAATGGCCGGATGTCCGATGGGGGATCCTTCATCCAGACGGAGTTTGCCCTCCGTCTCCAGAGTGACGACCTTGCATTGCCACCGGATGCAGGGAATATTGAAGGACTCCCCTTTGTTTTCTTGGCTGATGAAGCCTTCGGACTCGGACGGCATCTTATGAGGCCATTTCCACAGAGGACCCTGACCCCAGAGAAGAGTGTGTTCAATTACCGGCTGGCCAGGGCCCGAAGAGTCGTTGAAAATGCCTTCGGCATAATGGCCAGCCGGTTCCGCCTTTTTATGACTTCCATCCACTTGGCGGACTACAAAATAAACTATGTAGTGTTATGCTGCTGTGTGCTACACAACTTTCTGAGCCAAAAATCTAATTCGTATATGGCCTCAGTTTTGCCAGAGGCTGGACTTTCCCCTGCAAATCCCCTTCCGGGCCTGGAATCTGCCCGTCTTGGCTTGCCCCCCCAAAATGCCCGTGTGGTTCGGGACAAATACATGGAGTATTTCACGGGTAGGGGGGCAATTCCTATGCCAGCCTATGTCTAAGTATCCCAATAAAAATCTTGTTTAAACCTTTAATTATTTGTTCTTTCCTGTCTCCTAGTTTGTCTTTGTGCATTTGTAGTGGCAAGTGTATTTTACTTTAGTAAATAACAACCAATTTCACTATGTTACCTTACAAAAGAACCAAATAAGCTTAGAGAGTATTATAAAAAGAAGCTACACGTTGTTTGTGGTCAAATATTTTACTCTCTGCATTTTTTTTTTTTTTTTTACTTTGGGGTTGGCCTGGCCACAACCCGGCAAATTTTGGCTTATGAAAATACAAAAATACCACTTGCATTTCTAAAATGACAACATTGGATACCTCTGAGCAATCTGAGACATTCAGTTACACAAACTATGTCTCTATGTGCCCGTCCTAATATGGGGTCCTGCCACCCCTTGCCCAGCCAAAAATTCAATATGCACACATTTTTAATTTTTTGCAAATAGGAAGTTTACAATCCTGATCCCTATTGTCAACATGTGCTATCTGCCATCAGGGGTGATCAATGGACGTGTTTTGGGGGTGCATCCCCTTCCTCAGTTCACCGACTTTTGATACGAGGAAGGGGTTGCACCCACAAAAGACGTACATGGATATCCCCTGATGGCAGATAGCACATGTTCACACACTGTGTGCATATTCAATTTTTGGCTGCTTTGTTACTCAAAAAATTTGTAAAAATATAAAAACAAACATGTAAAAACAAATGTGTTTGGATGGCTTATTGAATTCTCCCCAAAACATCGAGAATGTCTTTAAATGTTTGTTCCATCACATGGATTCTTTGTTTAATTAGGTCCAGTTCCGTGCTACATTCCATCACTTGCTGGATGAGGCGGAGAGCACTGTCAGCAGAGAACGGTGTGCTATCCTTCACAACATTTCCATCCCCTAAAAACCATAAAAAAAAATTATTAAAACTCTGCAGGCCTACCTCGCTTACCTTAAGCTGTGGTGTCAGATACTGACCTGTTGTGGTGACCAGATCCACAACGTCATCCACCTCTCCTTCCTGCACTTCTCCTTCCTCCACCTCAACTTCCTGCACATCTTTCGGTTGTGGATCTTTGGGAGTTTGGGGTTGCTTGGAAGTTGTGGGGTGCATGTGCTCCCTGGAGTGTCCTCCTCCCAGTCTTCTCTCCCCTATGAGAATAAAACCAAAGGTCTATTTATCACACTGTAAAAATCTCATTTTTAAACTTAAAACAGGCTAAATTGTTTGGAAGTGGGGTATAAGTGTGTGTTTGTGCGGAATTTAAAGAAAAATGCATTATTTATGACCCCAAATATGTTTAGTATTCACATTTGGATGTAATTTTTTGGACATGGAGGCACCACAAATAAACTCTGATGCACCTGTGTGGGACACCCAAAAAAGGCGGGTCTGGTGGCCCACACTATAGTGCTCCAAAGTACAGATGTGGAAGCAGCTGCTGAGTGTCCTCTCCTTTACACTGATTAAAGTTTGAATTTCATTCTCCTTACAAACACATCATCTAGACTTAAAAATTAGCCACAATACTTGATCAAAAATGGCAGATGTCTAATTACTTTTGGGGGTCTTAAATAAGCCAAAACCGCGGATAGTGGCCGAACGAAGTGTCGGTAACGTAACGAACGATTACTGTGCCCAACCTAGTTCAAAATATTACATTTTGGAAGGGAGTCCAATATGAAAAAAAAAAAAAAAAAGTCAGTTTCTAAAAAGATTAATAGCAGAAAGGTCGTAATTTTACTTACTTTTAGCAAGCATCCTCTTTATGCTCCTCAACTGGTCTGGCTCCCTCAGTTTGAGGTCTGACCACCTCTTTCTGAGCTGCTCATTTGAGCGTTTCACCCCAAACTTCGCCCTCAGACTCTTCACAACTTTAGTGAGGATTTTGGCCTTCCTTCTATTTGGTTTGCTATACGGCCCATGCTTGGCATCATAATCAGCCTTGACCAAGATGTCCACCATCTCCGCCATCTCCGCCAAAGACATATTCGATGCCTTGAATCTCCTCCTTGATCGTGACGTGTCCTCGGTCTCCGGGCTTGTCTCCTCGCTAGTTGCGGAATTATCAGACACCTGCTGTAACTCCGCCATATCTGTCTGCGCGCCGAAAGAGAAGGGGCGGGGAAAAGATGTTAGTTAGAACGTCATGGGCGGGCGACGTGTGCGGAGCGACGTGTTCGAATTTGGACGCATGCGTGGTGTGTATATAGCAAACACACATGTGACTATAGTACGTTCGGTGTGCGGAGAGAGGAGTTCAAGTGACGGACGTGCGAACGAAGGTATGTGATTTTGTGAGACTTGTAAAAATTGTGGGCCTATACTGTCTTGAGATTGGTGGAGGATATATATGGTGACTAGGATGTGAAGGAGGTTAGACTGTTTGCCTCACATTATTTAAATATAAATTATTTTACTTGCAGATACAATATGAATGTCTTTATTAGCGACAAAGAGTTCCTGGCGGAATTTATTGACCGGGTAAGGGAGCTGCCGGCTCTGTGGGAGACCAAAAACCCCATCCATAAAAAAAAAGGGGTGAGAAAAGCAGCGCTGGAGAAGCTGCTCCCATTTGTGCATACCAAGGTGCCCACAGCCACAGCAAAACAAGTGGACACTAAAATTGGGAGCTTGAGAGGTACCTACAGGACTGAACGCTCTAAGGTGCTGGCTTCTCAGAGGTCAGGAGCAGCAGCAGATGATGTTTATGTCCCGGTTTTGTGGTATTACAGCAGGATGTCCTTCCTGGATGACCACATTGAGCCAAGGCCATCACTCTCCACTCTTCCCCCCAGACTTCCCTGCAGCCAACCTGAGCCTTCTCTGGAGCAAGAGGAGGCAGCCATCCTGGATGATCCTGATTTGTCCATCTGGAGCCAGGTATAGTATTAACTGAAAATGTAGTGGGATAAAATTAATGTTTCCCAAATATGTCAGGATGAGAAACATACATTATTTTGTATTCCACAAGTGAAATCATGATCTGTAGACATTATTCTGCACTTAATTGTGTGGTAAATAGTCAAGCTGATGTAGTGGTAAATTTAAAGCAAGGATTTATGCATTTACATTCTAATTGCTTCCATCAGGATTACAAAGTTTGAGGCAAAGATTAAACCAACATATTAAACTATGTTTCTTTTTCATACACAGGATGAAATCAGCCAGGAGGAGGGTCTGGAAACTGTCAGGCAGGAGGAGGAAGGGCCCAGTGGCAGCCAGGAGGTGGCAGGGCCCAGTACCAGCCAGGAGGTGGCAGGGCCCAGTGGCAGCCAGGAGGTGGCAGGGCCCAGTACCAGCCAGGAGGTGGCAGGGCCCAGTGGCAGCCAGGAGGTGGCAGGGCCCAGTGGCAGACAGGAGGTGGCAGGGCAAAGGAGAAGCACCAGATCCCAGGTGCCTCCCATCAGGCTTCACAAAAGAGGCAGGAGGGACAGGACCACCAGTGACGCAGCAATGGCCCTTATTAAAGAGGCCCATGCCACCCTCAAGGAGCCCACATCCCCTGAAGAGGCCATTGCCGGCCTAGTGGAGGCTAAGTTCAAGGTGATGAGCATGGAGCAACGCCTCCTATGCGAACCCCTGCTCATCACCTTGCTCAACAAGGGGGTGATGGAGCAAATTACCCCCAATACCGCCATATGTGAGGTGGCCCAACTGACCCAACCTCAACCTCCACCTCCACCTTCCTCTTCTGCCCCACCCCCTTCTGCTACCCCTCCACCTTCTGCCCCACCCCCTTCTGCTACACCTCCACCTTCTGCCCCACCCCCTTCTGCTACACCTCCACCTTCTGCCCCACCCCCTTCTGCTACACCTCCACCTTCTGCCCCACCCCCTTCTGCTACACCTCCACCTTCTGCCCCACCCCCTTCTGCTACACCTCCACCTTCTTCTTCTGCCCCACCCCCTTCTGCTACACCTCCACCTCCTCCTCCTGACAGGAGTACCCCTCCAGTGGGCCAGCCTCCAGCTAAACGAAGAAGGAAGGCTGCAGGAAAGGCTGCAGGAAAGGCTTCAGGAAAGGCTTCAGGAAAGGCTGCAGGGAAGGTTGCCAGGAAGAAGAGGAAGTGATGGCCTTGCTTCATTGTGGTCGCACTGGTCGGACAGAAGGCAGCCTGTTGTAGTACCACACACTTGGGACATATATCTCACCTGCTGCTGTTCCTGACCTCTGGGAGGCCAGCATCAGATTGTGTTCTGAAATGTGGGCCTTCTCAAGCTCCCAATTTTAGTGTCCACACAGGGTTGGTGTGTGCTCTGGGGTCCCTGGGATGCACAAATGGCAGCAGCTTCTCCAGCGCTGCCTTCTCTTTATTTAATTTATAAACATGAATAAATGTGTTTTTTGTTTAAGTTCATACTTGACTATGTGTATTTTTAAATAAAAAAAAAAAAGCTTTGGAGTAAGCAGATACATTTGACTGACAATAAAAGGCACAGATATCACCCCCCCAAAAGAATAACTAAATCTGATTAGCTCAAAAACATGGTGTGAAATTTTAAAAATATAGATTAGAAAATTAAATGTGAGATCGCTATCAAAACATTGAGAAATTATAATTAACATCATTTTGAAAAATCTAACCATTTAAATTATTCCTAAAAACTTGCACGATATAATACACATAAATCTTATAAAGAGCAGCATGAAAAAGGTTAAAAATAAGGCAGAACTCTGTGTGAATATCAGCAGCAAAAGAAGGTCTCTCGTTTTGATTAATGTAACATTCTAACGAAGAATTCAATGCAGAACATTTAAACGATGAAATATTTATGAGCGTGACGAATGTGCTCTCTCCATTATGAAGGCTTGTTTTACCAGAAGATGCGCTCCCGTCTCATAGTTGCTTGTGAGCATGCGCGCTTTTGGAAGAGTCGTAAAAGCATACACACGAACCATTTTCTCGTCACAAAACAGGCCGACGAGAAACACGACGAGGAAATCTGGAATCCTGACGAGAAAATAGAGAGCAGGTTCTCTATTTTCTCGTTGAGATTCTCGTCAAGTTTCTCGTCGTAAAACCATACACACGAACGTTTTTCTAGACAAAAAAACTCTCGCGGCACTTTTCTTGACTGTTTACGACGAGAAAATCGGTCGTGTGTACGAGGCCTCAGGCTAGTCTGCTTGGCAGTGTTAATTTTAGTAGCAAATTTCGATTTAGTTTTAGTCTTAGGACTAAAATGACATTTTAGTTTAAGTCCCATTTTAGTCTTCTGCAATTGTTTTAGTCGTATTTAGTCGACTATATCTCCAGGACTTTTTAGTTGACTAAAATTATTTTAGTCGACTAAAACTAATTTTAGTCATCTAAAATCTAATATGTGTAGTTAAATTGTAATGCATTATTTAAGCATTTCTCTACATTTTCCAAACTCATTATATACTGCTGGAGTGAAAAATCGAATATGATATTATTTATGTTATTGAGGTATGAACATGCACTACAGACCAGTGTTAATTTTGACATCAAATTTCAATTCAGTTTTAGTCTTATGCCGCGTACACACGACCGTTTTTCGTGACGAGAAAAATTGCATTTTTTAAATTGGTCATTAAAAACGATCGTGTGTGGGCTCCAGAGCATTTTTATAGACGAGAAAAATTTAGAACATGCTCTAGTTTTTCTCGTCGTTTTTCACATCTTAGTTTTTCTCATCGTGAAAAACGGCCGTGTGTAGGCTTTAATGACGGGGGGAAAACGCGCATGCTCAGAAGCAAGTTATGAGACGGGAGCGCTCGTTCTGGTAAAACTAGCGTTCGTAATGGAGATAGCACATTCGTCACGCTGTAACGGACTGAAGAGCACAGAGACTGAAAAGTGCGAATCGGCTAACACTAAACTTTTACTAACACGCGGTAACACGAAATCAGCAAAAGCAGCCCAAAGGGTGGCGCCATCCGAATGGAACTTCCCCTTTATAGTGCCGTCGTACGTGTTGTACGTCACCGCGCTTTGCTGAAGCGGTTTCACGATAGTGTGTATGCAAGGCAGGCTTGGGAAGAATCACGTTGAGAAAAACTTTGTTTTTTTCCCATAACATTAAAAACGATCGTGTGTACGCGGCATAAGTCTTTTGATGGCATTTTAGTTTAGTCGTATTTTAGTCTACTAAAATGGTAATAAGTTAGTCGACTAAAATGGTTTAGTCGGTTTTAGTCGACTAAATTAACACTGCTACTTTGTTATCACGGAGGTGCAATCAGGTTGCAAAAAAGTCAAATAACAAATTTTGATTTTCCTAAAAATAATAACTCAGACTCATACAGATAAAAAAAAAAAAAAAGATAAGAGTCGCATTTTGATCTTAGCTCTTTTTGCTGTATTTATTTGACCACTTCAATACAGGGCATTTTCACCCCTTCCTGCCCAGGCCAATTTTTAGTTTTTAGCGCTGTCGCACTTTTAATGACAATTGCGCGGCCATGCAACACTGTACCCAAATTAAATTTTTCTGCGGTTTTTATTTTTTGCACTATAAACAAAAGAAGAGTGATAAATTTGAAAAAAACACAATATTTTTTACTTTTTGCTATAATAAATACCCATTTTTTTAAAAAAAAGTTTAGGTCGATATGTATTCTTCTACATATTTTTGGTAAAATCGCAATAAGCGTATATTGAGTGGTTTGCGCAAAAGTCAAAATAGGGGATAGTTTTCACACTTATACAGCGACCAGTGCTAGAAATAGGGATGAGCTCGGTGTTCGAGTCGAACATACGTTCGACTCGAACATCGGCTGTTCGATCGTTCGCCGAACAATGAACGATTTGGGCCGTTCGCGCCTAATTCGCGGCCCACAATGCACTACGCCATCGCAGTGTCATCCAGGCGCTGTGATTGGCCAAGCATGCACTGTGACCCCGCATGCTTGGCCAATCACAGCGCCGGCAGCGAGGAGAGCAATGATTGGCCACAGGCAGGATGCCTGTGGCCAATTATTGCTGAGGGTGTTTAGTACACGCCCCACACTATAAAAGGCCGCCAGCACGGCGGCCTAGTGTAGTGTGTTCCGGAGCAGGGAAAGAGAAGCATAGGCAGGGACAGTGACATTTTTTTTTCTTGCTTAACCTGGATTCCTTTAGTTTAGGGAAAGAGAAGGATAGGTAGGGAGAGTGTCAGTCTGTTTTACTGTGCTAAACCTTGTTTGTAGGGACAGGGAAGGACAGTGAGGGAAATTCTCCTTGTGCTATACTGTGCTAAAGCATTCATCATCAACCATCTTTAAAATAACATTTTTTATAGGGACAGAAAACTATAGGTAGGGAGAGTGTCAGTGTGTTTTACTGTGCTAATCCTTGTTTGTAGGGACAGGGAAGGACAGTGAGGGAAATTCTCCTTGTGCTATACTGTGCTAAAGCATTCATCATCAACCATCTTTAAAAAAACATTTTTTATAGGGACAGAAAACTATAGGTAGGGAGAGTGTCAGTGTGTTTTACTGTGCTAATCCTTGTTTGTAGGGACAGGGAAGGACAGTGAGGGAAATTCTCCTTGTGCTATACTGTGCTAAAGCATTCATCATCAACCATCTTTAAAAAAACATTTTTTATAGGGACAGAAAACTATAGGTAGGGAGAGTGTCAGTGTGTTTTACTGTGCTAATCCTTGTTTGTAGGGACAGGGAAGGACAGTGAGGGAAATTCTCCTTGTGCTATACTGTGCTAAAGCATTCATCATCAACCATCTTTAAAAAAACATTTTTTATAGGGACAGAAAACTATAGGTAGGGAGAGTGTCAGTGTGTTTTACTGTGCTAATCCTTGTTTGTAGGGACAGGGAAGGACAGTGAGGGAAATTCTCCTTGTGCTATACTGTGCTAAAGCATTCATCATCAACCATCTTTAAAAAAACATTTTTTATAGGGACAGAAAACTATAGGTAGGGAGAGTGTCAGTGTGTTTTACTGTGCTAATCCTTGTTTGTAGGGACAGGGAAGGACAGTGAGGGAAATTCTACTTGTGCTATACTGTGCTAAAGCATTCATCATCAACCATCTTTAAAAAAAACATTTTT
Organism: Rana muscosa; assembly: GCA_029206835.1. Taxonomy (NCBI): domain Eukaryota; kingdom Metazoa; phylum Chordata; class Amphibia; order Anura; family Ranidae; genus Rana; species Rana muscosa. The sequence continues at coordinate 184,419,522 of CM055119.1, read as the reverse complement.
TATAGGGACAGAAAACTATAGGTAGGGAGAGTGTCAGTGTGTTTTACTGTGCTAATCCTTGTTTGTAGGGACAGGGAAGGACAGTGAGGGAAATTCTCCTTGTGCTATACTGTGCTAAAGCATTCATCATCAACCATCTTTAAAAAAACATTTTTTATAGGGACAGAAAACTATAGGTAGGGAGAGTGTCAGTGTGTTTTACTGTGCTAATCCTTGTTTGTAGGGACAGGGAAGGACAGTGAGGGAAATTCTCCTTGTGCTATACTGTGCTAAAGCATTCATCATCAACCATCTTTAAAAAAACTTTTTTTATAGGGACAGAAAACTATAGGTAGGGAGAGTGTCAGTGTGTTTTACTGTGCTAATCCTTGTTTGTAGGGACAGGGAAGGACAGTGAGGGAAATTCTCCTTGTGCTATACTGTGCTAAAGCATTCATCATCAACCATCTTTAAAAAAACATTTTTTATAGGGACAGAAAACTATAGGTAGGGAGAGTGTCAGTGTGTTTTACTGTGCTAATCCTTGTTTGTAGGGACAGGGAAGGACAGTGAGGGAAATTCTCCTTGTGCTATACTGTGCTAAAGCATTCATCATCAACCATCTTTAAAAAAAACATTTTTTATAGGGACAGAAAACTATAGGTAGGGAGAGTGTCAGTGTGTTTTACTGTGCTAATCCTTGTTTGTAGGGACAGGGAAGGACAGTGAGGGAAATTCTCCTTGTGCTATACTGTGCTAAAGCATTCATCATCAACCATCTTTAAAAAAACATTTTTTATAGGGACAGAAAACTATAGGTAGGGAGAGTGTCAGTGTGTTTTACTGTGCTAATCCTTGTTTGTAGGGACAGGGAAGGACAGTGAGGGAAATTCTCCTTGTGCTATACTGTGCTAAAGCATTCATCATCAACCATCTTTAAAAAAACATTTTTTATAGGGACAGAAAACTATAGGTAGGGAGAGTGTCAGTGTGTTTTACTGTGCTAATCCTTGTTTGTAGGGACAGGGAAGGACAGTGAGGGAAATTCTCCTTGTGCTATACTGTGCTAAAGCATTCATCATCAACCATCTTTAAAAAAACATTTTTTATAGGGACAGAAAACTATAGGTAGGGAGAGTGTCAGTGTGTTTTACTGTGCTAATCCTTGTTTGTAGGGACAGGGAAGGACAGTGAGGGAAATTCTCATTGTGCTATACTGTGCTAAAGCATTCCTCATCAACCATGTTTGAAATCCTTGTTTTTTGGACAGTCAGGGAAATTGTCATTGTGCTATTCTGTGCGAAAGCAATCATCCTCAACCATATTTAGAAATCCTTAAGTAAAGGGACAGAGAAGGACACCTGAAGGTAGCCCTTATTGCTTTTTTACCATCTCCCTGCAGGCCATCCATTAGAATGTCTGGAAGGCAAACAAGGAGAGGCAGACAGTCAGGAGGCAATAAAAGAGGGCAAGCAGGCTCTGTGTCTGGGGGCAACAGTGCTGGTCGTGGACGCGGTGCATTGTCATCAGCACATGGCCATGGGACACGCTTGTCCTTCTTTTCGGCAGCTGGACATGTTGAGCCACATCATGCCAAAGACTTGGTAGAGTGGATGACCAAGTCCTCCTCCTCCTCCTCATCCTCTCTCACCCAGGCTCAGGGTACTGGCAAAGCAGCTGCCAAAGCGTCCTCTTCCCTGGTATCAATGTCAGACTCATCATCAGTCACTCCTTCCCTAGACCCACTATGTCCTCCTCCTGAGGAGTCCCCCGAACTGTTTGAGCACAGTGTTGGGTACATGCTCCAGGAGGATGCCCAGCGTTTCGAAGGGTCTGATGATGAAACCCAGCTACAGGAAGGCAGTAGCGTGAGAGCAGACAGAGGGGATGCTCAAGAAGGACACCAATCTGGCAGTCATGTTCCAGCAGCTGCAGCATACTGCCAGATTGGCTCCAGTGATGAGGAGGGAGGGGATGATGAGGTCACTGACTCCACGTGGGTGCCTAATAGGAGAGAGGAGGAGGAGGAGGATGAGGAGGAGGCACATCTCCAACGAGGCAGGATGCCCTTTGGTGGTCAGCGTAAGGGCAGTACACCGACGGAATCACACCGCAGAGCTCCGCCTGTGCACGGCGCTGCCTCTGCCCGTCATTCAAAAAGTTCTTTGGTGTAGGCCTTTTTTGAGGCTAGTACATCAGATCGCACAGCTGCTGTTTGCAACATATGTCTCAAGCGTATATCGCGTGGCCAAAACATCAGCCGCTTGGGTACCACATGCCTGACCAGACATATGTTGACCTGCCATGCAGCTCGTTGGCAAGCCTACCTCAAAGACCCACACCAAAGAACAAAGCGGACCTCTCCTTGCACCGCATCAGCTGGGAACTCCAACCCCACTATAACTTCAGTCCTCTCTGAAACATGCACTGAGAGGAATGAAGGTGTAGAATTAGGTGTGTCACAGCCAAGTACTTGCGGCCACTCTGCTAGCAGTACACCAACGTCCGATTCTAGCAGGCAAATTTCCCTGCCCCAGCTGCTGGACCATCGAAAGAAGTTCACTCCCAGCCATCCACATGCCCAGCGGTTGAATGCTAGCTTGGCTAAATTGCTAGCGCTTCAACTGCTGCCTTTTCAGTTGGTAGACTCGGCCCCCTTCCGTGAGTTTGTGCAATGTGCGGTTCCTCAGTGGCAGGTTCCCAAACGCCACTTTTTCTCACGGAAGGCTATTCCGGCTCTCTACCGGCATGTGGAAGGCAATGTCTTGGCCTCGCTGGACAGGGCGGTCAGCGGTAAGGTGCATATTACCGCTGACTCATGGTCCAGCAGGCATGGACAGGGACGTTACCTTTCTTTCACGGCCCATTGGGTCACTCTTTTGGCAGCTGGGAAGGATGAAGGACAAGGTGCAGTAGTGTTGGAGGTTGTTCCACCGCCACGCCTCCAAAATGCTACTACTGGTTGTGACACACCTCTCTCCTCCACCCCCTCCTCTTCTTCCTCCATGGCCTCTTGCTGTGCTTTGTCCTCTGAACCAGCGGTGCTCCGTAGCCGTTCAAGGGGCTACGCAAGTACGCAGGCAAAAAGATCCCATGCCGTGCTTGCGCTGGTGTGTTTGGGGGACAGAAGCCACACTGGGGCAGAGGTCCTGTCTGCTCTGCAGGGCCAGGCCGAGAGGTGGTTGACGCCACGCCAGCTTAAGCCAGGAATGGTGGTTTGCGACAATGGCACCAACCTCCTCTCCGCCCTCCGACAGGGACAACTGACCCATGTGCCCTGTGTGGCTCACGTCCTTAACCTGGTGGTGCAGCGGTTCTTGGGCAGGTACCCGGGCTTACAGGATGTCCTGAGGCAGGCCAGGAAAGTCTGTGTGCATTTCCGCAGATCTTATAATGCCAGTGCTCACCTGGCTGAGCTGCAAAAGGAGTTGAACCTGCCCAAGAACCGCCTTATATGTGACATGCCCACCAGGTGGAACTCAACGTTGGCCATGCTGCAGCGGCTGCACACGCAGCAGAGGGCCATCAATGAGTACCTGTGCGACTACGGCACCAGGACAGGGTCAGGGGAGCTTGGTTTTTTTTCTCCACGCCAGTGGGGCATGATCAGGGATGCATGCACTGTCCTGGCATCATTTGAGGAGGCCACGAGGATGGTGAGCAGTGACAGTGCATGCATCAGTGACACTGTACCTCTTGTCCACCTGTTGGAGCACACGCTGCGTGGAATAATGGACAGGGCACTTGAGGCAGAACAGAGGCAGGAAGAGGAGGACTTCCTTGCCTCTCAAGGCCCCCTTTACCCAGACAGTGTTCCTTCTGTCCCACCCATCGCACAGGAAGAGGAGGAGGAGGATTGTGTCAGCATGGAGGTGGAGGCTGGCACTCAGCATCATCAGCAGCAGTCTTTTAGGGATGATTTACAGTCCCAAGAAACCAGTGGACTTGTACGTGGCTGGGAGGAGGTGGCTGCGGATCATGTCGTCCTTAGTGACCCAGAGGACTCCGGACCGAATGCCTCAGCTAACCTACGCTGCATGGCCTCCCTGATCCTGCAAAGTCTGCGGAAGGATCCTCGTATTCTTCGGATCAAGGAGAGGGACCATTACTGGCTGGCCACTCTCCTTGATCCACGGTACAAGGGTAAGGTTGCGGACCTTATGTTACCGTCGCAGAGGGAGCAGAGGATGAGACAATTCCGGGAGGCCTTGCAGAAAGGTCTGTGCAACGCGTTCCCAGAGACTGGGAGGTTACAAACTCCTGGTCCTGGACAACGAGTTGCTGAGGCTTCGGCCAGTCAAAGAAGGAGCGGTGGGGAAGGTGGCCGTCTGACCGATGCGTTCAGACAATTCTTTAGTCCGCAGCCCCAAAGTATGATCGGTTCCAGCAACCATCGCCAGCGTCTGATAAACATGGTGCAGGAATATCTAGGGGCAAGGTCAGACTTGGACACCTTCCCCACCGAAAATCCTCTGGCTTACTGGGTCTTGAGGATGGATCACTGGCCAGAGCTTGCACAGTATGCAATTGAGCTACTGGCCTGTCCTGCATCCAGCGTTCTTTCGGAACGCACATTCAGTGCTGCTGGAGGATTTGTCACGGATCACAGGGTGCGCCTGTCCACCGACTCGGTTAATCGACTGACTTTCATCAAGATGAACCAGTCTTGGATCACCACCAGCTACCACACACCTGATGCTGATATAACAGACTAATTGATTTTAACATGTCACATCCCTTCAAGACTGATGCTGATGCTGAGTGCCTGTGCTGTTATGTTGACTGCCTATCCTCCTCCTCCGAGTCCTCAATGATACGATTGATGATGATAGCTTGGAAGATCATTTTTGTTTATGGGTGCCGCCACCAGTGGCTAAGGCCCAATTTTTCAGCCCCTGTTTAACAGGGGCGTGTAATTACAATTTTTGAAGCAATACTTTGCAACAGGGCTCATTGCTGTGCTCCAAGTACAGTATCTGTGAGGGGTTGCAGTGTTGTGCCACCAGTGCCTAAGGCCCAATTTTTCAGCCCCTGTTCAACAGGGGCATGTAATTACAATTCTTGATCTAATAATTCACAGCAGGGCCCATTGCTGCACCCACCAAGAGTAACTCTGAGGGCTTACAGTGTTGTGGCAACGCCACCACCACCACCACCACGAAAGGCCCAATTTTTCAGCCCCTGTTCAAAAGGGGCATGTAATTACAATTCTTGATCTAATAATTCACAGCAGGGCCCATTGCTGCACCCACCAAGAGTAACTCTGAGGGCTTACAGTGTTGTGGCAACGCCACCACCACCACCACCACGAAAGGCCCAATTTTTCAGCCCCTGTTCAACAGGGGCATGCAATTACAATTCTTGATCTAATAATTCACAGCAGGGCCCATTGCTGCACCCACCAAGAGTAACTGTCAGGGCTTACAGTGTTGTGGCACCAGCACCACCATCAAAGGCCCAATTTTTACTACCACTGTTCAACAATTATATGTAATTACAATTCCTGATATAATAGTTGACAGCAGGGCGTTCCAGCACCAACCAAGAGTAACTGTGAGTGCTTACAGTGTTGTGCCAACACCAACAACTAAGGGGCCTATTTCTGCAGAGTATATACGGCAGGTCCCTACTTTCAAACATCCAACTTACAAACGACTCCTACTTGCAAACGCAAGAAGACAACAGGAAGTGAGAGGAAATCTACCCCTAGGAAGGAAAATTCTCTCCTGTAAGAATTAATATGGGAGAAAGGTGTCTCCTCTGTACTGATGCTTTATCAGCAATCCTTGTTTCAAGAAAAACACCACATTTCAAAAACAGTTGTCATTGGGACGGAAAGTGAGGTGAAATGTTCTGAACAGGGGCACAGACAGCAAAACAAATGTTACAGGGGTGATAACCCTTACCTATGTTTTCCAAAAAGTTTAAAAATAGATTTTTGGGCTGGAGCTACACTTAAACAATGTACCTGTTCAAAATTACAAACAGATTCTACATAAGAACAAACCTACAGTCCCTGTCTTGTATGCACCGCCTGTATACGGCTGTTCAGAGTATATAGGGCCTTTTTTATTTTATGTGCGGGGTTCCCCTTAATATCCATACAAGACCCAAAGGGGCTGGTAATGGGCTGGGGTAGGGGGGGGGGGGGGGGTGATGGGGTAGCTATGCCATTTTTCTTAAAGATTTTCATCCATATTACCGGGACCAGACATTACATTAAAGCCGCAAGCAGTTTTAAATGGCTTTTTTTTCCTTTAGAAGTGTCATTTTGTGCAGGGACAGTTCTAAACACGGGAAACACGTGGCACTTCACAGGCATACTTTAGACACCCCCCAGGTACGATATTTAAAGGAATATTTGACTTTTTTTTTTTCACTTTATGCATCATTAAAATGACTGCTCCCGAAAAACGACCGTTTTTAAAACTTCTTTTTGCATTGATACATGTCCCCTGGTGCAGAACCCAGGTTCCCAAACCCTTTTTAGGACAATAACATGCATAATAGTCGTTATAATTAGCACTTTAGAATTCGAACGTTCGCATCCATTGTATTTAATAGGGTTCTAATGTTCGTACGAACTTTCGGTCCGTTCGCGGGTTCTGGTGCGAACCGAACCCGGGGGTGTTCGGCTCATCACTAGCTAGAAAAATGCACTGATTACTGTGTAAATGACACTGGCAGGGAAGGTGTTAACCAGTAGGGGGCGAGGAAGGAGTTAAAGCGGAAGTAAACCAATCGATTTAACAGTTTCAAAAAGCAGTTACATTCCCGGCATGCCGGGAATGCCAACTGTCACATTGGTTGTGCTCTCAACCAAACTGTCAAACCATCCAATGGCTGGTGTCATAACTGATCACATGTGCAGCATCATGGCAGTTGAAGATTAAAAAGAGGCCAAGATGGCAGCTTCCTTGCCTGAAAATGATAGGAGGGTTTACTTCCACTTTAAGTGTGTCCTAGGGAGTGATTCTAACTGTGGGGGGGATGGGCTACCAGTGACATGACAGCAATCACTGCTCCCGATCACAGGGAGCAGTAGATCACTGTCCTGTCACTAGGAAGAACAGGGAAATGGCTTGTTTACATAGGCATCTCCCCGTTCTGCCTCTCTGCGACACGATTGTGGGACACGGTCACGCTAGGCGGCAGATTCAAAGCAACGTACCTGTCAAAGGTGTGCACAGCCCATTACATTAGGGTGTGCACCCCAAAGCTCAAACACACATGCGTAGATATATATATATATATATATATATATATATATATATATATATATATATATTTTTTTTTCGGGCAGTAGGGCAATGGACAGTGTCAGTAGAACAGTTGATGGTGTCAGTGGGCAGGGACTGTTGTCAGTAGTTTATTTTTATTTTATTATTACTTTTTTATTTTTAATCTCTTTATTGTTTTTTTAATATCAAAAAACATTCTACAACTTACATTTCTTACATTTCTCTTCATCTTTAATTTGTTTGCTCTCACAGGAGCTTCCATATAATTCCATTAATACTCCTCACATCAAAGAGAATGGCCACTTACACATCATTACAAATTTAATGCATTCATTCTTCCCCTTAGCCCCTTTACAGTAACATTATGACTTTTAAAATTTATTTATTTTTACAATATTTTTTTACAATCATTTTTTATTATTTTCTTTTACAATGTTTTAGGAGCACCATTGGGGGGCTTTGGTGAGATATCAGGGGCCTAAACAGACCCCTGATATCTCACTTTTGAGACAGAGAAAGGGGCTGAGGACATAGATTCCTGAGTCCCTTTCTCTGCAGCCAAGCAGCAGGGGGAATCTGTGCAGCACAGGGTGATTAGGGTGTGCCTGGGCATACCTGGCACCAATGCTGTATCCTGGCCTAGGCCAACAAGGCCCAGGCCTAGGGCAGCACTTTGCAGGGGGGCAGCACGGAAAGAGTCCCCAGCGGCTTGTGCTACACTGTTAGTGTAACGCAAGCTGCTTCTAATTTTGACTGTCCTATCATCCTGGACCACAAACCTTCCTCACAGTGCTATATGTTTTCTGCTGCACCATTGGCATAGTTATATCTTCTTAGTCCTCTCCATAAAATTATCATAAATTTGTGCTTAAAGTAGAACTATAGGCAAGTTTTTTTTTCATTTTGGATAGAGTAAGGGAGGGTTATAGCCCCTGTCAGTTTTTTTTTTTTACCATCCCTGTCCCAATGCAGAGATTTCCCTTCACTTCCTGCCTTATAGACAAACAGGAAGTGAGAGGAAATCTATGCAAATTAAGGGAATCCATTGCCCACCCAGGGCCTAAGAACTAGTGTCCCCACTCGAAAATTTCAGGGTGGGTCCTAAACAGAAAGGGGTGTGACCTTGACAGGAAGGGTGGGTCATATTTAAATTAGGGGGTGCAGTTTAGTCAGGCCTAGGGCAGCACAAAACCTAAATACACTACTGCCTGGCACACACTGTGCGCACACCTATGGTACCTGTACATTGCTTTGCCTGCCCGTGCCATTCTGCCGACGTATATGTACGTGAGGCATGTGGTTAAGCCGGAATCTGGCATGCTTGTATTTATCTGTATCTGTATGGACCCACCATTTGTCAAGCTCCCTGTCTACCTTTTGGCATTGTGAGGAATTAGTGTGCAGGGCGGTTTGGAACATTACCAATAAAATCATGGCCAAGGGTCCAACCTTTTCCCTCTGTTTCCAATAAAAAAAATAAAAAAAAAGTTTGGCTTAACATCCTAAAGCATTGACACCAGAGTTTTATTATGACAGCCAGCCAACTAGTATTCTCAAAAGCAGAGCAATTGCTGTCAGTGTTCCTCTTATGACAGGTTGCCTTTAGTTACGTGCAAGGTGCAACATATTAAAGAAAGTAGCATAATGATCAGGCTTTATTAGTCAACTGTTTTGTGTCTGCTATAATATTCTGTTTTTATTTGCATATTCTACTAATGATAAAACATTCTTTCCATATTCTGTTGAACATGTGTACATGAAAAAAAAACCCACTTAAGGCACTCGGTGTGCCATTTTACAGATATCTCCCCTCTCTATGGACCTAATTAAAATTGTTCTATTCTAATTCTGATGAACCTTCATGTCCCAGCGCTTTTGATTTAACACACATGTCGCTGGGGTATAGCGACGGTATTATTTTTAAGGAGATATGTTTGGTGTGATATCATCTATGCTAATTAAGGGAGGTCTGGCAGGACAATTATGATGACCTGTCACCAAGCTGGTTATTTCAGGGCAGAATTAATTTGCCTTTAGCATAAGTGATAAAGTACTGGAAGGTCCTCTAATGCCTTGTACACACGATCGGATTTCCGATGGAATAAAATCCGATGGAATTTTCCGTCGGAATTCCGATGAAGCTGACTTTCATCAGTCTTGCCTACACACCATCAGACAAAATTCCGACCTTCCGAAACGCAGTGACGTACAACACGTACAACGGCACTATAAATGGGAAGTTCAAATCCAATGGCGCCACCCTTTGGGCTGCTTTTGCTGATTTCGTGTTACCGCGTGTTAGTAAAAGTTTGGTGTTAGCCGATTCGCGCTTTTCAGTCTCCGTGCTTTTCACTCCGTTACAGCATGACGAATGTGCTATCTCCATTACGAACGCTAGTTTTACCAGAACGAGCGCTCCCGTCTTGTAATTTTGTCTGAAAATGCACAATTTCTCTCCAATGAGTTCCACACAGACGATCAGAATTTCCTATTGGTTTTTTTTCTTCGGAAAAATTTAAAACATGTTCTATTTTTTGACACCTATGGAAAAAAGTCCGATGGGGCCCACACACAATCGTTTTTTCCGATGAAAAAAGTCAATCGGACTTTTTTCATCGGAAAAAACGATCGTGTGTACAGGGCATTAGGGGAAAAAACTCTACAGTAAGATCACTTAAAAGCACCTATCTAGTTTCAACGTAAAGGGCACCTGTACTGTAGAAACAGGGCTGAAAAAGGCAATCAGAGGACAAAAGACTAGTCACCTGTATTGCCTCTGGTCTCAATGCAACTAAAGCGGTTGTAAAGGTTCGTGTTTTTTCATCTTAATGCAGGGGTGTCAAACTCAATTTCATTGTGGGCCGCATCTGCAATATGATTGTCCTCAAAAGGGCCAGTTGTACCTGTAAGATTAGATGTCCAGCGCATCCTCTCCCTTTACATTAGATGTCAAGAGCCACCCCACCATCAGAAGTTGAGTCCCCCACTCTCCCTTACATCACAGTGCACCCCCTTTTCCTTATGCTGCTGCTGGGACTAAGCTGCATGTATCGCTTAAAAACAGAAAGTAGGGGATCTAGAGGAGGACCAGAGGAGGGCTGGAGCTCTCCTGCAGCTGCAGGAGAGGTGCAAGGGCCACATCAAATGGCCTGGAGGGCCAGATTCGGCCCGCGGGCCTTGAGTTTGAAACCTGTGCCTTAATGCATCCTATGCATTAAGGTGAAGAAACACCTGGCAATCACCGTCCCTCCCGTTTTACTTACATGAGCCAGTTTACCTGCTCGGCGCGTCCCCACCGTCCTCCTCTACACGGAGTCCCGGCTTTTATTGGATAGATTGATAGCAGTGCAGCCATTGGCTCCCGCTGCTGTCAATCAAATCCAATGACACGGGCGCCGGGGGCGGGGCCGAGTCATACACTCGGCGTCTATGGATGCCGAGTGTATGACTCAGGAGTGCGTCTGCAAGGTAGCACCCTCGGGAGAGAGCTTCCCAGAGGGGGTTATCTAATGCGGAGAGGAGCCTTGAGAGCCACAGAGGGACCCCCAGAAGAGGATGTTCGGAGCCACTCTGTGCAAAACCAGCTGCACAGTGGAGGTAAGTATTACATGTTTGTTATTTTTTTTTAAAAAGGGAACCTTGAGTATCACTTAAGCTTACTGACTTACTATGCCCTGTTCTGAAATGTGTCTTTGTGTGGAAGTGGTCATCTCTACCAGAGTAGGGCTTTGCTTCCTAATGTCAGAGCTGTCCCCACTGATGACTGGTGGTCTGATGACTGGGTGGGGGGGGAGTATTTGAGCAGCAGCAGGAGAAGCGGAGGATGTACAGAGCCTCAGAATAAATTAAGTGGAAGCAGGGAGATTCTTGCACTGCAGGTCCTTTAGTACAGGATCTCCTCCGGCAAGGAGAACAGTGAGCGGCACAGTAGTGACCACCAAACCTCACTTCAAATCTGGTGAGACTAGTCGTCAGAGGCAGTAGCACCTTAGATGTTTTAACAATTTAGATATACAGCCTTTAGGCTCAAGACACTTTTCAGGTGACCCCTCGAATGATGCCAATTTCCCCATCAAATGCAGCCAGTTTCCCCATCAAATGCAGCCAGTTTCCCCTCAAATGCAGCCAGTTTCCCCTCAAATGCAGCCAGTTTCCCCTCAAATGCAGCCAGTTTCCCCTCAAATGCAGCCAGTTTCCCCTCAAATGCAGCCAGTTTCCCCCCAAATGCAGCCAGTTTGTCCCCAAATGCAGCCAGTTTCCCCTAGAATGATGCCAGTTTGTCCCCCCCCCGCTCGGCACTAACCTTTTTCGGGTCCTCCACACTCCCTCTGCTCCCTCTGAGTTCTCCATGTCTCCTCCCGTCCTCAATGTCGCTTCAGCCAATCAGGTGACCGGTAACCAGACCGGGTGCACCTGATTGGCTGAGAGGCAGGTCAGTGTTAGGGAAGCGATTCCCTAACACAGAGTGGTTTAAACAGGGAATGCACAGCCGTGTGCCCACTGTTTAACCATTTGGAAGCCGATTAGAGCCCACGGGCTCTAATCAGGAAGCCTATTAGAGCCTATGGCTCTAATCAGGCACTTCCAAAACACACCCACCGCTGTAATTCAGATGGCCGGATACCTTAATAGGGGGTGGCAGCAGCGACAATAGATATATTCATGCAATGCATGAATATATCTATTGTTGAGTGACGGGTGCAGGAGAGAGGGGGCGGTGCTCCTGTGCCCACTATGGACGCACCGCCACTGTCTATTACAGTGATCTTCACTAGCTTCCAGGTCTCATGCCTAGCAGCTGCCATGTTGCATTCTGAACAAGAGAAGTTGGCTACTGGGCTTGGGCACCATTCAAAGACCACTTTGCATTTTCTCAATGAATGCAAAGCATTCTCTGGCTGAATGAGTTGGAGATGGGATGGTGACGTCACTTTTTTCAATCAGAGAATGCTTCACATTCACTGAGAAAATGCAGATAAATCTCTGAATGGCACATGTGCCTAGCGGCCGACCACCTGTGTCCATAATGCCACAGGGCAACCGCTCAGCATGGAACCTGGAAGGTAGTTGAGAACTCTATAGAAGGCATGAATACTACAGTGATTTTCAGCTTCTGGAGGCATCCCACAGGTATGGTATATACATAGCTGCATTAGTCCAAGCTGTAAAAAAATATTCATACCTGGAATTCTTCTTTAACAACTTTAGATGTTCCCTGTAACATAAAGTAATCTGGACATTTTGGGGTTGATTTTTTTGCCAAAGCTTAATTGAACACACTGAGGTTAAAAGCTGATTGGCTACCATGCATAGCTGCACCCGATTTTGCACTCTCCAGTTTTAATAAATCAATCCCTTTGCGTCCAGGTTAACTTTATTTATTTTTTATGTTTTAGCATATAAAAATGTAATTGATGACACCAGTGTTGGCCTCTAAACACACCCTGCTGTTCTTCTGTATACAGTGGAACCTCGGATTGCGAGTAATGCAGTTAACGAGCATTTCGCAATACGAGCACTGTATTTTTAAAAATCGTAACTCGGTTTGCGAGTGTTGTCTTGCAAAACGAGCACGATTCAGGCCAAAGTGGTGTGCAGTACCGCATTTGGCCTGAGGTGGGGGGGCGCCGGAGCCGTGCAGTGCCGAACGTCGACGATCGCAGCCGATCGGCACCGTTCGGAAATGCACGGAAAGGCCCGAGGACAGCTCGGTTGACCCTGGAAAATCTCGGGAACGCAGTCTTTCCGAGGTTTGCCGAGGTGTCCTTGGGCCTTTTTGGCCATTTCCGAGGCTCTCCGACACCCCCTGCCTCTGGCCGCATGCGGTATTGCATGTCATTGAAGTCAATGCGGAACTAATTTTTTTCATTTCCATTGACTTCAATGGAGAAACTCACTTTGATATGCGAGTACTTTGGATTACGAGCATTCTCCTGGAACGGATTATGCTCGTAATTCGAGGTTCCACTGTATTGCTGTTTGGAACTGCTGTGTGTAAAAGTCCAGAAACCAGTGAGAGAATATAGGGATCCCTTTACTAAGCTACAGAGTATGCATTATTTGCTAAAACATTATTTTAGGCTGCTGGCATTTATTCATTGGTTCTTGAAGGAGTAAATCAACATCACCTAATAAAGACTTCAGGATGCATTCATATAGTGTTGGTTCAATACTGGGTAAAAACTCAATGAATTTCAATGGATGCTGTATTATGGAAATTCTAAATTGAAATGTCCACACACCAGAGAAGGAGCCTAAAGCTTAATTCTCTAAGTTACAACACATATCAATAACCATGACAATGACTATATTCAGTCATGTGACCGTTATTGTAAGTTCTCTTTGTTCACTGGTCTTTTGACACTATCTAATATAATAATTTCGCAGATCATTCCTATAGCATTGAGCTAACAGTGGTTAAAAAAAACTCTACAGAGCTTAGTAAAAACTCAAAGAAGACATGCTTGTACTAATTTTTGCATCCATTCTTTTGCGCAACTGCTGAAAAGGAAGTGTAGCATAGGGTTAACTTTTTTAGTCTTTTAGGCTGAGGAACAGAAAAGGAAATGATCTTCTGCTTTGGGAAAAAATATATTAGTATTGATCATTCTGTTGGAGGTAAATACAATTTTCCATCATGCACTAAATTTGAATGGCCCCAAATTGCCATGCATTTTGTGCAGAGGAGGCTAGGCACACAGCATTTCTCTCTGGCTCAATAAATAGTCTAGGGAATGTCTATTATTCTTTTATCGCTTGTAGAAACTTGGATGGGGTTTAGGGAATGTGGGATACCCCAAGAATACTGAACAGCCAGAGGATACTTCTCCCATTACTACCTAACAGTCCTCAAGCGTTGGTGCAGAAGAGGTGGCTGACAAAAAAGTTCTTAAAAATACTGCTGCAGGCTGAGCAATTACTAAAGCCTTCTAAGGAAAAGAGATCCAGCATACAGTCACTAGGGCTCAGAATTTAGGTCAGTGCCTCCTTCCGATATCCAATGGGCAATCTTCAGTGAGGTAGAAACATAGAACACAATACCACAGGACAGCTTGACACCCTCCTCCAACTTCCACCCAGCATTTTTTTTAGTGAGCTCTCCAAACCAAAATTTCAGATTAGCACCCTTAAAGCAGCCCCCCAGCTATGCTACAGCTGGGACCTCGATGAACATCCAGCCACATTTCAGCAAACAGCCCTTAGGTGCACAGCCCCGCCAGGTTACAGATGCCTCCTACAAGACTGGACCTAGGACCCACTCAACTCCTGCCTTAGATCCTCAGGAGCTATTCATGGGCTCCCCAGCAACCTACTGAGCACACCTCCCCAGCAGGGGCGGATCCAGAGTCTTGTCTCGGGAGGAGCACTGCCATAAAATACGTTTTTTTGCAGGCAATTTATCGGGGAAATGGCTGGTGTTGACGCTTCAGTCATCACGACACCATGGTTGTTATGGTGTCGGGATGATTGAAGCGCATTATTTTTATTATTATATTGTTAGAGAAAATGAAATAGTTCAACTCACCATAATACAGAATCAGTGGGAGCCCCGAGTGTGTCACTTGTTACACGTTTTGGATTGTCCACTTGCCACACATGGCGAATTTTCCACTTGCCACGTCACCTACCACACGTTACGGATTGCCCACTTGCCACAAGTTGCAGATTGTCATTTGCCACATCACCTATCAAAGATTTTGGTGCTCTGGTGGCGGGGGCTCCCATGTAGGAGCAATGGAGGGGAGATGGATGGATCCAGTAATCTTCTCAATAAGTCTTCTTCCTGTATTCACGCTCTTCAGACTGCAAGGTGGAGAAGATTGAGGGAGGAGGTGGGTGGAGCCAACACTTACTCAAGGGCGGAGAAGGAAGAATGCTGGCGCTCTACTGGCAGTGGACGCTGGACATTTTAGTGCAGTTAGCGAAAGTTGGAACTGATTATTAGCAACACACAATGTCATCATGACTTGAAACCTGAGCTTAGAACTCTGTCTCTATCCTGAAGGCTGCAGCAAGTAACAACTGTTCCCCTGGCTCCAGCTCCTGTCATGTCGGCTCTGAGACTCGAGTCCGACGTGACTCACTGACGTCACTCGTTGCTAGACGCCAAGTGGCCCAGGCACTAGCAACGAGTGCAGGGAAGATGCTCCACCCACCTCCTCCTCCTGGTCAGTCAGTTCGGTGTAATTACACTAGACAAGTCTCTCTCTCAGCGTCGTTGATCAGCTGATGTGAGAGAGAGACTTTGGCAGAGGCAGCCGCAGAGCAAGTGAGTGTGACTGTCTGTGACAACATGTCTGTGTGATATTTTTGGGGGGGGGCAATTGTTGCCCCCCTGGATCCATCCTTTCTCCCCAGGGACTGGTTGGGTCATGATAAATATTCAGACTGCACTTCTGCCTTCCCTCCCACTGTGATTCCCACAATACGACAGGACAGCTGGACACCCTCTTCCAACTTCCAGCAGTCATTTTTCAGTGAGTTATCTAAACCAAAATCACAGATTGGCACCCTTGAAGCAGACTCCTCAGCTATGCTACAGCTGAGACCTCGATGAACATCCAGCTGCCTTTCAGTGAACCGCTTTTAGACGTAGAGCCCCCATCAGTCTAGGGACGCCTCTTACAGGACTGGACCTAGGACCCACTCAACTCCTCTTCCAGGCTTCAGGCTATTCATGGGATCCCCAGCCACCTACTGGGCACGCTTTTCCAGGGTTTGGCTGGGTCTCCATAAATATTGAGCCTGCCCTTCTGCCTTTCCTTCCACTGTGATTCCAGAACCCTCTAGAATGCTAAAGCAATCAACAACTGTTCCACTGGCTACAGAGAGGCCAGAATAAATGTATCTAGCAGCCTATACTTTAAGTACAAGGGTGCTAGACATATGACTTGAGATTTCAGTTCAACGCTACAAGAACACCACATTTCTGGCATAATAAACCTGTAATCTTTCTGTACTTGGAAAAAATCCACTAAGTGTCAGGGAACCAACAGCAGGAGAAGGACTTTAGGACCCAGTATCTCTACCAGCAGGTCACATGGGCCTATATAAGGAAGTCTGCTAGTGTCTGCATTTGCTGGTTGATCTTCGGCTCCTCCAGTGTGTTATCTTCGTGATATTCCTGTTCCTGTGTCTCCTGTTACCGATCCGGCTTGTCCTTGACCTGTCTACTGTTTGCTTCCTGTGTTCGACTCCAGCTATCCACCTGACCACGCCTGCTCTGATACCAACCCGGCTCACGACCTAGGCTTCCTTCTGACCACGCTCCAGTCGCAGCATTATCTGAATCCTGCAACACCTCATGGGTGTCACCTGTCTGCTGATTCTACGCCAGCACACCAGCTGTACTCTAGAACCTCCTGCATACAGTCCAGCAGGCGACCTGTGCTTCTTTGGGCTTGACCTTTCCTGTTTTCACCCTCAGGGGGGTCTGGAACTTAGCCGCAAGGGAAGCCCTTTCTCTCTATTGGCCTCCAGTACCAGGTACGTGATAGTAAGCTTTAAAAAGAAATGTAACCATGTAACATCACATCAAAAGGCTGGCAAGCTGCAATATATTATTTTCTTGTTTTTGAGTTTAGAGATCTTTTAAGTTCAAAAGGCTGAATTCTGATAATGTCCTGTGAGTTCCTTCAATTTATTACTGCTTTCAATATATTATTAAATAAGGAGATATAGACACTTGTAAAAGGAATACAGAAAGTTGTCCCCAATGCCTACGTTCAACATACTAACACTCAAAGCACACATTAACTGTAGCTTTGGAACCCTCTCAGAACACATTAAAACTCTGCATTCCTGGCTGATTATGTGTAATAGGATGAAAACAACTGTCAATAGGTCACAAGCAGGGCTCTACATATGCTCCTGTATATTTCCCTTAGAAATAGTACTGAATGGAGTGCAAAATAAATGTGTTAAGATGGATTTCCTTTTTTTTCCACAGAAAATTAATCAATAAAAAGAAATACATAAAGAAAGGTAAAATATAAAATAACAAAAAAAATATATATATATATATATATATATATATATACCGATATATATATATATATATATATATATATATATATATATATATAAAACAGAGCATTGTCATTCTATAACAAGAAGTGCCTGAACATAGACATTCATGGCAGGATCACCAGGTCTTATTTGCTATAAGCTAAAAAGATGTAAATATTAAAAATTATTTTTGAAATTACATTACCAGTCTAAAGAACCATAAAATGCCTACAAACTGTTGTCATAACTATATCAGTGAGCCAAGTGCATTACATTTAACAAGGACAATACACAAAATAGGAGAATCACTGTATATATATTTTTAACAGCGTTTTCAATCATCTGGTTTGTTTGACAAATGTCGTCTGCGACCAGTGACGCCCGCCTCAGGTTGTTCCTGGGGGAGAAAAATGAGACCCATCATTCTGTTTGGGACAAAAAAATCTACTTACTTATACTTAATATTGTTATCCATCCTGAATGCCTCTAGGCTGAGTCAGATATAGTGATTTCACATTGCAGAGTTTGAAAAATAAGTTACAGTCTTGTATTATAATTTTTGTCTTACGGTACTTTAACAGCCAAAAAAACATGTTTAACAAAAAAATGTGTAGTTAAAAAAGTTAGAGGTTTTCCAGAACTTCCAAATTAAAGAGGTATTAGCCCCAAGCCAAAAAGTCAATCTTTTGCAGCTTGCCAATCCTTAGGTGTGGCGGCTGCATTAGGTTAATTTTTTTAGGCTTTTTCCCTTTATTTTCAACTGGTGATCCTGCTAGTAAGTCTGTTATTTTCCAGCTTATTTTAGGGTTGGGATAAACCATTTACCACTGTCAGGCTTGCTTACAATAGTCATCTGTTATTCATTTAAGTAAAACCTTTATCCTAAAAAGAAAAACAAATTCAACTGTAAAGCCCTGTACACACGATCGGATAACCTATGGATTTTCGTCCGATGGATTTGACCATCGGAAATCCGATGAAACTGTTTTTCATCAGTCTTGGCCACACACCATCAGTTAAAAAACCGACGGCAAGAAAACGACGGCACGTACAAAACGTACGACGCGCTATAAAAGGGCCGAACAAATCTAATGGCGCCACCCCTTGGGCTGCTTTTGCTGATTTCGTGTTACTGCGTGTTAGTAAAAGTTTGGTGAGAGCCGATTCGCGCTTTTC
Source organism: Rana muscosa (assembly GCA_029206835.1). Lineage (NCBI taxonomy): Eukaryota > Metazoa > Chordata > Amphibia > Anura > Ranidae > Rana > Rana muscosa. Next base: position 184,401,118 of record CM055119.1, on the reverse strand, counting down.
AGTCTCCGTGCTTTGCAGATCGTTTCCTGGTGTTCAGTTTGTGCTTGTGGGTTCGTATTTGTGATTCAGTGCGTGCAGTCAGGTCGTTACTGCCTTGCAGTGCCTTCTTGGCCGTTCGTTTACTGTTTTTCAGGTCGTTCTTCTCAGGCCTTGCTGTTCCACGGTGCGTTCTGTTTGAGTGCGTTCTGACCAGCCGACCGGTTTAAAACCATGTTTGAAGTGCGTTCTCGTTCTCGAGCTCGTGCTGGCTTTGAACTTGGTGTTGCAGTTAACACTGTAACCCGAGTTCAGTCTGTGAACAGGGTGAGGAGGAGTTCATGGACTAAGAATTGGTTGCTCCAGCGGGACCAATTCTCTCATATGCCTCTGCTGCGGGAAATCCATGAGAATAACCCTGATAATTTCAGGAATTATCTCAGGATGACGGACCCCGTATTTCACCGTCTGTTGGATTTGCTGTCCCCCTATATCATGAGGCAGGACACTGTGATGCGCCAGGCCATCACTGCCGAGCAGAGGCTTATTGCCACATTGAGATACCTGGCGACTGGGAGAAGCTTGCAGGACCTCAAGTTCTCAACAGGCATCTCCCCCCAGGCTCTCGGGATCATTATCCCTGAGACGTGTTCGGCCATCATTCAGGTCCTGCAGAAGGACTATATGAAGGTAATTTTGCTCCTTTAACCTCACATAATATGTTTTTATTGTTTTAGAATCTTCTTATTTTTTCCCTCCTAACCCAAATTTGCCTTTTTGTAATATCCTGGTAATGTCCCCATTTTCCCCATGCCTGTTTTTACCTGCAAAGCCCTTTTTGGGCCCTACATGCCTATTTCCCTTCACTAACCTCTCCAGCATGCTATCGTGGGCGCAAACCCAGCTAGCCTTCTATTTTCTTTTTCATTTTTTTGGGGTCATTGCCCGCGTAGTTTGACAACCCTCCCCCCCCCCCAAAGATGTTAAAATATTTTTAGTTCTCAATCAAGCTCAGCAGAGTGGTAGAGCCTTTTTTTTGTATCCCCCACAATCACCTCAAGCCCCCCCCCCTTAGATTAGTTTAAAATGTCCACTCAGCGGGGGTGAGGCATCTGCTAAGTGGGCCTTTGTTTATTGGTAGGAAATACTCCCTTAAATAATAATGTTAGAATGATGTTGGTCAACAATGTTTTTTGCGTGTAATCTGCTTGCACTGTAAACAGAAACCGTACTAATGTCTTCTTTTTGTTTGACGCCACAGTTCCCTAGCACACCACAGGAATGGCTGACTGTGGCCTCCCAATTTGCCCAGCGGTGGGATTTCCCCAACTGCGGAGGGGCAATTGTTGGGAAGCATGTCCACATAGTGCCGCCACCCCCGTTCGGGGTCATACTATTTTAACTATAAAGGTTTCAATAGTATTGTGTTAATGGCGGTGGTGTTGGCACAGTACGAGTTCCTATATGTGGACGTGGGGAAGAATGGCCGGATGTCCGATGGCTGAGCATTCGCAGAGACGGAGTTCGCTCACCGTCTGCAGGCTGGGGGTCTTGCACTGCCTCCAGATGCAGAGAACGTGGAAGGGCTACCGTTCGTTTTCATTGCGGATGAAGCTTTTGGACTAGGACCACACCTCATGCGGCCGTTTCCCCAACGCACCCTCACCCCGGAGAGGAGGGTTATTAATTACCGGCTGGCCAGAGCCCAGAGAGTTGTGGAGAATGCCTTCGGGATAATGGCCAGCCAGTTCCGCCTGTTCCAGACAGCTATACATTTGGCGGATTATAAACTCAACAACATTGTCTACTGCTGCTGCTTGTTGCACATTTTTTTACTCAAATTCTCGACAAATTATGTGTCATCAGTTGGGCCTGAGGCCGGTCCATCTGAACTGACAAATCTGACCGGCCTCAGCACTGCCCGTACTGGCTTGGCCCCCCAAAGTGCCCGTGAAGTACGTCAGAAATACGTAGAGTACTTCACGGGTAGGGGGGCCATCGCAATGCCAGACCACATCTGACCTTTGATTGTCCCTTTTTAAAATAAAATAAATTATTTGATTTACTACAAACTTGTATTTGTGGTTTATGTGTCTCCCAGGTTCTAGTAGTGCCAAGTGTATTTGTCCTTAGTAAATACCCTCAAATCTCAGAGGTAAAAACACTCTTTTTGCATCTTCAGAACTGCTCTTGAGCATAGAAAGAAAAAGGCACACCTTTTTTAGACTTCCCGAATGTTTTTATTGATTGCACCACAGTTTTGGTTGTTTTTCTAAATACTTTTTTTTTTTTTGTGCGGCTTTTTTTGCAGAAACATGCATGGGTCAAAAGCCTAAAGTTTTTTTCTGAAAAAGTAATAAAATAACACAGTGAAAAAGACAAACAGGAGATAGGGTGATGTTACCCCTGATCCATCCCAAATGTGAAGAACCACACTTTATTTTTGGGCCTCAAATGGGTATCTTCAACATGATCCCATGGCTAAGGTAAACATGTGCTATCTGCCATCATGGGGGATCAATGGACGTGCTTTGGGGGTGAAAAGCCTTCCTCTCCCCTACTTGAGGAGGGAGGAAGAGGTTGCACCCCCAAAACAGGGACATAGATATCCTGTGACGGCAGATAGCACATGTTGAGTCTTCAGTGTGTGCATCTTCACATTTGGGCTTGTGGAAATCCCATAGAAAATTTAGGACGCATAACAAAACACACAAAAAGGGGGGGTTCACACTATTCTACCCAAAATATCTATCATATTTTTATATTTTTGCTCAATCCCAATCATTCTCTTTCTCATAATTTCCATTTCGCTACTGCATTCCATGATTTCCTGAATGATTATTTTGGTGCTGGCACTCGAGAATGGAGGATTTGGACTTCCTGACACACCCCCACGTTCAGTCCCTAAAAAAAAATAATATTTTAAAACTATGCAGGCCTACATCTGTATTTACCTTGAAATTGTGGTGACAGACACTGACCTGTTGTGCTGATAAGCTCCACCTCTCCTTCCTCCACCTCCCCTTCCTCCACCTCCGCTTTCTCCCCCTCCGCTTCCTGAACCTGCTGAACTTGGTCTGCTTTGGGATCTTCGGGGAGTTTCTGTGGTGTTGGGTTCCTTGTCTCCTGAGCATGGTGTCCTCCCAGTCTCCTCTCCCCTATGTGAATTGAAAAAATAATGTATCCTTTAGCACACACATTTTTTAGGCCTGAAAATTGATTCTCAATGTTTTAAAGTGGGGTCCAATTGACCCTGAGTTTCAAGATGAACATATGAGATCTTGCTAACTCTACAAAGCAATAGACATGTGCATTCGTTTTCGTCCGAATGCATTTTCGTCCGAATTTCAGCTATTTTCGTTATCGTTTTAACAAACGAAAACGAAAGCACAGAATCCGAAAACCGAAAGATCCGACATAAACAAATGCTTTATTTTCGTTTTCGTTGCTACAACAGTTCGATATAGATAGGAGATTTGACGTGACGCTGACAATAACAATCTGTGTCTATCGAACCTGTGGTCGAATGTGCCTAACCTTAACTCTATTAGTCCAAGATTATTCTACATAGAGAGAAAAGATTCGACATTATAGAGAGAAAAGATTTGACATAGGAGAGAAAGATTCGACATAGGAGAGAAAAGATTCGACATAGGAGAGAAAATATTCGTCATAGGAGAGAAAAGATTTGACATAGGAGAGAAAAGATTTGTTATTATAGAGAGAAAAGATTCGACATAGAGAGAAAAGATCACTGCTGGAATTGGGTGGGGGAAGTAAAATAAAAATAAAGTTGATGATGAATGTTATTGGCTGATTGTAACCAAAGAGGAGGAGCAGTAAAATAGCTAGAATGACGAAGATTCGACAAAGCATCGAAAGTTAGAAGATTCGACGGTGCAGCAAAACTGTACGACACTGCAATCGTACATTTCCGGTCAAATGCATCCTCCCATAGGATATAGAAGAATTCTAATGTTGGTTGACTAGTAATAGTAATGAATAAATATAATTATTACTAGTCATACAACATTAGAATTCTTCTATAGCTTGTGGGCGGAGACATTCGACCGGAAATGTATGATTGCAGCGTCATACAGTTTCACTGCTCCGTCAAATCTTCTTTGAACATTCGACAGACACCATAAGCCTTCAATGACAGATTCGACCTTAATTAATTCAGATTTTCGGACGAATGCAATTTCTAACGAAAAACGAAATAAATAAAAACGAATTTCGGGAGTAACTAAATAAATTTATTTTTCGGACGAAAACGAAATTCCGAAACAAAATATTTCAGTGTGCACATGTCTACAAAGCAACATGTTATTTTTGAGGACACTCACAAATACACTTGGATAACCACCAAGTTATCCACTGGACCACCTGTGTGTGACACCGTTAAGAAATTTGGTCATGTGGCCCAGAGTATAGTATCTTGATCAAGAACAAATAATGAGTACATAACTGCTGGAGTGTCATCTCCTTTACCCAGAATACAATTTAGACTTTCCTTCACATTCTAGTTTTACTTACAACACATCATCTAGCCAACAATGTGTAGATAAACATTGTTGAAGTAAAATGAGGCATGCCCACATGTAGTTTACGTGGATATGTGCCAAACATGTTTGGGGGAAGGGCAGCAATTTTTTTTTCAACACATTTAGCAAATAAGTCGACTCTCCACTTAACATAAAAGTTGAGATTTTAAAATGTGAAACCAGTCAAGCCAAGCACATGTTGCAAAACATGGAAGAATACATATTACAATGTGAAAGAACACAGTAAAATAAACTTACTTTTTTCAATGCTTTTTATAAGCTTCCTATACTGCTCCGGCTCCCTGAGCTTCAGGTCTGACCACCTTTTACGGAGTTGTTCCTTGGATCTCCTGACCCCATATTTTTTATAGAGAGTCTTCGCCACTTTGTCCATAATTTGTGACTTCCGGAGATTAGGGGTGTCGTATGGGCCATGCTTGCCGTCGTAATCCTTCCTCCGCAGAATGTCCACCATCTCCGCCATCTCAGAAAAAGACATATTAGTCGCCTTGTATCTTTTTTTACTGGATCGTGACGTTTCCGCCTCCGGGTATTCCTCGTCGGTAATTTCAACTAAAGAAGCCACCTGTGTCTGCGACATGTCGCCGTCTCACACTGTGCGCCGATCGTTAAGGGGCGGGGAAATGCTGAAAAAGTCCGTCATGGGCGGGCGACGAGGGCGCAGTTACACGCATGCACAGGGTATAAAAAGGGGAAAGAAGTTATTAGGGATGCGCGGAGTAAGGACGACCGGAAGTGAACCAACGAAGTGAACTAAGGTAAGAAGGGAACTCGGGCCTGCAGTGGCCTATAATGGTTCATGATTGTAAAGGGCAATATTGTGATAAGTTGAGGAGAATCAATTCTGATCCTTTTCTTTTTTTTCTTTTTTTTTTACTTGCTGATCCAAAAAGATGCATAAACTACGAGAGCCGGAGGTGATGCTGATTTTTATAGAAAAATATAAGGAACAGCGCAACCTGTGGGAACTGAAACACCCTGCGTACCACAAGAGTGATGTACGTCGGGCAACTATTACCAAATTAGCAGAGGATATGAAGCCATGGATTCCAGATGCAGACTACACTATGATCAATAATAAAATCAACAACCTGCGTAATTCCTATAAAAAAAAATACAAGGAAGTGCGCCAGTCAAAGAGATCAGGAGCAGCAGCCGACGATGTAGTAAAGCCCAAGCTGTGGTACTACAGACATCTTCAATTTCTGGATGACCAGATCGAGGCCAGGGAATCTATTTCCAGCCTTCCCTCAACCCTTCCTTCCACCCTTCCCTCCAGCGTTCCTTCCACCCTTCCCTCCACCCCTGCAGAGGCGGAGGAGGAGCCTCCCGAGCTAGAAGAGCCAGATCTTCACATCTTCAGCCAGGTATAGTATTTTTGATCATAATTATTGTCCACTAAGTAATATTGTGTTGAACTGTTTGGATTAGCCATAAATGATATCACCCCCCCCCCCCAAAAAAAAAAAACAGTAATGAGATCAAAATTGTGTGTGATAGATTCCCCAAATAATCCAATTTTTTATTTTATTTTAAAAACAGGATGAGGCAAGCCAGGAGGAAGAGGGTCAGGAGTGTGGCAGGCAGGAGGAGGCAGGGCCAAGTGGGACTCAGCAGGTCCCCAGGCCTAGTGGCAGCACCGTCTCCCAAGTGGCTCCCCTCCACGTCAGACCGCCAAAACAACGGCGGATGACACAAGTGGAGGAGGAGTCACTAAAGATGATTCAGGAGGCTGCTGCCATTATGAGGGCCCCCCTCAACCCTACAGAGGGCTTTAGCACCTATCTGGTGGATAAATTGCTCAGAATGGAGGCGGGACAACGGGCCCTTTGTGAGCACCTCATATATATGGCCGTACACATGGGGGCGAGGGGGCTGCTGACTGAGGCCACCCATATCTCGCAGCAGGCCAATCCCTCTCCTCCTTCTCCTCCTCCTCCTGCCACATCACCACCCACAGTGGCCCAGCCTGCAAGGGTGCATGGACGGGGCCGTGGAGAGAACGCTGCAGAGAGGCGTGGAAGGAAGGCTACAGGGAAGAGCAGGAGGTGATTCCCTGGCCTCGAGCTGCTCATCCAGAAATTGAAGGTTGATGGAGTACCACAGCTTGGGATGATGTATGTCTTTGGCTGCTGCTCCTGATTTCATGCTGTTGTTGATTTTATTATTGATCATAGTCAGGTCTGCATTTGGGATCTAATGACTTGATATTCTCTGCTAATTTCTGAATAGTTGCCCTTCGTTTTTTTTTTGGTTTTTTTCCAAAATAAAGGGAAATTTGATTTCAGCCAACATACATGCCTGATGTGTTTTTTTTGGAAGTAGCAATAAGATTTTATAAATACAATGTGTAATTAACAACAAGGGACACCAACTTCCATGAGTAAAAAAAAAACAAAATATGTTGTTCAGAGAAATTGACACACCAAAAAATGCACAATAAATTTTAAGACAAAAACAAAAAAAAAGGTGTAATTTGTGAGGTCGGCCTTGAAGAATTAAACTAATTATTCCTAAGATCACAAGAAAGAAGAAAGACATACGTTTGTCAGAACTCAGGAGAAAGATCTGCTGCCAAAATGACATTTTAAAGACCGTTCTAAAGCAAAAAAACATGCGCTGCATTAAACGAAGCAATAACTTGCAGAATGCTCTCTCCATTAGGAACGCTAGTTTTACCAGAACGAGCGCTCCCGTCTCCTAATTCAGTCTGAGCATGCGTGGGTTTTTTAACCGATGGACTTGCCCATAGACGATCGGAAATTCCCATCGGTTTTTTATCCATCGGAAAATTTTGAAACAAGTTCTATTTTTTCCAACCGATGGAAAAAAGACCGATGGGTACCATACACGATCGGTTGGTCTGAAGAAAACCATCCATCGGACGGTTTTCATCAGTCAAACCGATCGTGTGTACGGGGCTTAACAGTTGTAACTGATTGAAAAATGTTAGTTGGAGTTCAACTTTATTTTGTTAGGCCCCTTTCACACGGGCGCCACTGCATAATGGAATCCGCTTGCTCAGTGGGGGATCACTCCGCTGATCCCCACTGAGCAGGTGGATGACAGGACCGTGTCTGGTCCGCTATGTAGAGCGGACACAGCCTCGCTCTCCTCAATAGGGAAATCGGATGGAAATGGACTGCCTGTCCATATTCATCCAATGCTATTTGATCCAATCCACCAGATAGATGGAAAATTTGAGCACCATCTGTCTATTTTTGGCGGACAGGATCAGATCGGATGGCGGCGGGTGTCAGCGGACATCCACTGCTCTATAGAGGAGATTGGCGGGTCCGACCAGGTCCGCCTGATAAACTGATAGGCAGACCTGATTGGACAGCCCATGTGAAAGGGGCTTTAGTCAAGTCCATGTAACTCTGCTAGTGGATCTAACACTCTCCTAAGACTGAAAATACTGTTAGCTCTATTGCTTCTCCATCCAGAGCAGAGACACTCTAAAGCCTCATACACACAATCGGACTTCCATCTGACTTTTCCGTGGATTTTGGTCCGAAGGGGCGTTGGCCGTGAACTTGTTCTGCATACACACGGCAGAACTTTTTCAGCCAACATTCACCAAATCACATGGTTTTAAGCTCTTTACCGCCACCCTTTGGGCAACTTCTGCTATTGTTGTCTGATCTTTAGCATTGGTTCAGAGCATGCGTGTTTGTACTTTGGACTTTAGTCCGATGGACTTGTGTATACAGGATCGGATGATCCTCTTAACAGACATTTGTTGCCGGAAAGTTTGAGAGCATGCACAGCGAACATTTGTCCGTTGAAAAACCGAAAACAATTGTCCGATGGAGCATACACATGGTCGGATTGTCCGATAAAACACGTCCGTCGGACCGTTGTTGTCAAAAAGTCAGATCGTGTGTATGGGCCTTAAGGCTTCATTTCTAACTTGAGTTTAGGAGCTTTTGGTGTTTTTTGCCAAAACTCCTAAACTCAATTCCATAAAAGCCTATGTGTCCATGTACACATAGGCTTTTAGGATTGTTTAGGAGCTGCTGCGGTTAGGGAAGGTTCAAAATGAGGCAAAATCACGGTAAAATCGTAGCGCAGTTTTGCGTTTTCCAGTGGCCGTAGGTCATAATAGGCTATGTGTACATGAAGCCTAAGACAGGAAGTGTGTTACTGGTCAGATCACCAGGTTAAAAAAAAGGAAAAAAATGATTAATAAAAAAGAAAACGGATGCAACCACCACATCTAAGCAGGGGCGCCCCCTCTCTCCAGCCACCTCCTTTATGTAGAATGGATAGATTCATGCATTGCATGAATCTATCCATGGCCGCCACCGCCACCCCCTATTTAGGCGGACGCCTGAATTACAGCGGCAGGGGTGTTTTTTTGAAGCACCTGATTAGAGCCATAGGATCTAATAGGCTTCAAAAAAGGTGGACTCGGAGCGCAGAGCATTGCGCTCAGAGGGCAGGGGTTACAGTGGCTGCATTTGATGGGCACCGTGGCAGCATTTGATGGGCACAGTGGTGGAATTTGATGGGGCACAATGGCAGCGTTTGATGGGCACTGTGGCTGCATTTGATGTGCACAATAGCAGCATTTGAGGGCACAGTGGCTGCATTTTATGGGCACAGTGGCTGCATTTGATGGGCACAATGGTGGCATTTTATGGCTCACAGTGGCGGCATTTGATGGGCACAATGGCAGCATTTTAGGGCATAGTGGCTGCATTTGATGGGCACAGTGGCTGCATTTGATGGGCACAATGGCAGCATTTGATGGCTCACAGTGGCTGCATTTGATGGTTTACAGTGGCGGAATTTGATGGGCACAGTGGCGGCATTTGATGGGGCACAATGGCAGCATTTGTTGGGCACAGTGGCTGCATTTGATGGGCACAGTGGCGGCATTTGATGGGCACAGTGGCAGTATTTGATGGGGCACAATGGCAGCATTTGATGGGCACAGTGGCTGCATTTGATGGCACAGTGGCTGAAATTGATGGCACAGTGGCTGCATTTGATGGCACAGTGGCTGCATTTGTTGGCACAGTGGCTGCGTTTGATGGCACAGTGGCTGTGGTTGATGGCACAGTAAGGCTGCAATTGATGGTTTTTTTTCAGTATTTTTCTGAATTTTGCAGTTTGTTTACGCCCCCCCCCCCCCTCAAAAAAAAATGTGAGCACCAGCCGCCACTGCATCTAAGAATTGGTAAGCAACAATATATCACATTTTTGTTTTTGGGTTTATTACCACTCTAAATTTGGCTTTGTCTTTTATTCATAAAACTCTGCCCAGATGGACACTCCCAGTAGCGAAAGGGTACATATGGAATCTATATGCAATAATCAGATGCCTTTCAGTTTTTCAGTAAGCCTTAATAAATCAGTGGCTGGAAATTCATTGGATGCAATTAGCAATAAAGGTCTGCAAACCACTTTCTCCAACACTATTTTTTAGGCAACAATGAAGGATTAAAACACATGCAGTGTACTTACTTACCTGTTAATACGATAATAGAAAAAAAACAGAGAGTAAGAAAATCAAATGCCAAAAGAATGCTTTTTTAATAGAATTGTATTCAACATGTATAAAAACACAATGGGGTTGATTTACTAAAATTGGAGATCGCAAAATCTGATGCAGCTGTGCATGGTAGCCAATCAGCTTCCATATTCAGCTTGTTCAATTATAATTTGACAAAAAAACGTGGAAGCTGATCGGTTTCTGTGCAGAGATACAACAGGATTTTGCACACTTCAATTTTAGTAAATCAAGCCCTAAAAGGCATACAATAGGTACAAATATAATAATATGTCATACATCAGTATGTGGAACATGCACCCCTCCTAGGGGAGAAGCTCTAGGAGAAGAGAGCTCTGATCAAATCCTCTTAAATATTTATCTCCCCAGCCACACCTTCTGGGTCAGCCTCCCAAGGATTAGGTAGGGTCAAATAATTGATCATAACCCAGGGATTGGTCCTCCCACATTATTGCTGGAACATTCTTCCAGCAGCAGGCAGGAGCAATCAGCCACCAGGTTTTGGGAAAGCCTGAACAGACCTGAACAATTAATTGCAGCTCATCAGGCTACAGCAGGGCTATATACTAAATTTAGACAGCCGAGGGATAGGATGCTACATACAAAAGTTTGTATTCAAATGGGAAAGATAGCAGAGCAAGAACATGACAATTTGATTTGGTGTCATTGGCATATGTGTAAAGTGGAAATCCATGTTGATTAAAACATTTTCCAAAATAAACTACATGCTTCATGTAGCCAATCTATTCAACTGTATCTTTCTATTTCCTTCTTGTGTTCTAGGCGATTATCTGTTAATCCTGCCAGTGTCACTGTGTAGCCTTTCCTGTGGAATGTTGACAACTCTGCTGAATCTGCAACAGAGTTGTCAGCCCTTTAATCCATATCTCATAATAACTTTCAGCAGTGAAGTCAACATGGCGGCACCCATAACTCTATATCGATAACAGATCGTCCATGCCTGTCAGCCACAGATAAAGGGGGTTGATTTGGGGGTTTGGAATCACATGACTGCATAGAAAGACTAAAAACAAAAGGTATTTTATGGCATTTTCTTAAAAAATGGATGCAGGGAGTATCAGAGCACTGGGTAGGTAAGATTTAAGAGCTGGGTTTATGTAACTTTGCCACCTACTTTAATTGTTTCTTGGTTATTTAACAAAAACAAACTATTTTGTGCATTGGGAATAGGGGCTCTCTAAAAAACAGACTTGTTTTTTGACAAAGTAGCTAAGGAGATACAGAAAAACATGGGAAAGGGAGCCTAAAACTCCACTTTTTGGTTGTATATAAAGGCCCATACACACAATCTGACTTTTTGACAACAACGGTCCGGCAGACGTGTTTTATCGGACAATCCGACGTGTGTATTCTCCATTGGATAATTGTTTTCGGTTTTTCAATGGACAAATGTTCGGTGTGCATGCTCTCAAACTTTCCGGCAACAAATGTCCAATGGAGGATAATCGGATCGTGTGTGTACACAAGTCCATCAGACTAAAGTTCAAAGTACAAACACGCATGCTCAGAACCAATGCTAAACATCAGACAACAATAGCAGAAGTTGCCCAAAGGGTGGCGGTAAAGAGCTGAAAAAACACGTAGTTTGGTGTATAATGGCTGAAAATGTTCTGCCGTGTGTATGCAGAACAAGTTCACGGCCAAAATCCATGGAAAAGTCAGATGGAAGTCCGATCGTGTGTATGAGGCTTTAGAAAGAAAATGTGTACAGACTTACTATACACTTTCTTCAAAGGAGAAGTTTTCCATATAGTTGGGAAGCAGAGGAACCTCTGTAAAGACCCATACACACAATCTGACTTTTCGACAACAACGGTCCGACGGACGTGTTTTATCAGGCAATCCGACCATCTGTATGCTCCATCGGACAATTGTTGTTGGTTTTTCAATGGACAAATGTTCGCTGTGCATGCTCTCAAACTTTTCAACATACACACGATCGGACTTCCATCTGACTTTTCCATGGATTTTGGTCCGAATTAGAGTTGGTCGTGAACTTGTTCTGCATACACACGGCAGAACTTTTTCAGCCAACATTCACCAAATCATGTGGTTTTTCAGCTCTTTACCGACACCCTTTGGGTAACTTCTGCTATTGTTGTCTGATGTTTAGCATTGGTTCTGAGCATGCGTGTTTGTACTTTGGACTTTAGTCTTTTGGACTTGTGTACACACGATCGGATGATCCTCCATCGGACATTTGTTGCCGGAAAGTTTGAGAGCATGCACATCGAACATTTGTCCGTTGAAAAAACTAAAACAATTGTCCGATGGAGCATACAGACGGTCGGATTGTCCGATAAAACACATCCGTCGGACCGTTGTTGTCAAAAAGTCAGATCGTGTGTATGGCCTTTAGATTTATTGTTGGCTGGGGAAAATGTCTCACTTCCTACCCAAGGTGGCAACAACAAGAACAAGGAATGTGAGGAAACCAACTTTCCTCGTTCTATCTACAAAAAAGTTTTGGCTAGATATCTACATTAAAGGGAGTGTATAATGATTTTTTACATATTTTCTTTCTATTTATTGAGGTTTAGGATTTGTTTTACCTGCACTGAAGGTCGTGGCTCCATCTGCATTTCCTGATAGGGATGTCTAAATCACACCAGATAAAACAAATTACAAATTACAAAAACTGGTATAGCAGTTCACATGTGTTATTTATTTGAACTGTGAGGAAGGCTTAGAACCTCTGTGAACATTTTACCTGGAGTTCAGCTTTTAGTGTCCATAAATCCCTTATTTTGTAAACTTGCAATTAGTGGTGCCACGCAGAGACTGACCTCAACCGTAATGAATACCTTTGGGATGAACTGGAATATCGATTGTGAAGTCCTCTCGTCCAACACTACTACCTAACCTCACAATTGCTCCTTTGGCTCAATTAGCAAACATTTTTAAAGACACTCTCCTACTCTATAGTAATGGCCAACATTTTAGAAAGGAAAGTCCACCAAGCTCATACAGTATAGGTGTCCACAAACTTTTGACTACCTCTAGTAGCATTTGCAAATACACATAGATAATTTTGGTATATTTAGTCTAGTATCTTTTATACAATTGCAATGAAAGCAATTAGTCTTCCCAGAAGAGTAGAAGCTGTCATAGCTGCAAAGGGGTGGGGGTAGCAACTCCACGCTAATAGCCATGCTTTTGGAATGGGATACATATAGGTGGGATGATCAGGTGTCCACAAACAATTGACCATCTAATGTAGCATTTGCAAATTTAATTGGATAAATGAATGTATATTTAGCTTGGTAACCTCTACAATTGCCAAAAAAGTAATTAATCTTCCAGGAAGAATGGATGCTGTTTTAGCTGCAGAGGAGGGCAAGGAATGGGCACTGTCTTTATTAAAGCGGAGCTCCGCCATTAAAAAAATATTAAAAGCCAGCTGCTACACATACTGCAGCTGCTGACTTTTAATATATGGACACTTACCTTTCCTGGAGTCCAGCAACGTCTGCAGCAGAAGACGAGCAATCTGCTGCCCTCGTCTATCTGCTGCCCCCACCGCCATCCTCGGCCATCCTCGGTGAGGGAATCAGGAAGTGAAGCGTTCCGGCTTCACTGCCCGGTTCCCTACGAGTCACGCATCGCCGTCCTCACTGGTCACCGTTGTGTTCTGGGAGCTGTGTGTTTCCCAGAACACAACGGGCGTTCTGCGGGAAGTGACGCACTACCCGCAGAATACCCGCAGAGAGGACTCCCGGAAGTGGGTGCAAATACCTGCCCAAATGTGACACCGGAGGGGGGGAGGGTACCGATGAGCGGAAGTTCCACTTTAGGGTGGAGCTCCGCTTTAATATCCATGGTTTTGGAATGGGATGTCTAACGAATGCAAATAGGTGTGATGATGTCCACCAGCATTTAAAGAGAGGAGGCTGTTATAGCTGCAATGGAGTTGGAGGGGGGAATAGGCAACCCAATATGGAGGCTGTTAAAGCTGCAATGAAGGTGGAGGGGAATTAGGCAACCCACGTTAATCCCCATATTTTTTGGAATGTGATGTTCAACAAACTCAAATAGGTCTGATGATGTCCACCAACTTTTGAAACTCTTAGAGAAAATCTTCCGAGAAGAATTAAGGTTGTTATAGCTGCAATGGAAGGGGAGGAGGTGTAGGCCTTCCTATAAAAATGCACATGGTTTTTGGAATAGGAATTCTAACAAATACAAATAGCTGTGATGATGTCCACCAACATTTGAAACTTTCAAGAAAAATCTTTGCAGGAGAATGAAGGTTGTAATAGCTGCAATGGCTGGGGAGGAGGTGTAGGCCTTCCCATATTAATTCACATGGTTTTTGAATAGTAATTCTAGCAAATGCAAATAGCTGTGATGATGTTCACCAATATTTGAAAATCTTGTGGAAAGCCTTTCTGGGAGAGTGGAGTCTGCCATAATGGAGGGTGGGTGAGGTAGACAACCCATAACAATGGCCACAGCTTTTGGAATGGAATGTTCAACAAACACAACTAGGTGTGATAATGTCCACAAACATTTGAAATCTTGTGGAAAGCCTTCCCAGAAGAGTGGCAATGGAGTGGCAATTACAGCTGCAATGGAGGAGGGGGGGGGGTAGAGTAGGCAGCCCCATATTAACACCCATGGCTTTAGGAATGGGATGTCCAACAAACACAAATAGGTGTGATGATTAGATATATGCAATTTGTTTTGTTACGAATCAAAATTTGGACACAATTTTCATTATTCTGAGATTTAGAGTTATCTGGATCTCCGAATAACAATTGTAACAAAATCAAAGAATCCCAAATAAATTATAAGCAAACAACAAAATGAATTTGTTTTATTTGGATCCGAAATAATGTATTGACATATCGAATGATCCAAATTGATTGAGATCAATTTCGTTTTCATGTTGCATTAACATTTTCCATTATTATAAAAAATGCACTTCATATGAAATGGAAACATATTGCAATAAATACAGTAAGGTATAAAAGTGAAATAAGATGATGATTCCTACTTATTGTGTTTGGGTTGGATGGAGGTGGATCCATCAGAATCTCTGAATCATAACATAATGAATGAATCCGAGATTAATTTTGTTTTCCTCATTATGTTATGATTCGGAGATTCTGATGAATCCACCTTCATCCAACCCAAACAGAGTGCATAAGTAATCTCCAAAAATAACGAATTAACACGTTAAAATGATTATAGTCAATGTTCTGAAATAGCTTTCGAAATACAAATAGATTCAGACCAAAAAATATACTAAACGAATCCGAATACAATATATGAAACAAATTCCAAAAACAAATCATCTTAACATCTTGAAAAAAAAATATTCACTTAACAAATTATTCCGAAACTAAATTAAACAAATTTCATCATCGTGCACATCTCTAATGATGAAGTCAACCAACATTTTAAAATTTTGAGGAAAGACTTCCTAGAAGAGTGGAGGCTGTTATATTTGCAATGAAGAGGAAAGGGGAATAAGCAACCTCATATTAATGTCCATAGTTTTTGGAATGAGATATTTAACAAATGCATTTAGATGTGATGATCAGATGTACACAAACAGTTGAAAACATTGTGAAAAGCCCTCCTGAAAGAGCGTAGGCTTGTAAAATGTAGGGGGAAGGGGTGTAGACAACCCATATTAATGCCCTTAGCTTTTGGAATGGGATGTCCAAGAAGTAGATGATGTCCATCAACATTTTAAAATCTTATGGAAAGCCTTCTTAGAACAGTGGAGGCTGTTACAGTTGCAATGGAGGGAGATGTGAGCATAAGCAACCTCATAATAAGGACCATGACTTTTGGAATGGGATGTCCAACAAATGTGCTTAGATGTGATGAGCAGATATCCACAAAAATGTGAACATTTTGTGGAAAACCTTCCCAGAAAGTAGAGGCTGTTATTGCCAACTCCATATTAATACCAGTATTTTTGAAATTAGATATCACACAACTCAAAGTTTTTATGATCAAACATTTGTCAATATAGTGTACCTATAGTTGTCTAGAGGTGGCCAATCAGCAGAATATAAAAAAATAAAAAAATTAAAAAGCACCCTAAGCCGGCTATGAGTAGTTTGAATCTTGGCCAGTTCAGCAGGAATCGGTCGAGATTTGAACCACGTACGGGCAGGCTGAATGTACCCAAGTTGATTGATCAAAGTGAAGAAATGTCATCAGCACAACAGGGATTCCTCGAAAGGGTCCAAAGCTTTATTCCTTGGTCACATGATAAATATACAGCAACGTTTTGGAGCCACGCAGAGCCCCTTCGTCAGGCAAGAATCTTGGCCAGTTCAGCATGAACAGGTTGAGATTTGAACCATGTACGGGCAGGCTGAATGTACCCAAGTTGATTGATCGATTAACTTGGGTACAACCAGTCTGTTGTATTTGAAATGAGATTATCGCTAGCAGCTATTATAGCCGTTAGCAATAACCACCATGTTCTCCTGGCGGTGGCAGCTTTCCCCGCTCCCCCGCTGGGAGAACACAAAGGCTCGGCATAAGGCCCCTTTCACACTGGGATGGGAGGTGCGTCGGCGGTAAAGCGCCGCTATTTTTTGCGCCGCTTTACCGCCAATTTTGCGGCGCTATTCGGCTGCTAGCGGGGCAGCTTTACCCCTTGCTAGCGGCCGAGAAAGGGTTAAAAACTGCCGCAAAGCGCCTCTGCAGAGGCGCATTGCCGGCGGTATAACCGCGGTGTCCCATTGATTTCAATGGGCAGGAGCGGTATACACAGCGCTCCTTCACCGCTCCAAAGATGCGGTTAGCAGGACTTTTTTTTTCATCCTGCTAGCGCACCGCTCCAGTGTGAAAGCCCTCGGGTTTTCACACTGGAGACACAGCAGCCGCTGTTTAGGGTCGGTTTGCAGGCACTAATTTTAGCGAAATAGTGCCTGCAAACCGCTCCAGTGTGACAGGGGTTATAGTCTGGATGACCTAAGCATTGGCCATTTGGGCGTTTATCACTTTTTAATGACTGCCAATGCTTTCTTGGAACAAATAAAGGTATGTTCCTGGATGGCAAGACTGTGACCACAAATGCCCTTACTGCTTCGTTAACCCCTAGAAGCCCCTCAAGTATTCTAGTATTTTCCATAGAAAATGTTCCTTGTCACTGCTGAAGAAAGTGATGTTCCATTTCTGTATACAGAAGGAATAACAAATTTGCATCGCTGTGTATTAGTGTCGCTGCTGATTAGCGGCTGTAAGCAAGTTCCGTTGCTGCTTCTATAAACACAATCTGTATAATAAGCGGGGATATTTCTTTGTGCATTCTTCCAATGTACCATCTCGAACACATGAATTTTCTCTGACAGCTTAACCACTGGGCCAGGCAGAGAACAAGCCTATTTTAATAAAGGAAAAATATGTACAGATAAAACTTGTAATATAATTATTTCCTTATTCATCTGCCTCCTACATGCTGTCAGTATTCAAGAAAGTAATTTAATAAAGAGAGGGAATCGTCGTAAATTTTATTGGTAACCGTATTAATAGCTTCCTGACACTATTTTTATGGTCAGAATCTTTGACAAGCTGCTCAGGAATTCTTGCAGGACTGGGAGACGTGCCACTTGGGGAAATTGTATTAGCTGTTACAATGGTGCCTGCTGTCAGTTTGGAAGTGCGCTATGGAGTCGTTTGCAGTTTATTTATTCCATAAGAACATAGAAAGGAGAACAAAAGGTATAATTATTAGTTAATGGCCAAAGACAGATGTTTATTACAGCAAAGAGATAGTTCGAAAGAAAGTAATGATATGTTTGAAGCGTAAATTTTTTTGGTGATATGGTAGAGGGGGGATAATTGTGATAGGAGAGTTTTTTGTTTTTGTTTTGGGGGGGGGGTTGTGCTAGTTGATTGGGGGGTATTTGTGCTAAGATAAGGTGACCAGATTTTTAAAATTAAATCCGGAGACATATTTTTTTTTTACTAGTAATGGTGGCAATCAGCGACTCTGCCCGTCGCCGCTGCTGCCCGCCCGCCTCCCAGCCTGTCAAGTCTCACTCTCCGGGCCCCGGGTAATACTGGGTGGGGAGCGGAGGAAGATCACTCCGCCAGGGAAGGCAAGGAGATAAGCAGGCAGGCGGCTGGCCAGGACTTGAGCCAAGACAGAAGAACATGCAGGTGGAGCTGAATGGGCAAGCACCCGAAACTGAAGAAATATTCCCTCTGCTCCGACCAGTACATGATCATCAGAAAGATGATGGAAAAACTACACCCCCTAAGCTAGTAGGAGCGGCGGAGCGGAGGGGGGGACGGGGGTAATTCAGATTTTTCTTTTTTATTCTGCACTAACTGTCTTTGAAATTGCCCCAGCCCCTGTTCAAATCCAATCCGGGGACAGACTTGGTCCGGGGACAGTGTCCCCAATCCGGGGACTGTCCCCTGAAACCGGGGATGTCTGGTCACCCTATGCTAAGAGGGTATTTTTTTTTGGGGGGGTTGTGCTAGAAGGGGAAATCAGGGGGGGGGGTTGTGCTAGGAGGGGGGATTGGGGGGATTTGTGCTGGCAGGAGGAGGAATTTATGCCTAGGGGATAATCATGCAGATTAGTGTTCAGTGTTGAGCACGTAGGGGATTTTTACACATAATGCTCATGCATCTTGTGAGGGAGGGGGGTCACAGTTTGGCATATTTTCCATGGCCTCTAGATTACCTTGTCCTGGCACTGTTCAGGGGGGACTTTCATAACTTATGTATACTGGTGTGAACAAAGCACCTAAGCAATTTCAAAATGGTGTTTATGCTTTTCCAAGGCTGGAACACAATAAAGTTGGATGAGACCAATTTAAGGCTTCTAACCCAAAAGAAGGAGAAATCCTGGTGGCTTCCATTACACCAAAAAAAAACATTTTTTACCTCCATAGGAGCTGCTGATTTTTCTGTTTTTTTTTCTAGTCTTTTTGTAGTTTTTTGCTTGTAGAACTTGGAATGGGAGAGGGGTAAGGCTGGTATGGGAAACTGGCATAGGCGTGCACAGAGGGTGTGCCCAGGCACACCCTAATCACTCCATGAGCTTTAGTGTTATTGCTCTGTGTAGCAACAGGAACATGGGAAAGATCTCCCTCTTACCGGCTCCCCCATAAGAGAAGTGTTTATGCTCTTCTCTTTCACTGTGCCAAACGGGAGATCAATGTACCGGGGTCCTATATATGTAGATACATACACATGCATGTGTGTTTGAGCTTAAGAGTGCACCACACCCTAATGCATTAGGCTGCGCACACCTATGGATACTGGGATACCCAAGGCACACCAAAAGCAACAGGAGAACTAACAAAGCTGGGCTTCCCTGAACAGTCTTTAGACCAAGAGGTTAAAAGAAAAGGCCAGAATCAAGACCATGTAAGCGCTGTCTCAGAAAGAGCCACTGCTGGCACCTATTCTTCAAAGTAGCACACAGTCACTTGGATCTCGAGCTCAGGTCTATTCTCATAATATCTCTCCAGGACAGCTAAATCCAGTATCCTTAGACATTTCTATGTTCCGGGACAACTGCTCAGTTCCTAGCTTCCACCAGACACACTTAAGTGAGGGAGGGGTTAATGCTCACAATGCTACAGGAGAAGCTCACACTTTCTAGCTTCTCACCCAGTGAGAGTGAGTCCTCCAGACCAGATCCTTAGGTAAGACTGCTTGTTTAGCTCCAAAATTGATGGGACCATGATGAACTGCAGAAAAATTCAGAAAGCTGCATTAAAAGGGGCAACAGCCCCTGTGGCTGGGAACTTCTCCAGCAGGAAAAGGCTTGGCTGCCAAAGACCCCAAACTATTTGTGTTCCCTTCAGCCACTTACTGGACACACCTCCCCAGGGATTGACTACAGAACAATATATATTTGAGTTACCTCAATTATACCTCAATTTTCTAGAAGGCAGGTGAAAGCGATCAAATCTGCAGTCTGTGAGATCCAGAACAGCCCAAAGAAAGCAACATTTATGTTATTTATGTTCCCTCCAGCCACTTACTGGGCACACCTCCCCAGAGATTGACTACAGCACAATATATATTCGAGTTACCTCAATTGCCCCTCAATTTTCTAGAAGGCAGGTGAAGGCGATCAAACCTGCAGTCTGTGAGATCCAGAACAGCCCAAAGAAATCAACATTTATGTTATTTATGTTCCCTCCAGCCACTTACTGGACACACCTCCTCAGAGATTGACTACAGCACAATATATATTCGAGTTACCTCAATTGCCCCTCAATTTTGTAGAAGGCAGGTGAAAGCGATCAAATCTGCAGTCTGTGAGAACCAGAACAGACCAAAGAAATCAACATAAGCCCAGGTTCACACTGGGGCTGCGGGAGTGAAGCCGTGCGAGTTCAGCTGAACTCGCACGATTTCACTCCTGCCTGTCAGTCCCAATTTCAGCTCGATTACAGAGACATCTGACACAGATGTCAATCTAAATCGCGTCTGAAATCGCAAAAAGTAGTACAGAAACGACTTTTTGTATTCGGTGCAGTGCCGCAGATGCGGCGTCGCACCGATTAGGACGGTGCCATTGCCCGCAATTTGCGGCAAATTTCGCCGATTTGACATGCGATTTGACATGTCAAATCGCATGTCAAATCGCACCAGTGTGAACCAGGGCTTAATGTTGTTTATGTTCCCTCCAGCCACTTACTGGGCACACCTCCCCAGAGATTGACTACAGCACAATATATATTCGAGTTACCTCAATCGCCCTTCAATTTTCTAGAAGGCAGGTGAAAGCGATCAAATCTGCAGTCTGTGAGATCCAGAACTCATAAAATGATTAGAGAGGAGCCAAAAGGAACAAAATTTCCCTAGCAACCTACCTAGGAGGATACTACATCTGTTGGTCCGAAAAAAAAATAAAACAAAAAATGTTTGGAAACGATTTTTGTATAACGCGATTCCAAATTTCACAATCAGTTGAGTTGCGCAGGTGAGTGATCACAGCAGCTGACAAGTCAGGGTTAACCATATTCCAAATACTGAACCAATTTTTTTACCTTCAGAGTACCCAGAAGCCTTTGCTCCCCAGTGCATTTAAAGTCTCGGTGGAATTATTAGAGTTAACACAAACAATTAACAAACACAGCGAATCAGCATAAAACATCTGGCGCATGCAGAACTTTAATAGTGCTGACCTTCTCAATATCTGACGAATAAAGTCAGTTTTATTGAAAAAGAATTAGTCCCAATTAATGACTGTGCAAGTCTGAGATATACTGTAAGGAGACTCACTCGCAGAGGTCCCCAGGACATATTGAAAGGAGTACACAGGAATATTGATTTCCAGTCTGATTCTCTACGCTTCGGCAGTCTGTATTTTGGTGAAGTTTAAAGATGACGAGAAACTGCCGGAAACCGAATGCTCTGAAAACTTGAGACTTTTTCTCCCATGGTTGAAAATTAATGATTAGCTGCTACTAGACACAATCCAAAAATAATTGAATGCTGGATACGTGTAATCAAAATACTGCTACTGATGTGTGATTCTTCAATACAATTGTTGGCGTCTATGCTCAGTGATCTCTTTGTACATAACGTAAAGTAAAAGTAAACTCAACAAATACACGTTATCCCTTATCCACTTGCCGTCCACAATATGTATACAGTGCAACCTCGGATTGCGAGTAACGCGGTTAACGAGCGTTTCGCAATACGAGCAATTTTTTTTAAAAAATCCTGACTCGGTTTGCAAAAGTTGTCTCGCAAAACAAGCAGAATTCAAGCCTCTGCGGTGTGCAGTACTGCATTTTGCCAGAGGTGCGGGGGTGTCAGTGACACTCTGAGCCATTTGGGAATACTCAGAAACACTCGGAAATACTCCGTTCCCGAGTGTTTCTTTCCAGGGGTTTCCGAGTGCATCCGAGTCATGCATGTCAGTGATCCTCTGTTCCCTGTCATCGGGAACGACGATCAGTGACGTGTCACGCCAGGCCACGCCCCCACACAGTAAGAATCACTCATTAGGTCACACTTAACCCCTTCAGCACCCCCCTACAGGTTAACCCCTTCACTGCCAGTGTCATTTTTACAGTAATGCCGCGTACACACGACCGTTTTTAATGTCATTGAAAAAAGCGTTTTTCTCGACGTGATTCTTCTCAAGCCTGCCTTGCCTAAACACTATCGTTGAAAAAAATGCTTGAGCAAAGCGCGGTGACGTACAACACGTACGACGGCACTATAAAGGGGAAGTTCCATTCGGATGGCGCCACCCTTCATGTTAGTAAAGTTTGTTGAGAGACGATTCGCGCTTTTCAGCGTCGTGCTTTTCAGTCCGTTACAGCGTGACGAATGTGCTATCTCCATTACGAACGCTAGTTTTACCAGAACCAGCACTCCCGTCTCATACTTGATTCTGAGCATGCGCATTTTTTTTCACGTCGTTAAATCCTACACACTGCCGTTTTTCATGACGAGAAAAACGACGAGGTGAAAAACGTTGAGAAAAATTAGAGCTTGTTTCAATTTTTTCATGGCCATTTTTCACGTCGTGAAAAATGCTCTGAAGCCCACACACGATCGTTTTTTTGACCATTTTAAAAAATTGCATTTTTCTCGTCATTAAAAACGGTCGTGTATATGCGGCATAATCAGTGCATTTTTATAGCAGTCACGATAGAAATTGCTGATCGCCGCCATTACTAGTAAAAAAAAATAAAAAATTATAAAAATGCCATAAAACTATCCCCTGTTTTGTAGACGCTATAACTTTTGCGCAAACCAATCAATAAACGCTTATTGTGATTTTTTTTTACCAAAAATATGTAGAAGATACTGTATCGGCCTAAACTGAGGGGAAAAAAAAAGATATATTTTTTTGGGGATATTTATTATAGCAAAAAGTAAAAAAATATTGTTTTTTTTTTTTAAATTGTCGTTATTTTCTTGTTTATAGCGCAAAAAATAAAAACCGCAGAGGTGATCAAATGCCACCAAAAGAAAGCTCTATTTGTGGGAAAAAAAATGACGCCAATTTTGTTTGGGAGCCACGTAGCACGACCGCGCAATTGTCAGTTAAATCAACGCAGTGCCGAATCGTAAAAAGTGGCCTGGTCTTTGACCAGCGAAATGGTCCGGGGCTTAAAGCGGAAGTAAACCCATCGATTTAACAATTTCAAAAAGCAGTTACATTCCCGGCATGCCGGGACTGCCAACTGTCACATTGGTTGTGCTCTCAACCAAACTGTTGGCTGTGTCATAACTGATCACATGTGCAGCATCATGGCAGTTGAAGATTAAACAGAGGCCAAGATGGCAGCTTCCTTGCCTGAAAATGATAGGAGGGTTTACTTCCACTTTAAGTGGTTAAGCATAGAATTCCTCTCCAAACGACTTCCAAACTTGTATGTGTCAGCAGCTTTTACAAACAAGCATGTAACCAAGCTCCTCCACCGTCCTGGCCCCACCCCTACATGTGACGATACAGGGCTAATCACGTGTCTTCCTCAGGGGGATCTGATTGGATGGGGGAGATTACTAGAATATATACTATGCCGGCGGCCATTGAAGTGTAGCCGCGATATGCGCCATTTTGTTGTAGGTATATTCCAATGATAACCACAACCGTGGCCATATTCATGAAGCCGCAAGTCGCCACTAGAGGCACCATTTTATTGTGGTTCTACCCGAAAGATAAAATACATCCGCGGCCATATATTAAAAAACACCAGTAACAAAGCTAATTACAAATAATATGGAGAACTTCACTAAATACAGGACGGGAAGGACACATAAGGAATCCACCTGGAGAGAAATAAATACAATACATATAATATATTCCCTATTCAACAACTAGTAATTACAATAAGAGCCCGTTTATAATTCCCCTAATAACAAATATAAATTTAATGCATCAATAACCCCCCATGTAATAATCCCTCTAAATAATACACATAGTGTCATGGGTTCAAGTCCCACCCATGACACTACGTGCATTATGTAGAGGGATTATTACATGGGGGGTTATTGATGCGTTTAATTTCATTTATATTTGTTATTAGGGGAATTATAAACGGGCTCTTATTGTAATTACTAGTTGTTGAATGGGGAATATATTATATGTATTGTATTTATTTATTTCTCTCCAGGTGGCTTCCTTCTTATGTGTCCTTCCCGTCCTGTATTTAGTGAAGTTCTCCATTTTATTTGTAATTAGCTTTGTTACTGGTGTTTTTTAATATATGGCCGCGGATGTATTTTATCTTTCGGGTAGAACCACAATAAAATGGTGCCTATGGTGGCGACTTGCGGCTTCATGAATATGGCCGCGGTTGTGGTTATCATTGGAATATACCTACAACAAAATGGCGCATATCGCGGCTACACTTCAATGGCCGCCGGCATAGCATATATATTCTAGTATTCTCCACCATCCAATCAGATCCCCCTGAGGAAGACGCATGATTAGCCCTGTGTCGTCACATGTAGGGGAGGAGCTCGGATACATGCTTGTTTGTAAAAGCTGCTGACACAGACAAGTTTGGAAGTCATTTGGAGAGGAATTCTATGCCTAATGCTTTTATAGTTTGGTGTGCTGGAGGCACCTAAAATGTGTGAGTACCCTGATGTTATGTTTTCTAAATACATTTTTAAACTAGCGATAATGCACTATCCAGCCTCTTTCTTGTTTTAAAATTGAGGACAACCTCTCTAGATCTTCCTGTGGGATCCTGCTGAGCCAGTTTCACATAGAGCCCAGGAATGCTTCTACTGCTTTTGTGGACCAAACTTAGGTGTGAAGTCACCCTCTTCTGATCAGGAATATCATCACTAGAGTCACTTTTTGGACAGTAATACGTAGAATACCCCAATTTGCACGTTTGTCTCTGTGGATTGATGAAAATTGGGAGAAAAAAAAAGTTTTTGATATTAAGGAATAATACTAAATTTCTTTCACTGTGAGCTTGCTTGTTACACAAAAATATTTTTTTTTTTATGTTCATAGTTAAATTTTTTAGCAATATAAATTTTCATTGTTTATGGCACTATATATGCATATATAAGGTTCAGTATCACACAGCGCTGCATTTTTTTGGGGTTTTTGTATATATCTTCTACATATTTTTGGTAAAAAAAATCGCAATAAGCGTATATTGATTGGTTTGTGCAAAAGTTATAGCGTCTACAAACTATGGGAAAGATTTATGGCATTTTTATGGCATTTTTTTTCTTTACTAGTAATGGCGGTGATCTGCGAATTTTAGCGGTACTGCGACATTGCGATGGACAGATCGGACACTTTTGACACTTTTTTGGGACCTTAACATATAAATAAAAAATGCACTGATTACTGTGTACATGTCACTGGTAGAGAAAGGGTTAACACTAGGGGGTGAATAAGGGGTTAACTGTGTGTTCCCTCAGTGTGTTTTAACTGTGTAGGGATGGGAGTGACTAGGAGAGGAGACATATCGTTTTTCCTACTTAGTAGGAACAACGATATGTTTCCTCTTCCCTGACAGCACAGGGATTTGTGTGTTTACACACACAAATCCCTGTGCTGGTGCTCGTTCACGCGACCGCGCGTGGCCGGTGGTGATCGTGCCTGCCGGCCACGCGCATCGGGTCCCCCCCGCCGTGCAGGGGGCGCATGCCTCTGGTGGCGTGCATGCGCCCTCTGGTGGCCGAAAAGCGGAAGGGCGTACCCGTATGGCGAGCCATTCTGCCGCAGTATATACAGTAGGTGCCGCCGATTTTGTGTCAATCTCGCCTCTTCTAGCGGCGAGATTGACACCCTACAAGCCCCATCGCGAGAGCCAGCGCCGAGCTGTCTCGTTATCGGGAAAGGAAAAATTTTGTTTTTCCTTTCGCAATGAGCGACACGCATTGCTGACATTGAGGCCGGTAAACGGAGATCCGACGTGGATTCCCGCCGACCCTGCCGCCGAGATGTCGGCACCCTGTCGCCGAGAATCTCCGTAATGGGATCGCGATGGTTATACAAAGTCGGCGGCACCTACTGTATGCGTGAGCCAGTCTGGAATCGGTTTTAGCAAATTTGTATTAACATTATTATGGCACTGCATACCAAGAGCCATATCCACGTTGTCAATTGAATTTTTTAATCCACGTTCGGGTCGGCCATCGACAAGCAGAACCCCAGACAGATCAGCGACATACGATTAATGGCGGAGGAATTGGGCATTAGCAAGGACACCGTCATCTACGAAGATTTGGGTAAGCGGAAAATCTGCTCCCGGTTTGTGCCGCACAAGCTGACAGACGAACAGAAAGCAAAATGGTTGGAAACCTCTAGAGATTTCATTACCATATGTGACCAGGGTCCATCCGTTCTGCGAACCATCGTCACATTGATGAGACCTGGTGCTACCAGTCCGATTGGGAATCCGATTGGGAATCCAAGCAGCAATCAATGAAATGGCCTTCACCATCTTCCCTGCAACCCAAAAAGAGTCTCCTGCAAAAGTCCAAGGTCAAGAAATCATGGAAGGCGCACGTTTTGCAGATGTGGCGGCAATCCACGAATGTGTGACAGCCGTTCTGCGATCGATTCCTAAAGAGGCCTTTAATGACAGTTTCCAGAAGCATTATGAATGTTGCCAAAAGTGTGTTGTGAAGGATGCCAATTATTTTAAAGGCCAATAAGGCCCCTTTCACACTGGGGCGGGCAGGAGCGGTGGCGGTATAGCAGCGTGATTTTCAGCGCTGCTATACCATCGTTCTTACCGCGGTATGCGGTCGCTAGGGGGGTTAATTTAACCCCCGCTAGCGGCCGAAAAAGGGTTAATACCGCCCGCAAACCGCGGCTATTGCCGCGGTTTGCGGGCGGTATTACCGCGCTGTCCCATTGATTTCAATGGGAGACCGCGGTAAAGGAGCGGTGAACACACCGCTCCTTTACCGCTGTAATGAAGCGGCTAGCAGGACTTTTGGAGCGGTCCTGCTAGCGCACCGCTTCAGTGTGAAAGCCTTCGGGCTTTCACATTGAAGGCACAGGGCAGGATTTTTTCATGCGGTATAATAGCGCTATTATTAGCGCTAAACCGCATGAAAAACGCCCCAGTGTGAAAGGGGCCTAAAGGTAATTTCTGTTTTGTTTGTTTTTTGATACCATTTACCACACTTTTTAGACACGGGTTGTACTGTATATCTAGTTAATTCCCATATGCACCTTGGATGAACTTTCTATTAATTTGGCACTTCATAGTTATTTATTTTTTTCTTCTTTTCTGAGTACTGCAGCACTTTATATACACTATATTGTCAAAAGTATTGGGACCTTCTTCCAGAAGTGCATTTGTGAGGTCAGGCACTGATGTTGGACGAGAAGGCCTGGCTCTCAGTCTCCACTCTAATTCATCCCAAAGATGTTCTATCGGGTTGAGGTCAGGATTCTGTGCAAGCCAGTCAAGTTCCTCTACCCCAAACTCGCTCATCCATGTCTTTATGGACCTTGCTTTGTGCACTGGTCCAAATCATTTGGTGGAGGGGGGATTATGGTGTGGAGGTTGTTTTTCAGAGGTTGGTCTTGGCTTCTTAGCTCCACTGAAGGGAACTCAGAAGGCGTCAGCATACCAAGACATTTTGAATAATTTCCTGCATTCAACTTTGTGGGAACAGTTTGGGGATGGCCCCTTCCTGTTCCAATATGATTGTGCACCAGTGCACAAAGCAAGGTTTATAAAAATATATGTGAGCGAGTTTGGAGTGGAGGAACTTGACTGGCCTGCACAGAGTCCTGACCTCAACATCTTTGGGTTAAATTAGAGCATAGACTGTGAGCCAGGCCTTCTTGTCCAACATCAGTGCCTGACCTCACCAATGCGCTTCTGGAAGAATGGTCAAACATTCCCATAGACACACTCCTAAACCCTGTGGACAGCCTTCCCAGAAGAGTTGAAGCTTTTATAGCGGCAAAGGGTGGGCCAACTCAATATTGAACCCTACGGACTAATGCCGCGTACACACGGCCGTTTTTAATGTCATTGAAAAAAAGTTTTTCTCGACGTGATTCTTCTCAAGCCTGCCTTGCCTACACACTATCGTAAAAAAAAATGCTTGAGCAAAGCGCGGTGACGTACAACACGTACAACGGCACTATAAAGGGGAAGTTCCATTCGGATGGCGCCACTCTTTGGGCTGCTTTTGCTGATTTCGTGTTACCGCGTGTTAGTAAAAGTTTGGTGAGAGACAATTCGCGCTTTTCAGTCTCTGTGCTTTTCAGTCCGTTACAGCATGACGAATGTGCTATCTCCATTATGAACGCTAGTTTTACCAGAACGAGCGCTCCCATCTCATAACTTGCTTCTGAGCATGCCCGTTTTTTTCCCATCATTAAAGCCTACACACGGCTGTTTTTCACAACGAGAAAAACGACGACGTGAAAAACGACGAGAAAAAAATAGAGCATGTTCTAAATTTTTAATGCCCATTTTTCTCGTCGAGAAAAATGCTCTGGAGCCCACACACGATCGGTTTTAATGACCAATTAAAAAAATTGCACTTTTCTCGTCATGAAAAGCGGTCGTGTGTACGCGGCATAAGACTGGGATGCCATTAAAGTTTGTGTGTGTGTGTGAGAAGGCAGGTGTCCCAATACTTTTGACAATATATTGTATAAGTATACCCAAGTTTCTGAATGTGGCTGTAGTTTTTTCTGAAAAAGAAAATGTAATCTGCTACATTTTTAAAGCTAAAATCCAAAAACAACCATCAAGCTTGTGCTGTATATGAAAAGGTTTAGTATACTGATGTGTTTCTGGTTGCAACATACAAAGCAAATAATAATAAAAAAAAAACATTATATCAAAGGTTTATTCCATCAATATCCATAATAAGACGTGATGTGTTCAATTCTATTTCCTGAAGATAATCTATTTCCTTCCTTCCTTTTTTCTAACAAGATCCCATTCATTTCTTCACCAATCCTCTTCCCACCTTGGAAATGAAGGTCTGACCAATTATCGGTGTTGTGCCGTCTTACAATTGGCATCTCTCAGTTTTGGGC
Organism: Rana muscosa; assembly: GCA_029206835.1. Lineage (NCBI taxonomy): Eukaryota > Metazoa > Chordata > Amphibia > Anura > Ranidae > Rana > Rana muscosa. Next base: position 184,372,080 of record CM055119.1, on the reverse strand, counting down.
TCTATTATTATCGCTGATGTTAACTACGAAAAAAAATAAATAAATGGTTTGTTCTAATCTTTTTTCAAGTCTAGTTATGGAGGAATCTTGGTTTGTACAGGAAGAATAAAAATGAGGATGTGATTGGACATCAAATGCAGTATTTTCCTTTGAACGCTGTAAAAAAAAAGGTCTAGTCTGGTAATTCAGAACACGGGTACTCACACCTCGGCACAGGCTGTATAGATACAGAGGAGTTTAACTGGTTCCCGACCTGCTCACGCAGATATACTGCGGCACAATGGCTCTCCTGGGCAAAACCCTGTACAGGTTAAGAGCCCCCAGAGGGCACATGCGCGTCGTTGCACGGCGGGGGACCCGATGCGCTTGGTCGGCAGTCGCGATCGCTGCCGGGCACACGCGATCGCGTGCATGAGAGCCAGCGCAGGGATTTGTGTGTGTGTGTGTATACACACAAATCCCCGTTCTGTAAGGGGAGAGGAGACATGTCAATTGTTCCTAAGAAAGAACAACGATATGTCTCCTCCCCTAGTCAGTCCTATCCCCATACAGTTAGAACACACCTAGGGAACACACATTTAACCCCTTGATCGCCCCCTAGAGTTAACCTCTTCCCTGCCAGTGACATTTACACAGTAATCAGTGCATTTTTATAGCAATGATTGCTGTATAAATGTCAATGGTCCCAAAAATGTGTCAAACGTGTCCAATCTGTCCGTCGCAATACCGCTAAAAATCGCAGATCAACACCATTACTAATAAAAAAAAATAATAATAATAAAAATGCCATAAATCTTTTCCATAGATTGTAGACGCTATAACTTTTGCGCAAACCAATCAATATACGCTTGTTGAGGTTTTCGTTTTTACCAACAATATGTAGAAGAATATATATCGGCCTAAACTGATGAAGACATTTGGGGGTATTTATTATAGCAAAAAGTAAAAAAAAAAAATTTATTTTTTTCAAAATTGTTGGTATTTTTTTGTTTATAGAGCAAAAAATAAAAACCGCAGAGGTGATCAAATACCACCAAAAGAAAGCTCTATTTGTGGGAAAAAAAAGGACGCAAATTTTGTTTGGGTACAATGTTGCATATCCGCGCAATTGTCAGTTAAACGATGCAGTGCCAAATTGTAATAAGTGCTCTGGTCACAGAAAGGGGGTAAAATCTTCCGGGGCTGAAGTGGTTAAAGCTGATCTACAGGCAGATAGGAAATATATAAATTAATGCAGCTCAGCATTCATAGATACATCACAAAATGCATTTAAAAATGTGAATAGTGCAAGTACCAAGACTTAACCACTTGACCTCCGGAAGATTTACCCCCTTCATGACTAGGCCATTTTTTTGCTATACGGCACTGCGTTACTTTACATCAAAGAAAAGTTTTGCAATCGCTGCACTCCTCAAAATCCTTTATTGTATATGATAAAAACATCACAAACACCATGGGAATATCACAGATAGAACATATTTCACACTAGTAGCATAGTTGCCAACAGTCCCGAATTTTCCCGGGACATTCCCGGTATTTAGACCCTTGTCCCGGACTTACCATGTCCTGGGAAATTTCACAGGAAAATTGCGTTTTCACGATTTCTCGCCATAGCCGCCGCTAGAGGTCTGGGGCCGGCACTAGTGAATTGTCTCCGCCGCCATTTTACAGAAGACCAGCTCTCGTGAGTAAGAAACAAGAGGCGGAGCCCGGGTGGCAATGAAAGTGGCTGCCAATAGAAATTTAGCTGCTCCATTTCTATCAGCAGCTGATTTCATTTGTCGACCCCCCCGCTACACCACGCGGCGTCCAAATCTGACACTAAGACCCCTTTCACACTGGGGCCGCGCACGCGGTATACTGCTGCTTTACTGCTGTTTAGGCGGCTATTTTCATCTGCTAGTGGGGCACATTTATCCCCAAAGAAGCGCTGCCTATTCATTCCAATGAGCTGGGCATTTTGGGAGAGCTAATTACCGCGCTCCCAATCCGCCCCAAAGATGTTGCTTGCAGGACTTTTCGGAATGTCCCAAAAGCGCACCGCCCAGTGTGAAAAGTCACACTTCAATGAATGGGAGGCGGTTTTCAGGCGCTTAGCAGAGGCTATTTCCAGCTCTAAAGTGCCTGAAAACCACCCCAGTGTGAAAGGGGGCTAAGTGACACTTTTTGGGGACCAGTGACGCCAATACAGTGATCAGTGCTAAAAATATGCACTGTCACTGTTCTAACAACAATGGGGGAGGGATTGGACTGGGTGTGGACAAAATTTGATCTGTCTGACCCCAATATAACAAATAGCAAAAAATCAACTGGTGTCCATCATGGCACGGTGGAAGGAACCCCTTAGGGCAGTGGTTCTCAACTCCAGTCCTCAGGGCCCACCAACAGGCCAGGTTTGCAAGATAACTGAAATGCATCACAGGTGATTAAATTTGCTGCTCAGGGATTGCAGTATTCTAGTCTGCATCTCCCCATGGTAATACTTAAAATCTGGCCTGTTAGTGGGTCCCGAGGACAGGAGTTGAGAACCACTGCCTTAGGGTCTTTAATAGACAGGCCAAAAGCAAAGGGTATAAAATGTAAAAATATTTTATTGAATATTGCTGAAAGTATGCATATAAAACATATACATTGGACATAAGAACAATATTGAATACCCAAAATGATACAGTTGTATACTTTTATTCTCTTTGCTTTTCACCTGTCACTGTACTAATGACACTGGCAGGGAAGGGGTTAACATCAGGGAGCGATCAAAGGGTTAAATGTGTTCCTAGGGAGCGCTTACTAACTGTGGGAAGGCAGAGATCCGTGTTCCTGCTTAGTAGACATGTGCACACTGAAATATTTTGTTTCGGAATTTCGTTTTCGTCCGAAAAATAAATTTATTTAGTTACTCCCGAAATTTGTTTATATTTATTTTGTTTTTCGTTAGAAATTGTATTCGTCCGAAAATCTGAATTAATTAAGGTCGAATCTGTCATTGAAGGCTTATGGTGTCTGTCGAATGTTCAAAGAAGATTCGACGGAGCAGCGAAACTGTACGACGCTGGAATCATACATTTCCGGTCGAATGTTCCGCCCACAAGCTATAGAAGAATTATAATGTTGTATGACACTAGTAATAATTATATTTATTCATTACTATTTTTTACTAGTCAACCAACATTAGAATTTTTCTATAGCCTATGGGCCGAGCATTTGACCGGAAATGTAGGATTGCGGCGTCGTACAGTTTATCTGCTTGTCGAATCTTCTTAGAACTTTCCACAGACACCATAAGCCTTCAATGACAGATTCCACGTTTGTATGTTTTTCGATGCTTTGTCGAAACTTCGTCGTTCATGTTGAATTGTCAAGTTAGTTCTAGCTATTTTACTGCTCCTCCTCTTTGGTTACAATCAGCCAATAACATTCATCATCATCATTATTTTTATTTTACTTCCCTCACCCAATTCCAGCAGCGATCTTTTCTCTCTATAATGTCGAATCTTTTCTCTCTATAATGTCGAATCTTTTCTCTCTATAATGTCGAATCTTTTCTCTCTATAATGTTGAATCTTTTCTCTCTATAATGTTGAATCTTTTCTCTCTATAATGTTGAATCTTTTCTCTCTATAATGTCGAATCTTTTCTCTCTATAATGTTGAATCTTTTCTCTCTATAATGTTGAATCTTTTCTCTCTATAATGTCGAATCTTTTCTCTCTATAATGTCGAATCTTTTCTCTCTATAATGTCGAATCTTTTCTCTCCTATGTAGAATAATCTTGGACTAATAGAGTTAGGTTAGGCACATTCGACCACAGGTTCGATAGACACAGATCGCTATTGTCAGCGTCATGTCGAATCTCCTATCTATATAGAACTGTTGTCACAACGAAAACGAAAATTAAGCATTTGTTTATGTCGGATCTTTCGGATTTCGGATTCTGTATTTTCGTTTTCGTTTGTTAAAACGATAACGAAAATACCTGAAATTCGGATGAAAACGAATGCACATGTCTACTGCTTAGCAGAAACGCAGGATCACAGCCTTCCCTTGTCACAGAACAGTGATCTGCCTTGTCTTCTTGTCTCCTGAACGATCGACAGGTCCCGGCAGAACATCCCACCAGCCGGACCCTCTGATTGGCTCCCGCTGTGTCCAATCCTAGCGGGAGTGTAAATAGAGACATATTGTTGAAGAGTATGTGATTTGTTCAATTAAAAATAAATTGGCTCATCGGTCTAATGCTTCTTTCACTGTCCAGTCATAGGCTGGGGGAAGGACAAGACCTTTAAGTGGACCTTCACCACAAAAAACAAAAACAAAGTTTGTGCCTGGCTCCAGCCCCCTCCCTCTCCAAAAAAATGAATATATTTTTTTCAAAGTGTTTTTTTTACTTTTTGTGCTGCAGAGCATCACTTCCTCCTTTCTAACCTAGGCAAGAATGACATGTGCATGCATGTGCAGATGTGCTGAAATGCACTGATTGGTCCTGCTCGACCACTGCAGCAATGCAGGTGGGGGAGTAACTTGGTTCCTCCAGGATTTCCTCAGTCACAGGGAGGCAGCTATCAGATTGGATGTTGGCACCTCATGTGACTTTGGTGGCCATCTTGGGTCAGACAGAGTCTATTTATAACTCAGACGCCTGGGCTTGGTAGGATTTTTGCGAATGTCTAGCCTAGGGTAAGGTTCCCAGGGACAGTTCTAGAAATAGGGAAAGGTTCCAGAGTAATAGGGACAGTGCAGGGACTACATCTACCTTCGAGAAATCCTTTCCTATTGGATGTGGACTGGCCAGGCCGCATTCCGCTTCTTGTGGCAAACGCTGTCGGCATCTTCCATTCTTCATCTTGTGGTCCACTGCTGTCTCAGTTGTAAGTGGCTCTGGTCGAGTGTGCTCCACCGGTGGGCCTGTTATATTTGCTTAAGTTTTCTACAATATATTGTTACTGACAAATTAGGACGCTGCACCTAGCCCACGAGTCTTTACTCCACCACCTTGTGGGACATCTTCCTTGAGGAGTGGAGGCTGTTATAGCTGCAAAGAGGGGTGAGGAGGGAGACTCTATATCAACCACTTAAGCCCGGACCATTTGGCCGGCCAAAGACCAGAGCACTTCTTGCGATTCGGCACTGCGTCGCTTTAACTGACAATTGCGCGGTCTTGCGACGTGGCTCCCAAACAAAAATTACATCATTTTTTTCCCACAAATAGAGATTTCTTTTGGTGGTATTTGATCATCTCTGCGGTTTTTATTTTTTGCTCTATAAACAAAAATAGAGCGACAATTTTGAAAAAAAAAGCAATATTTTTTACTTTTTTCTATAATAAAAATCCCCCAAAAAGATATAAGAAAACATTTTTTTTTCTCAGTTTAGGCCGATACGTATTCTTCTACATATTATTGGTAAAAAAAAATCACAATAAGCGTTTATTGACTGGTTTGCGCAAAAGTTATAGCGTCTACAAAATGGGGGATAGTTTTATGGCATTTTTATTAATATTATTTTTTTTTACTAGTAATGGCGGCGATCTGCGATTTTTATTGCGACTGCTACATTATGGCGGACACATCGGACACTTTTGATGCCATTTTGGGACCATTGTCATTGATACAACGATCAATGCTATTAAAATGCACTGATTACTGTAAAAATTACACTGGCAGTGAAGGGGTTAACTACTAGGGGGCTAGGAAGGGGTTAAGTGTGTCCTAGGGAGCGATTCTAACTGTTAGGGGGCGTGGCTACGAGTGACACGTCACTGATCGCTGTTCCCGATGAGAGGAAACAGACGATCAGTGACATGTCACTAGGAAGAACGGGGAGATGTTGTGTCTTCAGCTTTGTGACACGATCGCGGGACACCGGCGGACATCGAGTCTGCAGGTCCCGCGGGCACTGTCACGGAGCTCGCGGCAGGGTCGCGCAACCACACAGCTGCAAATTTAAAGGGACGTACCTGTACGCCCATTTGCCTGTCCGTGCCATTCTGTTGATGTATATGTGTGTACGCTGGTCCTTAAAGTGGAGTTCCACCCTGAAATTTCTTTTTTTCCCCAAAATTTAATTAAAAAAAATAAATAAAATATGTACTCACCAGAAATAGCGGTTGCTATGTGGAAGTCCCTAATCTTCCTCTTCTTCGTCCGCTGCAGGTCTCCTTCCCCTGTCCTACTCGCGGTGTCTTCTGGTGAATGGGGCGTGCTGCCTTCTGGGAACTGTGTGTATGCCAGAGAGCAGCCGCCCATTCACAAAACGCTGCGCAGCTCGCGCATGCGCAGTAGGAAACGAGCAGTGAAGCCGCACGGCTTCACTGCCTGTTTCCCTTACTGAGGATGGTGGCGCCAGAAGTTGATAGCGCCGAGGGATCGGCCTCGGGGGGACTGACATCACGGGCAAGTAGGACAGGTAAGTGTCCTTATTAAAAGTCAGCAGCTACAGTGTTTGTAGCTGCTGACTTTTAAAAAGAAATAAACAATCGCAGGTGGAATCCCGCTTTAAGTGGTTAATGCCCTTAGTTTTGGAATACGATTTCCAACAAGTTTATAACGGTGTGAAGGTTAGGTGTCCACAATTATTGGCATTATAATGTATCAAAATTAAATAAAAAATAAAAGGTAAACACAGGCAGCCGTCTCCCTGACTTCCAAGGGTCTGATGGTGACCCCCAGAGCCAGGGAGAACTGACATTCCTCCTCAGGGTGCAGGTTACTAGGCGTAGTGGGTGTGGTGCAAGGTGGAAATATTGGGCATCAGACATTTTATTTCTCTTAACAGGAACGGTGGGTAGAGAGGTTTTAGGGCCCAGGACACCCTTAGACAAATGCGATAGCAATTAAGGCAAACCTCGTAGACAAAAATAGAACTAGGCAGACCGCAATACAACGAAAGCCTTTAAGCTGAATGCAGCGATCTGTATCTTGTAGCAACAGCTGTCTCCTACGAAGGGTTGCCACCTTTTCTTCAAGTCAAACCCGAACACTTTAGCGGCGCACGGCAATTTTAATCATATAAAGTTAATTACAAGAGTCCCCCTTTAAATCACAAGTCCTAGTCCACAGGAGTACAAGTACTAGTCCACAGAGTCCCCTTTTACATCTGAATTTGCAGAGTTCCCTTTCACTGTAAGGGGAGACTCTGCAGACTCTGATGTAAGGGAGAACTCTGGGGACTCTGACATAAGGGATGCTCTGGGAACCCTGATTTAAGGGGGAACACTGAGAACTCTGATGTGAGGGGGAACACTGTGGCTTCTGGTGTAAAGGGTAACTCTGATGTAAGGGATGCTCTGAGAACTCTGATTTACCTTGGTGTACTCACTCAGAGGCAGGAGAGAGAAGGGGGGAGACTTCAGTCACAGACAGGGATGGATGGTGAGCTCATTCACCCTTTGGCAGTCAGCACCTCTCATCTAGATGTATCCGTGGCTGCTGGATTTCAAATTTCCGGCCCCCATGTTCCTTTTCTGAGGCACAGTGCTGGGGAAGAGGAGCAAATCAAGCTCTCTCCTCTCCTCTCCTGTCTGTTGTTACTGCTGGCTTTGGGCAGAATGAAAGAGTGTAACAGACACTCTCGGCTTAGAGAGCTGCAGCCAGCAACCCTGCTGGGAATTATAGTCCAGTCTGAATAATGTGTGTCGTTAACAGGAGTGGTCGCCCTTTTGTGACAACTGCTTCTCCTTTACCTCCGACAATGAACAGGCTCCCTTCAGGCCGAGCCTCTAACACACAGGTGTCAAACACAAGTCCCACGGGCCAAATCCGGCCCTCCAGGCCATTTCATGTGGCCCTTGCACCTCTTCTGCAGCTGCCGAAGAGATCCAGCCCTCCTCCAGACCCTTACTTTCTGTTTTCAAGCAATGCATCCAGCGATTCATGAATGAATAACTTGTATAGCGCTACAAATGCAAACTAAAATCGCCTCAAGGGTGGCTCACTGTGATGTAAGGGAAAGTGGGAGACTCAACTTCTGATGGTGGGGGTGGCTCTTTACATCTAATGTAAGGGGAGGGGATGCGATGGACATGTAATCTTACAGATACAACCGGCCCTGTTGAGGGCAATCATAATGCTGATGCGGCCCACGATGAAATTGAGTTTGACACCCTTGCTCTAACACATGCGGTTCCACCCCGGGCTTCGGGCTTAACCTTGGCTTCTCCTCCTTTGCGGAACCCTGAACTGCTGGATAGGCCTTAGGTGGACTCAGCAGCCATCATGCCTCCTGGATAGGCCTCAGGCTTCAGGCCTAGCAACCAGGAGCTTCTCAACACGCACCCACCCAGGCTGCAGCCTCGGGCGTAAAGAACCCCGATCACCTGACTCCTCTCAAATAAATAGCCTATCCCAGCATACACAGCGGTTAAAGAAACTCCTGCTGATTGGCTGAGACAACCTATTTACCCATTACCTACATTTATGGTAATCCATCATTCTAATGCCAAAAGCAACAGTGCCACCTATTGACAGAAGAGAGAGACTACCCCAAACTCTGACTTAGAACAGAAATCAGTAGATCAACCTACCAATTAGCCAGGCTAGTTACCACCTAGCACAGCTAGATTTATAAGTAGCCCTGTTTAGAACCAGGGTGCTACACACACATGTTCTGATGTTCTGTTTGCTTATTCCAGGTCATGACATGCAGGGCCACCATCAGGGGGGTACAGGCAGTACACCTGTAAGGGGCCCAGAGGTCCCCAGGGGCCCGGATGGCAACCCCCCTTTTTTTCCCAGAGGTCCCCAGGGCCCCGGATGGTAACCCCCCTTTTTTATGTGTTTTGTATATTAAAAAAAAATTTTGTAAGGGGCCCAGAGGTCCCCAGAGGCCCCCAGAGGCCCGGAGGTCCCCAGGGCCCCGGATGGCAACCCCCCTTTTTTTTTTTTATAAAAATATATATATATTTTTTGTAAGGGGCCCAGAGGTCCCCAGAGGCCCGGAGGTCCCCAGGGCCCTGGAAGGTACCCCCCTTTTTTATGTATTTTGTATAAAAAAAATGTTTTTTTTGTAAGGGGCCCAGAAGTCCCCAGGGCCATGGATGGCAACCCCCCCTTTTTTTTAAATAAATTATTATTTTTTTGTAAGTTTTTTTGTTCGCCAGCACCCAAAGCCCCCTCGACCTCAACAATTTGCGGCGGCAGCACCCCCCCGCTTCTCAATTCGCGGCTGCCCCCCCCCCCGCTTCTCAATTTGCAGCGGCATCACCCCTCGGTTCTCCTCTGCTCCAGGGGGCCCATGCCTGAAGCTGTGTAAGGGGTAAAATTCCTGATGGCGGCCCTGATGACATGAAACATACAGAGTTCAAGCATGAAATGGCCAAGCAACTAGCATTATTTTTTAGAAATCCAACAATCCAACAATTGCTGGCTCTGTATTTCTCATAGTACAGATTTCCTTTAAAACAAAAGCCCGATCTCACGAGTCAAAGCAAGGTTAACCATGGATTTTGTACCACTTCATAATTTACAGTTTAATTTTAAAATCCTTCATCCTTCCTTCCTTGAGCTAATCAAAATCTCCCCTTAGTGCTCTACATGCATAAATGTAGTTTAATGAAATAGGGATGAAAAGTTTTTTTTCTGGATAAAAAGTTCCGGTTTCTAATACAAAGAAAGCCATGCTTTTTCTTTTCTCAGGATAGCATAGATTGCTTTGTTTATGAGAGCTGTATTTTACATGAGAATGAACCTCTACTAAAACAGATTTTATTTTTTATAAGATTGCATTTGAACTGCTTGCCTGTAACACAAACCGATCTTGGTAGAATCTGCTGCATTCAAAAGGAAAACACAAAGCAAGTCATTTCAGGAACCAATCAGCTTTGTTGCAGTACGCATGTGCTATGAAAGACACTGATAGGAGGAGAGAGCAGAATGACATAGAAATTAACCTAGTCTACTGCCTATCCATTCATTGTCCGGTTACAAACTGGGAGTGGGATAGGACCTGTAATGCCGCGTACACACGATCGGAATTTCCGACAACAAATGTTCGATGTGAGCTTTTGGTCGGATATTCCGACCGTGCGTAGGCTCCATCGGACATTTGCTGTCGGAATTTCTGACAATGGACAATAGTACAGCTTCTCAGTGCCCATAAGTGAAGAAGCAAAATTCTTTCACAAAAAAAAAACAAGAAAAACCTGTTTTTTCTTCCAAACTTGCTCTTTTTTTTTAGCAAAAAAAAAAAAAAAACAGTGGCGATTAAATCCCATCAAAAAAAAACTCTGTCTAAAAAAAATAATAAAAATGTCATATGGGTACAGTGTTGCATGACCGCGTCATTCAAGTGCGACAGCGACTTTGTGAAAGTGCCCGGTATTGAAGTGGGCAATTAACCTTTGCAGTATTGGGGGGTATATTTTGACTAATTGCTGGTGTTTCATCTTTAAAGATAATTCAAGATTTTAGTGATTGGATCTACTTTAAACTGTTTCCATTGTGCAAAAAAAACGCCTCTGTGTTGGAGGTAGCCCCGGTGTTGGAGGTAGTGCTTGGCTCCTTGGAAGTCCGATGGACTGTGGATCCGCCTGGTGGGTGCGGAGGGGACGTGCAGATCCGGTGGGTTGTCGAGCGCGAATGGTTCAAGCTATCTGGTCTGTGTGATGCATCTCCACCTTTGCATTTATTTAATGGTAAATACACCTCCATGTATATGGAGATACATGTTTTTGTACAACTTTAAATGATACAATGATATTTTCGTATACTGTCAAATGGTTTGAATTAAATCTTATTCTTTAATATATTTTCCTAGAACCCTAAACCCCCTGAAGAAGACCAGAATGGGTCGAGATGCATTGGGGTGTTCATTTGGATATTAATGTCGCAATATAATTGACCAGTCATGTTCTCCTGGAGGCCTCTTTGTCATGAATGATGTTTTGTGCTGTTGATTGTATCATGAACTAGAGCTTGCATTTTAATAAATGTATTAATTTTATTCCCAATTTCTTTATTCAAATTATTCAACAAATTTATATAATCTTTCCAATGTTTTGCTGCCTAAAAAACCTCCTGGGGAAATTTTCCTTTTGTTGTGTACACTTCTTGGGTTGTGCAGCCCCATGTACTCTCGCATATGTGTTCTTTCCTTCCTTTGTAGCCCCGACTCCCTAAGCCGCCTCGGTCTCCCGCAGTAAATTTTGACTGTTATCCTATTACCAAAGGAACTAAGAAATTATTGTCTGCTTCATAAAATACTTGGCTTTTTTGGCCTGAAAAGTCAGGCACATCATTAGACTGAAGTCTGTGATTTAGATTATTACCGTACTTCCCAGCAAACACACTATTGACATTTGCGTTGCCACTACAAATGATGGAGGAAGGATTAAACAGGCCGGGCCAGGCGGCACACTGAGAAATGATACCTTCCCTGCCTCGGCCTCACGGTACACAACATGTATATGTTTAATCTGGATGAAACGCTAATTCATTCTCCCTCATTTTATAGTTTTAATAAATAAGTTGCAGCAGGCCCCGCAGGTCCCAAGGCCTGACCTAATTTACCAAACCGGCTTTCAAGCTTAGTGATTGCAGGAGTAATTTGTGGATCAGGCAGCCGGTACTGTGAAAATTGTCTAGTTCAAGCAGAGAGACCATTTTTACCTTTTTTGCACTTTGCTTTGATTTATTTACTTATTTATTTTTTAACATTTATATTTAATAATAAAAAAAAATAAAAAATTTATTTTCCTGGAAACTTTGTCAATTAGTTTATTTTTTATTTTTCTGATTTCCGAGGTTGGATCATACGTCAAGCAGATCTGTGTATAGTAATCACACACCCATAGCCCACCCCTTTTTGAAGCCAATTAGAGCCTAATGCCGCGTACACACGACCGTTTTTAATGTCATTGAAAAAAAACTGCATTTTTCTCGACGTGATTTTTCGTGTTTCCTCTCAAGCCTGCCTTGCCTACACACTATCGTGGAAAAAAATGTTCGAATAAAGCGCGGTGACGTCCAACACGTACGACGGCACTATAAAGGGGAAGTTCCATTCGGATGGCGCCACCCTTCATGTTAGTAAAGTTTGTTGAGTGACGATTCGCGCTTTTCAGCCTCGTGCTTTTCAGTCCGTTACAGCGTGACGAATGTGCTATCTCCATTACGAATGCTAGTTTTACCAGAACGAGCGCTCCCGTCTCATACTTGATTCTGAGCATGCGCATTTTTTTTCACGTCGTTAAAGCCCACACACGGCCGTTTTTCATGACGTGAAAAACGACGATGTAAAAAACGACGTGAAAAATTAGAGCATGTTCCAATTTTTCTCGTCATGATTCTCTGCGTTTTTCTCATCGGGAAAAATGCTGGAAAGCCCGCACACGATCATTTTTAATGACCATTTTAAAAAACGTAATTTTTCTCGTCATTAAAAACGGTCGTGTGTACGCGGCATCAGGCTGTAATCATGTGCTTCTAAAAAAAAATAATCCATTGAAATCCATGAGATTTCATGTAGATTAGGGGGCCGGACGCATGGATTGGGCGGCCGCCACTAGACATGTGCAATTCGTTTTGACAAATTTGTTAATTCGGAAATATCCAAATTAACGAAAACCTGTTTAACTAATTTTTCCGAAATATTGGTATGTAGCGGACCCCCAAAATTGGGGTCGCTATGCTTTAAATTTAAGGGTAGCCTGAGCAATAGTTTAGCTCAGGTTCTCCAATTCTGTTCAGTATGGACTCTGCTCTGCTGTAATGTTGCCTGGAGTATAGTTCCCCTTGAACTGTGGGTGGCGCTGTTGCCCAGTTTTTGAGGAGAATCACAGGTGGCGTTACGGTGTGATTGGGTGTCCTCTCTCGGCTGCCGTGGGCGGGTTCTGCCTGCTGTGCATGCCAGGAGAGGGTACATAAAGGGCAGATGCCATGATCTGGTGGGGTGTGCCGGGGGAATTCCAAGGAGGACCCCTGGTGGCGAAGTCGTGCCCTTTGGACCTGCTGGCCGGGGGGTGTGTGAACTGGTCGAGGAGTCTCGGGCACCTTTAGCCCGAGGCTACAGAGTTCCAGGTAGGCCCAGTACCTTCAACTGGGTCTACAAAACCAACCGCTGGAGTCCCCGAGGGAGGGTGGCCCTCTCTGAAACAGAGAAAACCGGGTGAGGACCTGTCCGATGGATCGGTGAAGGAAGTCACGGTCTCGGGAAGGCCTGGTTGCCTATCAGAGGGAAGGATTTGTGAGTTGCAAGATAGCTCCTGTAGCGTGCCCCATTGGCACCTATGGTCTCTATAATCTACAGGCGTTGGGAAGTTCTAAATTCAGGAACTAAAGGATTCTGTGGCAGAGGATCTCCTGAACTTGTCCGTGAAGGGGACTTAAACTAAAGTGTCATGTTCGTGCTTCACTCCGGCTGCTGGAACTGTGAGAGGGATCTATCCGGGTGAGCAATACCCACTCAGGCTTGAGTGGAGAATGGGGTGACTGGGTGCCGTGTGCCTGAACCTATTTCCTTACCAAATCCCATTGCTATTTTCAACCTTTTCCCAATCTGTTTCAAGCAAAGAAAATAAACTCATCTGTTGGAGTTTAAATACTGTACTGGACATTGGCCTTCTTTCGGGAAAGAATAGACTTTACCCTACATTCTAGGGACGAGAACCAATGGAGGGGAGGTAACTCGCTGCAGGACCCAAAATTGTAAGAACACTGTTCAACCTCTTATACCAGGAGGATATGGGCATGTGGCATGGTGTGCCTTTACCCCTGCAAGTGAAGGTAGGCAGGAAAAAAGGGTCTGTGTGCTACAGGTATATTCGAATATTCGAAAATTTTGCAAATTCGTACATTCGTAAATGCTTAAATTTGTAAATTCGGAGATCTTAAATAATAATTGACTAATAACTTAACTATTAAACTATTAAATTATAGGTATTGGAATTTTCTTTCAAATTTGGTGATATCCCGCGTATACACGACCATTTTTCATGACAAGAAAAATGCAATTTTTTTATTCAGTCATTAAAAACGATCGTGTGTGGGCTCCAGAGCATTTTTCACGACGTGAAAATTGGGCATTAAAAATTTGGAACATGCTCTAATTTTTCTCGTAGTTTTTCTCGTCATGAAAAACGGCCGTGTGTAGGCTTTAACAACGTGAAAAAATGCGCATGCTCAGAAGCAACACCGAGCTTTTTATACCACCTCAATTGCGCACACTCATGGAATGGCACCAAACTTCGGTACTTAAAAATCTCCATAGGCAACGCTTTGAAAATATTTACAGGTTACCAGTTTAGATTTACAGAGGTCCAGTGCTAGAATTGTTGCACATGCTCTAACGCAGGGTTCCCCAACCCCCGGTCCGCGGCCCACTGCCGGGCCGTGGCCTATTTGCAGATGGGCCACGAAGGCTGCACTGTGTGAGGTGCGGCAGCGGGCAAGCAGAGAGATGACATCTCTCACCGCCCGCCCGGATCACGGCACTTCCGCCCACACAGCGGGGCTCCTACTGCGGTGAGGCGCGGGAGCAGAGAGATGAGATCATCTCTCGCCGCCCGCCTGGAACGCGGCACTTCCGCCCACACAGCGGGGCTCCTATACTGCGGTGAGGCGCGGGAGCAGAGAGATGAGATCATCTCTCGCCGCCCGCCCATAACGCGGCACTTCCGCCCACACAGCGGGGCTGCTATACTGCAGCGAGGCGCGGGAGCAGAGAGAGAATCTCTCACCGCCCGCCCCACATTACCGCTGTTCTCCCTCACCTGCCTGTGCTGCCACCACGGCAGGTGACAAAAAAATCTACTGGCAGGTGGCAAACCACCTCTGGTGGCAGGTGGCAATCCACACCAGGTGGCAGGTGACGTGGCAATCCACACCTGGTGGCAGGTGACGTGGCAATCCACACCTGGTGGCAGGTGACGTGGCAATCCACACCTGGTGGCAGGTGACGTGGCAGGCGACGTGGCAATCCGCACCTGGAGGCAGGCGACGTGGCAATCCGCACCTGGTGGCAGGCGACGTGGCAATCTGCACCTGGTGGCAGGTGACGTGGCAGGCGACGTGGCAATCCGCACCTGGTGGCAGGCGATGTGGCAATCCGCACCTGGTGGCAGGTGACGTGGCAGGCGACGTGGCAATCCGCACCTGGTGGCAGGCGACGTGGCAATCCGCACCTGGTGGCAGGCGACATGGCAATCCACACCTGGTGGCAGGTGACGTGGCAAGCGACAATCCACATCTGGTGGCAGGCGAGGTGGCAAGCGACAATCCACATCTGGTGGCAGGCGAGGTGGCAAGCGACAATCCACATCTGGTGGCAGGCGACGTGGCAATCCACATCTGGTGGCAGGCGACGTGGCAATCCACACCTGGTGGCAGGTGACGTGGCAATCCACACCTGGTGGCAGGTGACGTGGCAAGCAACAATCCACACCTGGTGGAAGGCGACGTGGCAAGTGACAAACCGCATCTGGTGGCAGATTCTGCATTATGGTGAGTTTGAACTATTTCATTTTATATTACAATGCAATGACAGAAATAATGCGCTTCAATCATCCCAACACCATATCAGCCATTGTTCTGTGATGATTGAGGCGCTAACACTAGCCATTTCCCCGACAAACTGCCCGCGAAAAGCTACATAACAACCCAACCCCCCCCCCCCCCGGGCCTTGGCACGATTCTATTACACAACGCCGGTCCTCGGTGCCAAAAAGGTTGGGGACCACTGCTCTAACGCACGCGGCGATACCTCACATATGTGGTTTGAATGGCGTTTACATTTGTGGGCGGGACTTGCATGTGCGTTCGCTTCTGATCGCGAGCTATCGGGGACAGGGGCGTTTTTTTTTTATTATTATTATTTATTTTTTTATTTTACTTAATTTTTTTATTTTTACACTTTTTTTTATTTTTATTTTTTTTATCACTTTTATTCCTATTACAAGGAATGTAAACATCCCTTGTAATAGGAATGTGTGTGACAGGTCCTCTTTATAGAGAGATGTGGGGTCAATAAGACCCCACATATCTCCTCCAGGCTGGAAAGCATGGGATTGTGAAAAAAAATTCACCGATCTCATGTTGACAGCCGCAATTGTGGCTTTGTTTACTTCTGAGAACCCGGGCGTGACGTCATCACATCGCGCCCGGGCCTTCGACGGTCATAGAGATGACTGGTGACCATTTGGTCACCAGTCATCTCTATGCTTCACCTCCGGCACCAGACGATTCGTTCTCCGGGCCCCAGATGGCACGGGAGAGCCCGGAGAAGCACCAGATGGCGGCGGGAGGGGGAGGGATGTCCCCTCCCGCCACCTATAAGAACGATCAATCAGTGGAACTGCCGCTATGATCATTCTTATTGTGCACAGAATCGCCGGCAGAAGACAAGGATATCTGAATGATGCCTCTAGCTGCAGGCATCATTCAGATATCCCCCCACAAAGCCCAGGACGTCATATGACGCCCTCCCAGGATGGGAGATCCCATCTGTGGACGTCATATGACTATGGGCAGTATTGAAGTGGTTAAACCCCTTTGTTATCCAAAATCACCAGGGTATGTAAACTTTTGATCAGGGTCATTTGGGTACTTTCTGTTGCCATTATGATTTAAGAGTAAATACAGTTGATTGATAATAAATGGCTTCAGCCAAACACTAAGGCCTCGTACACACGGCCGAGAATCTCGTCAGAAAAAAACACGTCGTTTTTCTTGACGAGATTCTTGGACAAGAAACTTGTCCCGGCCGAGTGTACACACGCTCGATTCAAAGAACCCGCGGTTCTTTGAATGGAGCGAACGCGGTGACGTCATCGACTACGATGAGCGTGCGCTCGTCACATTCGATGCCGTCGCCGCCATCTTGCTACACCCTACCTATGCCTAGAAAGCTACCGCGCATGCGTCAAAGTCAATTCGAGCATGCGCGGGTTTCCACGGCGACAGGTAAGTGTACACACATACACTTTTCTCATCGAGAAACAGGCTGACGAGAATCTCGACGAGAAAATAGAGAGCTGGTCAGTTTTCTCGACGAGAAACCATACACACGAACGATTTTCTCGTCAAGAAAGCTATCTCGGCAGTTTTCTTGTCGTTTCTTGCCGAGAAAATCGTTCGCGTGTACGAGGCTTAACCACGAGTGAAAGAAAAGTTTTTGTGTTATCATTCATATTCTCTGAAAAATGGCCAGGAGATCATAAATTCTGCCAGGGTATGTAAACTTATGAGCACAACTGTATCTCCAGGGCGGCTGCGGATTGGCTTGCACAGTAGTTCTGTGCGTCTTCGGCTCTGTTTGAGGGCCAAATTCAGGCAACAACGTGGCCCTGAAAGCCCTTACTACATACTGTACCTCCAAAGATTAAGAACTCATCCTAGGGGTGAGCAAAAAGGGTATTGATTTTTGAGAGTTAGCTGGGGAGGTTTCACAATTTCAGAAGCCTAAACAAGGTAATAGCCTGTTAATCTGTAAAGCTCACAGTTTAATGGTGGGAGGCTCAGCTGTCTTCCATTTGTATAACAGCGAAGGGCTTTACAGGATTAATATTGTTTCGGGAAACAAAAAAAGCTTCACCCTTTTGGTATTGAAACATGTTTTCAAACAATTAGACTCAATTATTTTACAGTTTTACAAGGTTAACCTGTTCACTATAAAAGGAAAAACTCTGATTACGAGAAAGGTGTTTGTGTTATGATGTTCTGGTCAATGCCATTGCTTTTACATCTGCCCACTAGACCATCAACCTTTTGCATATTTCTGACGAATGTAATAGAAACAAACACAAACAGCCATGAACAGCAAAGAGTGGATTGATTCGCAAATCAGCAGAATTGGTGAACTGCAAAATTCTTGATTCACCTGCAGGGCTGTAACTGTGTGTGATGGGTCCCTATAGCAAAACCATTAAAGCCCCTCCGCCTCTCTAATCTCCATTTCAAAGGCAATTCCTCTAGTGATGCAGAATATTAATTGCTTTCATGCTTTGATAGAGGTTCCCAACATGAATATACATTTATTTTGTCCAAATGTATTTGCAAATGTTACGCCATATAGCCAAAGTTCGAGGACACCAGACCATCCCACCTATTGTTGGACATCCCATTCCAAAACCATGGGCATTAATATGGAGTTGTCCCCTAGGTTACAGTCTCCACTCTTCTAAAAAGGCTTTCCAGTTTGGAGTGGGTGTGGAAATATTTTCCAAAAGAGCTATTGTGAGGTCAGGTACTAATGTTAGGCGTTAAGACTTGGCTTGCAATTGGTGTTCCAATTTATTCCAACCAGTAGGGTTGCGTTCAGATCTCTGATAAGTTCCTTCATACCAAACTCATCAAGCCATGTCTTTATGGAGCTGGCTTTGTGCACAGGGCCATAGTCATGCTGGAACAGAAGACAGCCTTCCCTTCCACAAGGTTGGAAGTGCACAGTTGTTTAACCATTTACCCGCTTAAGGACCGGCGCACGCTGATATACGTCGGCAAAATGGCACCGCTGGGCATATGGGTGTACAGGTGCATCCCATTTAAGATGCGGCATTGTGGGCGCGCGCGCTCCATGAGTCCGACCGCGGGTCCCGCAAACTCGACTTCCACGGGGATACCCGCGATCATCTCACGGAGAGGAAGAACGGGGGAAATGCTAGTGTAAACAAGCATTTCCCCATTCTTCCTAGTGACAGGACACTGATCACAGTTCCCTGTAATCGGGAGCGGTGATCAGTGTCGTGTCGTCATACACAGCCCACCCCCCCCTACAGTTAGAAGCACTCCATAGGACACACTTGACCACTTCAGCGCCCCCTACAGGTTAACCCCTTCACGGCCAGTGTCATTTTCACAGTAATCAGTGCATTTTTATAGCACGGATCGCTGTAAAAATGACAATTGGCCCAAAATGGTGTCAAAAGTGTCCGATGTGTCCGCCATAATGTCGCAGTCATGATAAAAATCGCTGATCGCCGCCATTACTAGTCAATTTTTTTATAGAAATGCCATAAAACTACCCCCTATTTTGTAGACGCTAGAACTTTTGCGCAAACCAATTAACCACTTAAGGACCGCCTCACGCCGATATACGTCGGCAGAATGGCACGGCTGGGCACATCAACATACAGGTACGTTGCCCTTTAAGAGCCCAGCCGTGGGTGGCGCGCTCGCGACCCGGTCCTGAGCTCCGTGACAGCGCCCGCGGGACCCGCGGACCCGATCGCCACCGGTGTCCCGTGAACGGGTCACAGAGCTGAAGAACGGGGAGAGGTGAGTGTAAGCAAACCTTTCCCCGTTCTTCTCTGTGGCATGTCAGTGATCGTCAGTTCCCTGTCATCAGAACAGACGATCAGTGATGTGTAACGTGTAGCCACGCCCCCCTTCAGTAAGAATCACTTTTTAGGGTACACTTAACCCCTACAGCGCCACCTAGTGGTTAACCCCTTCACTGCCAGTGTCATTTTCACAGTAATCAGTGCATTTTTATAGCACTGATCGCTGTGAAAATGACAATGTCCCAAAAATTTGTCAAAAGTGTCCGATGTGTCCGCCATATTGTCGCAGTCACAAACAAAATCACTGATCGCCGCCATTACTAGTAAAAAATCTTTTTTTTTTTATAAAAATGCCATAAAACTACCGCCTATTTTGTAGAAGCTATAGCTTTTGCACAAACCAATCAAACGCTTATTGCATTTTTTTTTTACCAAATATATGTAGAAGAATACGTATCGGACTAAACTGGGGAAAACATTTTTTTTATATATATTTATATATATTTATATATATTTTATATATATTTTTTGGGGATATTTATTATAGCAAAAAGTAAAAAATATAAAAAAAATTCTAAATTGTCGCTCTATTTTTGTTTATAGCGCAAAAAATAAAAACCGCAGAGGTGATCAAATACCACCAAAAGAAAGCTCAATTTGTGGGGAAAAAGGATGTCAATTTTGTTTGGGAGCCACATCACACGACTGCGCAATTGTCAGGTAAAGCGACGCAGTGCCGAATCACAGCCAAATGGTCCCAGGCTGAAGTGGTTAGGGACTGCAAACTGCATATATACTGCAGCAGGGCAGCCCTATTACAAGAAATTATGTACCCGTACATCGTTTCGTGCACGAGAAACACTGCTGGCGCGTCGCGCACACGCCGCTGCATGGTGGGGGAGCCTGATTGTGGCTCCAGCGGCCATGATGTCCGCTGGCCACCCGTGATTGCCCCACAGAGAGGCAGAACGGGGATCTGTCAATATAAACAAAGCAGATCCCTGTTCTGACAGGGGAGTACAGAGAAATTGTCTGTTCCTAGTGATCAGAAACAGTGATCGCTCTGTACTCTCAGTCAGTCCCCTCCCCCACAGTTAGAAACACCTCCCTAGGACACACTTAACCATTTGAGCGCCCCCTAGTGTTAACCCCTTCCCTGCCAGTGTCATTTATACAGTAATCAGTGTTTTTTTTTTAGCTCTGATCACTGTAATAATGTCACTGGTCCCAAAAACGTGTCAAACGTGTCCGATCTGTCCACCACAATGTCGCAGTCCCGCCAAAAATGGCTGATCACCACCATTACTAGTAAAAAAATAAATAATAATAAAAAAAATGCCATAAATCTATCACCTATTTGCGCAAACCAAACAATATACGCTTATTGCGATTTTGTTTACCAAAAATATGTAGAAGAATACATATTGGCCTTTGGGAAGAATGCTCCGAGTCCTTACACTTGTGGTCATTGGGAAGAATGCTCCCTTACACTTAAGGAGCATTCTTCCCACTGACCACAAGTGTAAGGAGCATTCTTCCTAACGACTACAAGTGTAAGGAAAATTCTTCCCAATGACCAAAAGTGTAAGGAGCATTCTTCTCAATGACTACAAGTGTAAGGAGTATTCTTTTCAACGACTACAAGTGTAAGGAGTATTCTTCCCAATGACTACAAGTGTAAGGAGCATTCTTCCCAATGACTACAAGTGTAAGGAGCATTCTTCCCAATGACTACAAGTGTAAGGAGTATTCTTCCCAATGACTACAAGTGTAAGGAGCATTCTTCCCAATGACTACAAGTGTAAGGAGCATTCTTCCCAATGACTACAAGTATAAGGAACATTCTTCCCAATGGCCACAAGTGTAAGGACCATTCTTCCCAATGACTACAAGTATAAGGAAAATTCTTCCCAATGACCACAAGTGTAAGGAGCATTCTTCCCAATGACTACAAGTGTAAGGAGCATTCTTCCCAATGACTACAAGTGTAAGGAGCATTCTTCCCAATGACCACAAGTGTAAGGAGCATTCTTCCCAATGGCCACAAGTGTATGGAGCATTCTTCCCAATGACTACAAGTGTAAGGACCATTCTTCCCAATGACTACAAGTATAAGGAAAATTCTTCCCAATGACCACAAATATAAGGAGCATTCTTCCCAATGACCACAAGTGTAAGGAGCATTCTTCCCAATGACCACAAGTGTAAGGAGCATTCTTCCCAATGACTACAAGTATAAGGAAAATTCTTCCCAATGACCAAAAATATAAGGAGCATTCTTCCCAATGACCAAAAATATAAGGCACATTCTTCCCAATGACCACAAGTGTAAGGAACATGCTTCCTAAAGGCCACAAGTATAAGGAGCATTCTTCCCAATGACCACAAGTGTAAGGAGCATTCTTCCCAATGACCACAAGTATAAGGAGCATTCTTCCCAATGACCACAAATGTAAGGAGCATTCTTCCAAATGACCACAAATGTAAGGAACATTCTTCCCATTGACCACAAGTGTAAGGAATATTCTTCCCAATGGCCACAAATGTAAGGAACATTCTTCCCATTGACCACAAGTGTAAAGAGCATTCTTCCCACTGACCATCACACTAATGTATCATGAGTTGTAGATGTAGTATTTTTTATCAGGAGTTCCCTGAGACCGAAAAAAAAAAATATTTCAAGGGTTCCTCTGTGTTAAAGTGGAGGTCCCGCGGAAAAAAATAATTAAAAGCCAGCAGCTACAAATACTGCAGCTGCTGACTTTTAATAAATGGACACTTACCTATCCAGGGTGCCAGCGATGACTGCAGCCGAAGCCGAGCAATCGCTCGTCTCTCGGCTGCCCCCGCCACCATCCTCGGTGAGGGAATCAGGAAGTGAAGCATTGCGGCTTCACTGCCCGGTTCCCTACTGTGCATGCGCGAGTAGCATCGGCGCGTTCTCAGTGATCCCCGCTGTATCCTGGGACCAGTGTGTTTCCCAGAAGACAGAGGGGGGGGGGCGGGAAGTGGAGTGAACCGTCGGAGTCTATTCCCGAAAGTGGGTGCAAATACCTGTATTATACAGGTATCTGCACCCCCCCTAAAAGGTGCCAAATGTGACACCGGAGGGGGGGTGGGTTCCGAAAAGCGGAGGTTCACGCTTTAAAAAGCTTGACAAAGGTTGCTCTATGCAGTCTGCACTGGGATGCTGTCCCTGGTGCTGAAACCTGCTCTCCCATTGACTCCATGCATGCTAATGCCTTGCTGCTGTAGGATGAGCAGAGATGATGTTGCTGAGGGTTGAGTGTGGTCCCTCTAATGACTACAGCACATACCTCTGCCTCTTGCAGAGCCTCCCTTTTCTCAGACTCCTAAATGATTAAGCACCTCCTCTCTGTCCCTGCTGAAGCCAGCAACACAGCTGCTTCTGCTTCTGCTATAGAGAAGCGCTTGTGAATTTTACTGGGAGACTCACATTTGGGCAAAAAGATCTGCAACCCTCTTATAGACTTTGCCATTCAGGCATTGCAATCCTACCCCCCCCCCCCACCCTCCACCCTTCCCTCCTCTCTCCAACTCCCCTCCATCCTTAAAGCTCTATGTAGCACCGTGGAGAGCTGGGGAAATGCAGTAGCATAGGATGCAGCCAGAGCCAAAGGCTGATGGAAGAGAGGGAAAGAGAGAAGGCACCAAAAAAAGAAAAAAAGAATTGATGTTTCAGCAATGGAAAGCCCATTAACCCTGCACTGGGCAGGGGTGGCACCTGGGTGCTGAGTGAGACCCCCCCCCCCCTCCTTGCAAAGGCTGACTTGGTTAATCTGATGCAATGCTGGATGTACGAGTGCATGGGAGATTCCTTGGATTTTCTGTCTGTTAAACACACTGTTGGAGGTGGCCATGCCATCTGCAGGAGCCTGTGCCATAGATTCTCCAATTTGCTAGCCAGGCATTGATCTACCACCCTCACCCAGACAAATGTTGGCCAAGCTGTTCTGATTGGGATGTCCTTTTGATTGCATCCTCTCTCTCTCTCTCTCGCTTTTTTTCTTTTTTTTTTCTTTTTGGTACTCATTTTATTCTTCACTTGCTGGATGAACTAAAGGTGGGAAATTCCTGATTCCTTTAACGCAACTAGATTGTAATTTTTTTTTATTTTATTTTTTTCTGGCTATTCCATGTGACTTACAAAACTGCAGAGTGATGGAAGAGCATACATTCCCATAGACAAGCCGGATCGATAGCTTATCAAATGGGTAAGTCGTGTATTTTTTTTCCAGCAAATGACATTTGTATTATTCCTTTGGGGAGGCTGTTTTGCTGCCGTTACCATATTATATCAAATACTAAGACACCAGTGGATTTGTCTGTTGCCCTCAATGGTTACAGTTAGGCAGCCAATCTTGGCATTCCTTTTCCCCTTAGGTTTTTTTTTTTTGCTAGGCATGCAAAGTGTGTGTATGTGATTTTATTTATTTATTATACATGTGCATGGAGGGAAAAAAATAAATAATTCTTCCCAGCAGCTCTTAAGCCCCCGTCTGCTGTGACTCACCGTGTCCAGCGCGTCTGAACTAAAGCGAATCGTCTCGTTGGCATTGCGATGAGAAACGGGGGAATATTTAATAAGCAAAATCCACACTTGTTTGCTAGATCCTATGATCTCTGCTGGTATCCATGTTACACATTATTCGAAATTCTCTATCCTTTTCCTCCAATGGGCTTGGCTACCTATAGATGTGTGCTTGTGTGTGTGCTATCTCCATGCACAATGTTACAAGAGATCCTTTATCCTTTTTTTTTGGCAATTCTGAACCTGTAGGCTTGTTTAAACGTCATACAAAGAACAATGGTTAGGAAAAACCCAACTACTCGGAAATCAGTTCTCACCAGTCGGTCCAGTCCAAGCAGCTGCAAGTGGATCAGATTGAAGGCTTTGAGGCTTATTTAATGGGCAAGAAAGCAAAATGCTGTAACCCATTCTATCCGGTGAATGACCATCATTTTGGTTTTTATGGTTTGGTTTTTATGTATTGCTTTTCATAATTTTTTTATTTTTTTTGCATACCGGTATATCTTTGCACTGAACTCCAGACAGATCAAAAGACAGACAGCTTCTTAATCATTTAATTTAAAATGTAATTTAATTTAATTTAAAATGTAATTTAATTTAATTTAAAATTTTATTTAATTTAATTTAAAATGTAAGCATCGTAAGTCCCTGCCTTTTGCAGTTCCTGTACAGCAGGGCTGGAGTGTGAGAGGAAGAAGCAGCACAAGGAGCCAATCAGTTCATGTGCTTACAAGAAGAATACTGAGTTAAAGTGGTTGTAAACCCTGGGAATTTATTTTATTTTTTTAAACCCACCTGCAAGACAAAGGCATAATGAGCTAGTAATGAGTAATGAGCTAGTAATAAGCTAGTATGACTAGCATACTAGCTCATTATGCATCACTTACCTTAGATCGGGGCCCCCGAAGCCGTCCTCGTCTGCCTCTCCAGCCGCAGCCATAGCCGGAAGGTTACTTACGGGTATCGCCGCTCCAGCCAATCACAGCGCAGCTCCGGCACTGTGATTGGCCGGAGCGGCGAAGACGTCACTCCACGCATGCACGCGGGAGCCGTCAAATCCGGCTAAGCCGGATTTGTGAATGGTATTAACCCTGTGAATGCGCCGTTGTCTACGGCGCGCATGCGCCGTAGACACCGATGCATGTCATTTTTTGCAAACCGTGTAGGTTTAGGAGATATTTCTTGCACCTACAGGTAAGCCTTAATCTAGGCTTACCTGTAGGTGCAAGTTGCAGAAGTGGGTTTACAACCACTTTAAGGGAAGGACACAGAGTGGTGGAGAGATGAGCTCACCACAGGGCTGCTTCTTCTTTCACTGTCCAGTAACAGGCTGGGGCCAGATCTGGGATGACCAATTAATTCATCAGAAGAAAGCTGATTTTGACCTGCCTTTTGCGGTCTCTATACAGCAGGGCTGGAGGGTGAAAGGAAGAAGCAGCACAAGGAGCCAATCAGTTCATGTACTTAGAAGAAGCATATTGAGTTAAGAGGAGAGCAGAGTGATAGAGAGATGGGATCATCGCTCTGCTGCTTCTTTTTTTACTGCCCAGTCACAGGCTGGGGCTAATCTGGGATGACCAATCAATTAATCAGAAGCAAGCTGATTTTGACCTGCCTTTTGCATTCTCTATACAGCAGGGATGGAGGTTGAAAGGAAGAAGCATAACAAAGAGCCAATCAGTTCATGTGCTTACAAGAAGCATACTGAGTTAAGGGAAGAGCAGAGTGATGGCGAGATGAGCTCACCACAGTGCTGCTTCTCATTTCACTGCCCAGTCACAGGCTGGGGCCAGGTCTGGGATGACCAACCAATTCATCAGAAGCAAGCTGATTTTGACCTGCCTTTTGCATTCACTATACAGCAGGGCTGGAGGTTGAAAGGAAGAAGCAGTACGAAGAGCCAATCAGTTCATGTGCTTACAAGAAGCATACTGCGTTAAGAGGAGAGCAGAGTGATGGAGAGATTTGCTCCATACTGTGCTGCTTCTCCTTTCACTGCCCAGTCACAGGCTGGGGCGGGTCTGCAGATGTCACTTTATTCCATGTAATATGGTAATTTACTAATAGGTACACAATTTAGGTTTTCAGCGCCCCCTATCACTTATTTTTCTAATTGCACAGTGTTTCTGACATTGCTAATTGGGGAGCAGATATATGCTTACTAAGATCTATAATATTAAATAACATTTGGCGCAAGGTTTCCACCCTTTAAACGTGGGTCTGGGATGACCAACCAATTCATCAGAAACATGCTGACAGGAGGAGAGAGCACAGTGATGGAGAAATTAGCTCACCAGAGTACTGCTTCTTCTTTCACTGCCCAGTCACAGGCTGGGGCGGGTCTGGGGTGATCAATCAATTCATCAGAAACATGCTGACAGGTGGAGGGATCACAGTGATGGAGAAATGAGCTCACCACAGTGCTGCTTCTTCTTTCACTGGCAAGTCACATGTTTGGGCGGGTCTGGGATGACCAATCAATTCATCAGAAGCATGCTAACAGGAGGAGAGAGCACAGTGATGGAGAAGTGAGCTCACCAGAGTACTGCTTCTTCTTTCACTGCCCAGTCACAGGCTGGGGCGGGTCTGGGGTGATCAATCAATTCATCAGAAACATGCTGACAGGAGGAGGGAGCACAGTGATGGAGAGATGAGCTCACCACAGTGCTGCTTCTCCTTTCACTGGCAAGTCACAGGTTTGGGCAGGTCTGGGATGACCAATCAATTCATCAGAAGCCTGCTAACAGGAGGAGAGAGCACAGTGATGGAGAAATTAGCTCACCAGAGTACTGCTTCTTCTTTCACTGCCCAGTCACAGACTGGGGCGGGTCTGGGGTGATCAATCAATTCATCAGAAACATGTTGACAATAGGAGAGAGCACAGTGAATGAAAGATGAACTCATGACAGTGCTGCTTCGCCTTTCACTGGCCAGTCACAGGCTGGGACGGGTCTGGGATGACCAATCAATTCTTTAGAAGCTTGCTAAAAGGAGGAGAAAACACAGTGAACAAGAGATGAACTCATGACAGTGCTGCTTCTCCTTTCACTGGCCAGTCACAGGTTGGGGCAAGTCCGGGATGACCTGTGCTCAGAGGAAGTGGGTTGAATGATGTTGGTCATCAGACTGAGGGCATCTAGTGGCAGAAAAAATGACTTTAGGGGAAAGCGGTAAACATTATAGAAAAAGCTGGCCAGTCTAAGGCTGGGGGTGAGCCTGGGAGGACATGGGCTCAGAGGCAGTGGGGTTGCATGATGCCGTCATCAGAATGTACATTGCAGTGAAAGCCGGATTTGTTATTTTTTAATCTTTTAATGGTCTATTTCATTTTTATTTTGACATTTTTGGCTGCTTTAAGCCTTGAAGAAGGCCGGTGTCTTTGGGGTACCCCACCTTGTCATCTTGATTCTGGGCTCCCCTGCCTTTATGGCTCACTAGTCTTCCTTTATTTTATCACCTTGTAGCCTCAAATTTACTGCGGCTTGGTGGTAGTATTGTAGGTGAGACAAGGAGTTAATACAAAGCTACACCAGGATTAAAAATAGCTGGGGTGATAGTTAAGGGTGCTTTGAGGGGAATGGATGCAGGAGGGGGTCTGCGAAAAAAAAAAAAGGCTTCAGGTTGGGCGTGCAAGGAGTTAATTAAAAGACTCAAAATTAATTAATGTGTTTCCTAAATGAGAAGCCTGCAGCGGCATCTCAATCCCTTTTTTTTGCTTTGTGTCTCCCCTTCCTGCTCAGTACTTAGTGTAATAAGATGAAGGACAATATCACCCTTCACTCTTGCAGATCTGTCCTTTTGGCTGGAAGGCAAAATAACATAAAAAAAAAAAAAAAAAAAAAAACATAAGTCAAGCACTAATGTACTATTTCTAAACCTCCCCATCCTCATGCCTTACAGTCCTATACAACTGCCTATTAATTCCCCTTGCTCTAGTGTTTTATGGGTTTTTATAGTACAGCAAGCCAGCCTTCGGTAGGGATACGGCTTTTAAGGAAATTACATGGCAGCCTCGTTGGTTCATATACCTAGGCTATTTCATTTAGCAAAAGAGCATTTCATTGTGTCAGTGCCCGATTAGCTTTCGTAGAGTCCTCTTGGGGCCGCAGTGCTTACATGTTGTTGCAAAGGAAAGCGTAGCATGCTCATAGTATACAACCCACCGCACACAACAAACCATGTTTTTTTGCACCAGCCTGCTCTGTGCAGTACAAGCGTGATGATTATTCACCTAGGAAACTGCAACCGCTGCCTTTCCCTAAGCACATATTACATTAACAAGCAGATAGATGCTCTTTAAATAATGGTTTGCTCTGCTGCAGTCACGGTTTGTCGGTTGTGTGTATGTGTCACACTATTGGCATCCCGCATTGTGGATGGGGCAGCTCGGGGGGGGGGGAGGGGGGTTAGTGGTTAGCACTCATGCCTTGCAGCACTGGTGTGTTTGGTTGGAAAGCCAACCAAGGCACTATCTGTATGGGTTTTACATGTTCTCTCGGTGCTTGTGTGGGTTCCCTCTCACACATGCTGGTAGGCTAATTGGCTCCTGTCTACATTGGCACTAGTATGTGAGACAGGGACCTTAGATTGTAAGCTCTTGAGGGCAGGGACTGATGTGAAGGGTGTAGTGCTATGTAAGTTGTTGGTGCTATATAAATACCAAAAATAAATGGAGTGTCTACTGCCAATGTAAACCCTTGACTTGGGTGCACTGGGGTCCTTGGTAGTATGTGAGACAGGGACCTTAGATTGTAAGCTCTTGAGGGCAGGGACTGATGCAAAGGGTGTAGTGCTCTGTAAGTTGTTGGTGCTATATAAATTCCGAAAATAAATGGAGTGTCTGCTGCCAATGTAAACCCTTTTTGTGAACTGGGGGGCAGGGACTGGTGTGAATGTACAATAGGTGTAGTGCTGTGTAAATTGCTGGTGCCAATGTAAACCCTTGTCTTGGGTGCACTGGGGTCCTTGGTTGGAAACCCAACCAGGACACTGCCTGTATGGGGTTTGCATGCACTCCCTGTGCTTTTATTCCCAAGCTCTTGAGGGCAGGGACTGGTGTGAATGTACAATAGGTGTAGTGCTGTGTAAATTGCTGGTGCCAATGTAAACCCTTGACTTGGGTGCACTGGGGTCCTTGGTTGGAAACCCAACCAGGACACTGCCTGTATGGGGTTTGCATGCTCTCCCTGTGCTTGTATGGGTTTCCCCCCACACATGCTGGTAGGTCAATTGGCTCCTGTCTAAGTTGACACTAGTATGTGAGATGGGGGCCTTCAATTGTAAGCTCTTGAGGGCAGGGACTGGTGTGAATGTACAATAGGTGTAGTGCTGTGTAAATTGCTGGTGCCAATGTAAACCCTTGCCTTGGGTGCACTGGGGTCCTTGGTTGGAAACCCAACCAGGACACTGCCTTATGGGGTTTACATGCTCTCCCTGTGCTTGTATTCCCAAGCTCTTGAGGGCAGGGACTGGTGTGAATGTACAATAGGTGTAGTGCTGTGTAAATTGCTGGTGCCAATGTAAACCCTTAAATTGGGTGCACTGGGGTCCTTGGTTGGAAACCCAACCAGGACACTGCCTGTATGGGATTTGCACGCTCTCCCTGTGCTTGTATTCCCAAGCTCTTGAGGGCAGGGACTGGTGTGAATGTACAATAGGTGTAGTGATGTGTAAATTGCTATATATATACCTGGATTGTCAGCATTGTCTAAAGCCAATGCAAACCCTTGACTTATGTGTACTGGGGTCCTTGGTTGGAAACCCAACCAGGACACAACCTGTAAATCTGTATAGGGTTTGCCTGTTCTCCCTGTGCTTGCGTAGGTTTCTTCCCACACATGCTCGTAGGTTAATTGTCTTCTGTGTATGTTGGCACTACTATGTGAGAAGATAGGGACCTTCGATTGTAAGCCCTTGAGGGCAGAGACTGATGTGAATGTACAATAGGTGTAATGCTGTGTAAATTGTTGGTGCTATATAAATACCTGGAGTGACAGGGTTGTCTGATGCCAATGCAAGCCCTTGACTTGGGTGTATCGGGGTCCTTTATTGGAAACCCAACACTATCTGTGTGGGGTTTTCATATACTCCCTGTGCTTGCGTGGGTTTCCTCCCACACTTCAAACACATGCTGGTAGGTTATTTGTCTCCTGTCTATATTGCTACTAGTATGCGAGCTAAGGACTTTAGATTGTAAACTCCTTAAAGGAACACTAAAGATAATTTTTATTTATTTTTTAAATAACAAACATGTTATACTTGCTTCCACTGTGCAGCTCGTTTTGCACAGAGTGGCCCCGAACCTGGTCTTCTTGGGTCCCTCGGCAGCTGTCTCGGCTCCTACCCGCAAGAATTCACCACCTTCATGCGAGCTCGCTCGCATGGTGTTAAGTGTTCGCGGGCGCGCTCCAGTGATACAGCCGGCGGCAATAGCCGCTCACTGTATCACTCAGCCCCGCCCCCGGCGCGCCACATCATTGGATGTGATTGACAGCAGCGCGAGCCAATGGCTGTGCTGCTTTCAATCAACCAATAAATGAGCCGAGAAGCCTGCGTGTTCACGGCGTGGGACTTTCGAGGGGTAAGGTAAGTAAACGGGGGGCTCGGGAGGCCGCTAAACCACAGATTTTTTTTTCACCTTAATGCATAGAATGCAAAAAACTTTTACCTTTACAACCCCTTTAAGGGCAGGGAGTTGAGGGACAATATGTAAAGAGCTACATAAATTGCCGGCACATATAAATACCTAAAATAAATACAGTGTCAGGGTTGTCTGATGCCAATGTAAACCCTTGACTTGTGTGCACTGAGATCCTTGGTTGGAAACCCAATCAGGACACTATCTTTATGGAGTTTGCATGCTCTTCCTGTGCTTGCGTAGGTTCCCTCCCACACATGCTGGTAGGTTAATTGTCTCCTGTCTAAGTCTAAGAATGTCATGGTTATCTGATGCCAAGTTAAACCCTTGACTTGTGTACACTGGAGTCTTTGGTTGGAAACCCAACCAGGACACAATCTGTATTGGGTTTGCATGTTCTCCTTGTGTTTGCATGGGTTTTCTCTCACATGTCTAAGACATGCTGGTAGATTCATTGGCTCCTGTCTAGATTACTACTAGTATGTGAGATGGGGACCTTAGATTGTAAGCTCATTGAGAGCAGGGACTGACGTGAATGTACAGTAGATAAAGTGCTACCTTAACCGCTTGCCGACCAGCGCACAACGATATACGTCGGCAGAATGGTTTGGCTGGGCAGACGGGCGTACAGGTACGTACGTCCCCTTTAAGATGCGGCATTGTGGGCGCGTGCACCCGCCGTGAGGTCCGGGAGTCCGACCGCGGGTCCCGTGGGCTCGATGTCCGCAGGGATACCAGTGATCGTCTCACGGAGAGGAAGAACGGGGAAATGCTAATATAAACAAGCATTTCCCCATTCTTCCTAGTGACAGGACACTGATCACTGCTCCCTGTAATCGGGAGCGGTGATCAGTGTCATGTCACATGTAGCCCATCCCCCCTAAAGTTAGAACACATCCCTAGGACACACTTAACCCCTTCAGTGCCCACTCCTGGTTAACCCCTTTGCTGCCAGTGTAATTTTTACAGTAATCAGTGCATTTTTATAGCACTGATGGCTGTAAGAATGATAGTGATCCCAAAATAGCGTCAAAAGTGTCCGATGTGTCCGCCATAATGTCGCAGTCATGATAAAAATCGCTGATCGCCGCCATTACTAGTAAAAAAAATATATATTAATAAAAATGCCATAAAACTACCCCCTATTTTGTAGACACTATAACTTTTGCGCAAACCAATCAATAAGCGCTTATTGTGATTTATTTTACCAAAAATATGTAGAAGAATACGTATCGGCCTAAACTGAGAAAAAAAAATAGTTTTTTTATATATTTTTTGGGGATATTTATTTCAGCAAATGTAAAAAATATAGCTTTTTTTTCAAAATTGTCGCTTTATTTTTGTCTATAGCGCAAAAAATTAAAACCGCAGAGGTGATCAAATACCACCAGTTAAAGCGATGCAGTGACGAATCTCAAAAAGTGCTCTGGTCTTTGGGCAGCCAAATGGTCCGGGGCTTAAGTGGTTAATTGTTGGTGGTATATAAATAATAATAAAAATGGAGTGTCAGGGTTATCTGATACCAATGTAAACCCTTAACTTGTTTGTACGGGGGTCCTTGGTTGGAAACCCAACCAGGACACCATCTTCATAGAGTTTGCATGCTTTCTCTGTGCTTGCATTGGTTTCCTTCCAGGAGGTTAAATAGCTCCTGTTTGGGTTGGCACTATATTGTGAGAAGGAATCATAGATTGTAAGCTCTTGAGGGCAGGGATTGATGTGAATGTAAAGATCTACATAAATTGTTGGTGCAATATATACATACCTAATGTAAATGGAGTGTCATGATTATCTGATGCCAATGTAAACCCTTGACTTGTTTGCACTGGTGTCCTTGGTTGGAAACCCAACCAGGACACCAGCTTTATGGACTTTGCATGCTCTCCCTGTGCTTGCGTGAGGTCCTCCCACAGATGCTGGAGGTTAATAAGCTTCTGTTTAGGTTGGCACTAGATTGTGAGATGGGACCTAAGATAGTAAGATGTGAATGTACAATAGGTGCAGTGCTGTGTATATTTTCGGTGCTATATAAATACCTAAAACAAATAGAGAGTCATGGTTATCTGATGCCAAAGTAAACCATTGACTTGTGTGCACTGGGGTCTCTTTGATTGGGAACCCAACCAGGACACTATCCAGGGCAGCCATCAGGAATTTTGGGGCCCCTTACACAGCTTCAGGCATGGGCCCCCTGGAGCCAAAGAGAACCAAGGGGGGGGGGGTTGCCATCCAGGGCCCTGGGGCCCCTTACAAAAAAATAAAAATTAAATAAATAAATAAAAAAATAAAAACAAATTAAATAAAAATATGAATAATAAAAAAAGAATTATAAAAAAAAGGGGGGGTTGACATTCGGGGCCCTGGGGACCTCTGGGCCCCTTAAAAAAAATAAAAATAAAAAAATATATATAAAAAAAAGGGGGGCATACGGGCCCCTTGGGACCTCCGGGCCCCTTACAGGTGTGCTGCCTGTTCCCCCCTGATGGCGGCCCTGACACTATCTGTATGGGGTTTGCATGGTTTTCCTCCCACATATACTGGAGGTTAATTGTCTCCTGTCCAAATAGGCTCTAGTATGTGAGTTAGGAACCTCAGAGTGTAAGCACCCCGAGGGCAGGGACTGATGTGAATGTACAATATATGTAAAGCACTGTGTGAATTGCCAATGCTATATAAATACCTAGAATAAATCGAGTGTCAGGGTTGTCTGATGCCAATGTAAGACTTTGACTTGTGTGCTTGCCAATGTTGCCCATTTTTAAATCTGTCAAAGGTTGCTTGGCTTTGGTAACCCACTTCAGATTGACTATCCAGAGAAAATCCATTGGATGTAGGTTTGTCCTAGTGAATGCTCTTGGGAATTTTTATTTTTTATTTTTGGAGTGGGGAAGGACATAAATGTGCGTGTGATTGCCCAACAATGCTGACATAATAAGGGAAAAGTAATAGCTACGTAATGAACAACAACCAACTAGACCTTCTAATTCATTTTTCTGGTTGGTGTAAAAGTAAAGGATGTGACCTCTGATTGGTTGGTTCACTTTGCACTGCTTTATTCAACATGGTCGATGGGCTCATTATTGGGCACCAGAAAAGTTGTGGATTTTGGTGCAGAATATAACATAACCGACATAACTAGAACTGACTAGAGGCACTTGTGTGTGTGTGTTGAAAAAATGGGGTATCCACGCAAAAAGGATGGTGTAAGCTACCGCCCCTGTAAATTGTCCTTATGCAGGGCAAGTGAAGGGTAGAGAATGAGTTGAAAAGGGGTGTTGGCGCTGCTATATTTCTAAATAGTGATGGCTTCCTAACTTGGTAACACCAAGTGCTATGTGTCAGATGTGAGGTACTGCTGTGCTATCAATATACTCCACACTTGTGTGTGTGTGTATGTATGTGAGATAAGGACGATAGATAGATAGATAGATATGGATAGACAGATATGGATAGATATGGATAGATATGGATAGACAGATATGGATAGATATGGATAGACAGATATGGATAGATATAGATAGACAGATATAGATAGATATAGATAGACAGATATGGATAGATATAGATAGACAGATATAGATAGATATAGATAGACAGATATGGATAGACAGATATGGATAGATATGGATAGACAGATATGGATAGATATAGATAGACAGATATAGATAGATATAGATAGACAGATATGGATAAACAGATATGGATAGACAGATATGGATAGATATGGATAGACAGATATGGATAGATATGGATAGACAGATATGAATAGATATGGATAGACAGATATGGATAGATATGGACAGATATGGATAGACAGATATGGATAGATATGGATAGACAGATATGGATAGATATGGATAGACAGAGATGGATAGATATGGATAGATATGGATAGACAGATATGGATAGATATGGATAGACAGATATGGATAGATATGGATAGACAGATATGGATAGATATGGATAGACAGATATGAATAGATATGGATAGACAGATATGGATAGATATGGATAGATATGGATAGACAGATATGGGTAGATATGGATAGACAGATATGGATAGATATGGATAGACAGAGATGGATAGATATGGATAGACAGATATGGATAGACAGATATGAATAGATATGGTAAGACAGATATGGACAGATATGGATAGATATGGATAGACAGATATGGATAGACAGATATGGATAGATATGGATAGATATAGATAGACAGATATGGATAGATGTGGATAGACAGATATGGATAGATATAGATAGACAGATATGGATAGATATGGATAGATATAGATAGACAGATATAGATAGATATAGATAGACAGATATGGATAGATATAGATAGACAGATATGGATAGATATAGATAGACAGATATGGATAGACAGATATGGATAGATATGGATAGATATAGATAGACAGATATGGATAGATGTGGATAGACAGATATGGATAGATATAGATAGACAGATATGGATAGATATGGATAGATATAGATAGACAGATATAGATCAATATAGATAGACAGATATGGATAGATATAGATAGACAGATATGGATAGACAGATATGGATAGATATGGATAGATATAGATATACATATATGGATAGATGTGGATAGACAGATATGGATAGATGTGGATAGACAGATATGGATAGATATAGATAGACAGATATGGATAGATATGGATAGATATAGATAGACAGATATAGATCAATATAGATAGACAGATATGGATAGATATAGATAGACAGATATGGATAGACAGATATGGATAGATATGGATAGATATAGATAGACATATATGGATAGATGTGGATAGACAGATATGGATAGATGTGGATAGACAGATATGGATAGATATAGATAGACAGATATGGATAGATATGGATAGATATAGATAGACAGATATAGATAGATATAGATAGACAGATATGGATAAATATAGATAGACAGATATGGATAGATATAGATAGACAGATATGGATAGATAGATGTGCACTGAAATGGAAGTGGTTTATCCCCTCTCCATTCACAATACTGTAGACAAGCATCCCATGTAACGCCCGTCCCCGGCCCCCCGTCCCCAGCACACATAAGTACAATCACATTAGCATTGTCTCTCTCTGTCAGATTAAAGTATTGCTTCAAGACTGCAGACAGTGGGGAGAAACAGTCTCCTGCGCCACAGCCCACTGTGCCCGCCAGTAACATGGTACATTAGTGTGTTTAGAGGTGTGAGCGTAATTGCACACGCAGCAGAGATAATTGGCCAAGTGTACAAAATGTGATCATTTCAGGAGGCTAATAATTTCTAATTAGGGAAAACGCGGCTCCATTTTTTTATTTTATTTTTTTCATTTAAATCCCTGAAATTCCGTCACAGTTTTTTCTCTGCACTGGATTCTTGAGTTGGCAGGCGGAGGCGAGCGATGCTTCATACTGACATATAGCTATGAGGCCATCAGCTGCTGTGATATGTCCCCGGGGGCTCACTTGTGTGCTGGAATTAAATGTCCAGAGGTGAAGGGGTTAAAGTAATACATCTGGATGGAAAACATGAGGGAATCGCAGTCATTGTCTCTATAGAATCTCTGTGCGGTTTGAAAGAAAAAAAAAAAAAATCCTCTTTATTATAATCACATAACAAAAAAAAAAAAACAGTTATTGAAAATAATGTCCAATCTCAGCTTGCTATATTGCCTCTTAGTGTATCATTGTCGGGTCCATACATGGTCTGCATCCTCTGTGCAGAGTGTATTCTATCTTATGTGGTTATGCTGGGAATATATAGAGGGAGTTAAAGTGGAGTTCCACCCAAAAATGGAACTTCCACTTTTCGGAATCCTCCCCCCCCCCCTCCGGTGTCACATTTTGCACCTTTCATGGGGGAGGGGGGAGCAGATACCTGTGTAATATAGGTATTTGCTCCCACTTCCGAGCATAGGTCGCCTCGGCCACCCTGCTGTCTTCTGGGAGACACACAGGTCCCAGAAGTCAGCAGGGACTAGTGGAATCGCACAGCGCAACTCGCACAAGCACAGTAGGGAACCAGGAAGTGAAGTCGCAAGGCTTCACTTCCTGATTCCCTAACCGAAGATGGCGGCGGCAGCACCCGAGAGCCAAGGAACAGATCTGCTTCGGGTGCCGACATCGCGGGCGCCCTGGACAGATAAGTGTCCTAATATTAAAAGTCAGCAGCTGCAGTATTTGTAGCTGCTGACTTTAAAAAAAAAAAATTGTCGGAACTCCGCTTTAAGAGAATTTATTTTAGTTCTGTTAGGTTCATGGAGAAGGAATGTAATGCACAGAGTGCAGTGGTTAGGAATGTGTAATGCAAAGAGGGCAGAGGTCATGAGTGTGTACCGCACAGAGAGCAAGGGTCAAAAGTACATGGGGTACAGAGTGCAGGGTCAGGAGTGTGTAACGTACGGAGTGCAGGGTCAGGAGTGTGTAACGTACAGAGTGCAGGGTCAGGAGTGTGTAACGTACAGAGTGCAGGGTCAGGAGTGTGTAACGTACAGAGTGCAGGGTCAGGAGTGTGTAACGTACAGAGTGCAGGGTCAGGAGTGTGTAACGTACAGAGTGCAGGGTCAGGAGTGTGTAACGTACAGAATGCAGGGTCAGGAGTGTGTAACGTACAGAGTGCAGGGTCAGGAGTGTGTAATGTACAGAGTGCAGGGTCAGGAGTGTGTAACGTACAGAGTGTGGAGTTAGTGTGTAATGTACAGAGTGCAGGGGTTAGAAGAGTGTAACGAACAGAGTGCAGGTATCAGGAGTGGTTATTGCACATTATATGCAAATCCCGTTGCCAGCTCAATCATATGCAAACAAAATGCTGGTTCAAATGAGCTGTGGCCACATTGCACAGGTGCAGAACCTTTCTGGGACACCCTGTACCCTGCACAGCTGGAACAGGGAGAGTGTACTGCGCATGTGCACAGTTTTAATAGCCTGGAGTGGCCACTAGGAGGCACATCACTGTAATGTTCAGCCCACCCTACAAACAGCAAGACAGAGCTATGAGCAGTTTTTGTGGAAAGGCCCCCAAAACAGCTGCATCTATAATGGGGGGGACGTGCAACATTTAAAACAGGAGGAGAACTGGTATGGACTATTCAGAGGATAAAGAATTTAATTGGGGGAATTTTGGAAAATCTTCCTGATGGTGAACTTACAGTATAAAGATTTGAAGCAAGCTAAGGGATCAGTGAGATAGTCAAACACAGCAGAATGAGAAATCAGCAACGCCGGCCTTCATGTTTCTCTCTTGGAGCTTTTGCCTTTAACACTTTTCCAACCTTTGACAGAGTGCTATATAGATGCACTTCAAAGCTGGAATGAAACTTTTGCAATTAGCTGTTCAGTGCATCACATCGCGTGTAGTGTAGCATCAACGGGGCATGTTCAGCGTCTTCAGATACCTAATTATCATCACCATTGTGACAAGTTACATGGAAATTGTGCTGTAGTTACAGTAAGTACACCACCTGAGTTGTTATTGTAACACCAAGATGAACAGATGAAAGACTTTATTTATATTTCACTTTCTTGCTGTTCCATATACTTATCTCCAGCGGTTGAAGTGTTGGTGGAGTGCTGGACACTACTGTAAAGAACAAATCGCAGGCTTGTAGCGAGGGCAGCTCTCTGTAAAACATGAACACAACAGAAAGGAGAGCGCCAACTTAGTGTAATAAGTGCAGTTGTTTTTTATTTGCCAATGGGGTTGGGTTACTAAATCCAAATAGACTGTGCACTTGCAAAGTGCATTTGCACTCTGCAAGTGCAGTTGGTCGGCTTAGCAAATGAGGTAAAGCTTCACTTTGTAAAGAATACCCAATCACATGCAAAGAAAATGAAAAAATATATATATTTTTGCTTGCACATGATTAGACATGTGCATTGCTTAAAAATGTGTTCATTTTTGTTTTTGTTTCATTTGTTTTAGTTTTATTTATTTTTTTGTAAATTCGTGAGTTTGAAAATTTGAAAATTCAGAATTCGTAAGTTCCAAAATATTGAAAATTTGGAAATTCAGAAATTCGGAAATTCGAAAATCTTAAAATTTCGAAATTCGAAAATAAGAAAGGAAATCCGAAAATCCGAAAATTCTAAATAATAACTAATACATTTTAGGTATAGGAATTTCCTTTCAAATTTGGCTGTTAGTGAATTTAACAAATACAAACTTATCTGAAGTTATGAAATATCGGAAGTAACGAATGCCGCATCTAAACAAATGAAACGGGTTCATAATAAATATTAATAATAATAATAATAATAATAATAAAAAGTAATTTGTTACGTTCCATTTAGATATTCCATTTAGATATAGCATTCGTTATCGCAGATACCAGTAATTTGTAACATCGGATAAATTTGTGTTTGTTACGGTCACAGAAGTACCAACACGTTTCAGGGTCAAACCAGTCCCCCTTTATCAGGGCTAAAGGGTGCAAACATTTGTCAGCATACAATACAAGATGAAATACATATGATAAAAAATACATTATAATGTATTACTACTTGACCGTCTTTTGGCAAACCCTTTCGCTGCCAGAGCTGTTTTTGCGTGTTTTGAACACGTTTAAAAAACTATTTTAGGCCTGAAGATTGAATAAAACCCCCAAAATATCATATACTTTCTGAAAGCAAACACCCTAGAGAATAAAATAGTGGTATTTCCAATTTTTCATGTTACACAATATTACCGCAAAGGTAAACAATACACTTAGAGCCCATTCACACAGGGGCAACTTTGGATCCAACTCCAAGTCGCCCCAGGTCGCCCCTAGTCGCCTCAAGTCGCGTTGCATGAGAAAATCAATGTAAGTGAATGGAGCCGTCTTAATGCACACTACTGCAGTCGCTCCGACTTCAAAAAAGGTTCCTGTACTACTTCAATCCGACTTCTAGGCAACTGCTAGGCGACCTGTACCGATTGATTTCAATGGAAGTCGCTCAGAAGTCGGATCCCCTGTCTTAATAGAAGCAACTTTCCAGGAAGAAAACATACATTTCTCAGGCAAACCCCTCCCTCCCCCCTCCCTCCCACAGAGCTGATTCTTGTTTTATTGGCCACTGGAATGTCTCCTGTCCTGGAGGCAACTTGTAAGTAGCTCCAGGTCGCGCTGTGATTCATACTCAAGTCGTGTCCAAGTTGCCTCCCAAAGTCGCGCTGAAAGTCGTGTTGCCCCTGTGTGAATGAAGTCTTAAGTTAATTTAAGGGCACAAAAATGCAATAAATTATCAGATTCTTTTGGTAAAATATAAATGATGAGATTGAGCAGAGTAAATAGATACCCAAAATGTCAAACCTTAAATTTGCGTGCACCCGTGAAATGGTAAAAAACTCTACTAATACAGTATATTTTCTATAGGTGACACTTTAAAAGCCACCTACAGTATAGGTCATAAATTTAGCGAAATGGAGAAGGTCTTGTGCTATAATTATTGCTCTCACTCCAGCGTATTTGGCAATATGTAATATGTGTATTGCAATCAAAGTTTTCATGTGTAGGCACCCCCGAGTGCATTTACATTTTATACATGAGACATCTAAAAGACCCCGGATGTCTCCCCTGTGCTCCACTGAGGTCTAAAAGACCCTAGATATCTCCCCTATGCTCCGCTGAGGTCTAAAAGACCCTAGATGTCTCCCCTATGCTCCGCTGAGGTCTAAAATACCCTAGATGTCTCCCCTGTGCTCCACTGAGGTCTAAAAGACCCTAGTTATCTCCCCTATGCTCCACTGAGGTCTAAAAGACCCTAGATGTCTCAGCTGTGCCCCACTGTGGTCTAAAATACCCTTGATGTCTTCCCTGTGCTCCACTGAGGTCTAAACGACCCTATATGTCTCCCCGGTGCTCTACTGAGGTCTAAAATACCCTAGATGTCTCCCCTATGCTCCACCTGAGGTCTAAAAGACCCTGGATGTCTCCCCCGTGCTTCACTAAGGTCTAAAAGACCCTAGATGTCTTAGCTGTGCCCCAATGTGGTCTAAAAGACCCTAGATGTCTCCCCTGTGCTCCACTGAGGTCTAAAAGACCCTAGATACAGCTATTCACTGTGAGCTCGGCGGGCAAACATCTCGCCGAGCGCACCAAAAATTTGGGGGTATCTGGGAACACCCGAACGGGCGCTGTTCGAGGCCAAACTGATGCTTGCCCCGAACAGGTCGCCCAGCTCTACCAGTGAGTGTATACTGTAAATATAGAGTATATACTGTATAAATACTGTATATACATTTATATACACTATGTAGCCAGCTGTTAACCTGAAGAATGAACATCAGCCTTAGGCAGTTGGCTAGTTTGCCTACATGGCAAGAACAAGCTTGTAATCCGGCAACTATTTTTTCTTTCGCTTTTTTTCCAGGCGACCGTAAAAGGAAAATAAGACAAAAACAGCGTTTGTGCATAGACTGATGTGTGTGAATATACTTCGGAATAGTTTATTAGGGAAAGCTTAGAGAAAGTTAATTTCAATAAGAGAGAGAAGATTATTCGGAGAATAGGCAGTGCGTTTATACAATTTTGCAATTGCAGAAAGAAGAGTTGTCAGGACACAAGTGCACTGATGTATACACAACGTCATTTCTTTACCCCAGCTTCACACCTATGCATTTTTTAGTGCATTTTCAGTTTTGCAGAAACACACTACAGTCCATTTAACATGGTTTCCTATGGATGTAGTTCACATCTGTGCATTTTATGGAAAGGGCCAGGGACTTTAATTCTGGTTTTTGGTTCCATAGACTTCAATTAATCAAAAACGTGTATTGAAAAACACAAAATGCACCTGGAATATGCAAACTGCAACCTGCATAGGTGTGAACCAGGCCTTACCCTTTTCTTTTCACATTGGCTACATATGTGTGCATTTATTTTTTATTGTTTATCTATTTTACTTTTGTGTACTTATTTTTGATTCCCTTTTAGAAACATCAAAGGCATTCGGAAGCCTTAGAAGTCAGTCTATGTAGGTATATAGAATTTCTTCTGATTGTACAGTGCCATACTATAATAGATTGTGGATATGTGAAGTCTGGTTGGGTAATAGACTGTCTTGGGGCGGCATGCAGTCCTAATGATATTTGCCTGGGGTGTAACTGGACAGTGATGTCTTCATAACACTCACCATCCCCTGTATAACAACATTCTAACAATCAACAGACACTCTAAATAAGCATTTCCCCTAAAGGGCCAACAACACTTTTTTCTGTTAGACTTCATGTCCTGTAAAATGTATTACCACATTAAAATCACACACATTTTAGAGGGCAAGTAAACTGGTTGTAAGGCATTGTTTCTTTTAAGTTATTTGTACAATTTTCTATATGTTGCACAAAGTCTGATTGCAAGATATGCATATGTATGTATGTATATATATATATATATATATATATATATATATATATTAGGGCTGTGGAAATTAACTATTAATTCCTCAATTAATCGATTAATTGCTTTGATCAATCAAAATTCTTTTGATCGCTCAAAATTCGATCAAAATTCTTTGGGCTTGCCGTGTCCATCTGAAGGGCTCCTTTGCTGTGCCTTCATATCTGCATGACGGCGGGACCTTATTATCTGCCACACGCAAGGGCTGTTACACTTCCCTCTATCACTTCCCTCTATCACCCTGGGATTCTACAGCCATGCACTGGGAGTTGTGATAGTTCCCTTCACGGGACATCTACATGCAGATGGACTAATGTTAGCCCCTTCTCATCTGGATTCAGCAGTGGTATTGTTGTACACATTTTTATACCAGTATCATACTTAGCTACATGTTTTTATGACTGCTTTTGCTTCCGTTTGGTATTACTCGCACCATTTTTACAGTTTATGTAGCTACATCGATTTTATCTCCAGTGCAATATTTATTTTGTTACCTACTTGAAGACTATAAAAGTTTTAATGCTATTCCCATTGAGCGCTGCCTTTGTGTTTTTTGTATCCTGCTATCGATTTTTCCAGTGGTTGGGAGCTGCACTGGGAATCGGCCTGCAAGGAGATCAGCTAAAAGTAGTTGGATATCTATGTGCGTTATAATTAATCGAAATTAGTCGATTAATCGATTAAAAAAAAACGATTAATCGAACACGAAAATTTTAATCAGTAACAGCCCTAATATATATATATATATATATATATATATATATATATATATATATTCTATGGTGTGTGTACATATATATATATATATATATATATACCGTATAAGCCGACCCGAATATAAGCCGAGGCACCTAATTTTACCACAAAAAACGGGGAAAACGTATTGACTCGAGTATAAGCCCAAGGTGTCCATGTGCATGCCTCACTGTGTCCATGTGCATGCCTCACTGTGCCTCACTGTGCCCATGCCGCACTGTGCCCATGCCTCACTGTGCCCAATCTCCCTACCTGATCTCCGGCGCTGTGTGACTAGACTGACTTTTAACATGGGAGTCTATGGAAGGGGTGCCCGGCTTTGAAAAATTGTTGCTCACATGTAGATGAAGAGTGGGGCTATATGTGTGCCAGGTTTGAGGTCCAGGGGACCTAGGGCCGGGTGGTACCGGGTCCCCAAAATAACTGCAGAAATTACCGTTTAACATGGGAGTCTATAGACGGGGTGCCCGGCTTTGAAAAATTGGTGCTCCCTGGCCGTAGGTCCCCCAGACAAAAAACTTTGCACACATGTAGAGGAGCTACGGCTGTCCAGAATCAGGCGCACAAATTTGAAGATGGACACAGACTCGAGTATAAGCCGAGGGGGGCATTTTCAGCACAAAAAAAATGTGCTGAAAAACTCAGCTTATACTCGAGTATATGTGTGTATATATAAATATATATATATATATATATATATATATATATATATATTCACTCACTAGGCACTTTATTAGGTACACTTGCTCAATTGCTTGGTAACAGAAATTGCTAATCAGCCAATCACATGACAGCAACTCAATGCATTTAGACATGATGAAGGTGACTTGCTGAAGTTCAAAACGAACATCAGAATAAGGAAGAAAGTGGATTTAAGTGGCTTTGACCTTGGTATGGTTGTTGGTGGCAGACGGGCCGGTCTGAGTATTTCAAAAACTGCGGATCTACTGGGATTTTCACACACAACCATCTCACCGGTTTACAGAGAATTGTCAGAAAAAGAGAAAATATCCAGTGAGCGGCAGTTGTGTGGTCGATAATGCCTTGTTGATGTCAGAGGTCAGAAGAGAATGGGCAGACTGGTTCGAGATGATAGATAAAGACAACAGCAGCAGAAGACCACACCGGGTGTCACTCCTGTGAGTTAAGAACACGAAACTGAGGCTACAACTCGCACAGGATCACCAAAATTGGACAATACGTTCGGAAAAACATTGTCTGGTCTGATGAGTCTCGATTTCAGCTGCGACATTCAGATGATTGAGGTAGAATTTGGCGTAAACAACATGAAAGCATGGATCCATCCTGCCTTGTATCAATGGTTTTAGGCTGGTGGTGTAATGGTGTGGAGGATATTTTCTTGGCACACTTTGGGCGCCTTAGTACCAATTGAGCATCGTTTTAAATACCACAGCCTACCTGAGTATTGTTGCTGACCATGTCCATCCCTTTCACAGTCACCAGATCTCAATCCACCTTTGGGATGTGGTGGAATGGGAGACTGGCATCATAGACGTGCAGCTGA
Organism: Rana muscosa; assembly: GCA_029206835.1. Classification (NCBI taxonomy): domain Eukaryota; kingdom Metazoa; phylum Chordata; class Amphibia; order Anura; family Ranidae; genus Rana; species Rana muscosa. The sequence goes on along the minus strand of CM055119.1, from coordinate 184,327,997 downwards.
CAAATCTGCAGCAACTGCGTGATGCTATCATGTCAATATGGACCAAAATCTCTGAGGAATGTTTCCAGCACCTTGTTGAATCTATGCCAACTTGTGCACAACGGAAAAATTTGTTTAGTTTAGTTTCTTTTCGGTCCTGTTGATTCGTAATCATTCGTAATTTTGCTAAACGGGATTTTTCGTGTTCAGACTAATTCGTATTTTCGCAAGCGACATTTTTAGTTGAATCGGAATGATTCGTATTAATGTAAGCCTTATTTTTAGTTGATTTATAATTCGTACTTTTGGTAGAGTACAATGTTTTTCGTTGATTCGGGACACAACTCCTACTTTCCTAACTTTTTTTTTGGTTCGTTGATTCGTAATTTTCCGTGTCTCTCTCACAATGGCGCTGCCTAATGTGCTTCGAATGGATTTGTACTTTTCAAAATACATAGCGGTTATTTGTAATGATTCAAAATCTCGTATTTTACTTTCGTTTTTGACATGCGGCTATAGCCTCCGCCCCTGTACACCATTTGGAGAGGGAGTTCAGCAAGGTGAGGGAGGAGCAGAGAGCAGAGCAGAGTGTTATTGTGCTTCAAATGTATTCGTACATTCGTAACTTTTTCTTGGTTCGTTGATTCGTAATTTTCCGTGTCTCTCTCACAATGGCGCTGCCTAACGTGCTTCGAATGGATTCGTACTTTTCTAAATACATTGCGGTTATTTGTAACGATTCAAAATCTCATATTTTACTTTAGTTTTTGACTTTCGGCTATAGCCTCCGCCCCTGTACACCATTTGGAGAGGGAGTTCAGCACGGTGAGGGAGAAGCAGAGAGCAGAGCAGAGTGTTATTGTGCTTCGAATGGATTCGTACATTCGTAACTTTTTCTTGGTTCTTTGATTCGTAATTTTTCCGTGTCTCTCACAATGGCGCTGCCTAACGTGCTTTGAATGGATTCGTACATTCGTGACTTTTTCTTGGTTCGTTGATTCGTAATTTTTCCGTGTCTCTCACAATGGTGCTGCCTAACGTGCTTTGAATGGATTCGTACATTCGTAACTTTTTTTTGGTTCATTTATTCGTAATTTTCCGTGATGGATCACAACAAGTCGACTTGCTGTTGCATTAGGCCGCATTAACACAACAACGAATTATGCCAAAGGCATTCGGGCATTCGCTATTTGCGATATAATTTATTTTGGATTCGGTTTTAATTCGTAATTGCTTTGTTCAGAAATTCGAATGCTTCCGAACGTTCGAAAGTTGCTAAATTCGTACGAATTTTGATTCGTTACGAAACAAATTGAACAAGCCTATACTTTATTGTATGTTGATTGTGAATCTTTTTGTCTTGTAGACCTCAATGCCAGATGTCTATGATTTGTACCTTTTCATATTAGTTTTTTAGCATTAGTAGAAACAGATTACTTATAACCCTAAAGAGCATTTGTGAGCTCAGGTATTAATGTTGGACAAGAAGACCTCACTCATAATTTAAAGTCTAGTTTATCCCAGGTATTCAGTGGGGTTCAGGTCAGGGCTCTGTGCAAGCCACTCAAGAACCTTCATACCAAACTCATCAAACCATGTGTTTTTTTATTTTTTTTATTTCTTTCTTCCCATGCGTCGGGCGGAGGGATGGGAATAAATGGCGGTGGGGAGGCATTTCCACCTTTATATGGTTTATGTGAGAATATGAATTGTAATATATGTTTGTTTATTATATGTAAAGAAAATTTCTAATAAAATTTGAATTATTAAAAAAAAAAAGTGTTTTTTGGGATCTGGCTTTCTGCAAGGGGTACAGTCATGCTGGAGCAGAAAAGGGCCTTCAAATCCAAAGGTGTTTAGTAGGGTTGAGGCCAGGGCTCTTGGCAGGCCGCTCAAGTTCTTCCACACCAAACGCATAAAGCTATGTCTTTATGGAGCATGCTTTCTGAAAGGGGCACAGTCATGCTGCAGCAGAAATGGGCCTTCTAATCCCAAAGGTGTTCAGTAGGGTTGATGCCAGGGCTCTTGACACTGTAGACATGTGCACACTGAAATATTTTGTTTCGGAATTTCGTTTTTGTGCTAAAAATTAATTTATTTAGTTACTCCCGAAATTTGTTTTTATTTATTTCGTTTCATAAAAAAATGCATTCGTCCGAAAAGCCAAATTAATTAAGGTTGAATCTGTCATTGAAGGCTTATGGTGTCTGTCGAATGTTCTAAGAAGATTCGATGGAGCAGCTAAACTGTACGACGCCGCAATCGTACATTTCCGGTCGAATGTTCCACCTACAAGCTATAGAAGAATTCTAATGTTGTATGACACTAGTAATAATTATATTTATAAATCATTATTACTAGTCAACCAACATTCAAATTCTTCTATAGCAGGGGTCTCAAACTGGTGGCCCTCCAACTGTTGCGAAACTACAAGTTCCATCATGCCTCTGCCTGTAAGAGTCATGCTTGTAACCGTCAGCCCTGCAATGCCTCAAGGGACTTGTAGTTTTACAACAGCTGGAGGGCTGTCAGTTTGAGACCCCTGTTCTATAGCCTATGGGCCGAGCATTTGACCGGAAATGTACGATTGCGGCGTCGTACAGTTTAGCTGCTTGTCGAATCTTCTTAGAACTTTCGACAGACACCATGAGCCTTCAATGAAAGATTCGACGTTTGTATGCATTTCGCTGCTTCGTCGAATCTTCGTCATTCATGTCGAATGGTCTACCCCAACACTGTCTCTATAATGTTGAATCTTTCCTCTCTGTGTCGAATCTTTCCTCTCTATGTAGAATAATCTTGGACTAATAGAGTTAAGGTTAGACACATTCGACCACAGGTTCAATAGACACAGATCGCTATTGTCAGCGTCATGTCGAATCTCCTATCTATATCGAACTGTTGTAGCAACGAAAACGAAAATAAAGCATTTTTTTTATGCCAGATCTTTCGGATTTCGGGTTCTGTGCGTTCGTTATCGTTTGTTAAAATGATAACGTAAATACCCGAAATTCGGATCAAAATGCATTCGGATGAAAACGAATGCACATGTCTACTTGACAGGCCTCTCAAGTTCCTCCACACCAAATCCATCAAATCATGTCTTTATGGAGCTGGCTTTTTTGCAAGGGGCACAGTCATGCTGGAACAGAAAAAGGCCTTCTAAACCCAAAGGTGTTTAGTAGCGTTAATGCCACGGCTCTTGACAGGCCTCCCAATTTCCTCCACACCAAGCCCATCAGATCATGTCTTTGTGTCCTTTTCAGAAAGCATGCTCCATAAAGACATGGCTTGATGCGTTTGACGTAGAGGAACTTGAGTGGCCTGCCAAAAGCCCTGGCCTCAAACCTACTGAACACCTTTGGAAATTGGAAGGCCCTTTTCTACTCCAGCATGACTGTGTCCTTTTCAGAAAGCATGCTCCATAGTCATGCTGGAGTAGAAAAGGGCCTTCCAATTTCCAAAGGTGTTCAGTAGGGTTAAGAGACACGGAAAATTACGAATCAACGAACCAAGAAAAAGTTACGAATGTACAAATCCATTCGAAGCACGTTAGGCAGCGCCATTGTGAGAGACACGGAAAATTACGAATCAACGAACCAAGAAAAAGCTCAAGTTCCTCTACGTCAAACGCATCAAGCCATGTCTTTATGGTGCATGCTTTATACAAGGGGCACAGCATGCTGAAGCAGAAAAGGGCCTTCTAATCCCAAAGGTGTTTAGTAGGGTTGATGCCAGGGCTCTTGGCAGGCCTCTCAAATTCTTCCATACCAGACCCATCAGATCATTTCTTTATGGAGTTGACATTCTGCATGGGGCACAGTCATGCTGGAGCAGAAAAGGGCTTTCTAATCCCGCAGGCGTTCAGTAGGGTTGAGGTAGGGTCTTGGCAGGCCACTTAAGTTCCTCATCACCAAACCGATCAGATCATGTCTTAAAGCGGAGCTTCACCCGCAAATTTTTATTTTTTAAAAAGTCAGCAGCTACTTACACTGTAGCTGCTGACTTTTAATCAGGACACTTACCTGTCCTACTGTCCCGCGCTGATGCCCCCCCCCCCGATGCCGATCCCTCGATCGGTGCAGGTCCCACGCCACCATCCACACTGAGGGAAACAGGCAGTGAAGCCTTATGGCTTCACTGCCCGTTTCCTACTGTGAATGTGCGAGCCGACTTGTGAATGGGCGGCTGCTCTCTGGGATTACACAGTTCCCAGAAAGCAGCGCGCCCCATTCACTAGAAGAGGATGGGGAAGAAAACAGACCGCGGTTAGGGAAGAGGCAGATTACGGACTTCCGCATAGCAACGGGTATTTCTGGTGAGTATAATTTTATAAATTTTTTCTATTTTCTTTAGTTTTTTTTGTGATTTTTTTTTTTTTTCTGGGTGGAACTCCACTTTAATGTTGCATGCTTTTTGCAGGGGGCACAGTCATACTGGAACATAAACGGGCCTTCTAATCCAAAATGTATTCAGGGTTGAGGCCAGGGCTCTTGGCAGCCTGCTCAAGCTCCTCCACACCAAATTCACCAAAATGCGCCTTTATGGAACAAGCTTTCTGCAAGGGACAGAGTCAGGTTGGAAGAGTAAAGCATCTGCCCTGAGCTGTTTCACAAGGTTGGAAAAACCCAGTTGTCTAAAATACTTAAACTGCATTGTATTTAGCTCTGTATATGTCAGGAAAGAGTTGGGCTGTCTGGGAACATTTCCCCTAACTTCCTGCTACAGTGACACCCGGGGTGTCAGGGTTTGACAAGATGTTACTTAATCAGCAATGAACGCCAAAGCAGAGAATCTAAACCTTCCCCCCTCTATCCAAACCGAATAAAAGAAAACATTTTGGCTAGAGCTGTTCACCCTGGAATCTCTCCAGCCACACAGAATAGGCACAAAACAACCTCAATCATGCAGAGAATATTAATCCAGTTGATGCACAGACGAAGCCCAGTGACTGATGCTCCAGGGTGATGCCTGATATCCGCTGTGATAGAAAAGCCTTGCAATGTTTGTTAGATCCTAGTGAAAGCCAGCAGGGAAGAAGAATCTCTGATCAGACCCCTCCATGTTACTGTGTACTTAATATTCCTGCCGACCATCCACTGAATGAGGCATTCATCAACGCTGATGGCATTTTCTAACCAGGGTCTTACGCCTGTCCACTTCCCTGAAGCATCCAAACAAATGAAATCTATGTTTTAATTCTAGATTGTTGTTATGGTATCCACACCTGCACACAATGCAACTTCAACTGTAATAATTCCTGTCCAGACCTCCTTTTATTTTATTTTTTTCCAAAGAGATTATTTAAAGATGGTGGTGAGAATGTGTTGGCTTTAGGTGAGATGCCAATAAAATTCTGGTGCTCAACCTGCGGCCTGGCGGGCCGGGCACATATGGCCCTTTGGTGCTTGCAGTGTTGCCCTTGGACTCCAGCAGTTAGCAGTGCAAGCATTGATTTTATAAAGGGCTTAAAGAGAAACTGCAGTCTGCTCAGATAATTTGTAATAGAAACATCTTTGCCATTCTGAAGCTTCCTTCCAACCACTTTGTATATTATTTTATATATACTGTGATTCTGTACTTGCCAAGTATGCTGCAGAAATCTAATTTCTCTGAGTCTAGCTGCATCCATTTTAACTGTGGGCAGCTGAAGCTGCTGCCTGTTCACTTCCTGGATTTACACAGACACACAGGGGCACACCTCCAGCTCTGCAGCTCTCATTGGCCCTCTTATGACTCACCCCCCCTCCCTTCCTGGCAAACTCTCATAAGAGTGGGAGAGAGAGAGCTGTGTGCATGAGGTCATAAGCCTAAGCTTTTTACCAGACAAGAAACAGGAAGAGGGCTGTATATGGGATTTACTGGCAGGAAAAAAATAATTATTATCCAAAGTTAAAACAAAAAGGGCAGAAGATGTAATAGATGGAAAGATGAACAAATTACTGAGGTTCTGCCTTAACTGATCTCTAGTAGTCTTATGCAGGGGAGGGCTGGGCCAGGGGGCAGGGTGGCAATTGCCTCCCAGGCCGCCCTAACTTATGTTCGAAATGGCTGGCAGCCGCTACCCGCTACCATTTTCTTTTTTATTCTGGTCTAGGAAGTCGGGCTGGGGGCATGGCCATGGCGGCCAACCACTAGCTGTTGCATTCCGGGAGTTGTAGTCCACACTCAAGCTTCTGGTGGGTGGAAAACACAGCAGCGCAGAGGAAACTACAACTCCTTGGGACCGGATTCTTGGAAGCAGGCAGAGGCAGGGCGCTGGCTGCAACTTGACCCCAGGATCAGGAGCGTTACCCCCCAGGAAACCGTGGCGTGCAAGGACTTGCTGAGCTGAGATCGCTGAGGTGAGGGACCCTGACAACCCTAGCTGACCCCCCAGCCCCCCCCCCATATACCCCATGTAACATGCCCCAGTGATCAGGCTGCATTGATGGGCATTGGAGTTGGCTGCACTGATGGGCACTGGTGAGGCTGCATTGAAAAACCAGGTGGGCCATGGATGGTGAGCTGATTCGGCGGTTCAATGGGCCACTTGACTGGACTTGCCCCCCAGGCCTAAGGCCGCCAGCCCTCCCCTGGTCTTATGTATCCCCAGTATGTGTCCTCACTCTGTCAATTTCTTGTAGCATGCTCTAGAGTCTAAAGTGACACTAAACTCTGATTTAAAAAAAAAAAATCTATTTAGAGTGATACTAGACACACAATGTTCAATTTACATTATCCCCAATATTTCTGCATATGGATGATGGCACTGTAATTATTTTAATTAAATAAAATCTACCTTTTTTCCTATTCGATATACAGATGTCACCTGACCCAGTTCTTTCCCAGCTTGCCTGCAGGGAAGCGGTGGCAGGAGGAGCTTCTAGTTCTCTGCTGCTGGTCACATGTTAAATAAACTCCTTTGGAATACGGAGTAAAAATGAAATAATTATTATCGATAAACTGTTTTAAATTGTCATACAAATATATATTTGAAATTAAATCTTTATTATTTTTTGGTAATAACATGTTGTGGTCCGATTTTTGCCAGTCACAGGCTGTGTCACACTACTCCAGCCTGTGTCTTAGAATAAGAGGGAGGTGAAGCCTCCATTAATCTACATGTAATATCCCGCCCCCATTGTGTTTAGCTGGTTAGTGGGCATGGAGAAGGGAGGGAGTGGGCTGCCCTTTACCACTGTGTATAAGCCCACATGTGTGACTCTATAGTCACATGGGCTGCTCAGATGTGATAGGGAGGAAATGCTCAGCATAGAAACTCACTGAAAGCTGAGCATGTGCAGAGCTGCCAACACTGCTCTGCAAAATCCCTAACTGCAGCGGGGTCATAGACAGGAGGTGGATTTAGAGAACATCTGTTTTTTTTTGCAGAATACAGAAAACAAATTCATAGTGAGTGAGTATGAACAGCATGTAATACACCATTTATTGATAGTTTTTTATGATATGGGTTTAGTGACACTTTAAGTATCTATTCTTAACTCAAAAAAATCCAGTCTATTGCTCTGAGCCTCCTCCAAATCTCAAAATTCCTTTTTATGTTGCCGTGATCTGACTTCCTGTTAGAGGGTGGCTACATTGGTTCTCCATGGTCCCACTGTATGTAGGAATGTAGCCACCCTCTCTTGCTCACTCCAGAGATGGACTATGGGATCTGTAGATGCATAGAGCACATAGTAACTAACATGCACTGCTTGTTCAAAAGAAATGGAGGTGAAGGGGAAATTTTAGTAGTTCGCAGAGGACATTACAAGGAGGCAGAAATGATTTAATGAAAAATAGATTACAGGGTCAATAAGTAGTGGCTGTGTATGGAATATTTTTGCAGAATAAGTATATTGTTTCGTTTCACTTTTAATTACCGTATATACTCAAGTATAAGCCGACCAGAGTATAAGCCGAGGCACCTAATTTTACCACAAAAAACTGGGAAAACGTATTGACTCGAGTATAAGCCTAGGGTGAGAATGCAGCAGCTACTGTAAGTGGAAAAGAGGGTCAACAATGCCCATTTGCACGCCTCACTGTGCCCATTGCAACCTCACTGGGCCCAACCTCACTGTGCCCATTTCAGCCCTAATGTGCCCATTGCAGCCACACTGTGCCCGAGTCAGTGTACCTGTATTCTTGACAGGCTGCGGGCATCCATTTTTCAAAAGTCGCGGCTTCCTCCTGGTCCTGTTCCATTCCGTGATAGGCGTTTGACACTGTGTTCCGCTACCGCCTATCACGGAGGTCCTCTCATCCTCAAACTCAGTTTCCCAGCAGACACTGTGTTCAGTGTTCCGCCAATCACGGACCTTCTTTCATCCTCGGACAAGAGGATGTCCGTGATAGGCGGAACACTGAACACAGTGTCTGCTGGGAAAGTCCAAGGATGAGAGGACCTCCATTGATAGGCGGTAGCGGAACACAGTGTCAAACGCCTATCACGGAACGGGACCAGGAGGAAGCCGCGACTTTTGAAAAATGGACGCCTGGAGTCCTTCAGGTACACTGACTCGAGTATAAGCCGAGGGGGCCATTTTCAGCCCTTTTTTTAGGGCTGAAAATGGCCCCATCGGCTTATACGCGAGTATATACGGTACCAACCACACCTGCATCATGCCACTGTTTCTCCTAATAAGTATCCAATCTCTGACCTTCTTCTGTAGCATTATATATACTAAATATTGGTCTAGTCCAAGATCGTAGATGAGGCCCCCTATACCTTGTAGATTGACAACTCCTGTATTCGAACTTTCCAAATACAATGTAACTAGAGAGCAAGGGAAATTCTGAAAAGTTTTTTCTGTTGTGATCCGGCCAATCTTTAAAACAATTTGCACACATTTGAAATTTCTGAATTGAAAGTCCCATTAAAGTCAGCCCAAAGCAAGTCTATATTACAGAGCAGCAAGTGGTGCAGAATTGTGCAGAATGATTTGGGAAGCCTCAAATGAGACTATGGGACCAAAAAACATTGAGAGGGACCAATTTTATGAACCCTGGAGCAGCGATTCCCAACCTCCCTGACACCAGGGACCTGCCTCAGCAATGGTTATTATCCCCTTAAAGAGTGTAACACTGCTCAGACTGTGGATAAAGATTTTCTCGTGTGTGCTGGCCCCGGCTCACCACGGTCAATAGTAATTGGAAAAAAAAGAAGACTGGTCACACACCATGGAAGGAAGAACTCCTGTAGAATAGTTACTTTATTGTCAAGGTGCCCAAGGACGTAGACAGGATGTTACAGGAACATTGGTAGACCAGTTTCACATGGATAACTCGTGCTTGTTCACAACACGAACAATCAGGAGTTATCTGTGTGAAACCGGTCTACCAATGTTCCTGCCTGCGTTTTTTGGCACCTTGACAATAAAGTAACTATTCTACAGAATTTCTTCCTTCCATGGTGTTCGACCAGTCTTCTTTTTGTTCAATGGTTACACCTTCACAGGCTGGGGGAGGGAGGTTGGGGCTGGGTATGTGCTACCTGTAGCCTTTGGTGGGCGTGGGGGTGTGCAGCCTGTCATCTCCAGGCCAGCCCGGCTCTCCTCCCTCCTCTTCTTCTCCCATTCCCCTTCGTAAGTGCTAGAAAAAGGAAAGTAGTGGTGCTAGGAGAAGGTAAGTGGGGGCCCTCTGGTGGTGGGAGGTGCCAGTGCAGGTTGTGCTGGCTAGCTCACCTGCTGCCCACCCCCAGCAATGTTTCCCATCCCCCCCACAGGCCATGAACCGACACTGGTCCGCAGCCTGGAGGTTGAGGATCCCTGTTCTAGAGTGAATACCAAGATAGAAGGACCAAGTGGGACTAGCAGTGATTCTAAGGGTGCAGCCTTTGGTCTTTTTATCCCAGAAGCCTTTTGGAAAAACGAGCCACCAAAGATGGTTCTTGTCTTATCTAGTCAGTTGGATTGATCTACTAAAGCCTGAGAACAGAAAAGACCACAGGGACGGACTTCGAAGGCAAATTGGACCACACCATTTATATAAAAGATCTATATTTTATTTGTACATAGAAAATATAAAAGAATATGCATGGACAAAAAACAGCATTTTGGTTAAAACCATCTATTCACATATGTACAAAAATCAGCCCACAAAGTACTTGTAAAATATTGTTGCATAATGTCAGGTAAATGAGCCCCTGCGCATCAACGCGTTTCGCTGGTCCGCTTCCTCAGGAGGCACAAAGGAGTAATACAGAAAAAAACAGGCCTCACTTTCCGGATAATGGAAATGCAAGCATACAAAGTCTCCCTGGGCGGCACCATAGCAACAGGAAAAGCCAGACAGTCTAACCCCAGTGGTTTAATATGGTCAAAATGTTGATATTAGAAAGACATATGTTTGGAGGCTCCTATCAGACAGATTGAAGGTAGGGTCAGAGCTGCACCAAGAATAGTATGTTTGCTCCAGCAGATAAAGATTGTAAAGGGTAAAATGATCACTAGCTAAAATAGCTTTGCAGTTAAAGAGGAAGTAAACCCTGATGGGTTTTACTTCCTTTTTTTCCCCCTGCAAAATAAAATGCATGCAAATCGCATACGAGCCCATTATGTAGCACTTACCTGCAAAAGAAGCCTGCGATGTCCACGATGTCCCCACTGGTGGCCCTCTTCCTTCCGGGGCCGTGGACTCGGCCCCAGAAGGAAGATTTAGGAGATATTTCCAGGTTTAGGAGATATTTCAATTCCCTGCAGGTAAGCCTTATTATAGGCCTACCTGTAGGTGCAAGTAGTGTATCAGAGTTTACATCCACTTTAACCACTTCCCGCCCACCGTATGCAGAATGATGGCCGGGAAGTGGTTCTGTTATCCTGACTGGACGTCATATGACGTCCAGCAGGATAACATGCGGGCGCGCGTGGCGATCGCAAGTGCGGCGTGTCAGTCTGACACCCCCCATCTCCGATTGTGATAAGAAGCCTCTGTCACAGCTGATCATCGCGTGAACCAGGAAGTGCCGATAAACGGCATTCTTCGGTTTGCGCTGACAGAGAGAGCCGATCGGCGTCTCTCCCTGTCGGGGGGGGGGGGGGGGTTCTGTGCTGATACTCAGCACATTGATTATCAGCACAGCGCCCTTAAGCATACAAATCACCTGCCAACCAGTGCCCAGCAATGTAAAAACAATAAATTCTGCCAGTGCCCACCACAGTGCCAATCACTGCCCACCACAGTGCCAATCACTGCCCAGCAGTAACACCTGTCAGTACTTATCAGTACCTCATCATCAGTGCTGCCCATCAGTGCCACCTGTCAGTGCCCATCAGTGCCGCCTGTCAGTGCCACCTATCAGTGCTGCCTGTCAGTGCCACCTGTCAGTGCCCATCAGTGCCACCTGTCAGTGCCCATCAGTGCTGCATAGCAGTGCCGCCTATTGGTGCCCATCAGTACTGCATATCAGTGCCGCCCATCAGTTCTATATACCAGTGTCTCCTCATCAGTGCCCATCAGTGCCACTTTATCAGTGCTAACTCATAAGTGCTGCCTCATCAGTGCCCATCAGTGCTGCCTCATCAGTGCCTATCAGTGAAGGGGAAAACAAAATTTTATGACAGAAACTAAAAAAAAAAAAATATTTTCAAAAATGTTGGTCTTTTTTTAGTTTGTTTAGCAAAAAATTAAAACCGCAGAGGTGATAAAATACCACCAAATAAAGCTCTATTTGTGGGAAGAAAATTATAACAATTTAGTTTGGGTACAGTTTTTTATGACCGCGCAATTGTCATTCAAAATGTGACAGCGCTGAAAGCTGAAAATTGTCCTGGGCATGAAGGGGCGTAAGTGCCTTGTATTGAAGTGGTTAAGGAGCTGGATGGTAGCCAATCCCATAGTGTGGAATGGAGTTGAAAGGGATATGACATGAATGTCTCACCAGACCAGCAAGGCCAATCCATGCAGCAAAAACAAAATGACCCAGGGGGACAGCGCTGTAAACCCTGGGTGAATCACTGTCCCCCTGGGTCATTTTGTTTTTGCTGCACGGATCGACCTTGCTGGTCTGGTGAGACTTTCATGTCTCATCCCTTTCAACTCCATTCCACACTATGGAATTGGCTACCATTCAGCTCCTTAACTGATGCAAAGCTATTTTAGCTAGTGATCATTTTACCCTTTACATTCTTTATCTGCTGGAGCAAACATACTATTCTTGGTGCAGCTCTGACCCTACCTTCATTCTGTCTGATAGGAGCCTCCAAACATATGTCTTTCTAACATAAACATTTTGACCATAATAAACCACGTGGGGGTTAGCTTGTCTGGCTTTCCCTGTTGCTCCGGTGCCCGCCCAGGGAGACTTTGTAAGCTTGCGTTTCCATATTCAGGCAAGTAAGGCCTGTTTTTTTTTCCTGTATTACCCCTTTGTTTGTCCTGAGGAAGCGGACCAGCGAAACGCGTTGACGCACAGGGGCTCATTTACCTGACATTATGCCACAATACTTTACAAGTACTCGGCCATTGTGGGCTGATTTTTTGCACATATGTGAATACATGGTTCTAACCAAAATGCTGTTTTTTTGTCCATGCATATTTTTTTATATTTTCTATGTACAAATAAAATATAGATCTTTTATATAAATGGTGTGGTGCAATTTGCATTTAAAGTCCGGCCCCATGGTTCTGTCTGTTCTCAAAATTTTAATTTACAGATCTGGCAAGGGAGTGATCCCAATATTTGTATCAATCTACTACACTTTACAAATGCAGTTATACTACTTTTCTTTAGTAAATGTAATGTGGTAAAGCTTTACTTTGTTAAGAATACCCAATCAAGTGCAAGAAAAATAAAATAAAGCATTTATGCTAGCACATGATTGGATGAAGGAAATCAGTAGAGCTTTACCACATTTACTAAGCCCTGGGGAGAATGAGTGCAAGTGCACTGGGTTAAAAGTGTGTCTAGCCAGTGTTTTTGTGTGGTCAGTGGGGGCTGGTGCCAAGATTTTGGGGGGGGGGGGTGCAAATAAACTGAAAAATTCTGAAAAAAAAACACAAATTGCAGCCTCACTGTGCCCATCAAACGCAGCCATTGTGCCCATCAGTTGCAGCCACTGTGGCCAACAATTGCAGCCACTGTGCCCAACAATTGCAGCCACTGTGCCCATCAATTGCAGCTACTGTGCCCATAAAATGCTGCCACTGTGCCCATTAAATGCTGCCACTGTGCCATATCAAATGCTGCCACTGTGCCATATCAAATGCAGCCACTGTGCCATCAATTGCAGCCACTGTGCCCATAAAATTATGCCACTGTGCCCATAAAATGCTGCCACTGTGCCATATTAAATGCTGCCACTGTGCCATATCAAATGCAGCCACTGTGCCTATCAAATGCAGCCACTGTGCCCATCAAATGCAGCCACTGTGCCCCATCAAATGCTACCACTGTGCCCCATCAAATGCTGCCACTGTGCCATATCAAATGCTGCCACTGTGCCATATCAAATGCTGCCACTGTGCCCCATAAATTGCAGCCACTGTGCCCATAAAATGCTGCCACTGTGCCCATCAAATGCTGCCACTGTGCCATCAACTGCAGCCACTGTACCCATAAAATGCTGACACTGTGCCCAACAAATGCAGCCACTGTGCCCATCAAATGCAGCCACTGTACCCCATCAAATGCTACCACTGTGCCCCATCAAATGCTGCCACTGTGCCATATCAAATGCTGCCACTGTGCCATATCAAATGCTGCCACTGTGCCCCATCAAATGCTGTCACTATGCCCATCAAATGTCGCCACTGTGCCCATCAAATACCGCCACTGTGCCCACGAAATGCCCATCAAAAGTTGCCACTGTGACCCCCCCCCGTGATCACACGATCGGCGGGTGCCAGCGGTCATCAAGTGCCTGGCACCCGCAGATTGGCTTCTGCTGTGATTAATTAAGTTAGAAGCAGGCCACTGGTGGCACACGCGGAAGTGCAGAATCACGTATAACGTATACATGATTCTGCACAGAAGAGCCGCCCTGTAGGCCAGTTGTGCAACAGTCAAAGCCAAAGTCGCATCCAAGTCATACCCATCCAGTCTCAGACCGGGGGTGGGGGGGGGGGGAATAGAGTTTCAAAATGAATGCCTACTGCTCATGTTACTATAAAGGGAAACCTTTCATGGGGGATACATAGGCTTTTGTTGATCTCTCCTTCCAAAAACTGCTAGCCGTCTGGTTATGTTTGACTTCAATACTTTCTAAGGCACAGGCTGCAAACAAGAATGAAGCCAGTGAAGTCCGGACGACTTTCTATCTCGTTCCGGGTCAGTGACTTAGTAAATACTGAAGTTATTAGATCATCATGACAGCAAGTCAGCAAGCATATCCAGATTAAGATCAGCAGCTGCAGTATTTCTTACAGCGGAAGTTTTCATTAAGGCTGAATTCTTGTGTATTTTTGGGAAGTGTTTATTTTAGGTTGCTATTGTACTTTGACTTGGCTTCAGATACCAATGCAGCTTTCACATTTTGCTGTTCCATATTTTGATCATTTCACATCATATACAGATTTGTAAATGCTCCCTCTAGTGGTCATCTTTACATCAGGGCAAGTGATTAGCATTCCCTGCTTAAAGCGTAACTCCACTTTTGTTGAGAAAAAAACATTACCCTCTGGATGATCTCTGTACATTACAAGGATTTTATCAAACTTTGTTGCAGATTCGTACCTTTTGGTATTCTAAAGAATAGGAGTGGTTTCATAATCATCAATAAGCTGGGCACTAATGAGGAAAGCTGCTGAGCCTGCATCCCTTTAGCTGTGATTTCCTATTTTAAGTATCTCACCAAAAATGACATTTTTGTTGCAGGGGATGCCTGGAATCTTACTTGTATCTTAGTGAATATATTCTTTCTATTTTATTCTATTCTATTTATTTTCTATTCTCTTATTTTCTATTCTATTCTAATCTTTTGTACTCAAATTCCAATTCATTCTATTTGAAATTCAAATTTTGGAAGTTGGTTATATATTATATTGTTTCTATTCTATTCTAGTGTTTTTCTATTTTAGTCTATTCTATTGTATTCAATTTTGTTATTTTCTGTTCTATTATTTTGTATTTATTTCTATTATTTTATTTTTTATTTCTAT
The DNA here is from genome assembly GCA_029206835.1 of Rana muscosa. NCBI lineage: Eukaryota > Metazoa > Chordata > Amphibia > Anura > Ranidae > Rana > Rana muscosa. The sequence continues at coordinate 184,312,937 of CM055119.1, read as the reverse complement.
TCTAATCTAATCTTTTCTATTCAAGTTCATTCTATTAGAAATTAGAATTTTGGAGGATGGTTATATATTCTTTCTATTTTATTCTATTCTGTTCTATTGTTTTCCTATTCTATTGTTTTCTATTTTTTCTATTCTCTTATTTTCTATTCTATTCGTTTCTATTATTTTCTATTCTATTCTAATCTTTTCTAATCAAATTCAAATTAATTATTTTCTAAATTAAAAATTCGGAAGATGGTTATATATTATATTTTTTCTATTGTATTCTATTCAATAGTTTTTCTATTCTATTGTTTTCTATTTTATTCTATTCTCTTATTGTCTATTCTATTATTTTCTATTCTATTCTAATTCAAATTAATTCTATTCGAAATTTGAATTTTAGAAGATGGTTATGTATTATATTCTTTCTATTTTATTCTATTCTATTGTTTTTCTATTCTATTGTTTTCTATTTTTTTTTCTATTCTCTTATTGCCTATTCTATTCTATTATTTTCTAATCTCTTGTTGCCTTTTCTATTATTTTCTATTCTATTCTAATCTTTTCTATTCAAAATTGAATTAATTCTATTCAGAATTTGAATTTCAGAAGATGCTTATATATTTTTTCTATTTTATTGTATTCTGTTCTAATTTTCGAAATTGTCAGACAGTCAGTATCAATAGCCTAATGCAATAGCTGCATTTAAATGGGGGAATTTTTTTTTTATTCAAATACGTTTTTCGAATTCCAATACCGATTCAATGTTTTTTTTCGTTTTTTTTTTCGAATGCAGTCCAATGTTTTCGAATGTGGTTGAATTTTTCAAATTCAAATATGAAACTATACAAAACGAATTCCGAAAACGAATGTAACAAATTTAATGAAACAAATTTATTAAAATGACGAAACAAAACTAATTTATTTTTTTAGTGGCTCAAAAACTCTTGAAGCCAATGGAGCAGCATGACAGCCAGGAAATTATCAGCTTTAACTGATTGCGGACCGAATAAATTACATATACGGTGGCAAGGCTCTCCTGCGCTGGATCATGTACCTAGTATGTGATCCTGAACTTCCGGGTCTGGGGCGTGCATGCGCGCTTCAGGCTACCCGCTCCCACTGTGATTATACACAGCAGGAGCTGATCTGCGGGTACCGCAGAATCGATATCCGCTGCCACCCGCCGATCATTAGGCAGAGAGCCAGAGTGCTGGGATCTAATGTTGCACACTGGAATGCATAGAGAGGAGAGCTGAGTGTAATCTGAGAGCTGAGTGGAGGAAAGGGACACACACCCATTGGAACTCATGTAAATGGGCTCAAATAAGACCTGAGTGGAGGGAATGGACACACCACCCCCTTCACATTCTCATAGGGCAGGGGGTAGGCAACCTCGGCCCTCCAGCTGTGGTGAAACTACGAATCCCATCATGCGTCTGCCTTAAGGAGTCATGCCTGTGATTTTTAGGGTCTTGCAATGTCTCATGGGACTTATATTGTGAAACTGCTGCAAGCACCGAAAAGGGTCAGACCATACCCGTATAAGTCAATTAAAGGGGGGGGGGGTGCTGCGCTGTACCTAGTAGTTAATTCCTACTATAAATAAAAGCACATAAAATATAAACTAACTGATATCACAAAAGTACCAAAGTGCATACATGCTAATCACACGGACATGAACTTCAAAAATATAAACAAATAAAACAATCCAAGGGTGATATCAAAGTGCAACGTGCATATATGAAAAATAGTAGTTTTCTGAGTGTACACTTCTGTACTTAAATGAGCCGCGCAAACTTGCAAAATAAATAAATGTGGCAAAAACGAATGTGCAGTTCCTGTGCAAAGTGCAAAAAAGGCTAAGTGCAACTGTATAAATGTGCAAAACAAGCTGCAATAAATATTTGTGCAAACTGCAATAAGATGCAGAGTCCAAACAAGTCCAAACAATGTGCAAAAATGCAATCACGCTGTGAACATGGCAGCAATATATTCTTTCTTCAGTGTACAGGTATTCCAATGTGCAAAAAGTGCTGGAGAGATGTAAATCTCTTCTTCGTGCAATACACACTAGTAGGGATGAGCCGAACACCCCCCCCCCCCCTCCCGGTTCGGTTCGCATCAGAACATTCGAACGGACCGAAAGTTTGCGCAAACTTTCGAACCCCGTTAAAGTCTATGGAACTCGAACGTCAGAAATCGAAAGTGTGAATTTTAAAGGCTAAAATGCAAGTTATTGTCCTAAAAAGGGTTTGGGGACCCGGGTTCTGCCCCAGGGGACATGTATCAATGCAAAAAAAAGTTTTCAAAACAGCTGTTTTTTCGGCAGCAGTCATTTTAATGATGCATAAAGTGAAAAAATAAAAGTGAAATATTCCTTTAAATATCGTACCTGGGGGGTGTCTAAAGTATGCCTGTGAAGTGCCACGTGTTTCCCGTGTTTAGAACTGTCCCTGCACAAAATGACATTTCTGAAGGAAAAAAAGCCATTTAAAACTGCTTGCGGCTTTAATGTCATGTCTGGTCCCGGCAATATGGATGAAAATCATTGATAAAAACGGCATGGGTAAACCCCCCCCCCCCCCCCCCCCCCACAACACATTACCAGCCCCTTTGGGTCTTGTATGGATATTAAGGGGAACCCCGCACATAAAATAAAAAAGGCCCTATATACTATGAACAGCCGTATACAGGCGGTGCATACAAGACAGGGACTGTAGGTTTGTTCTTAAGTAGAATCTGTTTGTAATTTGGAACAGGTACATTTTTTAAGTGTAGCTCCAGCCCAAAAAATATATTTTTAAGCTTTTTGGAAAACATAGGGAAGGGTTAAGACCCCTGTAACATTTGTTTTGCTGTCTGTGCCCCTGTTCAGAACATTTCACCTCACTTTCCGTCCCAATGACAATTGTATTTAGAAAATTTGGGGTTTTTAGGGAAACAAGGATTGGTATTATTAGGAAGAGAACACCAGGAATTGTCTGTAGTTAGCTTTAGTAGCACACTGTGCACAGGATACAGTACACTGACTGAAAATACTGCAGCTACCACAATCAACTGCCTGCCTGTCAGTATATTAGCAAGAGAATAACAGGAATGGATCTAGCTAAACTGAATACAGTGTGTATATATATATATATATATATATATATATATATATACACAACACCTGGGATGTATATATATACTAAATACACTGACTGCAGCTAACTGACTCCCCTGCCTGCTCTATCTAACTCAAATGAAATGACACTGTCTCTCTCTCTCTCTCTGCACCCAAAACACACTACACAAGGCCGACTTCCAGGCGGCCTTATATAGTGTGGGGTGTGTACTAAATCCCCTGAGGCATAATTGGCCAAAGCCACCCTGCCTTTGGCCAATTATGGCTCTCCTTTCTTACCGTGCTGTGATTGGCCAAAGCATGCGGGTCATAGTGCATGCTTGGCCAATCATCAGCCAGCAATGAATTATGGGCCGTGACGCCGCCACTCGAATTTGGCCCGAACCGCCCATAATGTTCGTAATTCGACGAACGGTCGAACGGCCGATGTTCGACTTGAACTTACGTTCGACTCGAACTCGAAGCTCATCCCTACACACTAGTAGAAGTGGCCTCTTACCTTGCGGTAATGAGACAACCGCATATATATATGTATACTAGGGGTAGCTGTTCCTCCCTTGTGATCCTGGACCAGGTGTGGGTCTTGGACTGTGTCTTTGTCTCTCAGTGGAAGCAAGGATTAAAAGAAAGGGGGATTCTGGATAATGTAGTATGTTTAAACCAATACAGTGTTTATTATTGAAATAGTCAAGGGTACTCACATAACATAAATACAAATGAACACTTAACTCCTACGAGCGGCGAGCTCATCAGCCTACGTCTGTCTGCGTGCCTTTCCGTCCCTACGCGTGGCGTCACTACCATGTGACTTCATCAGGGGACCTGAGTGGAGGGAATGGACCCCTCCCCTCTACACAGTCTCATAGGGAAACATGCTGGAGCTCCTATAAATAAGCTCAAACACTCATTGTACCCTATGGCATTGGAAAGTGTGCAATGGCCGAGTCTCTGAAGATAGGCACCTATAAGCCTCAGAATGCGTTAGACATTTATTTTCCCCTGTATGTCTTCAGCCTTCGTAACTCAGTAATCATATGTCTACTTAATTATATGCTCGGGTCCATCACTGCTGAGCCGCGCCGTTAATGAAATGCCGAAACCTAACCCAGCCTCGCACGACACAATTTTTATTTTTATTATTCGCTATGAAAATGAGATTCAACAAGCGCTGTCAGTGCCAGTGGGTGATGCTCATCATCTGCAGAGTATAATGCAGCCATGTAGCCGCTCTTAAGTCGGGACGGATTGGTACATTGCCAGGGGCGATCTCTTCCCAGCGAAGAGCGTGTAACAAGTTTTGTTAAGCACGGTACTTTCATTGCCTTGACACCGGAGTGGACAAATTACACTGCAGCAGACTTTAACATATCGCCCCTTATTATACCCCCAGCTCCTACATATTTACCATACTCAATAATATACATTTCCAGCACAAGGATGGAATTTAATGTGTACCTGTACTAAAAAAAAAAAAAGAGAAAAAAATCATTTGTAAACTGCCATTCCATGTTGTATAAAGGTTTGTGATAAAGGTTTATTAGTTTTTTGTTCTTTTATTTTTTATTTGCATTAAAAAAATAAATCTAAAAGTATGTATAAAGTAAAGTATAGATAGATAGATAGATAGATAGATAGATAGATAGATATAGATATAGATATTTTACTATCTATCTATCTATAGACATCTATCTATATCTAGATATAGATATATCAATATCTATCTATCTATCTATCTATCTATCTATCTATCTATCTATCTATCTATCTATCTATCAATCTTTCTCTATCTATCTATCTATCTATCTATCTATCTATCTATCTATCTATCTATCTATCAATCTTTCTCTATCTATCTATCTATCTATCTAGTATTTATCGGCGTATAACACGCACCCTAACTTAGGCCTCATGCCCACGAACGTTTTTTCAGCTTAAAAACGCCTGTCCATTATTGTATAAATTTTTCGACCGTATTTTTTTCGAAAAAAAAAAACACGCCAGAGCTCAAAAACGCAATCGCAGCGTTTTTGCATATTTTTGAGCGTTTTAGCGCGTTTTTGCGCATTTTAATGCTTCGCTTTTTTTATGCCTAAGGCCGACGCCGGGGAACGCACTGGTCCTGGGTTTTTTTTTACAGATTAAAAACGCCTATGCTATTTGCAGCTCAAAAATGCCTAGGTGGGCATGAAGCTATAGACTAACATGGACAGGCGTTTTTAAGCAGTAAAAAACGCTCAAAAACGCGGCTGTAAAAACGTCCGCGGGCATGAGGCCTAATGCCGCGTACACACAGCCGTTTTTCCCGTCGAAAAAAACGACATTTTTCCCATTCGACGAGAAAAACGATAGTCTGTGGGCTTTCTGTCGTTTTTTTCGACGAGAAAAACGGCATTAAAAACAACGAGAAAAATTAGAACATGTTCTAATTTTTCTCGTCGTTTTTTTCGACATGTTTTCCGCGGCAGTGTTTCCCATAGGGAAACACTGCCGCGGAGCCCACACACGGTCGTTTTTTTCGACCAAAAAAAAAATGACATTTAAAACGGCCGTGTGTGAGGGGAACAAGCTGTTCCTCGTTTTTAACGTCGATTTTCTCGACGGTGTCTTCACCGTCGAAAAAATCGATCGTGTGTACCTGGCATTAAGAGGGAAGTTTCAGGAAAAAAACTTTACACAGCCCCCTGCGTATAACACGCAGGCACAGTTTACCCTCTATTTTCAGGGTAAAAAAAGGGAGTGTTAAACGCCAATAAATACAGTGTATGTATATATATATATATATATATATATATATATACAGGTCCTTCTCAAAAAATTAGCATATTGTGATAAAGTTCATTATTTTCTGTAATGTACTGATAAACATTAGACTTTCATATATTTTAGATTCATTACACACAACTGAAGTAGTTCAAGCCTTTTCTTGCTTTAATATTGATGATTTTGGCATACAGCTCATGAAAACCCAAAATTCCTATCTCAAAAAATTAGCATATTTCATCCGACCAATAAAAGAAAAGTGTTTTTAATACAAAAAAAGTCAACCTTCAAATAATTATGTTCAGTTATGCACTCAATACTTGGTCGGGAACCTTTTTGCAGAAATGACTGCTTCAATGCGGCGTGGCATGGAGGCAACCAGCCTGTGGCACTGCTGAGGTGTTATGGAGGCCCAGGATGCTTCGATAGCGGCCTTAAGCTCATCCAGAGTGTTGGGTCTTGCGTCTCTCAACTTTCTCTTCCCAATATCCCACAGATTCTCTATGGGGTTCAGGTCAGGAGAGTTGGCAGGCCAATTGAGCACAGTAATACCATGGTCAGTAAACCATTTACCAGTGGTTTTGGCACTGTGAGCAGGTGCCAGGTTGTGTTGAAAAATGAAATCTTCCTCTCCATAAAGCTTTTCAGCAGATGGAAGCATGAAGTGCTCCAAAATCTCCTGATAGCTAGCTGCATTGACCCTGCCCTTGATAAAACACAGTGGACCAACACCAGCAGCTGACATGGCACCCCAGACCATCACTGACTGTGGGTACTTGACACTGGACTTCAGGCATTTTGGCATTTCCCTCTCCCCAGTCTTCCTCCAGACTCTGGCACCTTGATTTCCGAATGTACTTTGGACCACTGAGCAACAGTCCAGTGCTGCTTCTCTGTAGCCCAGGTCAGGCGCTTCTGCCGCTGTTTCTGGTTCAAAAGTGGCTTGACCTGGGGAATGCGGCACCTGTAGCCCATTTCCTGCACACGCCTGTTCACGGTGGCTCTGGATGTTTCTACTCCAGACTCAGTCCACTGCTTCCGCAGGTCCTCCAAGGTCTGGAATCGGTCCTTCTCCACAATCTTCTTCAGGGTCCGGTCACCTCTTCTCGTTGTGCAGCGTTTTCTGCCACACTTTTTCCTTCCCACAGACTTCCCACTGAGGTGCCTTGATACAGAACTCTGGGAACAGCCTATTCGTTCAGAAATTTCTTTCTGTGTCTTACCCTCTTGCTTGAGGGTGTCAATGATGGCCTTCTGGACAGCAGTCAGGTCGGCAGTCTTACCCATGATTGCGGTTTTGAGTAATGAACCAGGCTGGGAGTTTTTAAAAGCCTCAGGAATCTTTTGCAGGTGTTTAGAGTTAATTAGTTGATTCAGATGATTAGGTTAATAGCTCGTTTAGAGAACCTTTTCATGATATGCTAATTTTTTGAGATAGGAATTTTGGGTTGTCATGAGCTGTATGCCAAAATCATCAATATTAAAACAAGAAAAGGCTTGAACTACTTCAGTTGTGTGTAATGAATCTAAAATATATGAAAGTCTAATGTTTATCAGTACATTACAGAAAATAATGAACTTCATCACAATATGCTAATTTTTTGAGAAGGACCTGTATATATAATGTATATCTTTATGTATACACACCTTTAGGTTTATTTTTTAATGCAAATAAAAAATAAATATCACAATACAAATAAACCTTTATCACAAGTTGCAAAACCTAAGGGAAAGAAAACTAGAATATGAAAACGAATGCAGTCACCACACCTAAGAATTGTTAACCTACAATATAATAAATACTTACTTTTGAGTTTAATACTGTTTTAAGCCTTTCTATTTTTCTCGCATGTATACTGTATAGACAAGTACAGTGGAACCTTGGATTACGAGCATAATCCTTTCCAGGAGAATGCTTTTAACCACTTGCTTACTGGGCACTTAAACCCCCTTCGTACCCAGACCAATTTTGAGCTTTCAGCGCTGACGCACTTTGAATGACAATTGCGCAGTCATACAACACTGTACCCAAATGATATTTTTATCATTTTTTTCCCCACAAATAGAGCTTTCTTTGGGGGGTATTTGATCACCTCTGTGGTTTTTATTTTTTGCGCTATAAACAAAAAAAAAACAGAACATTTTGAAAAAAAACACAATATTGTTTTACTTTTTGTTATAATAATATCCCCAATTTTTTTTTACATTTTTTTTCTCAGTTTAGGCCGATACGTATTCTTCTATATATTTTTGGTAAAAAAATTGCAATAAGCGTATAGTGATTGGTTTGCGCAAAAGTTATAGCGCCTACAAAATAGGGGATAGAATTATGACATTTTTATTATATATATATTTTTTTTTACTAGTAATGGCGGCGATCTGCGATTTTTGTCAGGCCTGCGATATTGCGGCGGACATATCGGACACTTTTGACACTATTTTGGGACCATTCACATTTATACAGCGAACAGTGCTATAAATATGCATTGATTACTGTATACATGTGACTGACAGGGAAGGGGTTAACACTAGGGGGCAATCAAGGGTTTAAATATGTTCCCTATTAGTGATTCTTACTGTGGGGGGAGGGGACTGACTGGGGGAGGAGACCAATCTGTGTCCCTATGTACAAGGGACACAGCATCGGTCTCCTCTCTCCCTGACAGTACGTGGATCTCTGTGTTTACACACAGAGATCTACGTCCTGCCTCTATAACAGCCGATCGCGTGTACATGGCGGACATCGCGGCCGCCAGGCACGCGCATCGGCATCACGTGACACGGCGGGCACAGCTGTTCCCCGCCGCGTGCCCTCGGTGGCGCGCGGGGGGGATGTAAACACAGCAGGACGTCTAGGGACGTCCACTCTGTACTTGAGAGCCGTGCTGCAGACGTCTTTCGTCTATAGCGCGGGTTTCAAGTGCACTCGCATATCAAAGCGAGTTTCCCCATAAAAGTCAATGGAAAACGAAGATAATTCGTTCCACAGTGACTTCTATTGCATGCAATACCGCATGTGGCCAGAGGTGGGGGGCGCCAGAGAGACTCGGAAATACTCAGAGACTGCTCAGATGCACTCGGAAACCCTCGGAAAGGCTAGGAAACCGAGTATTTCCAAGCAGCTCCGAACGGCTCCGAGTGTCACCGACGCCCCCGCACCTCTAGCCAAATGCGGTACTGCACACCCCATTAGCTTGAATTCTGCTTGTTTTTGGAGACAACACTCGCAAACCGAGTCCGTTAAAAAAATAATTGCTCATATTGTGAAATGCTCATTAACCGCGTTACTCGCAATCCAAGGTTCCACTGTATCTGTATGTAGCACCCACCTGACAGGCAGGATAGCACCTCCAGAGGTAGGGGGCATGCTAGCATTCCAACCCAGGGCCATGGGTTTGTCATTTTAAAGTTTTATTGCAGAACGGTTAAAGGGGGTGAGGGTTAGGGGTCCCAGATACTGTAGCAGGTCACTTACAGAATCTCCAGATCAACGGCCGAACTTTTAAGCCGACCCGGCCAGAAACACTGTAAGCACATTCCCAAATTTCAGTGCGTCCTCCAAGTGAGTCACCAGACCCTTCTGAGAGATCAGCATTCTTTTTGGCTCTCTCTGGGAAGGGGGGGGGGGGGCTCCTCTTGGTCTCCTCCTTGGCACAGCTTCCTCCAGACCAAGCAGGACATCTTCAGGAAGCGTTAGGCACCAAAACAGGCTATTGGGCCTAACAACAGAGCTCCCTCAATCAGCACCGACCTAGGCTTCAGTGAGTGAGCACATGGCCTGTCCCAAATATTTACAGTGCCTTGAAAAAGTATTCATACCCCCTGAAATTTTCCACATTTTGTCATGTTACAACCAAAAAGGTAAATGTATTTTATTGGGGATTTTATGTGATAGACCAACACAAAGTGGCACATAATTGTGAAGTGGAAGGAAAATTATAAATGTTTTAATTTTCTTTTTACAAATAAAAATGTGAAATGTGTGGCGTGCATTTGTATTTAGCCCTCCTGAGTCAATACTTTGCAGAACCACCTTTCATTGCAATTACAGCTGCAAGTCTTTTTTAGGGATGAGCCAAACACCCCCCCGGTTCGGTTCGCATCCAGAACATGCGAACAGGCAAAAAATTTGCTCGAACACGCGAACACCGTTAAAGTCTATTGGACACGAACATGAAAAATCAAAAGTGCTAATTTTAAAGGCTAATATGCAAGTTATTGTCATAAAAAGTGTTTGGGGACCCGGGTGCTGCCCCAGGGGACATGTATCAATGCAAAAAAAGTTTTAAAAACTGCCATTTTTCGGGAGCAGTGATTTTAATAATGCTTAAAGTGAAACAATAAAAGTGAAATATTCCTTTAAATTTCGTACTTGGGAGGTGTCTATAGTATGCCTGTAAAGGAGCGCATGTTTCCCCTTGTTTAGAACTGTCCCTGCACAAAGTGTCATTTCTGAAGGAAAAAAAGTCATTTAAAACTACTCGCGGAGTCGCGGCTATAATGAATTGTCGGATCCTGGCAATAGAGATAAAAGTCATTGAAAAAAACGGCATGGATTCTCCTCAAATTCCATACCCTACACCAATTTTTTTTTTAAATGGCGTAAGGGTCCCCCTAAAAATCCATACCAGACCCTTTAGGTCTGGTATGGATTTTAAGGGGAACCCCGCACCAAAATTAAAAAAAAAATGGCGTGGGGTTCCCCCCAAAAATCCATACCAGACCCTTATCCGAGCACGGAACCTGACAGGCCGCAGGAAAAGAGGGGGACGAGAGAGCGACCCCCTCCTGAACCATACCAGGCCACATGCCCTCAACAAGGGCCTCATCCCCACAACCCTTGCCCGGTGGTTGTGAGGGTCTGCGGGCGGGGGGCTTATCGGAATCTGGAAGCCCCCTTTAACAAAGGGAACCCCCAGATTCCGGCCCCCCCTATGTGAATTTGTAAGGGGGTACATTGTGTCCAAACAATTTCACAAAAGAACGTGTCAAAAATGTTAAAAACCACACAGACACAGTTGGGACAAGTCCTTTAATAAAAAGAAGAAAAAAAAAGAAAGAAAAAATTCCAACGATGTAATCCTCTCTCGAAAGGTACCATGGGAGGTACCCATGGAATGACGCTCTCCCTCTGTGACAGTTATTTTAAATCTGAGGTCGGGGCCACCCGTCACTTGCGCGGGTGACCCCGCCCCCTCTGACACAATGGGGAAATGCTGGGGGTTACCCAGTGACGTGTACGGGTGATGCTGGTTTTCGGTGAGGCCATCCACTATCTGATTGCCTGAGTACCTTTTGTGGTGTTAATAATAAAGATGGTGGTAATGTGAGTCCTTTATTCTTTTTCCCTGTATGGTAGCTTTCTGAGTTCACTTTGGAGTTGTGGTGATTGGTGATGCTTTTATACTGAGACCCTGCTGACCATACTTACCTGATTTGGAGACTTCGGCTGAGGATTTGAGTCTCCCTATATGCTGTTGATCTCTGTAATTGGGGTTCACATCGGTCTGGTAAGAGGCTTTATGGTGGTGGTGGGCACATGGTGGGCATGCATGTAAGGTGTACTTCCTAGTCTCTTTACCTGGTTCATTTTTTGGTGGAATCTCTGTGAGAAGATCTACCTAAATTTATTTATTAAGACATTTTATCATAGTTGTTCATATACAATATGGACTGATCACTGTATGAATGTGTAATGGTGGTTTTGCTTAAAGGGGTTGTATGGGTTCAAACATGTTATACTTACCTCCACTGTGCAGTTCGTTTTGCACAGAGTGGCCCTGATCATCCTCTTCTGGGGTCCCACGGCGGCTCTCGCGGCTCCTCCTCGCAAGAGCTAACCCCCTCTGGGAAGCTCTCTCCCGAGGGGGTTACCTTGCGGGCGCGCTCCCATGTGATACACTCGGCGGCCATAGTCGCCAACTGTACGACACGGCCCCGTCCCCCGGCGTGCCGCGTCATTGATTTGATTGACAGCAGCGGGAGCCAATGGCTGCGCTGCTTTCAATCTAACCAATGAAGAGCCTTTATGCTGTTTGAAAAAGGACGTGGGAACGAGCCCATGGAAGTTCCGGGGCTCAGGTAAGTAAAACGGGGGCACAGGGCCACGGGGGGGGGGGGGGCGGGTTGAGAGTGCAAGGTGTTTTTTCACCTTAATGCATAGGATGAAAAAACACAAAGCTTTACAACCACTTTAACCACTTAAGGACCGCCACATGACAATATACGCGATCGGGTCACAGAGCTGAAGAACGGGGAGAGGCAAGTGTAAACAAACATCTCCCCATTCTTCCTAGTAGCAGTGTCAGTGATCGTCTGTTCCCTGTCATCGGGAAAAGCGATCAGTGATGTGTCACACCAAGCCACGCCCCCTAACAGTTACAAGCACTCCCTAGGTCCCACTTAACCCCTTCAGCGCCCCCTACAGATTAACCCCTTCTGCCAGTGTAATTTTTACAGTAATCAGTGCATTTTTATAGCACTGGTCGCTGTAAAAATGACAATGGTCCCAAAATGGTGTCATAAGTGTCCGATGTGTCCGCCATAATGTTGCAGTCATGATAAAAATCGCTGATCGCCGCCATTACTAGTAAAAAAAAAATATATATTAATAAAAATGCCATAAAACTATCCCCTATTTTGTAGACGCTATAACTTTTGCGCAAACCAATCAATAAACGCTTATTGCAAAAAAAAAATTACCAAAAATATGTATAAGAATATGTATCGGCCTAAACTGAGGAAATTTTTTTTTATATATATTTTTCAAAATGTTTTTGTTTATAGTGCAAAAAATAAAAACCGCAGAGGTGATCAAATACCACTAAAAGAAAGCTCTATTTGTGGGAAAAAAGGGACGTCAATTTTGTTTGGGAGCAACGTCGCACGACCGCGCAATTGTCAGTTAAAGAGACGCAGTGCCGAATCGCAAAAAGTGGCCTGGTCCGAGACTTAAGTGGTTAATGTATTTACAAATAGCACAGATAATTAAGTTGAGTTTACCATAAGAAGTGCACTATGTTTGTATTTGGACCTAATATGACCACATGGCCAAATTAGGTCAATTTCATTGACCTAATATGGCCACCCAAAGAGGTGAGCAAGCTTGTGACATCACTGACCTAATATGACCACATGACCATATCAGGTCAAAGAACTAATGGCCTGTGACCATAACATGGACCTAATTTGGCCATGTGGCCATATTGATTTAATTACCGTATGTAGGAAAGCTTGCTACCCTCCCGCAAGGGCCACTGAATAGATACCTAGGGTGTACTCACTAATGTCCTGCAATAGCTGTTTGCCTCCTTTCAATATCTTACAGACACTTTTCCAGTGATACCAGAAGATTCTCAGATGAAAAGTCCCTCAGTCAGCTTCAGCAAACTTTCAGTAGAATAGGCTCCCTCAGTTAGCCTAGCTGGGGCCTTGATGACTCGCAGACGCATGGCAGGCTTGCCCAGGGAGCAAACAGCCCCCCTAGGCTGTGATCTCCTCCTCAGGGACAAGACACCTCCTAGTCTCAAAGTATTTATACACTTCCAGCTACCATCTGGGGACCTCTCTCTGGGGATTGGCCAGGGCTGCATAAATATTTAGCTAATGATTAGACTCTCCCTGCCCACTATCTTCCAGAACATTTCCAGACAGTCAGGACAGACAGGGAAGCAGTCAACCCCTTGGGATTGTCCTGTGCACAGCTGATTGGTCCAGGAATGACGCCGCCTTTTGGGTTTGACCAAACCGAAGCTCATCACTTGTCGACTCCTCATATACACAGTACGGGGGGCCCAGGTTATAAGCTCTCATGGTGGTCTTCTAGAATATTGAAAGTATGGGCAACCTCTTCTCTGTGCCTTTAAGGCCTTCAAAAGCCATTGTATCTAGGTAAAAGTCAGCACAGGTCCCCTTTTAGATGTTATTTACGGTATTTTCATATTCTACATAATAATGTGCTTTTAAATAAACATCAACAATTCCCACATATCATTTATAAAACAATGTATTATTTCTATAAATGAGCCTCCTCCGCTACCTAGAGACCTGGGCAGTGTTCAGCTGTCCTGTGTCAAATCGCATTACTTGGGAGATCTATCGGGACTAATGTAATGATCATTGAACTACTGTAGAGGTCATACAGTGATCATTAGACATCATCAAGTTCCCGGAGGCCTCAGTCAATGGACGGCTGATCATTAGCAAATGATTTGCTGATTATATCATAATGCAAGAAGTAATCGAAGGCTAAACCAACGCAGGTTCAGGGTCCGTGTCTTCCAGGTGAACCAGAACGTGTGTTTAATGCGTGCCTTAATTACAGCTCAGCCGTCCTTTAGGAGGACTCCTGGCCGGCTGCTAAGTGGCACAGCTGAACTGTATGTGAACTGTCTTATTTGTAAAATGATCTCAAAAGAAGGCGCCAGTTTGTTCTTCTGCAGAGCAATGAGCATGCTGATAGGAGGGGAGAGCAGAATGACAGAGAGATGAGCTCATCATTGTGCTGCTTCTTCTTTCACTGTCCATTCATAGGCTGGGGGAGGGACATGACCTGTAAATGTTACTTAACTCCTTCCTGCCCGCGCTATAGCCAAAAGACAGCTAAAGCATGAATCTCCAGTTCCCGGAAGACGTCCATGGACATCCTTCCACGTGCAGGCCTCTTGTGTGCCCTCTGGGGAATGCATTGGGCCCGCTCTGTGATTGCTGTACCCTTTGAACACAGCTGATCAAAGATTGCGGTAAAGGGCCAATCACATAGGCCCTTTACCATGTGATCAGCTGTGTCCAATCACAGCTGGTCACATGTAAATAGACAGCATTATTCTTTTTTGAATTTTCACACTTTCTTTCTTATTTTCAGATTTTTTAATTTTCGAATTTGCAAATTCACGAATTTACAAATTGTGGTCATAACGAATGACACGAATAAAAAAAAAAAAACGAAAACAAACAAATTTTTTGTCAGTGCACATGTCTACAGGTACAGTGGAACCTTGGATTACGAGCATAATCCGTTCCAGGAAAATGCTTTTAATCCAAAGCACTCGCATATCAAAACAAGTTTCCCCATAGAAGTCAATGGAAACAAAGATAATTTGTTCCACATTGACTTCTATTGCATGCAATACCGGTGGGGGTAATAGGTGGGGGAGGGGCACCGGAGAGACTTGGAAATACTCAGAGACAGCTCGGAAACCCCCGTAAAGGCATGGAAACACCCGGGAACGGAGTATTTCAGAGTGTTCCCGAGTATTTCTGAGCGGCCTCCAACGGCTCCGAATGGCTCTGTGTGTCACCGGCACCACCGCACCTCTGGCCAAATGCAGTACTGCACACCACAGAGGCTTGAATCCTGCTCGTTTTGCGAAAACAAAATAAAAATTGCTTGTATTGCGAAACGCTCGTTACTCGCAATCCGAGGTTCCACTGTAAGTCTTATTACAGGCTTACCTGTAGGTAAAAGATGAAAAAGTGGGTTTACTATCACCTTAAGAAAAAAAAAAGAGGGAAAAAAAACGCACTGGAAGGCATACAAAAATAAATCAAAAAAGCCCCGGAATGCATCAAAATCTTTTTTTTTTTTCTGCATAGAAAACGCATGGACAGTAGGTTACAAGGATTTCAATGGCAAAGTTCACACCATTGCAATGCATTCCAGTACAGTCAACAAAAGTAGAACATGCTACATTTTTTTTTAAAGCAAACTACACTGGAATGTATCAAAATGCATAAAAAATGCACCGGAACGCACATGTCCTCAACTGAGAGGAAGTAAAAAAAGAAGGGAAAACACGCACTGGAACGCATCGAAAATGCTCATGCAGAAATGCATCTGGAACGCAGAAATTGTGGCGTAAAGCGTCCCTTAGACCAGAAACCATGTAACCATGTAACATAAAGTAGACCCCTCTGTTATGCCCTGGCATTATTTCCATCTCTCAGAACTGGTGATCCGCCGTCTATTATCCATAGACTGACTATGGAGGAAATGTACCGCTTCTGTCGCCTCACCAGCTTACTGAAATATCACTATTTGTAGCTGGCAGAGTACAGATTGTCGCTCCTGCCAGCAATGTTCTAAAGTCTTTCTGTTCCACGATTTTACCTGCTCCATTTACCACCAAAGCCGCAAGTACAGATGACATAGACAAAACGGCGTGCGGCTGCCGCGTTTTGGCACAGCTTCCGCCCAGCCATCAGTGCTTTATACACCATATTATTCCCTAGGCAGGATCTTGTGTTCATTGTAAAAGGTTTCAAGAGAGGAAATTAGGCTTTTTTGGTAGAATATAATAGAATAGAATAAAACGATAGAATAGAATAAAATAAAATAGAAGGAATATAACCAGGCTTTTTTTATTGAAAATAAAAATTATATAATTGTTGCAATGCATGTAAAACCTGGCATTAGACATGTGCACTGCCGAAAAACGTGTTTGTTTTGGTTTCATTATTTATTTATTTTTTCAGGTCATTTGTTATGATCGAAATACGTAAATTTGTAAATTC